>OW388277.2:4805000-6005000 GCA_936450705.2 Protodeltote pygarga
CGCCGCCGCTGAGAGCGGCGAGTCGTGGCGTCGTTGAACATTTTAGTACATTTGTTTTTACCGCTCGCCGCGCCGCGCTAAGCCGCCGCTGCGAGCGGCTATTTCGTGGCCAGGCCGTAGGCTTTTTTCGCGCTAATCTGTTGACGCAGTTGATTGAAGATAATTATAAAATCAATGAATTTATTTATTTATTTATTTAACACTTTATTGTACATACACCAAAAACTTATAACAAAAGAACATTTAAGCATTGAAAACATTGTACAATGGGCGGCTTTATCGCACACGGCGATCTCTTCCAAGCAACCTTTGGATGGACAGGAATGTTCGGAAAAAGACCACGGGAGGCTTAGGTGTACAACTGTATAGGTACAGGTCTCAATTTTAAAAACAATTCTTACATAAACTTACTAAAATTTAATAAATAAAATACATGCTAATTTACATAAATAATTTAAGTATATAAATATATATCAATAAATACACTAATATATAACAAATTTAGTAGAAATCAGTTTCTAACTTTCGAATATGGTTATGAAAAATCTAAATATACCAATTGAAGGATAAGATAAGATAATATAATTTGTTTTTGTCACCGCTAATTACCTAACTAAAGATAGTAAAAGATACAAATTGTTTCACTCTAACATAGAAAGAATATACAGGGTTATATGTAAAACACCAGCATCCTTAAAAGGGGTCATTAAACTCATCATTATGAACCACTTTTACTATGGGACCAACCCTGAAATTGCTAAAAAAAAATTTTGTTCACATAACTCAACAAAATGTATGGAACAGCTGATTTTTTTGCGATTTCAAGATTGGTCCCGTAGTAAAAGTTGTTCTTAATGATGAGTTTAATGACCCCTTTTAAGTATGCTGGTGTTTTTCTGTATAAGGTATACTAACTAGTCTCATCCTACACCGCCATTTTGAAAAAAAAATAAAACTCTCGATTATCTTTTGATCGCGTTCAACTGATACTGATCTGAACTTAATTTTTGTCTAATTTCAGGTGACATTTGTTACACCATTTCCGGAGAAGGTCGGCAAGAATCCACCGAAGAATTTGAATGTTATCGATATAAGTGTCGTTAAAAAATTCGCTACAGGTTTGTACCCTTATGATATGACTTACTTGCGCTAGGATCTCTTTGTGTTGAGTGGGCCTACAGGCAGGCACTGGACGGGGCTGCTCGCGCGCTAGCACCCGGCCCCGTCCAATACAGTGCGAGGAACACGCAGGGGGAGACGATTTAGTGGGTGCGAGCCCCACATAACCTTACGTCCTCGGACTACGGTATGCAGTAGGAACATTTTTTACTACCATTACCATTTTTTATTACCATTATACATACTATTTTTTACACGCAAAAATCATTAATAGGGGGCGAGCCTATTGCCATTAACCGGGCACAATTCCAGACTCCGTGCTGCTACTGAGAATTTCCTAATGGAAAAACCCAATAACACTTTGCCCGACCCGGGGATCGAACCCAGGACCTCGTGCTCAGCAGTCGCGCTTGCTACCACTAGACCAACGAGGCAGTCTATATCTGTTCTATGTCTGTTATATATCTCTTATTACCTCTTGCAGATGTCGATATGACTCAAAGGAAAAATAGAGATGCGGGAATAAGATTCGTGAAGCAGTTCGCTAACAACGTGACCACCGGCATGTTGGCCGTGCCAGCGGTGAAGGAAGCTATCACCAAGACGCAGTTCGATGCCATTGTTACCGAATCCTTCTTCAGCGACATGCTGGCTGGGTAAGATTTCTTCAATATCATCCAATCTCCTTATTATTCCCAACCTGAGTCGGCTTCTAACCTAACCAGACGCAGCTGAGTTTTCTACGGAGCGACTGCCTATCTGACCTCAACCCAAATGGATACGATATTTTGAAGTTAGCTTAGTTGTCAGGATTTTATGACTCCCTATATCAATTGTCTGCCTCGTTGGTCTAGTGGTAGCAAGCGTGACTGCTGAGCACGAGGTCCTGGGTTCGATCCCCGGTTCGGGCAAAGTGTTATTGGGTTTTTCCATTAGGAAATTCTCAGTAGCAGCAAGGAGTCTGGAATTGTGCCGGTTAGTGGCAATAGGCTCGCCCCCAATTACATGGGTCTTATATCATAGCCGGCGAAACGTGGGTGTACTGCACACCTCTGCTTACCCTCTGGGGAATACAGGCGTGAGTCTATAAATAAAAAAAATATATATCAATTGTCAAAAATCTTCATGACAGCCGAAGCCAACGGCTTTACGTCCTTTCCGAGGCACGGGGCAGGTGATAATCAATTAATACGCACATAACTTACGAAAAGTCTTGTCAGACAATGGTCGCGAGCGGGGGGTATAGGTTTCTTAAAAGATACATTTTATTAATTACTATGTTCACAAGTTTTATTAATTGTACAGTCAAGAGCGCGTTGAAGTTTTCACTTGCTTCATAAGCTCTCGATTGCACATACTTTCCCAGCTTATAAAGGACTTCAAGTCCGCTTTTTGTATGGACGTTGGTTTTTTATTCTGAGAAAATTCTAACCAGCCTGAACCTGATGCCGAAAGCCACAAAAATATGTTACCTGGAACCGCTAAAAAAATAATTTTATACCCCTCCATTTACTTTAATATTTAGAAGGGTTCGTAGTCTCTCCAGAAATGTACGATAAATAGAAAGTGATTTTCTCAAAACTGGAGGGATATAAAATAAAATATTTTATGTCACAAACTCACAATACTAGTTTTAAGAGCCTCTATCCAAATATGGCTGGTTAGAATTTTGGTCGAATAAAAAACCAGTTCAGGACAACTCTTTTCTAATGGCTCCTCCCCTCCCCCCTCGATCATCATTGTTATATCTTTTTCATGTTTTCAGAATAGCAGCTGTACAGCAGGTACCCTGGATAGTTCTGTCCGGAATACAGTTGTATCCCAGTCTAGAAAAGCAAATCGACGAGGTGCGTTCCGTGCCCACCACACCGTTTTTCTTCAACGATTGCAGCGCACCAATGAACTTCGTTGGTAGAGCTGTCAATTTGTTGACATATATCGCTATGGAGGTTGCCGATTGGTGAGTAGACTCTTTTAAAATCAAGTGAAATAATGCGGTCAGCATTTTGAGAATGGTGCCTACTGGTGCCTTTTAGATTAAGGGTTTTATTTTTCTTTATCTATTTTTAAGGTAGTTATGAACAACTTTTACTAAGGGACCAATCCTGAAATCGCAAAAAAAATCAGCGGTGTCATACATTTTGTTGGTCATGTGAACATAAATGTATGGAACAGATGTTTTTTTTTGCGATTTCAGGATTGGTCCTATAGTAAAAGTTGTTCATAATGATGAGGTTAATGACCTCTTTTATCAGATAAACTGCTATTTTTTTATGTACTTACCAACTTTCTCCCTATCTTAGGTTAGATCGTCCCACAACCATTGGCCTCTACGAATCAACATTCGCCCCCATAGCTGCCGCCCGTGGGGTGCCCCTCCCGCCATTCGCCGAAGCCTATTACAATGTGTCGATAATGCTGGTCAACTCTCACGAGTCCTTAGCACCCACGTTCAGTACTTCGCCTAATGTAATCAGTGTGGCTGGGTATCATATTGATGAGAACCCTCCTCCATTGCCCAAGGTATGTGGCTCTAGGATTGGTTTTATTTATGTACACTACTATACCGGAGTTCAGAAAGTAGGCGCAATAATAAAAATAAATATAACTTCAGCAGTCAAGACCCGCCATTTAGTTACCATCAAACTTTGAAAACTTCTACAACATTCCCTCCAAAAACAATGAATGACATTTACAATCTGTCAGTTCCAAAATTTATAAAAAGAATACAAGTTAAAATTATTTATGTCAATGACGTTAGTTGTACCAATGAAGCAAAGAGTTTGTATATTAAATAATAATCCAGGTAGTTATAGGGGTAATTGTTACACTACTAATTAAGAAGAGAGAACTACTAGTTGAGGAGGGATGAAACGCATGTGTCTAAAAGGGTGATGAATATAAGTGTTGATGGATGGAAGGGGAGAGGGAGACCAAAGAAAAGATGGATGGAGTGTGTAAGCACTGATATGAATGAAAAAAGAGTAAATGCTCAGATGACGGCTGATAGAGAGGAATGGAAGAAGAAGACTTTTTGCGCCGACCCCAAGTAATATGGGACCAGGGCAGGCGAAAGAAGACAAATTGCCCTCCTGACCGATTTGCGGTCACAGCGCTCACGTGTACAAGTGTGTGCGCAAATACAGGTGCAATCTCTCTATTCCCTCACTCTCAAACATAATCCGATGTGATAGCAATCTGGCACGACCGGAGAGAGATCAGAGACCAGAGAGAGAGATCATAATTAATTTATAATACGCACATAACTTACGAAAAGTCAGAGGTGTCTTGGGTTCGAACCTGAGACCTTTGACTAGCCAGTCAACGATCATACCACTAGACTCGACTCAAATAGATGAATTATATAACTTCGCACGGATGCTATATACATATAAACCTTCCTCTTCGATTACTCTGTCTATTAAAAAAACCGCATCAAAATCCGTTGCGTAGTTTTAAAGATTTAAGCATAAGTACTTAGGGATATAAGGACAGAGAAAGCGACTTTATTTTAACTATTTAGTGATACTCAAATGCTTTAGTGATTGGACTATTTTGCTCATCACAGGATCTACAAGACCTCCTAGACAACGCTCCTAACGGAGTAATCTACTTCAGCATGGGCTCAGTTCTTCGTTCAGCTGCGTTAGAGGAGCGCACGCGCACTGCGCTGCTGAAGCTGTTCGCTTCACTGCCGCAGACTGTGCTGTGGAAATTTGAGGAGAACTTGAAGGATTTGCCGCCGAATGTCCATGTGAGAGCGTGGATGCCACAGCCTAGCATACTTGGTAACAAGCAGTCAATTTTTTGATGATTATAATCATGCCATGTGATTTCCTAAGAATAGAACCACCCCAACTCGTCCCGTGTCGTAAGAAGCGACAAAGGGAAAGATCCGGAGGATGGGCAGCAGCATCCTTCTGTGTAACAGCAATCATCTGCTACTGCGAACGCCAACCCGCTTGCCCAGCGTGGCGATTATGGGCAATTACCTCCAATGAGCGCACAATAGTGGCGCCCATTGGGAGAGACCTATTCAGCAGTGGATTAATACAGGCTATCTTTCCCTTTCTCGCTTCTTACGATACCCGCGGGACGAGTTGGAGTGGTTCTATTCTTTGGCCGGAAACCACACGGCAATTTGACGGACTATGAAATGCTAAAACTTTTGTTTTTTTTTCCTAGTCCATCCAAACCTTCGTCTGTTTATAACCCATGGTGGTCAACTGAGTGCGTTAGAAGCTGTGCGTGCCGGAGTACCTATGTTAGCGATACCAGTGTTCGGAGACCAGCCAGCTAATGCTGAGAGGGCGAGGAGAGATGGCTATGGGCTGAAGGTGGCGTTTGATGCAGACATGGCTGGCGAAGTTGAAGTGGCTATCAAGGAACTTTTGAACAATGACAGGTATTTTTGTGAATTTTTTTACATGTTTATAGCACATGTAGCTTATTAAATATAATTAATTATTTAATAAGAAAATTTGAAAAAACAACTGATAGGGATGGGATTCGAACTCACGATCTTCGACGTACCGTGTCGATGCTCTAACCGCTGAGCCACCGTTCGTTGTTCATTCATAGATCGTGGGTTCGATTTCCATCCGTATCAGTTGTTTTTTCAAATTTTCTTATTAAATGACAGGTACCTACTTAATTTGTACTTTTAATCTAAAAGTCCTGAGCCGTGTAGTTTCCGGCCTAAGAATAGAACCCTACTCCTCTCTCTCTACGGTTAAAGAATATACAAGGTTATTGGTAAAACACCAGCAACCTGAAATGGGGTCATTCAACTCATCATTATGAACAACTTTTACTATGGGACCAAACCTGAAATCGCAAAAAAAATATTTATGTTCACATAACTCAACAAAATGTATGGAACAGCTGATTAATGACCCCTTATAAGGATGCTGGTGTTTTTTTGTGTAAGATACACTAGTCTCTTTCTACGCCGCCATTTTGAAAAAAAATAAAACTCTAGATTTTGTTATGTGAACATAAATATATGGAACAGCTGTTTTTTTTCAATATGATCTTAGATTTTGGGGGGGTATACTATAATTGGGGGGGGGGATACTCTAATAAATATTGTAATCTTCCTCACAGTTACACGAAGCGAGTGAAACATCTCTCCAAGCTGTTCAAAGCTCGCCCGCTGTCTCCTTCGAAGATGATTCAACACTACATCGAGCTGGCTATCGAGACTAAAGGTATGTTCACCACAAACGACATAGAAGAGTCATGAATAACCGAATTATGGTAAGCATGACCAGAATCGACATCTAGAATTAGCTCTAGAACTTTTCACCGCTCAACAGCAGAGATAGGTACCAAACTTTGCATAATTTTGAAAATTTACTTTAGATAATATTTCAATATCAAAGCTAGTTATTATAAATTGATTAAATGTTTTATTAACGATGTTTTATTAAAAACTAATAAGTAATTTTCAAAGATTTATTATTTAAGATTGGTATTAAGTATTAAGGAATTAGGTATTTAAGATTGAAGACTTTTAACTTGTGGACTTTTAACCGACTTAAAAAAGGAGGATGTCCTCAATTCGATGAGTATTTTTTTATGTTTGTACACCGATGACTCCGTGAATATTGGTGCGCGCCTTGGGATCGAACTCCAGACTGACTTGTCGGTCGACGGTTCTTGATATTTAAAACATGACTCCAATTCACGAAAGTTTAAAAAGTTTAATAAATCTGTAATTTTTTCAGGAGCATACCACCTCCGTTCTATGTCTCTGAAGTACAAATGGTATGAGCGCTGGATGCTTGACGTTGTGCTCGCTCTGCTCGCCGTGCTAGTCGCGATAGGAGCATTAGTGTTGTTCTTGATTAGAAGCTGCATCAGAAAGGTTACAGGCAAGGGTAAGAAGATCGAGAAAGTGTTGAAGAAAAAAAGGAATTAGGTTTTAAGTTGTAAATAAGAATAAATTAAGGTTTATTTTTACAATTATTCTGTGTTTTATTTGATATTAATGTCCTCCCGACCCAATTTCAATCACAGCGGCCAATGCCATCTACACAGGAGATATTATAGTGCACAAATGTGTGCTTAAACACAGGTGCACTCTCTAATCCCTCACTCTCATAGTCCGATGGGACGGCAATCTGACACGACCGGAGAGAGATCAGGCGCAGGGCCTATAGCTAAACGTGCTTTTTAAGCAGTGTAAATGTGGTGCTGTCCCACAAACTATGGGGCACTTAATGTCACCCTGCATGCCCTGTCATTTGTTCTTTACAGGAACTGATGGATGCTGCTGGAGGCGCCAATCTCGTAGCCCAGTTCTGGGCTGACACAATTTGGATTGCCATCGACACGCTAACAAGAAGAAGGCACGAAGTAATATTAATTTATAATACGCACATAACTTAAGAAAAGTCAGAGGTGGGTGCCTTGTGAATTGTGATCGAACTCGAGAGCTCTGACTTGCCTTGTTAAGTGTGCCGTTTTCGAGCGTTCGTTCTTAGTTTCCGTACTGTATGTTTAATATGCTGTGACACCGATGACTAACGGTGAAGGAAAACATCGTGAGGAAATACGCAGTGAGCTAGCGTTTGGAAGTCAGTTAAAAATAAGAAAACATTTCTCTTTCTAAAATCTATATTAAAATTGTACTACGAGATCATTATGGCTTATTTACATTCATAACATAATATAAACACACAGAGTCACGCCTGTATTCCCCAGAGGGGATAGGCAGAGGTGTTTGCAGTATACCCACGTTTCGCCGGCTATGATATAAATCCCATGTAAATTGTAATAGGGGGGCGAGTCTAATGCTTAACCGGGCACAATTCCAGACTCCGTGCTTTTAATGAGAATTTCCTAATGAAAAAACCCAATGACACTCCGGGGATCGAACAGGACGTCGTGCTCAGCAGTCGCGCTTGCCACCACTAGACGTTTTTGATGATTTACGAGTATATTCATCATCATTTACTTTAATTTCGACAAGAGCTTATCTGCTCTTGCTGATGCAGCTTCTTCTAGCTCTCCCTATCAAGCGCCAATTCCTTGACCTTCTCATACATAACTTTGTCTTGGCCTATCTCTTCCTCTCTTTCCATTGACTTTTCCTTCTATAATGTTATTTATGACTGTGCCATGACGTATAAGGTGGCCTACCATCTTGACTCTCAGATGTTATCTACAGGGTCAAATTTTCTACAGGGTCAAATTGAAACTATGAGTTAGGTATAGTTAGGTATAAAAGAGATCATTAAACTCATCATTATGAACAACTTTTACTATGGGACCAACCCTGAAATCGCGAAAAAAATAATCAGCAGTTTTATACATTTAAGTTTAATTCAACAAAATGTATGGAACAGCTGAATTTTTCCGCGATTTCAGGGTTGGTCCCATAGTAAAAGTTGTTCATAATTATGAGTTCAATCAATGACCTCTTTTAGGGATGCTCATGATTTCAATTTCACCTTGTATACTGATACTGAGTGCTGTGTGGTTTCCGGCCTAAGAGTAGAACCACCCCTACTCGTCCCGCGGGTATCGTAAGAAGTGACAAAGGGAAAGATCTGGAGGATGGGCAGCAGCATCCTTCTGTGTAACAGCAATCATTTGCTACTGCGATCGCCAACCCGAACCCAGCGAGGCGATTATGGGCAAATACCTCCAATGATCGCACAATAGTGGCGCGCATTGGAAGAGGTCTATGTTCAGCAGTGGACTAATACAGGCTGATGATGATGCTGATATCAGTTTTCTCTTCTCTTTTACTCTTTCTTTCTCTTTCACATCTTTTTGTTGGTCATCCTTTCCAGCTGATTGCTTCCATTTTTCTCAATTACCACATTCCGGTTCCAGGTTTTTCCAATCTTGTTTAGTCATTATTTTTAAACAATAACTTAAATGTAAACCTTATAAAAGCGCGCCATATTTTTCGAATAACGTTAGATACTCCTTGGTGCGGTGCTCGTTTGTCAATTTGTGTACTTGGACCTCGCCTTCAGGTGTCAACAGCGCCTGAGAACAAAATGGCGGATGTTATTTTAAATAATGTTGGGCAAGACACTTATCAACTTCATCTGCCTAGCTTTGTCCCAACTATGTTGGGGTCGGCTTCTAGTCTTACCGGATGCAGCTGAATACCAGTGTTTTACATGGAGCGACTGCCTATCAGACCTCCATAACCCAGATACTGGGTTACACGATACGCCTTGGTAAGACTGGTTGTCAGACTTTCGGGGTTCTGACTATCCGTAACGACTGTCAAAGATCTACAATTGACAGCCGGGGCCAACAGCTTAACGTGCTATCCGAGGCACGGAGAGTGATAATTAATTTATAAAACGCACATAACTTACGAAAAGTCAGAGGTGCGCGCCTTGGGCTCGAACCCGAGACCACTGTCTTGCCAGTCAACGGTCTCCACCACTAGGCTATCACGACTCACGACTATCACGGCTATCACGACGAAGACACTTATCAACTAGTAGAACATATTAAAAAAATTAGTTTCTTCATACAAATCTGATCGGCAAGATTGTATGGGAAGTGAATTTTTTTTTCTGTTCTAGAAGTTGTTCAATTTCTTGAGCAGAACCTCCTGCAGTACTGATAGCCTATTGATAAGATCGTCGACTGACAAGTCAGAGGTATCGACTTCGATTCCAAGGCCGCACCTCTGACTTTTCGTAAGTTATGTGCGTATTACAAATTAGTTATCAGTTGCTAAAACGGTGAGGGAAAACATCGTGATGAAACCAGCACACCTGAGAGATTTTTCAATGGTGTGTAAAGCCATGTCAGAGATCTACAGGCAGTTCAAACTCTGACACCAGGTTGTTCATCAACCACACGATAAGAAGAAGAAGAAGACCTCCTAAAGGGTCTCACACTATTTTTGTTACACGTTATAAACACTGTTGAATATCTATAAACACTTACCAAAGTGCTCTCTCCAGCAACACAAGAACTCGCAGCGGCTTGGCTCGCAAATTTCGCGTAGATATCACTGTAGGATAATTCCCACTCGGCAATGGTTCCATCTTGAAGCGTGACGAAGAGGCAGCAAGGATTGATGTGAGACCAGGACAGAGATGTTACTATCAGCTGCGAAGAAAAGAATAGTCAGATAACATCGAGAGAAAATCAATGAGAGATATTTCTAGAAATTAATCTTAGGAGTCCAATCTCAACTGATAGCCTAGTGGTATGACCGTCGACTGACAAGAGGTCTCGATCTCGAGTTCTATCCCAAGGTGCGCACCTCAGACTTTTCGTAAGTTATATGTGTATTAAAAATTAATTAGAAATCACTTGCTAAAACGGTGAGGAAAAACATCTTGATGAAACCAGCACTCCTGAGAAGATTTTTCAATGGTGTGTAAAGCCATGTCAGAGGCCTACGGGTGGTTTAAACTCTGACACCAGGTTGTTCATCAACCATACGATAAGAAGATTGAGATTTATAACCAACTACGCAGAAAATATTAAAGTGCACAAGTGTGTGCGCAAACACAGATGCACTCTCATAGCCATCTGATACGACCGGAAAGAGATCAGGCGCAGAACCAACGGCTTTACAAGCTTTCCAAGGCACGGAGTAAGTGATAATTCATTTATAATACGCACATAACTTACGAAAATACAGAGATGCCAGTCTAAGATTATACTTCTAGGCTATCGAAAGAGTAGAGGACGATTGAATAAATAAAATGTCGTGGATAGAAAATTATCTATAACATGATAGAAACTGGCCCAAGTTATTTTGTATACGGTATACTAATGTACTAAGTAGCTATCTTAATCATGTCTTACGCTAATATCTATTGTCTACTAAGAATGCTGAGCATACGGTATGCTTATGTTTACTACATATTCTAGGCAAATGGTTTGCTAATTTCTACTAAGTATCTAGGATAAGATAAAGATAAAGATATATTTATTTTGTAAAACATGAGAAATACAATACAAGGCATAGCCTGCAATGTAGATGTTAAAAAGTTATATAAAAGTAGCTACATGTTTTGCCAAATAATGGCGTACAAAATGTATTAATTATTGAAGAGAGAGGGCTTCTTGCCTTCCATAAGTTAAAATTATAAATTTAAATTTAGGGCATATTGTATTTATAGTATGCTAATGTCTACTAAGTATCTTGGACATACGGTATGCTAATATTACTAGGTAAGCATCTTGGCCATAATGCAGCATACCGGTTGCCCAAGAATATTTTGTACGTGGAATGGTCCTGGCTATCAATCTCACTCTAACATACCTACGTCATAATATCTACGTCCCTATATATAATAGATAGGCAATAGATAAGAGAAAGAACATAGTGTATCTTCGAGAACTACACGCCAAGGACGTAAATATATTCTAAGTAAGATTTAAACTAAGAATTCTGATTTTTATTTACAATGGGAGACAGTTTTTAAATAAGCTTTTTCTAATTACATTAGCACTTAGTTGATTCTTTCTTGGGGGTGGATCGTCAGGTCTTGACTTCCTGCCTTCCCATCCGATCGCCATAGCCAACTGGCCGCCTTGACTCACAAATCTCACCATGAGTTCCTTTACTTACAAATACAGGGTTATTATTTTGTAAAACACCAGCATCCTTAAAAGGGGTCATTAAACTCATCATTATGAACAACTTTTACTATGGGACCAACAACGCTGAAATATCAAAAAAATCAGCTGTTTAATACGTTTATGTTTACATGACTCAACAAAATGTATGGAACAGCTGTTTTTTTTTGTGATTTCAGGGTTGGTCCCATAGTAAAAGTTGTTCATAATGACGAGTTTAATGACCCCTTTTAAGGATGCTGGTGTTTTACAAATAACCCTGTAGACGGTTACGTAAGTATTATATTTATCTGTGATACGGTGTAAGGATGACTTTAAAAAAGTTAACGGCCTAGAGGAAAAAGTCCAGTACGATGGTGTGGCCGACGTGAAAATTCAATAAAAAAAAATTAAATATAACCTCCCCAATTCTTTTTTCAGAAATGACAAAAGTCAACAATAGTAAATTCTTTTTTTCCCGCGTAGAGCGTGCGTTCGATGAATAAATATTTCTATCAATTTTATGAAAACATTTTTTTTTCTTTTAAGAGAAATCTGTCCTGTCTCAAATTACATCTGTCATTATACATAAAGTATACTTTCTTAGTTATTTTTTATATTTCTTTTATAAACAATAATGCGGGTGGAATTTTCATTATTGAATAAAAACCCTAAATCAATAAAGAAAATAAAAAGATCCCCTAAATAAATTTTTATACGGAGTCCCCATAGAGTATTCAAGAAAATATAGAGTGATAACGTCAACCACATTGCCTTGTGCAGAGCGAAAGCAGGTCTCACCATACAAATGTTAAAATGTCATTTTTTCAAATTATGTTTTCTAGACGTTTTTCAAAATTTAACTCAGCAGTTAACCATGATATAAGCTAGAATGTAACTTTTTCGCTCGTGGAGCCTAGTTGAATCGCAGTTGATCGAGGTATGATCGTAAAAGGAGCTCGTGTCGCGGCCGCGTTGTTCATACCCGTGCTCACAGTTCATACTTCTGCTCTATATTTTCTTATATACTCTAAGGGGGTCCCCCACCAAGGCATGCTGCGCCACTAAGTATGACCTTCCCCTTCTCATCCTTACCCTCGATCCTTTGGCATCCCCGTGCGCATGCCCACGGCTTGAAACGCTACTGATGTAGCGGCCTTTGTGATCTGATTGACATTTGTCTATGTCTTGAGGTTGCGCGTTTCTGAAACAGATAACCATAGATTATATAGAACGGTCAACTAAAAAGCTAAATAATTGAAAACTTGGGTTAAAAAGGAAAGCAGTGATAGCCTAGTGGGATGACCGTGGGATTGCCAAGTCAAAGGTGACCTCTGACTTTTCTGATTTATGTGCGTCATCATCTGCCTAGCCTTTTCCCAACTGTGTTGGGTTGGGGTCGGCTTCCGGTCTTACCGGATGCAGCTGAATACCAGTGTTTTAAATGGAGCGACTGCCTATCAGACCTCCACAACCCAGATACTGGGTTACACGATACCCCTTGGTAAGACTGGTTGTCAGACTTTCGGGCTTCTGACTACTGTAACGACTGTCAAAGATCTACAATTGACAGCCGGGGCCAACAGCTTAACGTGCTATCCGCGGCACGGAGAGTGATAATTAATTTATAAAACGCACATAACTTACGAAAAGTCAGAGGTGCGCGCCTTGCGTTCGAACCCGAGACCTCTGACTGCAGTCAACGGTCACCACCACTAGGCTATCACGACTCTTTTCTGATTTATGTGCATATTAGAAATTAATTATCACTTCCAAAAACATTGAAGGAAATTATCGTGACGAAAACAACACGCCTGAGAGATTTTTCAACGGTGTCTAAAGCCATGTCAGAGGATTACGGGCGGTTTAAACTCTGACACCAGGTTGTTTATCAACCAAGAAAGGTTAAAAAGATTCTTACCGACAATCCAGTGTAAGAAGCACCCTGTTATCGAGTAGTGAACATAGACTGATGGTTCCAGTATCGGTGGCCGCCAGGAAGTAGGGCAGATGATGTGGCGATACCTCAATACATGTGACTGTTGATGCATCAGCTGGAAAAAAAATGACATCACAACTGCTGACAGATAGCTACTACTGTCCGTGACAAGTCGGCATGGCGATCGGGGTGTAAGGTGCTCCGGGGAGTGGAGTGCGCGCAGACTCAAGGTCCTGGCCAAGACCAAGACCCAAGGCGCTTTACAAAGTTGCGGCCCTTACCTAGTGGCCACGACTTCGGTCTAAGGCGGTGGCGACGGGCTAGGTCTGCGAGCGGCGCGATGGCCATGCCACGTATTTAGACATATTTAGACGTATTTAGACGTATTTAGACGTATTTAGACGTATTTAGACGTATTTAGACGTATTTAGACGTATTTAGACGTATTTAGACGTATTTAGACGTATTTAGACGTATTTAGACGTATTTAGGCATATTATATTTTCTAATGATATTTTAAATTCGACGGATGGAGTGCACGAAATCAATACAAATCATTTTAAGTATGGAGAATGGAGAAACCGCCGCCGCCGCCGCTGAGAGCGGCGAGTCGTGGCGTCGGCGTCGTTGAACATTTTAGTACATTTGTTCTTACCGCTCGCCGCGCCGCGATAAGCCGCCGCGCCGCTGCGAGCGGCGAGTTCGTGGCCAGGCCGTTAGGATATCAAAATCGAGGGCTTATATCAGGGCTTTCCAAACTTATTTTAACTGCGACGCCCCTAGGAGTTAGCCATTTCTTTGCGACTCCAAATAACATTTGTAATTTTATAAGAAACTAAGATCAGAATGCACGCGGCGCTTACACGGCTCAGTCGTATCGTTAAAGACAGGTAATCTATGTGGATCACTTCGCGGCGCCCCTGGGGTAAAGCACAGCGCACGGTTTGGGAAGTCCTGGCTTCATCATCATTTCAGCCATAAGACGTCCACTGCTGAACATAGGCCTCCCCCAATGAGTTCAATCCCTGGTTTATATTATTAATATACATACAAAAGGAAATAGTAATAATCGTTTGATATTTAATCGGTAATAATTTGATTATCGAAAGCAGTGATATCCTAGTGGTTTGACCGTTGACTGGCAAGTCAGAGGACTCAGGTTCGAACCCAAGGTACACCTCTAACTTTTCGTATATAGGTATTGTAAATTCATTATCACCTTCTCCGTGTCTTAAAAAAAAGTGTAAAATTGTTGTTGAGTAAAGGGTTCACAAAAGCTAAATATTACTTACTTGCAACACAAAATCTATACACTCTGACAACACCAAGAATCTTCTTACAACACAGCACTTCACCACAATTTTTTGCAACCAAATAATTATCACGATCCTTCCAATTAATCACTTTTAAATCACCACACACGATTCCACTTTCCCAATTTTTAAACACATCTTTTTCAACTGACAACACTCTTTTAATTTTAGCACTGGCAGCACTGGACGGCCTGTCAATGTCAAAGTCGAAGCTAATGGCGGATTTGGGGCGGGAAAGTTCTTTTTTAATTATATTTTTTTCTTGTTTTCTGCTTATTATCCTCCTCTTTGCAGCATTCAGATTGAAGTTACATTTTGTATCAGTATTTTGTGAATCTTTTAACGGAACATCGACGTGGTCTTGTAACGATATTATTTGGTTCTTTTCTAGCTTCATTTTTGACCAGAAGGCTCTACCGAGGTCTGGTGGGATTGTCTTTGATTTTTGTTGTACTATAGACCATATTGTGAGGACGCCTACGCGTTGTAGAGATATGATCTGAAATGTTACGTAATTATAAAGTAGGTAATATAATATAATATGCCGTGTGGTTTACGGCCTAAGAATACAACAAAACAGAAAGAATAGCAAAATGCTGAACATAGGCCTCTCCGAATGCGCGCCACTATTTTGCGCTCATTGCGCTATTTTGGGTTGGGAATCGCAGTAGCAGATGATTACCTACTGTGTAACAACACAGAAGGGTGCTGCTGCCCGTCCTCCGGATCTTTCCCTTTGTCGCTTCTTACGACACCCGTGGAATGAGTAGGGGTGGTTCTATTCTTAGGCCGGAAACCACACGGCACAACGGGGCGGGGGACTAAGTTGCCTATACCACTGACCTGTCCCACAATCTTCCGTCCAGCTTCCTGGCTGAGAACAGAATGCGCGTCTCCAACCAGTTCTAAGCCAATAATGTTGTCCGTTGTATCACCATTGCTCATATTGTTGGCGCTGTTGGTGTACGCACACGATTGCAACGCGCAATGGATGTAAGACTGAAAATAACAATTATAAACTAGTCTAGCCCATTAATATTATAATAAATATTTGAGAATCATGGCATGACTGTTGACGTGCAAGTCAGAGGTCTCATGTTCCCACTTTTTGTAACTTATGCGCGTATTATAAATTAATTTTCACTTGTTGCATTGGTCCTGCGCGTAATCTCCGTCCACCGTCCTGTAATTCTGAAAGTAAAGGAATAAGGAGGATGCAATGGCCGAAGTGGCAAGCACAGGTGGCAGTATGCACTCGCCCTGACAAGAGCTGGCGGGTGGCTGAATCCGGTATGCTGCCTGATGTAGGGGCGAAAGGCCAAGGAGCGTATTGGGGCGGTAGGCATTTTGACTCCCCCTGCTACAAAAAAAAACAATGATAGGGAATAAAGAATGCACCTGTGTTTATGCAAACCCTTGTGCACTATAATATTTCCACCACAGTTGGCTAATCTCTGTTAAAATTTGCTGCTGTGGCTGAAATTCGGTCAAGAGGAACATTATTTAAGATTTGAGACCTACTTACCTTATCTGAAGTAATATTACTATTTTTCAAATTCTCTCTTTCTATTTCCTCGAGCTCTCTTTCATTTACTTGTACTGATTTCGTAGATTTGTTTTCGCTGGCAACATCATCCCTCCATGTTGATTCTTCGGATAAATCCCATAGATGTATTGAACTGAGAAAATAATAATAATGCTTAGCTTTAGTTTGATTCTATTGTAGGATGCCGAGTTAGATGTTTTAATGATCCCTGCAGAGTTTATTAATTTTGTAAATCTGACCTACTAGATATTCTAATATAGTATAAGTTATATTTCTGTAAAGTTTCATCAAAATACTATAAAGGTCCGTAGTTTTTTCATGAAAAAGTAACAAACTGTCCATCCATACATTCTCATAAACGTTCAAAGTTATACATACCATACATATTATATAGTAGGATGTTTGAAAGTATTAAAGTTATTTAGGTGTTTTGTTTTATCTTTAATATGTAAATCACTTTATCCTTTAAATATAATTATATTAATTAAAAAATAATTTTAAAAAAATAATTCAGTACTAATAAAAGTTTGTTAAAAGTTACTCACTTATCTTCCAAAGCAGCAACAAAATATCCATCAGTACCACCCTTTAGCCTTCCAACAGCTACATTGTCTATAGCCGTTAGTATTTTTATTGGTTCGCGAGTGGCAACACTGATGTCCCATAGACAAATCGTACACTTCTTCAATTTCAAATTCTGTGATGTCTTGTGCACAGTGATTATTAAATTCGATTTCGTTTTAGAAAAATACATTAATGAAATTTTTGTATCATTCAGAAACGAAATTTTATCATCTTTTATTTGTTTTGTAGAAATAGACACAAAACCTTTACTGAAAGGGAATTTTGACATTTTTATTTCCGATAATTCAGTGTTGCCACTGTTGGTATTTAAAACTGTGCTAATTCTACTCTCAATTTTCTTCAAAAACTTTCCAAGTCTATGAGAGTTGTATTGATTATTTTTTAATTTTGATTTGTACGTTTCGTATGGCAACATTTCACTGGGCCCAACGCCATCTTTCTGTTCAAAATAAACTCTTAACGGATTAGTTTTGTAATTTTCATCTAAATTAATCTCATTATTATTTCCAACATCCATGTTTTGTGTGGTCAAAAAAGTAAATTTAGTTAAGTAATCTTCAATATTTTTACTATATTTCCTAGTTTCGACTCTCTCTTTAAAACAAACATTGTTTTTAGTAAATTCTACTGGATGTTGCGTCCATTTATGTCCACAATCTATATATTCAGTTTGTACCTCTTCTGAGATACCGTCATCAAATGTTTGGACAGCAATTTGTGTATAATTGGATCTGCCAAAAGTGGCCATGTAGAGGTCGTAAGAAATAGGTCTCATTTCAAACAG
The DNA here is from genome assembly GCA_936450705.2 of Protodeltote pygarga. Taxonomy (NCBI): domain Eukaryota; kingdom Metazoa; phylum Arthropoda; class Insecta; order Lepidoptera; family Noctuidae; genus Protodeltote; species Protodeltote pygarga. Next base: position 4,822,844 of record OW388277.2, read on the forward strand.
ACTGTAAGACATTTCATGTAAGGTTATGATGTTTAGTAAATCTTTTGCGCGCTGCCGCAGTCTGTCACCTATACGTTTTTTGCGCCTGTTAGCTTTGCATTTTGTAAAGTCCATGAAAAGAGGCCTGAAAGAGAAAGCTGTATAAAACCTCAACACCATCATCATTCATCATTATCAGCCTGTATTAGTCTGTTGAACATAGACCTCTCCCAATGCGCGCTACTATTGTGCGCTCATTGGAGGTATTTGCCCATAATAGCCACGTTAGGCAAGCGGGTTGGCGATCGCAGTAACAGATGGTTACTGTTACACAGAAGGATGCTGCTGCCCATCCTCCGGATCTTTCCCTTTGTCGCCTCTTACGACACCCGCGGGACGAGTAGGGGTGATTCTATTCTTAGGCCAGTAATCACACGGTGGTATGAAACCTATGAGGATATTTGTACATCGGTACACGACGGCGCGCGGCGGCGGCGCGGTACAGCACCCATCTCCATCTCCATTTTCTCAGATTTGACTGATTTCAGACTATTAAGTCCAGGTTTCCTTACAATGTTTTCCTTCACCGTTAGCTAAGTGTCTTAAATTAACTAAAAAAGTACATAAGACATTGAAAAAGTCACATTGGTAGATGCCAGGTTCGAACCCACACCCACATACTTTCAAATTGGGTCCGTAATCAATGAGCCACCACGACACGAGCTGTTACGGTAATTTTATCAAAAGCATAAATACATTTAAGGTGTATAATTGTGTTCAGTCGACTGACATTGTTCTCACATAAGACCTCAGAACAATGTAACCTAAAATATTGTAAGCCATTTGCAAGCCAACCATGGAGTTTCTTGCAAGATTCTTCTCCATGAAGGGTAGGCTGCCCTTGGAAGTGGCAACTAGAGTCACTCTTACGACAAACAATATTAGAATTATGACTATTCTTAAGTCCCTAATGGTCTACATGAATAAAAATATTTTGATTTTGACACTAAAGTTGCATCTATTTAAAAAATGATTGAAAATTTTACAATAAACATAGTCTCACCTATCCAACACGTCAACATGTACTGTCTTCATGCTGGACACAGCGCTAGAACTACTCATATCTTGGAAACCCTCATCAGTCAATGAACTGGGCTTCTCTCTGCCTTCCGCTGTTTCTAGGATAAAGTCCAGGACCGCTGGTTTGGTTTTATTAGCAGAGCGCTGGTCTCGAAGGTCGAAACTCCCTGGAATAACGTTTTTTCCAATGATTAGGCTGTGTAAGCTATATCAAAAGCCAACGGGTATTGGTATTGGTATGACGGGCTGTTTTCTGAGCTGTGGGAGGGTGGGATCAAAACTGTTCGAGAAACCCCACCTCCTCGAGTAATGTCAGCAGCCCTTTGACACTGGCAGCAATCTCAAGGAGAATTCCTGGGACACCAAAGTACTTAGCCCTGTATGTGGCAACCTCTGGGCAATATAGTAGCACTGGACAGAGGGCTGTTTGACAAACCAACGGTGATTTAAAAACTCTAAACTAATTTCTTTGTCAATTTGTCAACCATGCTTAGACTGGCGAGAATTCGAAAAAACATGTAGTGCTATTGATTTTTATTCGTACAAATATGTTATTTCGATCTAAATTTAGTTTGACTAAATAGATTATTCTGCAATAAAGGGTGTTAGGTTTTTTCATTACGGAATTTCTTGATTCGATCGCCGCGCTCAAAGCTCGCGATACAAGCTAGGCAATAGCTTAAAAAATCAACCACGATAAGTAAATCTTACCTGAATCTAACATCTTCTCTTCATCTTTGACTTCTTTTAACGTCTCAACAGGCTGGCATTCCTCATCATCGTCATCAGCTTGTTCATCACTACCATTTTGTTCACTTGAACTGTGATACGAGTCGAAGTCTGATTCATAACTTTCAAAGTCATCTTCGTAGCTTACGTCTTCGTCGCTCGAGATTTTGCTTGAAGGTAACTAGAATGTATAATTTTATTTAAAACTAGCTTCCCGGCGCGACTTCGTACGCGTGATTATCCTACTTTAACGCCTACTCTACCCCTTTTTCTCACCTTTAAATCTTCCCTGGACTTTCACACATATTTCAAAACCAAAATTATCCAAATCGGTCAAGCCGTTCTCAAGTTTTAGCGAGCGAGCGAAAAGCTAATGGAAATGCGCACCATTTTATATTTAATGAATATCTACACATTCTTTTACAAATGCCAGCAAATCAAGCTACGCGAAACTGTCAAGTTTTCCCAATCAACTTTTAACTTAATGCTTGAGCGAGAAAGTTGAAAATCTATTAAAGGAATTTGTCAGATCGTAAGTACTTTACGCAGCGTCGTCACGGCTTTACTCACGAATTAATTTCGAAGAATGCCCGACTAGTTTTGAACTCAAACGGAGTCCATTTTCAAGAGCGAATATATTCGCATTGGCGTCACGTCTGTACTCACGAATTAATTTCAGGGAATGCCCGACTAGTTTCGAACTCAAACGGAGTCCATTATCAAGAGCGAGAGTATATACTGCGGCCGCGGCGTCGCGGACCTCAGTTCAATGTTTTTTTTATCAACCATCACTTGGTTAGGGTTCAAGAAGATTTTTATAGTTCTGCTAATATTAATATTAGAAGAAATTCGAGAATTTAGTACGTAGTACATACCTTTTTACTTTGATTGGGTTTCTCATCATCCAGTTCAATATAAAATGCCTTAGGATTAGCACTTAGCTTTCGCGATAAATTAAACATTTCTAAGTTATTGTCCACCACAGAAGTCAGCACTTTTACTTCATTATCTTCTAAGGTCCTGGTTTTCGTTCTCTGTCTTTCACCAGCACCTTTCCAACTGCTGCTCCTATCTCTATCCTTTTCTTTTCTGTCGATAATAAAACTCCTTTCCTTAACCCTATCTTTTTTTTCTTTAGAGACCTCTTTGGTAAAACTTTTTTCTTTTTTGCCTTTGACAGTGTCTTTGACAGAACTCTTTTCGTTAACTTTTTTTTCTTTTATTTCCTTAACGAAGCTTTTTTCTTTATCCCTCTCTCGTTTTTCTTTAGGAACTTCTTTAATAAAACTCTTTTCCTTCCTATCTTTAATTGAATTTTGCTGCTTTTCTAAATCCATATTTAATTTACGTCTTACAATTGGCGAATTTACTGTAACATTAGATATTTTATTTCTTGGTGTAGCTGAGTATCTGGTTGTCGTTTCTAGAGCTTTTTTGGCCGCCATTTTAGGTTTTTCACTTCGAGTGCTAAATTGACTGGTGGAAGAAGGTGAAGATTTGAGTATATCGTTCATTGGTGATACATTGCTGGTTAAGTGTGATGTGGTTGAAGGTTTCTTAGGTGCTTTAGCGCTTTGTACATTGCTTCGTTGCTTTTGCCCGTAAATATCTGCAGCAGTAGCTTTCGGTATAAAGTTTCTCGGCGTAGATATTGTGAATGAAGATTTTTTGAGTTTTTCTTCTGAAGATGGTTTTGAGAGATCGTCTTTTGTCTGTTTTTCCCTTTTCGGTTTGGTTTCGCTTGGTTTTTTTGGTGTTGTCTGCATTTTTGCTTACTGCTCACTGAAATCATGAATAGTTAGGGTTTATGAGTATCAGAGAAGGTAAAAAAGAAGCATTAAAAATGTCCTCCTGACCGAATTTCGGTCACAGCGGCCAATCGCAACGGAGATTAGCCAACTACGCAGGAGATATTATAGTGCACAAGTGTGTGCGCAAACACAGGTGCACTCTCTATTCCGTCACTCTCATTTTCCGATGGATTTACGTGCTTTCCGAAGCACGGAGTAAGTGATAATTAATTTACAATACGCACATAACTTACTAAAAGTCAGAGGTGCCTGGGGGTTTGAACCTGAGACCTCGTGTCTTAAAACCTAATGCATGTATGAACTCATTCATTGAAATACTGTTGCCACTAAACCGAATCCTACAAAAAACCGATACGATAGAGAAACACTGGACGCCGTGTGAACGGGCTGTTAGGTATCTTTGTAAGATATATATCTGCCTAGCCTTTTCCCAACTATGTTGTGGTCGGCTTCCAGTCTTACCGGATGCAGCTCAATACCAGTGTTTTACATGGAGCGACTGCCTATCAGACCTCCACAACCCAGGTATTGGGTTACACGATACCCCTTGGTAAGACTGGTTGTCAGACTTTCGGGTTTCTGACTACCCGTAACGACTCTCAAAGATCTACAATTGTCAGCCGGGGCCAACTAGCTTAACGTGCTATACGAGGCACGGAGAGTGATAATTAATTTATAAGACGCACATAACTCACGAAAAGTCATAGATGCGCGCCTTGAGTTCGAACCCGAGACCTCTGACTTACCAGTCAACGGTCACCACCACTAGGCTATCACGACTCTTATCTTTGTAAGATAATGAATAAAGGAATGAAAACTTTTATTGAATTCAGTCACCGGTTTTTAAAATTCCGAATATTAAAGCCGAACGTGACCTAAATAAGATCGCACGCAACTTAACAAAGGGATTAAATTAGCGAGTATCCAGCGATTTATTTAAAGCATGGGCATATTTATTTATTTATTTATTTTAGGGAAATTAGCAGCTAAATTTTTACATATAGTAACTAATTAACAACAAAAAGCCATTTAAAAATTTCCACTAATAGCGGCAAAGTAACAATAAGAAGCCCTACTTAGTATTAAATTTATAACTAGGTACAACATCATTAATTTAACTTAACATTACTTACACATCTAAATTTAAATTCAGGTTATTCCTAATCTGCGATAATCATAATATTAATCAATTTTAAAACCTATTAATATTTAAAAAAAATAAAATAATAATATTTAGATTACCTACTTTCTAATAACAAATTAACTTCGGTTTGGTATAAATATTGATAATAGCCTTCTTCTCATGGAGGAGACACTAGAGCTTGATATATCAAGGTCGTGATTGCGTGCCAGAATATTGTACGATTTGCACGAACGATATATAAAACTGTTCTGACGATAATTGCTGTCAGCATCGGAAAGCACAAAGAAAGCAGCGTGGCGCAAGCTACGTTTCGGTACATAAATACTGAGTTTACTCAAAAGTTGTGGACAATCGATAGATGATGTAAGTATCCGACAGAGGAGTAGTACATCCGCAACCATGCGGCGATTTTCTAGTGTAAGAAAATGATGCTTGACACATGACTCGGAATAGTCTTGATAATTTGCTTTAGTGCTGTAATTTAAGTACCTAATAAACTTCTTTTGAATCCCCTCCAACCGCTTGACATATACGTCATATCTAGGGTTCCAGACCTGCGAAGCGTACTCCAAGTGCGATCGTACAAAGGTAGTGTATAGAATTTTTATAGTTTTAGCTTTCTTGAAATCCCTTGAAGTACGCATCACAAATCCAAGTGCCCTAGACGCTTTTGCAACGATGGTAGAGATATGTTGGTCAAATATTAATTTCGAGTCATGCCACACCTAGATCTCTAATTTCAAACTGCCTCTGGAGTTTCTGCGATTTCAGAGTGTAGTCATAGGCAATTGGATGCCTATTTCGAGTAAACGTGATAATTGAGCATTTACTAGCATTAAGGTCAAGTTTGTTTACAAGACAATAAGCATCCAAACGCATTAGGTCTTCCTGAAGGGCTCTAGAATCGTCAGCCGTAGCTATAGATCTAAAAATCTTCATGTCATCGGCAAAGTTTAAAATCATAGAGTTTTTGAAACACGCACCGATGTCAGAGATGAAAATATGGAAGAGCAAAGGCCCTAATAAGAGTAATATAATATAATGTGCTTCTAAATTATCTGCCACGGTTGCAATGGAAGAAAGTATTGGGTATATAGATTACAATAGTGAAGAAATTTCGTACCCCAGAACAGTAAAAAAAAATTGAAGCATGGAGCAGAATTAGACTTACGCAATAAAACGTAGGCAAAAGAAAAAAAAATATGACGTTAGATAAAAAAAATTACTTCACTATTGTAATGTAAATAACCAATATTATCTCCCATTGCAGCCCTGGCACATAATTAAGAAGCCCCTTATATATAGGATTATTTGTAAAACACCATCATCCTTAAAAGGGGACATTAAATTCATCATTATGAACAACTTTTACTATGGGACCAACCCTGAAATCGCAAAAAAACAGCTGTTTCATACATTTTGTTGAGTCATGTGAACATACCGCATACGGCTAAAAATCGATGAATATTAGACGCAAACGCAACTACGAGCGATAGTAAGTAGGTACACGCATAAAGTGCATCCCCCACCCTTTACCCGCGCACCGCATATTGTGAAATTATCTGTGTGAAGCCCGGGCAAAAACTAGTTTATCTTGGTACATTTTTGGATCCTCGGACCCCTATGTTGAAAGCTTTAGCTATCTATGCCCATGATATAAAGATAGGATAACCAACAGCTACATGAAATAGTGCAAGTTATACATTATAAGTACGGCACAAATACACACAGAACTGATAGCCTAGTGGTATGATCATCGACTGACAAGTTATTGGTCTCGAGTTCGACCCCAAGGCGCTCTGACTTTTCGTAAGTTATGTGCGTATTATAAATTAATTATCAGTTGCTAAAACGGTGAAGGAAAACATCGTGAGGAAACCAGCATACCTGAGAGATTTTTCAAAGGTGTAAAGCCATGTCAGAAGCCTACGGGTTTAAACTCTGACACCAGTGTTCATCAACCATATGATGAAGAAAAAAGACCAAAAACTTAAACTTTCAATTTCTATTTTCTTTTCACTATTTAATTTCATATTTATTTGCAATGTTAGCTCTAATAGATCTCAACCTAAGAGTAAAACGTTTTAAAAGAAAAAAAAATCAAGAAACTAGTACTTTTTGCTTCTTACCTCAATAATGTAGGAATCGATGCAGCCCATATGGTTATAACACACATTATAACATGAATAAATAATGTACCAATCGTATTTACCTTGACATAATAAAAAACTGCACTTTTTCCCCTCACCGTTAAATTTCTTACAAAACTTTAATTAACTTGATTCTGTATCTACAAAAGTTAAGAATAGCAGTATAAAATTATAAATAACAGCTTTATTTCTTAAAAAATTACGAGATATAAATTGCGTTTTGTACACACAAACCGTTACTATAGCAACGGGTGGTTCAAACATTCGGGCTGTCGAGAGCGCTGTCATCCTTTATGGTAAATACTTATTAAAAAGTTATAAAAAAAAAATTCTGAGTCTTTGGTTTATAATCATGGAGTAGATAGGTACTAAGCAAAAAACTAAGTTATGAAGAATACCATTACAAAGTTTAAGCAAAAATTACAGTTTGACTAGAACAGTTTTCATACATAAAAATTGCTTAAACAAAAATTTATTTGAAGCAAATTCTATTTATGAAAACTTGTTCCGATCAAACTGATATTTTTGTTGAACCTTCTAAGATTTTTTGGCGATTTTTCTAATCTATATTCATTGATTTTATATCTTCAATGTGTGTAACGGTTTAGAGCGGTAGGGATAAAAGATAGAGACGTATTTTATTTATGTCTCAGTACTATCGGTATTCGCATAGTATACAATCTCGTACTCGGAGTAAGTAGGTACAGTCGGCAAAGGAGTTAGTTTGGCAGGGACGCTAGCTAAAGTTGTCATTTTATCAAGAAGTTATTAATATAATTTCATTTCATTTTACTTTATGAAAAGTTATGACTGAAACCTTTACATAACTAAACAATTTTACACAACCACATGCAAAATTCTATGAAAAACATCATCCCAAACTAGTGGCCCTGCCAACCTAACTCCTTTGCCGACTGTACCTAAAGAAAGAGGTCGTATACATTTAAGTATTCAAAAAGATCTCTGTTAATCCTGTGCCAATTTTTTGTGGTAATAAATAACAACTATCAAAGGCTACATCGTAAGCAGTCAGCAATAAATCGTTTTAAGAGTTTTTTAACAGACAATGTAGGTTGAAATAGGTTAATGACCGCAAAATCGGAGTCAACGGTAATTTGGTGGTTGAGGGCACGCAAACTCGGAAATAGCTTGTTACAATTCGCATGCTATAAGGCAATTTGACGTCATAAAGAATTAAGACACGACATCGTTACGTAATCGGTTCAGGATTAGTAAAAAGTAAAAGCCAAATATCATAAGAAATTAAATGTCACTACTGGATAACAGATGGCGCTGTTTATTATTTCTAATTTGTTAACCTTGTCGAACAATCAAAATTGAAGTACTACTAGCGCCATCTCTTGTCGAATAGAAAAACTAAAAAATGTTCTGATCTTTATTGTTTTTAACTGACTTCATTGGATAGTGAAATTACGTTTATTAGCGTTTCTGCGGCCATATACAGGACCAAATTCTAATGAGAGCTACATATTTTTACCTAAAATTAGTATTAAAGCTGGCATTTTTATAAAATAGCTCTATAACGACTTACATTAAGTTACCTACTCAAGTGTTATCTCTGTGTAGCCAACAAGTTTTTATCTTCGTCATTAATTGACCATTATGATTAGGTACAACAACGTTGTATTATATATTTCAACCTTTCAATGTCATCATCTGCCTAGCCTTTTCCCAACTATGTTGGGGTCGGCTTCCAGTCTTACCGGATGCAGCTGAATACCAGTGTTTTACATGGAGCGACTGCCTATCAGACCTCCACAACCCAGATACTGGGTTACACCATACCCCTTGGTAAGACTGGTTGTCAGACTTTCGGGCTTCTGAGAACCCGTAACGACTGTCAAAGATCTACATTGACAGCCGGGGCCAACAGCTTAAAATCAGAGGTGCGCGCCTTGAGTTCGAACCCGAGACCTCTGACTTGCCAGTCAAACGGTCATACCATTAGGCTATCACGACTCCTTCAATAAAGTATTTTAATTTTTTTGTGATTTTTTTTTACATTTTTACACAAGTTACTTAGCTTATTAAATAAGTATAATTATTATTTAATAAGAAATTTGAAAAAACAACTGATACGGATGGGGAGGTATTTTAAATTTAAACTTTGTCATCTAGGGCTGTGAAAAAGTAGGTATTACGAGAATATTTTTCCTCCAAGCCGAAATAATATAATTATTCTTCGTGAAATCAAGATGGCGGTTATACTTTTGTTCCCGTCCTAAAAATAAACAAATTAACTTATAACTATCCCACTGCAAGGCAAAGGCCTCTTCTCATGCAAAGAAGGATCGAATATTAATAACCACGCTAGCTCACTGCGTATTAGCGATTTCAGACCGTCAACGTTAGTCAGTGGTGTCTTAGATTAACTAAAAAATTACTTAAGACATTAAAAAAGTCACACGTGATTGCAAAGCGGGTCCGTAACCAATGCCACGACACCATCCTAACAATACTGTCATTTAATAAATTAAAATAATCAATATGGCGTCCGCTGTGGTGTCCAATCTTTGTTACAAAAATAACTAGGTCAAGGTCAGATTGTATTTTCGTTACTAAAATGACGCAGCATTAGGGATATTACGCGGGGACAGCTCCTAAAACCGTGATACCGCGGTGAATAATTGCTATAAATAGATAGTATGTTGTTGTAGTAAGTAGGTAATTACTTGAAGAAATTGATGGATTTGAATTGATAAAAGCTTGTGGCGTATAAAATATGAACGCGTCCGAGTGAAGTGAACGCATTCACTCACTTCACTCGGAGCAGATCAGAGAAGCGCTTCACGTTGTTGTTGATACGCCTTGTCGCCTTCCTTATTGATTAACCATTTGTTTTAACCTAAATACAAGTAATAACTAAACTGCGTAAACTTAAAGGACTTTCATTGTGTTTACCACTATAAGCTGTAAAATATGTTCTTACCCTTCAACACTTTCTTTCTTTCTTTCTTAAATATTGTGTTTAGTTATCCATCATCCTCCTAGCCTTATTATTCCCAAACTTGTTGGAATCGGCTGCTAATCTAACCAGATGCAGCTGAATATCAGTTTTCCACGGAGCGACTGCCTATCTGACCTCAACCCAAAGGGATAAGAATTTCTAAAGTTCTAAAATTTGTCTAAAAATAATTATAGGTAGGTAATACCTATAATTATTTTTAGACAAAACATCCGATACGGGTGGGTCTCGAACCCACGATCTCAGCATACCAAGCCGACGCTCTGACCGCTTAGCCACAGTTAAAACTTAAAATCTCTTTCTACGCCTAGAGCGTGTGATAATATCTATCGAAATATATTACGTATCCGACTCAGTGCTCTAAACGTTACAATTTACCTTTCTTGGGGTCCGGAACCGTGAAAGAGACAACATCACTAGTAGAAAATTTACTTAACACTTAAATAACGTAAACGTTAGCACTTTTACCTAGACCTTGATAATGGTCGTTATAAGCTGAATGCCCATTCCTTTAAATTATAACAGGATAAATAAAATTAATTGTTCTCACAATATTTTAAAGATATATTTTTATTTTAATGTCTCCCACATTAAAACTTCGAAATACTGTATTAATTTATCACTAAGTGCCGAAAATAATTTAAAAGAAAAATTTTAACAAAAAAAAGAAAATAAAACACACTTCGTGTCGTCACATTTAGGTAACATTGTGTACTTCTTGACAATTATTACTTAGATAAATAATACATATACAGAATACGAGGCGAACATTATTAATAATAAATAACGAAAAAAAACGGAGCTGACGATCGCACGTGCACCACTGAAGACATCTATAACGCTACTGATTGAATTAAGAATAATTTACATGATTCTTTTTTTAAAGTACCCTCCGACCGTGTTTTGTTCTTAATGGTAACTGGTAGTCGGATGATTCAATTACAAGCCAGCAACAATCGACGCTGGGTCTTCAACTCCTTGCTTGATTTTTCTAAGGAACATGACAGCTTCGCGGCCGTCAATCAACCTGTGGTCGTACGTCAACGCGATGTACATCATAGGCCTGATGACGACCTGCCCGTTCAAGGCGATGGGACGCTCAAAGATACCGTGCATTCCCAGGATAGCTGACTGCGGGGGGTTAATAATGGGAGTGCCCAACAATGACCCGAAGACGCCACCGTTACTGATGGTGAAAGTGCCACCGTCCATTTCCTCGATAGTCAGTTTGCCTGTCCTCGCTTTCTCAGCTAAACCAGCAATGGTCAACTCTATGTCAGCATACGTCATGTTTTGTACGTTTCTCACTACAGGCACGACCAAACCCTTCGGTGTCGCGACAGCAACTGAAATGTCTACGTAATCGCGGTAAATAATTTCGTTTTCGTCGATGACTGCGTTCACGACTGGCTGGTCCATAAGTGCGCTAGCAGCCGCCTTCACGAACGGAGACATAAGCCCCAACTTCACGCCATGTTTCTTAGTAAACGCCTCCAGATTCTTCTTCCTAAAAGCCATGATATGAGACATATCGATCTCGTTGAATGTAGTCAACATGGCGTTCGTATTCTGAGCCTCCTTCAAGCGCTGTGCGATGCGCTGGCGCATTCTGTTCATTTTGACGCGCTGCTCCGTACGAGTGCCAGCCATTTCTTTGCTGTAATCCGTTGGTGGGACTTTGACAGTTGCGGTTTCGATTGCTTGCGCGTGACGGATAGCTGCAACGGGGATTGAGGAGATAGGGGCTGCTGGTGGAGGAGGGGCTGCTTTAGGGGCGGGAGGGGCTTGAGGGGGTGGAGTCGCGGCTGCTGGGGGTGGACGAGGAGGCGGGGCAGCAGCAGCTGGAGGCGGAGGTGGTGGGGGTGGCGCTGCAGCTTTAGGAGCCTCAGGCGCAGGAGCAGCAGCAGATTTCTTAGGCGCTTCACCTGTCACTTCCACCCTAAACAACTTCTGTCCGGCCTTCACAGTATCTCCGTCCTTCACGTAAATCTCCTTAATAATACCATGCGCGGGCGACATGACGGGAATCGCAGTTTTGTCGGTCTCAATTTCGCAAATTACTTCGTCGACTGCGACGGCATCGCCGACTTTCTTGTCGAGCTTTACGTCGCCTTCAGAGACAGAGTCGGGGAAGCTTGGGGTCAATATGTCTTGTTCAGCGAAAAGGGGATTTGAAAAATGGATGGTGGCCACTTGGTTGTGGGCTGCGGTGATAGCCCGGGGGCTGGCTACCCTCGAGGCAGCTTGGGATAAAGCCCCGCAGATCTTGGGCACCTCTGAAGACTTGAACCGGAGGGTTTGCCCTTGCCTCCGGTAGAGGGTCTGTAAATGCTTCGAGCAGCGTCTTAACATCGTGAGTATTTTGTGGAGGTTTTGACTTTTTTACCCTGGAAAGAGAGGGGATAGTATTAATGGATGTTCTCTCTCTTTTAAGGACGAAGAGGTCTAAGGCTGAGCGCAGACTAAAGGCAAAACAGTCAAGACAGTTTTGCGCCGAGCAGTTTGGTAAATTCTTGACGAAAATTTAATGTCTATTTGTTGTACGCACAAGTATGCATATGCCGTGTGGTTTCCGGCCGAATAGAACCACCCCTACTCATCCCGCGGGTGTCTTAAGAAACGACTAAAGGAAAGACCCGGAGGCAGTACCATCCTTCTGTGTAACAGCAATCATCTGCTACTGAAATGCTAACCCACTTGCCCAGCGTAGCGATTATGGGCAAATCTCCAATGAGCGCCCAATAGTGGCGCGAATGTTCAGCAGTGGACTAATAAAGGCTGACAAATAAGCATCGTTATCTGCGTGTGTATAAAAAAAAAACCGACTTCAAAAGGAACTAAAAAGCTTGAAATAACTTTAAAACGTTTTGCAGTCGGTTCCAAGTCAAGTTCTTAATGAGAAGGTTAAAGAGGCTAGAACTTGACTTGGAACCGACTCCAAAACGTTTTAAAGTTATTTCAAGCTTTTTAGTTCCTTTTGAAGTCGGTTTTATTTTTTATAAAAAAAATTTTTTCACGATTTTTAATCCTAAAAGCCTAAAATTAATCCCCCTCCCAGACTTTTGTGAGGCTAATATTTGAAATCCTTATGAAAAGCCCATTCAAACGATACCTCACAAGATATTTTTAATCTTGGATGATTACAGGAGGGGGGGGGGGCTGACCACGTATCCCCTCTTCCTCTTTACTCGTCAGCCATCGACTGCACGTATAAACAAAGCAATATTACTTGTTACGACAATTCTGCTATAATCCTACGAGGAGTTCCGTTTCATATCTCGTAAGTTCATGATCAGATCACGATAATATTTCTATGGAACCACCTCGGGAGTATACCCTTTTGATTACAAAAAGAATTTTGATAATCGGCCCACAACTGAAGGAGTAATCGCGTAACAAACATACAAAAAAAAAAAAAAAACATACTGTCGAATTGAGAACCTCCTCCTTTTTGGAAGTCGGTTAAAAAAAGGAAATTAACCCGCTAATTGCCCGGCGCAAAACTGTCTTGAGACTGGTGTGTTTAGTCTGCGCTCAGCCTAAATCTAAATTTGGACAACACCGCTGTGTATGATTATAAAACCTTTCCTTCCAAGAAAACCATAGAGTTCTACACGGGAAAACAGTGATAAGTTAATTACTTTTATACCTAAATAAATAGTTACGTAATTATAATAAATATAACATGTTTATTACTTTCAAGTTGCAGCTTTACTTTTAATAATAAATTGAATAAAGTAATCACCTATTGTAAGAGTAATTAATTAAGATTTACGCCGATCCTCCACAGACAAGTGATCGATGTAAATTGAATGGAGCATAGAGCGGTAAATTATGAGTGACGATTTTTAATTTATCTAACATCAAACACACCAGGGTCACTTTTGATCCCCCCAAATCACAATCCAATGCTGCTAATTCTCTTGCACACGCTCTAAACTAACTTAGACTCACTAGCTATCTCTCTTTCTAACAGAGATCATTAGAAAAAGTTAAAAGATTTTTAGAGCTGACAAAATAGTGCAATTTCTGGCTTTGGGTTAGTGTTTTTCCATTAGGAAATTCATTTAGTAGCAGCACGGAGTCTGGAATCGTCCCTGGTAACGGCAATAGAATCCCCTCTACTACATGGGTGAACTGCATATAGTATATACCTCTGCGTACCTCCTATGGGGAATACGGCGTGAGTCTGTGAGTCTAACCTATGCTACAAACCTAGCCGCTAATTGCAAAGCAATTGCATAGACAATAATATGCCAAAAAAAATTTGGGGTTAAAACTAAGACAATGTTAAATATGGAGAAAGACCAGGTCTAAAGATGTGGCAGGAAAAGTTTTAGTTTGAAATGGAAACGGGCAGACGTAGACAGATAAACTCAAGTTATGTCTATAGGCTGTAGTTCAAAGGTCTGTCCCAGAACACCATGTGGTTTTTAGTCTGTGCGAGTCTGACATAACCCCACCATTGGTCCTTAGTGGTGGAGTACTTAAGGGATACTCCACACATAAAAAAAAGTAATGACCATAGAGAGACAGATGATAGACCCCAACTGATACACAATAAATAAAAAATGCAGACCAGGTAAGCCCATGTAAGAAGAGGTACATAAGAAGGTAAGAATTACATATTTTTACGTAAATAAATATGTAAGAAATAAATAAAGCTTTATTAAATTTATATTAAGTATTAACTATTGAATATTTTAATGAAAACATATATACATTATAGTGAATATTTTAATCCTTGTTTTTAATCTGTATTATCAAAACATTTATTTAATTTTTATTAAAAAAAGATCTTATCAAAGTACAAGAAAATCACACTCAGATAAAGATAAAATCAAGTTTATCTCATTTAATCTTAAATCATAACATATCTAATAGCTTTCAATAGACATTATCATAAATATTCATCATGTTATTCATAAAATATTTAAAACCCACCCCATTGCAATTACACTAGGTATCAATTGCAAAATAACTTTCACTTTTACTTTTATGCATTTAAAACAGTATTTTGATATTTATTTAATAAAAGCATGATAATTTAAAATGATGAGAAATTATAAAAAAATAGAACAGGCTAACCTATAGTAGGATATACAACCTATTAAAAAAAAATAGAGAATAATAAAAAACATATGTTCAAAATTGGAACAGCAGTTTTGTGACATCTAGAAGACTGACACTCTGACAGAAAGTGGTGCACAGGAATAGCAGTTAAAATATAACTGAAAATTACGGACACTGTTATCTAAATTACCAAAAGCGTTAAAAAGGAGAGATAAAAAAGACTAATTGGTTAGTGAGTTGCAACTGGCCACGGCCGGCATACACACCTACACGATGCATTTCAAGGTTAGCTACTAAAACACGAGCGTATAATATCACAAGTATTGGTGTAACCGCACCCCTTACCTTGTGGAGGAGGTAAACAAACGTTATCAGGTATTTATAACGTTATTTCACGGACATAAAATGTTACATAAGCTGAGATCTCATGACAGTTGTTATCCACGACCAGTGTTAGTTATTCGAGTTTGTCTAGCTAGTTACAAGCGTTATTTAATGCATAGCGTGATCTCACTGATGCAATAACGTACTGAACTGGATACTTCACTTATATTTTGACGCTGCTTTTTGAGAATTCAGATGTGGTCCAAAGACCTACATTTAACTTGGTTCAATAGGTAGGCCTTTGCATCAAAGACAAATTCTAGTTGGTGGCATCTGTCAAAGTTTTATCCAGTCCCAGACTCCATTCTCTTACTACACAGTATCTTTAACATTACAACAAGAAACACAAATATAATTTTTAACAAGTGTGTAAGAGATGTGTATAAGTTATGTGTAATTTTTTGTTTTTACAGATTTGGAACGCGTCAGGAATAAAAAGTTTAAGAGACGTTTTGATACTGTCCTGATAACAATTTAAGAAATATTGATTTTAGTCAAATATTAGAATAGCGTAATTACAATGAGTGTAATAATATGCAAAATCTTTACTAAAATGTATTTATTTGTAGTACACTGGGTTGGTTTAAAATTGAGGTATTTTCATGGTATACCTTTACAACAGACAACAGCGAATATTTGTGATAGCGTTTAGCAAAAGTGGCTAAATTCGGTAAGCAAAAACTAAACGTATGTTTGCATGTGATACACAGTGATGTTCTTTATTCGTAGAGTTGTGAAAATATGAATAAAAATTATAAATCTTACAATCTCTTTTTGTTATTTGGTGTGGTTTAAAAAACTGCAAATAATCTAACTATCTATAAATTATAGATTATGACAAACAAAATGAACCAACTGCTGTTATTTGCGAAGTTTACGAAATCCTAAGATTTTTTTAACCGACTTCAAAAAAAGAGGAGGTTTTCAATTCGATGCGTATTTTTTTTTAATGTTTGTACACCGATTACTCCGTGTTGAGTACGCCGATTTGAGTAGTTCTTGTTTGTTTGAAAGATTATACTCTTGGACCCGTAAAAATATTGTCATGATCTTCTGATGATGAACTTCGGAGATACAGAACGGAACTTGTGTTTTTATAACTAAAAAAGGTGGGAGGATGCTACTCAATTTTTTTTTCTTTTGGGGTGGACATTGCGTTCGGAAACCAGACATCGCATTCGCTCAGATATAGTTTGGCAAAAAAGAGTCTGGAAAAATTGGGGGCGCCACTGGCACACTTTTCATACTACGTTATTTGGTACTTAGATATTTCTATAACGAATTTTTTAATCATTAATTTTAAACAAATTAATCACTTTAAAGTTATTTTAGTACACACAAACCTAGTTTTTATGCTTAGCTGTAACCGCCTCAGACTCTTTTTTGCCAAGCTGTGATTAATTTTTAAAGACTTCCCAAAGGAGGTGGAAATCAAATTCAATTTGGATACTTGGGCCAGGGGTGAGGGCAAATCAAATTCCCCAGATGGTGTTCAGGAAAGCCATAGGATGGGGGCAACTAATGTCATTTTTCCTATCTCATTTATTTTAGCCATCGTACGTAGCTCATTAAAACACCACTAGATATCAGCAAACTATACATTTATCGCTTAGGGGATAGCTAGAAAGTTCCTTTTATTATTTGTCAAATTTTTGAGATTTTTCAATATGATCTTAGATTTTGGGGTCATGTCCCCTGTGACCCCCCTCCCCCCTTCGGACCGCGCCTGCGATTGTATCGCTGTGTGGAGACAGACTCGTACAGTTACTGTTATATTTGACGGCACGACGAGACTATCGCCGCGATTTTCTCGCTCGTGGAGACGGCCCCTAAGTGTGTATGGTGTGGACAGATATTCGGGCGGTTCAAAAAACTAAAAAATAAAACAACGAAATATAAAGTAGTCATATTTATTGAGACAAGCTAAAACCACACGGTCATACACAATTACACAGACACCAACTTAACAGCAGTTTGTACATACGGCAAGACTTCCACGTATAGTGATACTCCGAATTTTAAATTTTGATACTTTTGCTTATTTTCATTTGACAAAGACAACATTTATTGTTTTTTTTTGTTCATGTTGATACAAAAAAAAAATTTAGGTCCTCGCAAATTTTAAACACCTTTTCAGAAAAAAAAGGACGATTTAAAAAAAAGCAAATTACAGTTTTCATTTAAATTAGTTTTTACACAAACTAATCTAAATATAATTTTTTTAAATGAATTTCGGAGTACCACTACCTGTTTTAACTGGTAATGTCATATCAGTATTGACAAAAGAAGCAATTAGTACAGTAATAAAGACATTACAATCACAAGTACCTAATAACTTAATAAAATTGGATACTTAACTAACAAATTTTGTAAAAGACAAAAAATTTTTAACAAAAATTTTTGGTTCTGATAATAGTACTAACTGCATAATTTAGAAAACATAATAATTCTACTAACAAAACAAAAAAAAAATCATGTAATTACTGACATTATTATAATCACATTCTGAGGTACATTACAAATTAAAATTAAATGAACAATGCCAAAAAATTAAACAATGATCAAGATTTTGTGCATAATAAAACTCTAGAATTATATTTTTGGCAAAATAATACTCGATGGTGCAATCCTTTCGTATTTACGTATACGTACTTAAAAATAAAACTTAAAAATTTAATTTATAAAACATAAAAACACGTGTCATTTTGATTTATTGTGGCTGTGTTGCCATAAAGAAATCATCGAATTATTTACATAAATAAAATATATTATCTATTCGTTTCAAGAGGACTAAAAAATAGAAAAATAATACATTGTGCATTTATCTTCTATACAACAATCATTTCCACGCGCTCACGTAAGTATAATTTTACAATCAAATGCATAGTTTGTACCTACTTAAATATTATTTGAAACTTTGCAAGACAAACTCCTTATGCAAGATTTAAAAAGATAAAATAAAACTTTACCCATTTTGACATATAAAATCAATAAAACTTGCTGGAGACGTTTACAATTTAAATAAAGAAAAAATAACGACTCGAAAACTTAAACTGTCTATTTTTATTACTAAGTTCGCTAAAACAATAATTTTCATATTTATTTACATCCAATTAATAATCATAAGTGGGTGTAAAATGTCCTAAACACAAAAGTTTCAGTTTACATGGGAATATAGGATTTTAATAACTGTCTATTTTAATTATCTATTCAAGTATAAAAAAAATTTGTTACAATAATAACAATTTACTTATTTTTAAATAATTTAAATAAATAGTTATTTTAATAAAGCCTCAATTTAAAATACAACACAATAATCCACAACATTTACAGACGTTGATAATAAAAATTTGAAAAACAATTTTTTTGTTGCAATTTTTTATTCATATTATCAATGTCATTTTTTATCTTAAAATAATTTAAAAAATACCGAACTTTTGTCTTTAAAAGTGTGGATATTGGAAAGAAATAAAAATTCGAATTGCAAGCAATTTAATTTACATAAATAATATATACACTGGGTAATAAATATTGAGGTCACCATAGCAAATTTAATTAAAATGTGTTAATCCGCGGAAGAAAATAAAATTATATTTATTTTTTTATAAAAAAAGTTGCGAAATAAATATAATTTTATTCCAAAATCGGTCACAGCACCTAATATTTATATTATAAACATTCAATCCAGGGAAAACTTAATAATTTTCCTGAAATAAAACAAAGGAAAATTGCTTAACTACAGAAAATTTATAAACTTAAGTATTTCCACGAAAAGAAAGCAAAAAAAAATTGTTTTAAAAAAAAATTCACGTCGTTTTGACTAAAAATAATACAACAAATACAATTTCCCCAGAGACTAGAACTCCTAACAATTTATTTTTAGTAAGCCTTGCTACTTATTTTGCAATGCTGACCTCGTGACATGGAAAATGGACAAACCTTTAAGACGCCTCGAGTGCAGCGGCGAGGCGTAAGACGGCCTCGTAGGCAAAAACAGCAAAGATAAAAACAAACAAAATAATATGACCTGTTTCGATTTTCTCCAAAGCACTTAAAATATTTGAAAAAAATAACCAATAGAACCTAGTTGTTCACCTGGCTTTTTCAAGGAAAATTTTAAAATTGTGCCATTAAATAGGCACGATGTTATAAACCAAGAAATACCTAGTTCTATCAATCTCTAATTGTAAAACCGTAGTTACTTTATTAGTCTCGAGTCCTATCGAACTTTGACCAGACAATATTATCAGGATAGACATTTTGTCCAGGGGAATTAGAAAAAAATCAGGGAAAAGATAAGAAAAAATTGAAAAATATTCTCCGAAAAATTCTGGCTGACTGAGAGGTACATTTGAAGATGGATACATACGACATAATTTCTGGATATTTTTTTACGACATATTCAAGATACTGAGATGTGTACTTGAAGGTAGGAGAAAGTGAAACAGGTCGTCAGCAAAAACATCAAACGTTAAATTTTAAAGTCGCTACGCTCGAGGCAGTCGTACTCCGCTCGAGACGCGCCGCCTTGCCGCTGCCGACACCCGAGGCTCCTTAATCCAAATCTTTCACCTTACGAGATGCTTTCTCTATTGCTTTATTGCGCTTTTCAATGATCTATGAAGAAGAAAATTCGCTCTTTTGAATACCGCGACTAAATTTAAATATTAAAAATCTTTGAGTTTATTTTTCATATCTTTGGATTGATTGTTATCAGGGAAAAATAATTATTAAAGAAAGGCTCCCATCACTAGGGTAACAAAACAAAAAAAGATCAATAATTTAATGCTTAGGGCTTTCAAATACTCATCTCATGCCCAAAAGGCTCAATAGGGTAAAGGCTCAGACACATAGTTGCAGCGCCGCGCCGTGGCATGAGACGTGAATGCTGTTTTTAAAAAATACGCGTTGAAAATGACTCTTATGATCTAAACTGTTCGAGTATAAAACAAATTTAAGGGCGACGGTGTCTTGCCGTAAATTTTTTCTACATGTCACGTGCCGCCCGGCGGCACGATGCTGCACTTTGGTGTTATGACCGAGGCTTAACTAATTTTATTTGACAGCTAGTGTGATCGTCAATAGCTTCGATGTTTCGTTCTTTTGTTTAGAGATAAACAACGGTAGAACGATGACAATCACTTTAGCTCTAAAATAAAAGCACTGACTCGCGTCCGTTGTTCATTAGAAAATAATTAAACATTATCTGTTCCACGTAAGCAGAAGTCAGAGCAAAAATAATGTCATTTAATTGTACAAGACATTAGGTGCGTTCAGTAATCTTTTTTTCAATTTTTCTTTTTTATAAAAAATCTACAAAAAATTTAGTTGTGTTTGTGTTTTTAAGAGGTATTGCGACAACAAAAATATGTTGACTTTTTAGTCCAACTATACCAAATTATAGTATATTTTGGTTTAATAAATATTATTAATCCAGAGACCAATCTTTGGTTAATCGATAGTAGATATTACACTACACTAAATAGCATTCATAGACAAGAATCCAGAAAAATGTCAAATGATACTAGAAATTAATAATTCTAGAATTTATTTTCGAATATTTAGTACTCCTGATGCGTAAACACGAAAAGTATATTGAAAAAAAACAAAGCTATATAAAAAGTCATTTTAAGCTTATGCTTTTTAAAAAACTTAGTTTAATCTTTTTCCAATATTTTTTTCCTGTAGTTTTTTTAAGAACATTTACAATCTGCGTTCAATCTGATTAGGAACGGAATACGGTCTAGAGTAGCCATTAGTTTTATTTATTGGAGCGCTTAATCCTTAGAGTATATTAGAAAATATAGAGCGACCCTACCGTGAGCACGGGTATGAACAACGCGGCCGCGATACGAGCTCCGTCCGCGATCATACCTCGATCAACTGCGGTTCAACTAGACTGCAATGTTAAATTTTGCTAAAATTACTAAATAACATAATTTAAAAAATATGTTTTAACATTTCAATGGCGAGACCTGCTTACGCTCCACACAAGGCAATGTTGTTGACGTTATCGCTCTATATTTTCTTATACTCTCTAAGGCTTAATCCATTTACAAGCCAAAAGGCTACTTGAAAGTTTGGACCATATTTCCAGATTCGATAAAACGCAGTCTAAGCAGCATGAGTATGATTAATTTAAGTTTTTGGGAGAGTTTAAACCCTTGCTCAGTAGACAAAAGTTAAAAATGTACCAACAATTTAAACTACAATTAATGCAAGTCATTTTAAACACAAAATTTTATTAATATCTGCTATCGATTTTCTAGCTTTGCGGGTACATCGAAACCAAAATGGCGGACCAACAATCAAAATGACATTTGAACAAAAACATTTGAAATCACAAAACGCGTTTTTTTAAACCTACCAGTATAAACACTGCTAGTAAACATGCCAAAACCTTCTTGATAAATCTGAAGGATGTTCATATCAATAATACAACAGCTGGGAATCAAACTGGCTTGACATTGAACATCAGCAGTTATGTAATTGCATAAAGATGTCTGACTGCAGACGATCAATAACTTTTTAAATCGAAGTGTTCGATCACAAAAGAAAAAACTAGACAATCGATCTTCAAAAACTTCCAATCCAAATTTGGGCCCAAATTAATTGGGCTAATAAGTGTTTTAAACTCTATGGAGTCAGCTATAAGGTCTAAGTTAGTTTGGCCAGCAATTTTCCTAGATTTACATCTGTACAGGAAATGCAATCTTACATAATTATAAACTCTATGTAGTAAGCTATAAGGTCTAAGCCAGTTTGGCCAGCAATTTGCTTAGATTTACAACGTGCAAGAAATGCAATCTTACTATACCGGACTGAATTAGTCATGAACGGTTGCAGTATACATTTTAGGGAGTAAATGGTAGCGAAAGGCAAGATTGCGGTTGTAACTGAGCTAGTGAGGTAAAAAGAGATGAAAATACGCATATAGCGCGAACAAACCGACTCTCCAACTCCGGCCGGCCAAAATTTGTGCCAACTATATCTAGTTTTTTTTTTGTGATCGAATATTGTACCAATAATCGATAACAATCATCATTTTCTTAGTTGAATTATTCATTTAAGTTGTCAGTTTCAAAATGTTATAAAACAAATACATTTTGGATCGGAATCGTTTATTGGAAAAATCGTCCGATATACGTAAACAATCGCTCGATAAATCGGACGCTATAGTTTTTTACGATCGATAGGTGTCAGCCGATATCGGTCAATTTGACGGCCGTCGTTCGTCTTTCGATAAAATGGATGTTCTAAATCAGTGATCGTTTAATATCGGTCGGTGGTCATTTAATACCGGTCGGTGGTTGCTTAATATTGGCCAGTGGCCGATATCACAATGTCGGATCGAAAATCATTGCTTAGTTATTGATCGACCATAGTCAGTACACCTTTCGTATTATTTTTTTAATATTTTGTCATTAATAAATTTTATTTAATTCTGTCCCGACGATATTTTTCGCTCGGACTCAAGTATTTTGTCCACGAGCGGTCCCGCGCGTTCCAACGAACTCAATGTCTCATTTTCTTCAAATTTCTTCTCAATCTGCAATATTTGTTAATTAAAATGCTTAATGATTGCTTATTACTAACCCATGATTCTTGAATTTATTATACAGGGTTATTAGTAAAACACCAGCATCCTTAAAAGGGGTCATTAAACTCATCATTATGAACAACTTTTACTATGGGACCAACCATGAAATCGCAAAAAAAAATCAGCTGTTCCATACATTTATGACTCAACTAAATGTATGGAACTGCTGTTTTTTTTTTGCGATTTCATGCTCTGCAAGTGCTGTAAGTATATCATACTTATACCTGGTTCACCAAGCAGCGTGTTAGCAAGATATGGCGCCTTTAGTACACCGCGCCAGTAGTTTCATATAGATAGTGTCCTGGCTTGTTTAGACTGTCTTATGTTTTACAAATGCTGTATATTATACTTACATCTGGTTCCCCAAGAAGCGTGTTAGCAAGATATGGCGCCTTTAGCACGCCGCGCCAGTAGAGCTACTCTACAGATTGAGTCCTGGCTTGTTTAGACTGTCTCATGGTCTACAAGTGCTGTATATTATACTTACATCTGGTTCCCCAAGAAGCGTGTTAGCAAGATATGGCGCTTTCAGCACGCTGCGCCAGTAGATCTTCTCTATAAATAGTGTCCTGGCTTGTTTAGACTAACTTATGTTCTGCAAGTGCTGTATATCATACTTACACCTGGTTCACCAAGCAGCGTGTTAGCAAGATATGGTGGTTTCAGCACGCCGCGCCAGTAGATCTTCTCTATAAATAGTGTCTGGCTTGTTTAGACTGTCTCATATTCTGCAAGTGCTGTATATCATACTTACACCTGGTTCACCAAGCAGCGTGTTAGCAACATATGGCGCTTTCAGCACGCCACGCCAGTCGATCTTCTCTATAGATAGTGTCCTGGCTTGTTTAGACTGTCTCATGGTCTACAAGTACTGTATATTATACTTACATCTGGTTCCCCAAGAAGCGTGTTAGCAAGATATGGCGCCTTTAGCACGCCGCGCCAGTAGAGCTTCTCTACGGGTCTATTGACGCACCAGCCAGCGCAGCGAATGCCTAACCATCGCCAGTATTGGATTTCACTCCTAAAATAAAGAAAATATCTGTTGAAATGTTTTAAATAACAAAAATTTTAAGACTTGGAAAATAGATATTAATTATTTTTTTCACGCCTTTATTCCCCTTGTATATAGGTGTATGCAGGATACCTACGTTTCACCGGCTATGTTATAAATCCCATGTAATAGGGGGCGAGCCTATTGCTATTAACCAGGCACAATTTTATTCCAGACTCCGTGCTGCTACTGAGAATTTCCTAATGGTAAAACCCAATAACACTTTGCCCGACTCGGGGATCGAACCCAGGACCTCGTGCTCAGCAGTCGCGCTTGCTACCACTAGACCAACGAGGCAGTCATATTATATTATATATTATTGTAATTACATGAAATTAATTTTTCTAGACATTGCTGTCAAAATAACAACTTTTGATACTTTTAAAGATCTCTAAAAATTAAAGAGATATAACAAAAAATCATTTTTATTTTTATCAAATCATACGTACGGGCTGACAATATCCTTGTGCAGTAGAACAGCGCTAACAGCGCACCAGCGCGCACACCAGCGCCAGAGCAGCGCGTGGAATACGTCCGCCACTCGTAGCATACTGTGGATCATTAGGTTATCGCCATACCTGTGACGATATAACGATACGAGTCAGTTAGCAATTAACAAGCACTGATAGCCTAGTGGTATATGACCGTCGACTGACAAGTCAGCGGTCTCGAGTTCGATCCCAAGGCGCGCACTTCTGACTTTTCGTAAGATATGTGCGTATTATAAATTAATTATCAGTCGCTAAAACGGTGAGGGAAAACATCGTGATGAAACCAGCACACTTGAGAGATTTTTCAATGGTGTGTAAAGCTGTCAGAGGCCTACGGGCGGTTTAAACTCTGGCACCAGGTTGTTCAACCACACGATAAGAAGATGAAGAAACAGTTAAGCGATTCGCCTTCTGTGCTTAGCGCCCCGCTTAAGTTAACAATTGTTTAGCTATGGCTAAACAATCGTAAACTTATGAGTTTACAATTGTTTTACTGTAAGTTTACAACTGTTTTAATGTAAGTTTCCAACTTTATTAGTAGTATAGGACCATACCTCGGGTTGTTGGGTCCATGCTCAGCGTCGTAATCTTGAGAGCTAAAGCAGTAAGGTCGGTAACTTAGAGCGCCAACTATCTGAGGATCATTCTTACGAATCTGGAAAAAATATATTTTATTTTAGCTCTTTATAACAATGCTTCGCTTCTATATTGTGCTTCTAAATTATCTGCCACGGTTGCAATGGGAGAAAGTATTGGGTATATAGGTTACAATAGTGAAGAAATTTCGTACCCCGGAACAGTAAAAAAAAATTGGAGCATAGAGCAGAATTAGACCTACGCAATAAAACGCAGGCAAAAGAAAAAAAATATGACGATAGATAAAAAAAAATACTTCACTATTGTAATATAAATAACCAATATTATCTCCCATTGCAGCCGTGGCAGATAATTTAGAAGCACCTTATATATGTATAATTTTATAAGCATTAAGCATATTCAAGACGGCACGGAGAGACACGATCCCCACTTTTTATTTAAGAGACAAGCAGATTATACTTTGGATTCTATAAC
Source organism: Protodeltote pygarga (assembly GCA_936450705.2). NCBI lineage: Eukaryota > Metazoa > Arthropoda > Insecta > Lepidoptera > Noctuidae > Protodeltote > Protodeltote pygarga. Next base: position 4,848,396 of record OW388277.2, read on the forward strand.
GCGTACCTCTAGCGGAGTCGGACTAAAGGGGTCCAGGGGGGCGGAGGGGACGGTCCGCCCCGAGCTCCAGATCTTAGGGGGTCCCCAAATCTCGATAGAGTCCCCCCCGAACGTGATAATTTTTTTTACAAAATGCAGAAACGTAAATTTTTGAGAGCTCACATTTAAATTTGCCACTCCGGGTCTAAGTATCATTTAAAAGGGTTTGCTCTAAGAATATATTTTTAGGCATATTATTTTTGATATACACTTAGAAATGGGCTAATAATTCGTATCAACTATTGTCTATTTCCTATAATCTACAAGTAAGGAGAAGTAGGAATCAAACCTGGTACAACACTAAAGGGTTGAAGCATGTGATAGCTGCATGTTGATACAAAGCGGGTCTCGCTGCAAACGTGTTCAGAATACCGCTTACTACCTGTAGCAATAATTCATTTATTTATAACTAGCGACCCGCCCCAGCTTCGCACGGTTACGCTAATATGCATGTATTATACATATAAACCTTCCTCTTGAATCACTCTATTTATTAAAAAAACCGCATCAAAATCCGTTGCGTAGTTTTAAAGATCTAAGCACACATAGGGACAGACAGACGCGGGAAGCGACTTTGTTTTTACTATGTAGTGATAGTGATTACTTTCATTACACAATTTAGGACATGCTGCGATAGCCTATAGGTATGACTGGCAAGTCAGAGGTCTCAGATTCGAACTCAAGGCACGCACGCACCTGACTTTTCGTAAGTTATGTGTGTATTATAAACTAATTATCACCTGCTCCTTAGAAAGTACGTAAAGCCGTTGGCCCCGACTGTTATGAAGATTTTGACAGTCGATACAGGAAGTCAGTACCCTCATAAAATCCTGACAATAATCTAGTTTTGGTTGCGGAAGTCATGTAGGCAGCCGCTCCGTAAAAAACTGATATTCTGCTACATCCAGACGCGGGACCAGCCCTCGAAAAAGGTTGTGGTTACAGCCACCCAAAAATCAGCCAAGGCGAATGGGAGTATGAATATCACATTTTCACATATAACCTCTAAACTACAAAACCGATTTTGATAAATTTTTACAACTACGCTGTTCAAGTATGGCATTGAAATGTAAGCTCTATTTCGTGTTACATACGAGTGAATTTTCAACACATAAGTTGAAAGTTTACGACGCGTGGTCCACGTATTGTTCACCTATTGACTGTCACCGAAAATTTACTCGTAAATAACACGAAATAAAGCTTACATTTCAATGTCATACTGTAAGTTTAGTCGCAGTTGAGTTGGTATATGTGGTTGACCTTCATTCTCACGTCTGTTTTTCAAATGTGTTTGCTACCCATACATTAAGTATTGTGTACCTGCTTGTCTTCGCCCTTGATATCAATGATGATCCTGGCTTTGTGAGCGAGCAGATAATCCAGAGCGTCATCCAAGAGACAAAGGTGGACTTCCTTGAATTGCTTTCTGAAAGCAAACATACTATTAAGTAGTAATCTTATAACTTTTTACACCTATTTCGTCCAGTTTACAAATTATTTTTAAATAAATTTATGACATCTATTTTGACAGAACTTCCTAATCTTTTAGCTAAGTAACAAAGTTTACAAAATATTAAGCCATAACTTTACAACTGTTTAACCATAATTTACAATTGTATTACTGTTCGTTGACATCTGTTTAGCTATAAATTTACAACCGTTTTACTGTAAGTTTACAACTATTTAGTTAAAATAAATTTATAAACATTTTACTGTAAGTTTACTAAAGTTTTACTGTAAGTTTACAACTATTTAGCTATAAGTTAATAATGTTATTGTAAGATTAGTAGTAAGTTTACAACTATTTCACTATCAATTTACAAATGTTCAGCCACAAGTTTACTACAGTTTTACTGTAAGTTGACAACTGTTTTGCTAGTAACTTCTAGAAAACAAATATACACGAGTTTACAACTGTTTTGAAACGTAAATTATCATGTTCACAAACCTGTTAGGATGGGTAGCACCTACATCAATGTTCTTGATCTTATCCCAGTCCATGACGTGGACATTAGCTATATCTTTCCCCGCCAGTCTCTCTAGGCCCTGATCGTGGAGAAGTATCAGCTTCCCATCTTTAGATGTTCGCACATCCAGCTCTATGATGTTACAATCACGTTCTACGCACTGGAAAAGTGGGAATGGGAAAATTAATTTGTTTATGATTTTGCTGAACAAAAGATTTGGCTATGTATGTAATGTACAAACAGATGGATTCTAGGATTTAAGTTCTTTTTAAGTCATACAATTAGACTAATCATACCCAGATCCAAGATCATTTATTTTTTTGCCATGGTCACAATAGGAAGAGAGATAAGAGTCTAAATGATTTTTTAACATATAAAGAGTTAAACACCATGAATGAGTTCACTTATAAAAAATAATAGTAAGTAGGTAGGTACTTATTAGCTATTAAAAACCCTACAAAATAATAAAATACCAAATAATAAAATCTACAGAGGTTTGTTTGGCCTGTGTTGTCAAGCTGTGGATCAGGCTACTGGCAAGCTGTCTTTTTTTTTAAATCCTTAATCCTCCTATTTTCAAAACCAATAATAATTGTTTACACTCTATTTTTAAAGATATTACTACGAAACTTCTTTGTCTATCTTTGGTACGTGAATAACTACAACCTCTTTGGTCTAATTCTATTGAAAATTAACTAAATAGGTTTACTTACATACTTGAAGGCTTCCAAAGTGTTTTCGGGCGCGTCCAATCCTGCCCCTCTATGAGCGATGCAACGGACCACTTTTTCTGGACATTGTTCGCTTTCTTTACTCCAAGGATCCGGACCGAATATACTAACCACGTTTTCTGGCTCTGGTTTTCTCAATTTGGTCAAATAATAAGCAGAAACACCGAAAATACCGACGTCCATACCCATGGGCAGAACTGTGTGCAAGAACGATATTAAAAAGCATACCGTATAATAAATATAGTAAAAACTATTTAGTAAAAACGATAGCATCGTTAAAAACATAATTATCGATCGTTCGTAGTTAAAGTTTTGGTTAAAATTAGGTTAGATTTATCGAAATAAATACATTTGTAAGTGGGAGGGGCTTGACATTAAGTGTCAAACTGTCAAATTGTGACAGCAAGAAGCGTTTCGTTATTGTTTGGATTAAAATAATCAATACTTACAAAATATTTTTTTCATAGTGTAAGATAAAGGCAAAGCCAACAAGAGTTCACAAATCACACGAATACAAGTGAACGGAATATTTTAATAATAATCTGACTGCCGCGTGCCTTCGAGTGACGTCATTGCGTTCAATGCTAAAATTTTTAGAAGTCTGACGGCCGCGCGGCGTCATGGCGGCGGCGTTTTTAAATTATAACTATTTCTGAGTCTGTTTATAACATATTATTATGGCGGCCAGGCGGCTTTTAGTGTCGGATTATTTTTGGGTATAGAAAAACGTTTAAATTTATCATCATTTATTTAACAATGGTACATGTGCACACACACGAAAAGTGAAATTATTTAAATAGCTTACATGGAGTAGTCAAATGGGAAGAAATACAACATCGCCGGGGTTATTATTATATAAAACATACTTATTTAAACAATTTATAACGATCTAAGATAGTCACAATTTTTTTTTCTATTCTGCCTAATAATTAAACAAAATGATTGAAATAATTATAATGGTAACTAAAATATAAAGGATGTATGAGATACAAATATTCCACATTCCACTATAGAATCACACAATTATTGGTCCAGTATTGAGACAAACCTGCTCACAAAATATCGAACCCACGCTAGCTAAAATGTGCATAATCTAGTCGCCAAACATGTTCAAAATGCACCTAATAAAAAGAGCGTTAAGGTTTAAATTCTATCTTATCAATCTTATTGCGTGCTCTCCAATCCTTAGTAAAGATAAGCCGCACCAGATGGCGTATGATGAAGAGAATAGTTTCCACGACGGTAAGTACACTAGCGCCAACGAACAACGCAGTGGTGCCGCCTAGCGAAGCTGGAAGAAATCATTTTATTTTATTTGGAGAAATAAAAAAAGTATAGATACTAAATTTTGATAAAAAAAAAGTAAAAGAAAATTTAAATCGTTTAAAATTTGTACCGAATAGATACACAAGAAAAACAAATTAAAAAATATAGGAACATTGTAGTTTTCCTAATATATTACTGTACCTACTCTGTGATTGTAGTGGTGCACTCGAAAAAAAAATTCAGTGGTGCCAGTGTCAGACTGCCAGTGGCCAGTGCTAAAGAGAGTTTAAATCGATTGCAAAATTTATACCGAACAGACAAGAACACACAAGAAAAATAAACACAATTAAAAAAAAAATATTAAAAAGGCAGCTTTTTTGTAAATGCGATTAGGAAAACTAACTTTTCATGTCAGTTAGTTTTCCTAATCATCAGGCAGATGATGATTAGGAAAACTAACTGACATGAAAACTTACCTGTTGAACTATGAAAAGAATACTAACGTCTGACATGCTATGCTTGTGAAATATTATTGTTCACCATTTTTCTTTTAAAAACAAAAAAAAAACGTTTCAAACAAACGTACACATTTTTCACAATAAAATATAATGCATGTCGTTCACGTAATCGCTAAATCCTTTTCGAGTGATGTAAATTTATCCGCTGCGTGCTGCGGGCTGGTCGACGTACAAAACCAGTTGAACAGTGCAGTGACTTTTGTAACGTGCCGATTGTACGTGACATGCAATCTTCAAACTTTATCAAACGTGCTCCATAAACCGCTGAACAGCTCACCAAAAAGATCTTCCAGAGTAAAGAGGACATCTCTGTTCAGCCTGATCTTGGGCGGCATCATGTTGATCCTGATAGCAGATACGAGATCCTCCTCGGAGTCCAACAGTGTCCCATTCATGTTGATGTAATATTATTGTTAAAATAAATGCAAATCAAATTTTATTTTTTCCAAAATTTTAAAGAATACCTTCAGTCACTATTAACTTTTAACCAAAGACGAATCGCCTATAAATCTCAAATTCTGTGTATACTAACTTTAAATTTTGATTAAACTACGAACGATACGGAACTTTTGGAAGTTATTTAAACTATAAAGTGCTTCCTCGTTAAGGGTGATGGTCCCATCGCGGCGGGAAATTTAAAAATAAAAGAGGATTTTTGGTTTTTTTAACCACTTTCTAGAAGAAATATTGCATTTTTCTTTAGTTTGCGCTCCTAGTCAATAAAGACACTACTATTTATAACTTTGTTTTATCTCAAAATGTTGCCTTAGAGTGAATACCTCGGAAACGCAATCTTGGTAATTTTTACATTACTATATTTTTGGAAAGAAAACATCGAACGCACGTAGTGTCACACAATAAAACATTTGTAAGTAATATAAAACGCCATCTATGACGCTTACACAAAACACACGAGTGCAATTAATTTGGGGATTAATTTTTTTAAATAAGTTAAAAGTTTTTGCCCTGACTATTATTGATCTGAAAACGTAGCAAAATGTCACAATAAAAGACTAGAATTTTTAAAAAAGTTGTTTTCTAAAATCTTTCAGGGCGTAGTTTTTTCTTCCACCTGTAAAATTATCTATTTAGCTTAAAAGAGGTTTTCACTCTAAGGCAACGTTATTCACAGCTATGCAGCTACTTCTGGCGCTACCTCGCCCCAGCGTGAGCCGCGCAGCTACATATGGAGCGGTACAGCTTGAGCGGTCAAACTATAGAAGAAAATTGCAAAAAAAATGTTATAATAAAACTTACCGAAGAACGATCTTTTTTGTGTGAGAATAATAATTGAGTTCGGCGCACTGGGGCTGGCATGAGCATTTAGCAAGGTTTTTTGGTATGTTGATGAGGATTTCAACGTTACGCCCGATACACGCCATCCCATGCGGGTCGCACAGATCGCCATCTTTACGACAATATCGATGATCAATTTAAAAAAAATCTATGCAGACGAATTATTTTAATATTTACCTAATATTACACGATGTAAATATTAATTACTATTGTAAATTAAAAAGCTTTTGTGTTGGAAAATTTTTGACACTCCTAGTTTTGTCACTTGATTGAGTTTGGATTTTTTCTTTTTTTTTTATGCCAATTTTATGTTGATGTTTTTGTGATGACCGGCCTCTTTGGTAGTGCGAACGTATTTTGTGACTTATTTAGTTATTATGTCCGATATAATGCCAAGAGGTATGCGCTCCTAAAGTATTTGAAATGATCGACAATGGATGTAGGTGTTCCATGGAATTTTAGCCAGTCCCACTTCTGAAGCGGCAAAAATATGGTATATTGTTTTATTATAGTCCCAAAAACTTAAACTATTGATAAATTGACGCCTCCCGGCTGATGATGTTGATGATGAAGTGGCTAAATGGTGGCTAAACTAACCTCCTTTCACATGAAAGTAAGGTCGGCAACCGCAGAACATGATGGCCATCCGACTGCGGCAGTGCATCTGACAGAGGGCAAAACTGTATGCCTGAAAAAAAGTCATGGTAAAGTATAAATATTTAATAAGAAATTTGAAAAAACAACTGATACGGATGGGATTCGAACCCACGATCTTCGGCGTTCCGTGCCGACGCTCTAACCGCTGAGCCACCGTATCCCATCAGAATCAGTCGAAATTTCAAATCTCTTTATACGCCTAGGGCGTGTACACTCAGCGGTTAGAGCGTCGGCACGGAACGCCGAAGATCGTGGGTTCGAATTCCATCCGTATCAGTTGTTTTTTCAAATTTCTTATTAAATATTTATATTTAATAAGCTAACATGTGCTAAAACATGTAAAAATTTGACAAAAATATCATGGTAAAGTACTATCGCAGACACGAACGGTGCACCACTTTGCGATCAAAATGCTTTGAACGATGCTACTTGCGTAGGCGTGGCTAGCGCTATGTTCAGACGCCGGGTGCAAGCGATTCTAACCTTAAGAGTGGTGCACCGGCTTTGTCCACGATAGTAGGTAAGGTAATTTAACTTCATAATGTATCAAACTTATAATAATCTGTGTAAGTATGTATCCTTTTAGGTTATACAATAAACAGCCTGTATCAGTCCACTGTTGGACACAGACCTTTACACGATACCCTGGAAGACTGGTTGTCAGATTTCGGGCTTCTGACTACCCGTAATGACTGTCAAAGATCTACAATTGACAGTCGGGGCCAACAGCTTAACGTGCTAACCGAGGCACGGAGTGATATTTAATTTATAACGCACATAACTTACGAAAAGTCAGAAGTGCGCGCCTTGGGTTCGAACCCGAGACCTCTGACTTGCCAGTCAAACGGTCATACCATTAGGCTACTATCACGACTCCTCTGGAATTATGCCTGGTTATTAGCCTCGCCCCCTATTACTTGGGACTTATAACATAGCCGGCGAAACGTGGGTGTACTGCACACCTCTGCCTATCCCCTCTGGGGTTTGCAGGTGTAAGTTTATGTTATGTTATACTTCTAAAAACTGAATTCTGTAGAGGTAGTCTTCGTAAAGATTGCTACATAATGTGTAGAAAAGTTTATAATAATATTCCACAAAAAATCAGGGAACTTCCGTTACGAATATTCAAATCTAAACTTAAGGCATGGCTTCTTACAAAGAGTTTTTACACAAATAAGGAACTTTTAAGTTGTAAAAGTTAAGTAACATTCTTTGTGGTATTTATTAAAATAAATAGTTAAAAAAATTAATTACACAATAAGATTGTTTATATTATTTTATTTATTGTACCTAGTACAATATTTGCATGCCTTTTAAAGGCGAATGTGTGGATCTAAATAGTCGTGATAGCCTAGTGGTGGTAACCGTTGACTGGCAAGTCAGTGGTCTCGGGTTCGAACTCAAGGCGCGCACCTCTGACTTTTCGTAAGTTATGTGCGTTTTATAAATTAATTATCACTCTCCGTGCCTCGGATAGCACGTTAAGCTGTTGGCCCCGGCTGTCAATTGTAGATCTTTGACAGTCGTTATGGGTAGTCAGAAGCCCCAGTCTGACAACCAGTCTTACCAAGGGGTATCGTGTAGCCCAGTATCTGGGTTGTGGAGGTCTGATAGGCAGTCGCTCCATGTAAAACACTGGTATTCAGCTGCATCCGGTAAGACTGGAAGCCGACCCTAACATAGTTGGGAAAAGGCTAGGCAGATGATGATGTGTGGATCTAAATATTTTGTAATAACTTTTGTACCATATTCTCGGCAAATAAATGTCTTATATCTTATGTTATACTTACCCTAATAGAGTCACTGATCCATTCATCTGGATATTTGCAGCGTCGTTGTTCTGGTCTCAAATTCTTCACTGCTGGAGCAGCTTGGATCTCTACCACCTTGTAAACAGAAATTAATATAGGTACTCGAACTCATAATATTTTTTTTTGTAAACCAGGCAGTAGCGGGTTAAGCCTGTCAGGGGCCCAGGGCCGTAAAAAATTTTTTTTTATAGCACGTTAATCTGTTGGCCCCAGCTTTCAATTGTAAATCTTTGACAATCGTTACGGGTAGTCAAAAGCCCGAAAGTCTGACAACCAGTCTTACCAAGGGGTATCGTGTAACCCAGTATCTGGGTTGTGGAGGTCTGATGGCAGTCACTCCATGTAAAACACTGTTATTCAGCTGCATCCGGTAAGACTGGAAGCCGACCCCAACATAGTTGGGAAAAAGGCTAGGCAGATGATGAGTCTCCTCAAAAATCGTCGTTTTTATAGGGTTCCGGAGTCCTAACAAAGAACTCTTAATTTCGTCACATCCGTCTGTCCGAGGTTTTACTTTTACTAGAGACATTCATCACGCGTTTTAGAAATTACTCATCAATCATCATCATTATCACTCGCTAAAACGGTGAAGGAAAACATCGTGAAGAAACCAGCACATCAGAGAGATTTTTCAGCGGTGTGTAAAGCCAGAGGCCTACAGGCGGTTTAAACTCTGACACCAGGCTATTTGGAGCTCTCATTTTATCTGAGCAATCCAAATGCTATCCAAACGTATTGTTCTTTATTTGAAAATTAAATGAAAAGAACTCCGTATAGCCCCCCGGGTTGTTAATTAACCATCACTACATTAAAACAAAGTCGCTTCCCGCGTCTGTCTGTCCCTATGTATGCTTAAATCTTTAAAATTACGCAACAGATTTTGATGCGGTTTTTTTAAATAGATAGAGTGATTCAAGAGGAAGGTTTATATGTATAATACATGCATATTAGCGTAACCGTGCGAAGCCGGGGCGGGTCGCTAGTCACTATATAAACAAAGAAAGATTCCTAAAATTGGAGAACATTATTATTGAGTTACCTTAAAATCTATGATCAGTTCTTCACCAGGCAACACTTCTCCAATCGGGTTGGATATCGCCGTCGATATCTCGTATGGAGAATGAATGAAGTACTGAAATTATTTAATGATCTCTATCATTATACAGGGTTATTTGTAAAACACCAGCATCCTTCAAAGGGGTCATTAAACTCATCATTATAAACAACTTTTACTATGGGACCAACCCTAAAATCGCGAAAAAAAATCATGTCATGTGAACATAGATGTATGGAACAGTTGATTTTTTTTCGCGATTTTAGGGTTGGTCCCGTAGTAAAAGTTGTTTAAACTCTGGCACCAGGTTCAGATCAACCACATGATAAGAACAAGATATGGTTATGCACAAGTTTTGCTATTAAAAAGATATCTATACTTATAAAACAGTACCGTGACTGACTGACTGACAGACAACGCACAGCCTAAACCGGTGGACCTAGAGACTTGAAATTTTGAGACAATATTCTTTAAGTACCCTGGGGGTGCACTAAGGAAGGGTTTTTGGAAACTCCACCCCTAAGTAGGTAAAAAGGGGCATAAGAGTTTGTATGAAAGTCCGTCGTTTTTAAAGTTAAATGTACGAAACTTGGTATTCAGCTTTTCGGTTGATGAATGAAAGATGAGCATAGGTTATTTTTTTTAAATCTAACCTTGAGTGGATAAAAAAGAGGGTTAAAATTTGTATGGAAAATTCGTTATTTTTTAAGTTACAGATGTAAAAATGAGTATTAAGGTTATGCTCTAAAAATAAAAAAGACGTGTATCAAAAAATTTGGATTTTTTTCCCCCTAAGGAGATATAAAAGGGGGTGAAAGTTTGTAATGAAAATTCATCATTTTTAAGTTTAATCAATTAAACTTGGTGTTTAGCTTTTCGTTGAATAAATAAGACGTTTTTCAGCTTTTTGAAAAATGTACCCAATAGGGGGGAAAGGGGAGGCGGGGGTGAAAGTTTATGTAGGAAATTCGATATCAGTAAGAGACATCAAAGTAGCATAATCAATGAACGAGGTAGGGAGGGTAGGGTAGAGTAGGGTAGGGTAGAGGTAGAGTAGAGTAGGGTAGGGTAGGGGTAGAGTAGGGTAGAGGTAGAGTAGGGTAGGGGTAGAGTAGGGTAGGGTTAGAGTAGGGTAGGGGTAGAGTAGGGTAGGGGTAGAGTAGGGTAGGGTAGGGATAGAGTAGGAGTTGGGTAAGGTAGGGGTAGAAAAGGGTAGGGTATGGTCAAGGTATGGTAGAGTAGCGTAGGGTACCTACACCTAGTGTAAGGCAGGGTAGAAAAAGTGTAGATGTAGAATAATCACGCGTACAAAGTCGCGCGGGGCAGCTAGTTTTTAATAAGACAAAACAACTGAGTCATCTGACTGAGTTTTTGCGAGTTTCTTATATTGACGCGGACAGGACTTCGTATTTTAACTGAAGCGGGCAGGACTCGGTAGCTTAGTTGGTAAAGCGATGGCACGGCACGCCAGGGGTCGCGGGCTCAAGTTAGTTTCTTTGCACTAGCCAACAAAGATTAGCCAAAATTACCAAAATTAGCCAAAAGCCAGAAAGACAGCGTCGTGCTGCAGCTGTCCCGGTACAGTGTGCCAAGAGATTGAAAAGGCATTATTACCAAAGAGTACAATCGATTCTCACCCTTACAGCATTGTTCACAGAGTCTATCCTCACGTAGCACTGTTCGCTATGGTAGTGACATTGGAACAGCTCTGATGCTTTCCAGTCAACTGTCTGCAGCATGTGTTGGTACTCAGCATACACTGAGTTGAAAGACAGGCACATACCTACTTCTGTCATTACTGGGTGCCATTGGACCTGGAAAAGGAAATAAACCAGCCTGTATCTATTTATTTATTTATAGACATATGGAGGAACAGGGTGAGACGACCATGTCAAAGGGAGGATCTTCCGACCAGGCGGGAGTTCTGCCTGGCGGGCACTTGTCCAACGGTGGTATTTTTTTTTTTTTTTTTTTTTTTTTCCTACGTGGTCTCTCTCAGTTATAGCTCTAGGGAGCTTAGACTGATTAACCGGACTTCTAGCGAGACCTAAAGGCCTCCAGCTAAAGCAATTAAACTAAACTTAAAGCAACTGCAGCTAAGGGCGCCCCCCTAATGGGACTCGGGCCTCGGCTTAGGGCGTTGCTTGGGGACATGCTAGGGACTAGCTGGATCTGATTTTGGTTATTTAGGGACATGTTTATGGCTACAGGCTCAGCCCGGGCTGGCATGAGCAAGGGTCGGGGGTCCAACGGTGGTAGTTGAGTACTGAACATAAGTTCACATGTTGTGTTAGTTTCGCTTGCGCGATTCAGGACTTCGTCATCGTGGCGTACTAGATGGCGCTGGTTGTCTCACTTTAAAAATCGAGTTTAATAAAACTAAGTTCAGCCCTACACAAATTGCAGTTCTAAACTCAGTTACAAGCTTGAACCGATCGCGTTTAGAGTCAGTGGTTAAATCGGCTCTTAGAGTCGGTAAATCATAACATAACTGAAGTTTAGAATGCTAAATGAGAATGGTAATGTATTGAGAATAATTACTGATATTTTATTGAGAATAATTCATCATCATCATCATCATCATTTCAGACATAAGACGTCCACTGCTGAACATAGGCCTCCCCTAATGACAATGGGGGAGAATAATTACTGAACAATAATTATGGGAATAACTACTGAGAAATTATTAAGAACTAGCGACCCGCCCGGCTTCGCACTGTTACGCTAATATGCATGTATTATACATATAAACCGTCCTCTTGAAAAAAACCGCATCAAAATCCGTTGCGTAGTTTTAAAGATCTAAGCATACATAGGGACAGACAGATGCGGGAAGCGTTTTTGTTTTATACTATGTAGTGATAGTGATAATTATTATAATTATGAGAATATATTGTTACTGAGAAATATTCTCAGCACTTTATCACACGTTTTTTAAATCACATACATACATATTAAGGTAAAATAATATTATTTTATTTATTTTTTTACTTTGATGTAGGTACATATTACTTTATATTTAGGTTTATTGTATTTAGGTTTGTATATAATAGATAGGTAGTCTTATTTAGTAATAATTAAGTATTTTATTTTTTTAGTAAGTATATGTAACATGTAAATACCGAATTGATAAATAAAGTTTTTCATACCTTAAGAAAACTCAATTTAGACTTTACCTGATGTTCAGCCTTCGACACAATGACCTTGAGAACTGATGATGGATGGACTGACAGCGCCAGCTCCAACAAATCAATCCCTTTCACGGTGTCATCGTCCTGGTACTTCCAGAAGTTCTGCATGTTTTCCCGGAACGATATATCCGCGATCAGCTCAAGAAACTCGTAGTAGTAAGCGTACTTATCAGGGTCTGCATCTTCGGTAATGTTCCAGAGCCTTTGAAATAATAAATAATATACATATATACCTAGGCCTATACCTAGCTCAAAGGCTTAGCATTGCCATTCGACGTGGCAATGCAGCCAGCGTTTTGGGAACATTGCCCACTGGAAGCGGTCTTTTAGATTAAGTTTTTATCTTTTTATTTTATTTTTAGCGTTAGTTTTAGTGTTAGTTTTTAGTTTTAGTTGTATTATGTTTATAAAAAATATTAGCCTTAATAAAAGTAATGGAATTATAAACATATGAAATTATTTAATACTAGCAACCCGCTCCGGTAGCCTTCCTCTTCAATCACTCTATCTATTTTAAAAAACCGCATCAAAATCCGTTGCGTAGTTTTAAAGATTTAAGCATACATAGTGATATAAAGACAGAGAAAGCGACTTTGTTTTATACTATGTAGTGAAGAAACTCGCAAAAACTGACTTGGGCGGGTCTTGAACCCGCGATTCCTGGCGTGCCCTACCATCGCTTTACCAATTAAGCTATCGGTAGCTTAATTAGTAACGGACTCGGGTCCTGCCCGCCTCAGTTGATATACATACATTTTGGCAATCATCCTGAACAAAAAGCGGCAAGGCAAAGTTCGCGCAAGTCCACGAACGACCAACCAATAGCGTGCGGCGACGCAGGAGAAATATCCTCGCCCCTCTTTCAGTCCACTAAAGAGATTTACAGCAATTGTCAAGTTGTTTGCCAGTAAAAGGTACAGACGCTAGCTTATCAAGCTACTACAACTTTGAACCTAATGCTTTAACGATAACGTTGTAAATCTATTATAGAAATTTGACATTCGGTTCAAAGTTGCTTGCTTGTCAAATTAAACTTACATTTGAATGACCTCCCTGGCTTTGTCCTGCTGGACTCGTTCGAGGAAGCACGCAGTGACTGCCGGGAATGTGGTCCACCAACTGCGGTAATCTCTTTGTAGAGACACCACTACCGGTTCCGAGTTGTACCTGAATATAGCAAAACTATTATTATTTACTAAGTAATAACAAATTGCATTTAATGCGTGTGATAACCTAGTTGTATGACTGTTGACTGGCAAGTCAGAAGTCTCAACTATACGAATCTAAGGCATGCATCTATGCATGCATCACTTTTGCAAACTATGTGCGTATTATAAAATAATCATCTGCTCCGTGTCTCAGAGCATGTTTGACCGTTCCATATATTTTGAGGGTTACTTCATGCGAATGGTGCGAAATTCCTTATTTTTGGGATATCAAACAGTTAACAGACTGTTAATAGCACGCCATGTGCACTGGGGATTGTGAGGCACCCCAACTCGGATAGGTTAGGTTTGAAAGGAAACGGGGAAATAAACCGGACACCGGAGGTCTGGGCCACGAGGCGACCTGAATTTGAACCCGATTATCTCCTTTACTTTATTCTAAGCTAGACTTTCTTTACCGTATGGCTGATAAACAAAACGCCCGTAGGCTTTGACATGGCTCTACACCGTGGAAAATCTGTCAGGTGTCCTGGTTTCCTCACGATGTTTTCCTTCACCGTTTTAGCAATTGATAATTAATTTCTAATACGCACATGAATTCGAAAAGTCAGAGGTGCGAGGTTTCGAACCAACGACCACGACTCACCAATCGTCGTACCAATAGGCTATCACTACATAAGCTAGTAAGCTGTAAGCAATATTTTTACCTAGAATACTGGCTCAGAGCGCAGTAGACAGCACCAGCGAATGCACTTATTGTCAGAATCAGCCAGAGGAGCCTGAAAAAGAGGCTGATAATAAGCGATGGGTTTAAGGAAACGATAAGTGACCGTTGTAAAAATGATTAGAAAGAAAGCTTCGCCTTTGTACAGTCAACAGCAAAAGTAGATGATCAAAATCAGAAATTCAATACTAATGAACGAAGTTCGCGAAATATATGGCAGCTGTACTAGTAGTAAATGTTTGGTATAATTTACAATCACATACTTTTGAATCACATCGACGCCACACAGTACTGACGCGAACTCCGTTCATTAGTATTGAATTTCTGATTTTGATCATCTACTTTTGCTGTTGACCGTACATGTAATGCAATCTAGTTGTGTCTATCTCTATGTGTTTTTCGGTATACAATAAATAAATCAGCCTGTAACTGTCCCAATTTAGGGCAAAGGCTCTTTTCATGTAGAGAAGGATCGAGTATTAATCACCACGCTAGCTCACCGTGTGTTGGCGATTTCAAACTATTGAGTCCAGGTTTCCTTACGATGTTTTCCTTCACCGTTAGTCAGTGGTGTCTTAGATTAAACTAATATAAGACATTGAAAAAGTCACATTGGTACATGTCAGGTTCGAACCCACACCCACGCGCTTGCAAAGCGGGTCCGTAATCAATGCGCCACCACGACACATACAATAAAGTATACTTACAATAAATAATTAAAAATTAAGATAGAAGCACCAAGTTTTGAAAAGCCAGCCTTTATGAACCGCACCTTCACAAGCATTTCAAGTCACGCTTTCAGCGATTTCTTAATTGCCGGTTTTGTGAACACAAAGATCCATAATGTTGCCGAGCATTGCAGTACTCGCGGCAATTTCCTTATTGCCGATTTTGTGACGAACACAATGATCCATTATGTTGCCGAGAGTACTATACTCACGTGCATTAAAAACCAATTATAAACTGCTATTCCCCATTATTTTCCAGAATTAGCATAAAATTATAAGGCATAATAACACTCTCATAAATCTCTCAGGTGTGCTGGTTTCCTCACCATGTTTTCCTTCACCGTTTAAGCAAGTGATAATTAATTTATAATACGCACTTAACTACCAAAAAGTCCAAGGCGTGCCTTGGGATCGAACTCGAGACCTCTGCCTCGAGTCGACGGTTATACCACTAGGCTATCAGTGCTATATCGTTCTGAAATGTTTCTTTGCATGTTACGTTTCACCAGTCTGTACACGGCACATAACATCCAGCTCAACTGGTTGTAGATTTAAAAGTCATGGCAACAAAACAACTACATCCTCTTCTACGGCGACAAATAAAAAAAAAACATCAAGAAGAAAAAAAGCTGAATTCGTAAAAGGAATACGTCAAAACTGACATTTTGGACAATATGTAAATTGTAAAAAATAAGCGATTTTAATTAAAATTCCCAAGTGTATTTTTTTATAAAAGTTTTGTTATATAAATTACCTTTCGAGCCAGTGGAGTTTCTTCTCTACAGTATGCTTCAATCCATGTAGTGTGGTTTCCTGACAAAAACCTACGTATATGAAGTAGGCAGAGGCGATGGAAACTTTGATTGACTCTATCATCGATTTCGTACGAGTGAGACAGTTGAACATAGCGGTATATTTTTCTCTTTTCTTCCTCTTTAACTTTGCCATTCTATAATCTCATCTGACATCCCATAAAACGAACCGATTTCATTACTGTAGAACTTAAGTAGTGAAGAAAGAAAGAAAGAAAGAAATATATTTATTTGACGCGATACAAGCTGAATAGTAGTGTATAATAGTAGTAGAATTCGGTTCGTACAGTGCCGTAACTAGGCTTATACGACCTGTGCGAAGTCCTGTCAACTTGGTCCTAGACATAGTCCTAGGTCCAAGAGGGTCTGGCTCCGCCCAGCCACTGTGACTACTACCACTGTACTGTTGCCAGGTTACTGTTGCCACCATTACACTTGTATGTATCGTCCGTGAAAATTATGTAAGTAACTTCTTTTGATAAGCTACTTACAGCTTGGCAAAAAAGAGTCTGGAAAAATTGGGGGCGCCGCTGGCGCACTTTTCACACTACAATTCATAATTACAAGTTATTTAGTGCTTACATATTTCTATGAAGAGTTTTTTGTCGTTAATTATAATCAAATGAATCATTTTTATGATAATTTAGTACTCACAAACTTAGTTTTTAAGATTTTTATTTTTAGTTTCAGCTGTCACCGGCGGTGACAGCTGAAACTAAAAACCCTCCAAAACTAAGTTTTTGTGTACTAAAATAATTTAAAAAAATTATCCTTTGATTTTGTTTTTTAAGATAAAAAATTCGTCATAGAAATGTAAGAAGCAACCTTGTAATTTTGAGTTGTAGTGTGTGAAGTGCGCTAGTGGCGCCCTCAAGTTTTGCAGACTCCTTTTTGCTAAACTTTTTATTTACACAAGAGTTTATTTAGACATATTTATCGTAAGTTAATTACTTAAAAGACTTCGTGAGGAAAACTTGCAGGCGTAAAGCTTCCAAGAAAATCTCAAAAAATCCACGTTACGCCATTGGTTCTCTCTCCTTTCATTGAGAGAGAGAAATAAAGACAGAGGAAAAAAAAAATAATAAGTCAAGAGTTCCATCCACCATTTAATGACTTGACGTCCCTATAAGTTATTATTTTTCAATTTTCAGTAGCACAATATCTAAGGAGTTACCCTTATATATATTGTGTCACTCAAAATGGCAAAAAAGAGTGCAAAATTTGGTGGCGCCACTGGCGCATTTCTCATGCTACAATAGGGGATCGGACAATTTTTCAGAAAATATTTAAAATTACTCATTATGGATATATAAAGCTATGAAAAATATTTTTTTAATCAAATAAAGTCATTTAAATACCTACATAAATCCATGTCCAAAAGTTATTATTTAAAAAATGCCGCGAAAACGCTACAAGCATCACAGTTCACACCGCGACGGGTGACGTCATTTGTTCGTCATTTAGAGGTTATGTTTATTACAAGTAGGTACAATAGTTTTATGTTTGTGTTTTAGTTGCCGAATGATATAGAAAATTAAATAAATATTTTTTTATGACTATTGTCTCTCAATCCAACACTTTTTTAAGATACTAAACACATTATTTACCACGCACAATACAACTTGTTTGTTACTAACTTGACTTGTTTTGATTCGAATGACTTCCTATGCTGTGATTGGTGTTGCGCTTGAAGTTTAGAACAGATAGATAAAAATATTAGAATTATTGTATTTTATTTATTGATTTAAAAATATAAATCATTGATATTTCCCAGAAATATTTAATGAGTAATAGTTTTATTTTATAAACATTTTTTCTAAGTTTCGGATTTTTTTGAGATTAGTGTCCGGTTCCCTATTTTAAAGCCGGTTAAAAAGATTTCAAAGAGTGCTTTGATTAAAAAAATGCCGTGATTTTCAAATCCCTGGCGAGTGGGTAGCGGCATGTTTGACTCTATCTTTTTAGCTTAAACTGCAACTCAGTAGAAAATAATTATAATATTTAACAAAAATAATATAAGTAAACATTTTTTTTTACGTAAAACGGTATTGTCATCAAAACTAAAGCTGTGTACCAAATATCAGATCAATCTGTCAACAGGAAGGATGTGAAATATCGATTACTAAATTTGAACCAAATAATAAACAGGTCAAGCATAGTAAAACCGTTTAAAAATCGTTTAATAAACAGGTTAAGCTAAGTAAAACCGTTTAAAAACCGTTTAATAAACAGGTCAAGCTAAGTAAACTCGTTTAAAAACCGTTTAATAAACAGGTCAAGCTAAGTAAAACCGTTTAATAAACAAGTCAAGCTAAGTAAAACCGTTTAAAAATAAACACAATGAGCGGCGGCAACATGGCCGCCAAATCGTTCGGCAATCATCGGTTGGACTCGACTAACTCGCTTGCTAAACTCTATGATGAATAAGCAATTTATTCTAGGCATTTTAGTTTAATACACAAGTCTAATGCTTCACCAGAACACAGCGGCCAATCTCAACGGAGATTAGCCAACTACGTAGAAGATATTTTAGTGCTCAAGCTCAGGTGGATATCCGACACGAGTACACGAGCAGATTGAAATCAGGCGGAGGGGACCTAACCTATAGGTACTATTAAATAATTATAGGTGCCTTATAATTACATATTAAATGATACCAATTACAAAACCGGCCAAGTGCGAGTCGGTCTCGCTCACTAAAACGTTCCGTAGTAGGTTAAGTACCTAATTTTTTAAAGAACACTGATATTTTCATTTTTGATTTTCCTAAAAAGTGGCCCCCTAATTTTTTAATTAGTATAAACCTCCAATTTCTTTATTGGTTAAAATTTCATTTTTAAACTTTGTCCGCTTGTCGCTGGCTGAAATTCTGCGATATAATGTCCTGAATTGATAGTCTGTGACTTGTGAGTAAAATGGATGTGACTAAGGCCGCCATTCGTCCGGGAATCCCCGGATATAAGTAAAGTTTAGTTTGCGTCTGAAAGAGGTTTTCAAAAGTGTCCTTTTTCATACTTTTTTATATCTTATCCTTCCAATGTTCTTGGTATATCTTGCCCGCCCCGGCTTCGCACGGTTACGCTAATATGCATCTATTATACATAAACCTTCCTCTTGAATCACTCTATCTATTTAAAAAAACCGCATCAAAATCCGTTGCGTAGTTTTAAAGATCTAAGCATACATAGGGACAGAAAGACGCGGGAAGCGACTTTGTTTTATACTATGTAGTGATTAAAACAAATCTCTCAGTTAAAAACTCATTCGTAATCGTAAGTAACATACAAACTTAATCCCGGAGTCCCGGCGGCCGCGGCGCTGCTAAATAGCCGATGTATAAGCTATATTACTGTAAAGTTTCATCTAAATCCGTTTAGTAGTTTTTGGGTGAAACAGTAACAAACATCCACCATCTATCCATCAAACTTTTACATTTATAATATCAGTAGGATAGCAGTTTTACTTGTGAAAGACAGACAGACATAACGAAATTATTGGGATTTTTGTTTATTACGGAACTATGAAACGTCAAAAGTAATTTATGGTCAATAAGCCAGCCAATCAGTGATCAGATAAAAATGTACATTAAATCATTAGGGACTAATGGATTTCATTGTATCTTGATTGCTTTCATTTTGTCCAAGCAAAACTTTTTGCTTTTATCTTTATGGATCATTACTCCATTACATCTATACCTAATAATATAATACTACGTACGTATATACATGTGCTGTGTGGTTTCCTGCCTAAGAATAGAACCACCCCAACTGTCCCGCAAGTGTCGTAAGAAGCGACAAAGGGAAAGATCCGGAGGATGGGCAGCAGCATCCTTCTGTGTAACAGTAATCATCTGCTACTGCGATCGCCCACTTGCCCAGCTTGAAAGCGATTTTGGGCAAATACCTCCAATGAGCGAACAATAGTAGCGCGCATTGGGAGAGGCCTATGTTCAGCAGTGGAATAATACAGGATGATGATGTCATATTAAGTAAATAATCGAATCGTTATAGCCTTTAATAGTCAAAAGTTCGGACTCAGGTTCAGACCCAAGGCGAGCCACTGACTTTTTGTAAGTTATGTGGGTATTATAAATTAAACTAGCGACCCGCCCCGGCTTCGCATGGTTACGCTCATATGCATGTATTATACATATAAACCTTCCTCTTGAATCACTTCATCTATTAAAAAAAACCGCATCAAAATCCGTTACGTAGTTTTAAAGATCTAAACATACATAGGGACAGACAGACGCGGGAAGCGACTTTGTTTTATACTATGTAGATATCGCTTTGAATTATCAGAAAATTGGAAAAGAGATAGGATTAGGAAGCAATCTCCGTTCAGATTGGCCGCTGTGGCCGAAATTCGGTCAGGAGGATATTATAAATGTCGTATATTATTTCGCTCAAATGTCTTTCGCGCAAGTTGGGATGGCGCGTGGCGATAACTTTTTTCTACGTGGCCTCTCTCAGTTATAGCTCTAGGGAGCTCAGACTGATAAACCAGACTTCTAGCGAGACCTAAAGGCCTCCAGCTAAAGCAATTAAACTAAACCTAAAGCAACAGCAGCTAAGGGCGCCTCCTAATGGGATTGGGATGCTAGACTAGCTGGATCTGATTTTGATTAATTAGGGAGTTGTTTGTAGCAACAGGCTTAACCCGCATTGATAAAAGCATGAAAAATTCCCGTTTCTTTTCAAATCCGTTGTTTTTTTCAATTATTCTTTCGAAAGTTTCAAGAAAATTTGATAGTATACACGGCTTCATATCAAGCTATACATTTCCAGTATAAGCTGACATCTTGTTGTACAAACAGCCTATATAATGCGAGGTCAGTTCATACTGGTTTTGCATAGCTTCATTTGTAGCCGTGTGTACCTATATATTTATTTCATGTTTTTTAAAAAAAACGTCGGCAGAACATAACATATGAGAAAAAAATTTCGTGTTTTTTAAATGTCGTTTGGCAAGAAATACGCAAAATATGTATTTGTTACAAAGATATGTGCATTATGCAAAAAATATTTCAATAAAACGCGTTTTTTTTTCAACTTTACAAAACTGAGCGCAAAATTCGAAAGAATCTTGTTTTTACAAAGGATTCTTTCGTTAATTTTTCTATGCGAGAAAAAAAAGGAAAAATAACACAATTTGGTATTTTCATGAAAAAAAAACAATCGTTTTTTTCGGCATTTTCAACGCTATCGGGGAGAACAAATCGAGATGATGACAACACCAATAACCAGGGTTGGATTTTGTACGAGATTTGGATATATTTGAGTCAAATTCAATATCCATTCGACGACCTTTTTTTTGGACTGTTAAATTCATTGATATTTAATTTTTTTCATAGATTTTTAATTATTGTTACATTTACGATATTTTTTTACAAATATTATCCTTTTAAAACATTTTGGCCTATCCTTTTCAATGTACCTAAATCCAACCCTTTTTTTTTTCGCAGAATGCGCCTTATGCATACCGTCCCGCTCGGGGATGCGAGACGGTTATGTCGGGCTCTCCGGCCTAGAGAAGGTGGGCGGCCGGCATACCGACTAAAACCCCTTCTGTGTCACCTCTTATCCGCATAGTGGCGGGAACGCGGTATCCCAATGTATTACATCCGCGAACCCGCCGACCTAAATCCAATCCTGCCATAACTCATAATTAAAAACAGTATTTATCTTTCAGTTAGCGGTTTTACTCACTCTCGGGTACCTAGCCTATCAGTATTGGGGCCTCTTATTTAAAGGACAAGAAATCGATGATGATGAATGTGAACACTCCGAGAGGGAATCCAGATCACGATCCAGGTATGATATTTAGCTGTATTTTACCATCCTTATTTAGGTCTGACCATAGGCGTATACATAAGGGTTTAGGGGGTCCGGACTCCCCCCTTTGCATACGACTAATATAAAAATCGATGAAAAAAATCGACTATAAGCGATAGTAAGTATGCGCATACAGTGCATCCCCCACCCTTTACCAGCGCAATGCTTATTGTGAAATTATCTGTGTGAAGCTCGGGCAAAAACTAGTTTATCTTGGTACACTTTTGGATCCTTAGATATCCTTTTGGAGCTACGCCCATACCGCGACTAGTTTTTTGATCACGGTCTATTCGCACACACATAATTCAAAATAGTCATTATTGAACTAACCTCGACGTTTCGGTCAAGTTGCATTGACCGTGGTCACGAGACTGCTGTATGCGGGCGTCATCGTCTTGAGCTGTGGGTGGTTTTCTCAACTACCCGCGTTTGATTTTGTGAAACGTAACTGTCCCAATCACGACACACAATATTAACCATTTTGCTGGAAACATAGAAAGAAAAATTCCGACGCGAACACCTATTAATAACTGGATTCCGTGCTGGAGACAACCTGTATCCATCTTCGCGATTGAAATTTTTATATTTCTTAATTTCAACCGCCTCACGAACAATTCTAAAGTTGATAGACGATAGTTTTTTGATCTCAGCCGATACCGAGACTGAAGTTCGAGAAAATATTAAAAGATTACCCAACTGACTAAGGGATGGAGTCGTGATAGCCTAGTGGTTGTGACCGTTGACTGGCAAGTCGGAGGTATCGGGTTCGAACCTAAGGCGGCGCACCTCTGATTTTTCGTAAGTTATGTTAACAGCTTAACGTGCTATACGAGGCACGGAGAGTGATAATTAATTTATAAAACGCACATAACTTACGAAAAGTCATAGGTGCCTTGGGTTCGAACTCGAGACCTCTGACTTGCCAGTCGATGGTCTCCACCGCTAGGCTATCACGACTCTTCACCGTCTAATGAGCTCACAAAATAAGTGATGCAAGAAAAGAGGCCTATGTCCAGCAGTGGACTGATACAGGCTGTGTATAGGGCGTGCAATATCGGAAGGTTCTCAATTCCGGAACTGAAATCCGATACTGGAGAGCTAATTTCGGAATTCCGGAACCAGTTCCAGTTGATATTTTTTTTAATATTTTTTTATTTTTCTTTAGTTTTCTTTATAATTGTTTCATTTTCTCTTCTTGATTTAGGAAAATACAAAATAAAATGTTTCAAATCAAAAAAAGTTTATAATTTTTTTAATCATTTTGATTATTTTCCCTTTTACTCTAATTAGACATTTTCGCAAGTCAAAATCAACAAAGTTTATATAAAACAAAATAATGTAATGTAAATGTAACAAAAACATAAAAATTATTCTCGAAATAGTCTCCACTCTCCTACGTATATAACATTATTGTGAATCAGTCTTTTTAATCATTTTGAGTTACAAATTAAATATATTTGGTCATCAAATAATGTCATTATTACTCTAATTACATATTCTCAGTTTCTCACAATAGTAAAATCAACCAAGTTGATATACTTAAAAGAAAACAGAATTAACATTAAACAATATAATATAAGGAGTTAAGAGACTTATTGATTGTGATTATTCGAGATCAATTAAATTATGTATTATAAAGAATAATTATTTTTTTGATAGGAACCGTTGGTCTTGATAATGTGTTCTCAAGAATAATAAAACGTCTAACATCTTATCAGATAGAGAGCTTCTTATTCGGTTACAAAAGTAACCAGCACTCGAAAATACTCTCTCACTCTCCACACTCGTGGGTGGGACGGATAAAATATACGTATAAGCTTGTGTCAAATATACACCTCGGTCGGAATTCCGGAATTTTTTCAATCAATTCCGGAACTGGAAAATCAGTACATAGGGCCGGAATTACGGAATTCCGGAATTCTGGAATTGCATGCCCTGTGTAGGTAACTAGGATAAATCAGATAGGACGGCTTATATTCATTCTACATTTAGTACGAAACCCTACATGTCTGAAGTCCGACACGGCTTCGGCCGGTATTTTAAACCAAGTATTCTTTTTAAATTTGCAGGTCGTGTTCCAGATCACGAACGAGATCTGGAAACTATCATGACTATAAAATGTCAGATTCAAAGCATGGCCGTCGAGGAAGGAAAGCTCATCGAAGATGTCCCGATTGCAGCCTCTGCAACTTCGAACAGTAATCACTAGATGACGTCATCATAAAAAAAACAACTCCTATACCAACCTTTGGCTAGTGAACGGCTGAAATAAAATAATTATCTGTAACTGACTGTCCGCGTTTATTTATATTTTTTTATTTTTTTTTAGAAAATAAATAATTTGATATAAATAATGTGTTGTTACATTTATTTGCAAGATTTTGAAGTAGTAAGTAACCTTACCTATATTATTAAGTCTAAGCTCAAAGCGGCTACAAAATAGGCGTGACGAAAGATTTTCAAATCTTCTTCCGTAATGTAGGTACACATTTAGGTAAGTACTATTTACGAAAACACCTTTATTTCGGTATAATAAACTTTAGTTTAACTAAGTTTATAGCCATTTTTCTAATATTTTTTCAATAAAGCGTCAAAAAGGTGTCATGGCGTCGAATCTGACGTCACGCTTAGGTAAACGTCAAATATGGACAACGGCAAAATTTTTCCTCTTAAGTGTCAAATATTCCCAACAACAAAACAGTGTTGACAGCGGATTTTACATAAGCGTGACGTCATACGCTGTGATTGCTATTTCAGTCAAAATGGCGGATTGCAATATTTTACGGTTTTATTTTAGTGAAAATCTTAATTTTTAAATAAAACTGAAGCAGTGTTTTAATTTTTTTAAATAATGTTTCCCCTAACACCATTAAATCGACGATTTTTTGATACTGTCGTCATGCCTATTGTCATGAACTTGATTGTGGGGGCATGGGCAGTACACAATTAGACCGTACAGCTTGGCAAAAAAGAGTCTGAGGCGGTGACAGCTGGAACTAAAAATAAAAATCTTAAAAACTAAATTTGTGAGTACTAAAATAACATAAAAATGATTCATTTGATTATAATTAATGACAAAATACTCATCATAGAAATATGTAAGCACTAAATAACTAAATAACTTGTAATTTTGAATTGTAGTGTGAAAAGTGCGCCAGCGGCGCCCCCAATCTTTGCAGACTCTTTTTTGCCAAGCTGTAACTGTATTGTATTATTTATTACTTGCTCCATGCCTCTGAAAGCACGTAAAGCCTTGATCCTTTTGATCTCTCTCCGGTCATGTCTGCTGTCCCATCGGACTTGAAAATGAGGGAATTAAAGTTGATCTGTGTTTGCTCACACGCTTGTACACATACTCCGTTGAGATTGGCCGAAATTAGGTAAGGAGAAAATTATAAATACACCAAATAGTTCAGTACCATTTAGAATATGAACTTTTCTTTCTTGTTTACCGATAAAAAAAATGGAAAATTTAAAAAAAATCGTTGAAAAATAAAATGGATTTTCCCAAAAGCCACTAAACCTGGGTCTTTATTAGTCTAAATTAGTTTTAGTTAAATGATAGTTTTAAAAAAAACATAGCATTACCCCTTTAATGTCTCACTTTAAAGCATAATATTGAACTTCGCTTATACTTTACTACCAAGACCGATAAGTATTAATTATAAAAATATTTTTGTAAACGTCCCAATATGTCTCATAGTCACCTAGGTGAACTAAGCAGGTGAACCCTTAGAGGAAAAATTTATTCTTCCAAGGGTGAACCACCACGAGGTGTCCTATCGATATTTCAGTTTCTTAGGTAACTTTAAAGTTGGCAACACTGACCGCAGTTGTCAGAATGACAATAACTTGTCATTTTGTCACTTGACACCACAGAGTACTATATTTAGTCATCCCTAGTAAGTCTGTGACTGAAGAAAAAGATAAGTTTTAAAGAAAATAAAGACATGGCTTAAAGGACTTTGCATCCAAGCCAAATATCATCAAAAAAAAAAAGGAACTTGACACTGACAAACAAGTGAAACGAATTTCGCACGCATTATTACGATATTGTTATTGTTTGAAAACTTAAATTAAAACATATATTTTACCTATTATGGAGGAAGATACATCAAATGACGTGGAGCCAGTAGAATATGTTGATAGCCAAGACGAAGATGACCCGGATGGAACTGAAAGTAAGTGAGAAGCTTGCAAATTTAAAAATAGGTATGCAAATTCTTGGTAGTCAGCACCTGCAGAATGATGATTGCAGGAATATTTTTCGATTTTTTTTATGGCGCAAACATAATGGAACAACGTGAATTGTTTACGCGACGGCTTTCCGCCGGAGCTTAGCACGGTTTTAATAACTGTCGTCAGTTATGTATGGGACACTATGGGGGTTAATTAACGACGCCGGGCGGTGTATGTTAAAACCGTGCCTAGACCCGGCGGAAAACCGTCTCGTTAGCAAGCGCCCTCAGGCCTTAGCCTAGGAGCGAAGTTATTGTATGGCAAGGTGAGTTTTCAACTTGATAATAGAATTGAAACATGCACAAGTTAGTAGGCAAGTTAGCACAGGCTCCGCCACCAGGTGCGTGCAGTCCATATAGGCAAAAAGGCACTGCCTACCCAATCAACTATTGGTATTGGTATGGCGGGCTATTTTCCGCAGGTCCACGTCATAGCACGTATTCTGCGTGAGGGTGGGATCAAAATTTTATTCGAGCCACCCCAGCTCCTCGAGAAAAGCCAGCAGCTTCTTAATGTTGCTAGCCACCTCGTGGAGAGTAACTGGGTTACCAAAGTACTTAGCCCTGTATGAGGCGACTCCTGGGCATTTTAGTACCCAAACAAACAACTATACGAAATAGTGAAATTAAGTAGGATTTGTATTTGTATTACCCTGTTGAAAATGTCTAAGGGTGTGAATGATTTTTCCACTGATTCAATGACACTGAAATCATGAATTATTTTTTCTAGTAAGTAATACGTTACGTTATCTTTTCACAGAGCGTCCCATAATGCTGTTATTGCGTCGACTTATAAGAAACAAACAGAACACGGTCATGACGAACGCACAAATCATAAACATACTGCAATGTGAGTTCGGTATCCTTGTGAAGTCAAGCCATGAACTTGAAGTAGACATCTACATAAGAATCATTAAGAAATATCTAAAAGATTGGCCGCAATGGGAGGAATTGGAACGAATATCAACCAAATTGAGGAACGTAAATGACTTTGATGCAGTTACTAAAGTTTTAGAACATAAATACAAGAATTTAAAGGAATATTTAGGTGTTATGCTTGACGCTGCTAAACCGTTAGCTAAAGAAGCGGTGAAAAATGTTGAAGCTCAGAAGAAAGTGTCTATAGAAACTTTTGACAAAAGCGATGTTGTGATGGAAGTACAATGTAGCAGAGATCAGCTACTTCAATTGTTTTTTAGAAAACCTCGCCCGGAGCTTAACAATTCCGTTTTCAATATTAATAAGTACGAACCAACACACATATCTCTGACGACGCTAGATTTTAAACAAATACTCAACTTCTGGTGGTTGAAAGTGTATATTAATCTACCAAGCTTCAATTTCACCAGGGAATTAATCTATAATTTAAAACATACATTAGTTAACAAAGTACGTAACGAGAATACTGTGCAGAATAACGTACTAGACCAAGATGTTATGACGAAAGTGAAACCGCGCTCCGTAAGAGATAAAATTAAAAAAGAAATAATCTTCAACAAGTTCCGAGAAACTTTAAAACAAAGCAAAGACAGTGACTTCCTGAAAACTGTTTTTGAAGTGTGCGAAGCAGATTTAAATGACATGGTTGATTTGTATAAAGTACCGGCAAGTTACAAGAGAAATGCCAACAAATATATGTACGTCCGATATTTCTATGTTGACAACAATCAACATAGGGATTCTAGATATGATTTACAGTTGCAAGAGATGATTTGCCCTACGTACCAAATTTATTTAGGTAAACTTTACAATGCTCCTGGTACTTTACCACCGCTTGATACATGGTTCAGAATTGAATGCGTAATTTGTAAAACTAATTTTGCTGGTGCTTTGGACAGTAATTTAGATCAACTAGTTGTGCAGCATTATAATGATAACCATAATAATGAACCGAATTGGCAGTGTACGAATTGTAAGAAAACGTTCGATATGAAACAATTAGCTGTGAACCGTTGGCATCACGAGTGCTGGGAGTAAGCTTGTTGGATTTAGAATGCATGCAATCACCAACAGTTTCTATTTTAAATGGCAAGTTTTCTACAGTTCAACCGCTCAAATAGTTTGCGGTACAATTTGGAAACGTGAAAATAAATAAACACTTAGTAATTCAGTATTCATATAGTGACCGTTGACTGGCAAGGCAGAGGTCTCAGGTTCGAACCAAGGCGCGCAACTCTGACTTTTTATAAGTTATTTGTGTATTATAAATTAATTATCACTTACTCCGTGCCTCGGAAAGCACTTAAAGCCATTGACCCGGCGCCTGATCTCTTTCCGGCCGTGTCGGATTGCCTTCCTCAGACTATGAGAGTGAGAGAATAGAGAGTGCATCTGTATCAAGCTATACTAAACCAGTATGAATTGACCTCGCATTGTATAGGCTTTTCGTACAACTAGATGTCAGCTTACACTGGAAATAATATACATATAGTTGATGTGTACCAGCTAACATCTTCGTCTGGCCAAAAAACAACATAGTGATTGAAGGTTAGCAATTTAAACGCCATGACGGACACATGGTGTCCGCCAAACAATAGAATTTGCATTGTGTCTGCTGTCTGGCAGTCAAAGTGTTAGCGCAGATTCACGAATGACTAACTAATCGCGTGCGACGGTGCGATAGAAATTTCCTCATCCTTCCTTCGGTCCACCAGAGATAGAATTCAACTATTGCGCATCGTCAAGATGTTTGCCGACAATGTCCGGCAATGTTAATGAAGAGGCAGAATTCAACTATTGCGCATCGTCAAGATGTTTGCCGACAATGTCCGGCAATGTTAATGAAGAGTAGAATTCAACTATTGCGCAATCGTCAAGATGTTTGCCGGCAATATCCGGCAATGTTAATGATTGGAATAATGTCGACATTACAAAAAAAACTTGCAGTTTTGCCATAATACCTCTGCAAAGTTAGCTTGTTCGGACTTAAGATATGAAGTTTTTATATAAGTGCCTTTCTAGTTTTTATAAGTGATTAAGATAAAATGTAACTTGCCTTCATCTTAGACAATTTGAAACGGCAAACTTCTTGACCAATGATTTGTCATTTTATTTACTTGAATTATTAAAAATACTTGACACTGGTGCTAATTGCTCTTGCACACGCTCTGAATTAATTTAAATTCACTATCTCTCTTTCTAACAGTGATCCTTAGAAAAGGATAGAAGATTTATAGAGCTGTCAAACTAGTCCATACGCGTGATATCAACGAGAGTTTAGTCGGCATGATAAAAAAGAGGTCCCGTCTAATTATATTAAGTCCAGTGCTAGCTTGGTCAAATGGCCAATTTCCAGGTATTAGGTGATCAAGGTACATAAAAATATGTGCGTGTATAAAATAAATGACAAATTGGATTCACACAATGACAAAAATGTAATACCAAAAAATACCACTAGATGGCGTTAAATCGAATTTTAGAAAAATTGCCTGTGATCACGATTTTGATAGCTTTAAAGCGTCTGTAAAGCAATATGGCCCACGGAAAGTGTCTGGGAGTATTGACAACTTATTTCTAACTATACAGGGTTATTTGTAAAACACCAGCATCCTTAAAAGGGGTCATTAAACTCATCATTACGAACAACTTTTACTATAGAACTAACCATAAAATCGCAAAAAAAAGTCATGTGAAAATAAATGTATGGAAAAGCTGTTTTTTTTTGCGATTTCAGTGTTGGTCCCATAGTAAAAGTTGTTCATAATGATGTCCCCTTTTAAGGATGCTGGTGTTTTACAAATAACCCTGTAGGTATCCCTATACTCTAAAACATATATTATGTGAAAATCAGCCATGAGAAAATACGTGAAGTAAGTCTCTCTCGACTGTAGGTACTTACTCTTCTCACCCTCTATACTTCTTAGCCCTTGATCATCGGCTGGCGTGACCCCTGGTTCAGTCGTGATCTGCGCAAACTATCTCCTACGCCGCTATATGATCAAAATATTTGCCGTACCTTTACTACATGTACCTAAATATTGACTACGCGAATTTATTTTGTAATAAAATGACTATTTTATAAAAAGTTTTTCATTATTATCCACGCAATCCTCAATCTTAACCATATTACCTATTCACAAACTTTGTTGGGGATCACTTTAATCTTATCATCATCAGCCCGTATTAGTCCACTGCTGAACATAGGCCTCTCCCAATGCGCGCCACTATTGTGCGCCCTTGGAGGTGTTTGACTATAATCGTCTCGCTGCGCAAGCGGGTTGGCGATCGTAACTTATTTTATTTCATTTATTTTATAGACTCACGCCTGTATTCCCCAGAGGGGGTAGGCAGAGGTGTGCAGTACACCCACGCTTCTTCTAATTCTAGACTCCGTGCTGCTACTGAAAATTTCCTAACGGAAAAACGCAATAACACTGCCCGACCCGGTGATCGAACCCAGGACCTCGTGCTCAGCAGTTACGCTTGCTACCACTAAACCAACGAGGCAGCCATAGAAATATCTTCTATCCAATATCTTTGGCAGTAGCAGATAATTGCTGTTACACAGAAGGATGCTGCTGCCCATCCTCCGGATCTTTACCTTTGTCGCTTCTTACGACACCGACTTCTGAGGCCGGAAACCACACTGCATTTTATCTTGGCCAATAAAAATTAACTCTAATTTGGATTGGGCTAGATTAAAAGCGAGATATAGGGAGACCTACTCCACATACCTTCTAAAACGGATCATACTCGCCAAAACTATAGCAGATGACAGACAGACAAACGGACATGACGAGCTACACGACCTCATACCCCCTGCTCTATTTCACTTGCGGGGGACTAAACGCAGGCTTGGGTACCATCCTTTGTTGTGGATATTCCGTCTATCCGCACAATATTTCTATGATCCGCACGAAGCGTTTTGCTTTCTCCTTCATTATGCGGACAGCGAAGGAGTGGAACTCATTGCCGGCGTCAGTTTTTCCCAATTCTTATAATCTAGGAGTATTCAAGGCAAGAGTGAATAGGCATTACTTGAGTTCGTGTTTACTATCCTCGACTGCATCGTCACTTTCTATCAGGTGAGATCCAGTCAAATGCGCTCAAGTTTTTAATTTTTTTTTAAATTCACGAGTTTCCAAAATTGTGTGCATTGCAAACCATTGAGCGGATGCACGTACCTACGTAATTATGAACTTACAATATAGTTTCAATGTAGTTTATACCTACGTAGTATGTCAATCAATATAAATCATTGCACGTTATGATAAGCAAATACGTCGCAGGTCATAAGTGCATTTTGACAGTCTTAATAAAAGATGGCGTAAGAAAAAAATTAATGAAGAAGCGTCTGTGAACCGCGCATTGGATTTGGGTACCTACATGAAGGTCTTCTTCTTATCGTATGGTTGATTAACAACCTGATGTCAGAGTTTAAACCGCTCGAAGGCCTCTGACATGGCTTTTCACACCATTGAAAAATCTCTCAGATGTGCTGCAGGTTTTCCTTCACCGTTTTAGCAACACACTTCACAAACTTCATTTCACAAAACTTACGAAAAGTCAGAGGTGCGCGCCTTGGGTTCGAACCTTAGACCTCTGATTTGCTAGTAACGGTCATACCATTAGGCTATCACGATTCACGACTAGATACCTATCATCATTAACTTAATTCATTACCTAAGTAGCTACTTACTTAATTATTAAAATATGTTATGCCCCTCTCCCGTTACGGCCCAAGTCAATTAATTAATTGATTTATAATTAATATTATATAGTTGTTAGATTACGTTTTTCCCTGCTCAGTCGTGTGTATATTGACGAACAAAATGGACGTATTGCGGTGCCTGTAAGTACCTCTTTTTATAAGCTTTTATTTAACTTGCGTTTTGTGATATCCAAGGGGCCTTTCGTAACTTCTGCCAGATTTTATCAAGCAATTTATTACCGTTAATATATAGGTATCAGTACATAGTATAAAACTAAGTAGCTTTCTCTGTCCCTATATCCCTATGTATGCTTAAATCTTTAAAACTACGTAACGGATTTTGATGTGGTTTTTTTAAGTAGATAAGAGTGATTGAAGAGGAAGGTTTATATGTAGGTATAACAGCGTTGCACCCGTGCGAAGCCGGGGCGGGTCGCTAGTATTATATAAACTAGCCTGTAACTGTCCCACTGCAGGGCAAAGGCCTCTTCTCATACTGAGAAGGATTGATCATACCACCACGCTAGCTCACTGCATGTTGGCGATTTCAAACTATTCAGTCCAGGTTTTCTTATGATATTTTCCTTCACCGTTAGTCAGTGGTGTCTTAGTTTAACTACTACGCTTAATTTTTGACTAAGTAATTGATTGTAAGAATCACCATAAATATGGCTGATTATTATCATTAAAACTTAAACTACACACACACAACTATTATACTCGTAGTACAGAAACCTTTAGAAAGTAGTTTCATATTTGAAAAATCCAAGGAGGACACAGTTAACTTTCGTCTGAACAGTTCCATACATACATACTGAAAAAAAAACAGCTTTTCCATACATTTTGAGTCATGTGAACATAAATGTATGGAACCGCTGATTTTTTTTGCGATTTCAGGGTTGGTCCCATAGTAAAAGTTGTTCATAATGATGAGTTTAATGACCCCTTTTAAGGATGCTGGTGTTTTACAAATAACCCTGTATATGCTTAGGCACGTTCCCTTGTTTATTCGTTTGAAACAAATATGCGACGCGACGATGATGCAAGCCACTCAGCCAAGACGTGGACTGCGAGTCCGTGATTGTCACGGTTCTCGCACTTAGCCGGTTTATTTATATTAATTACTAGCTGCCTAACGCGGTTTCACCCCATCCTCCTAGCCTTATTATTCCCAAACTTTGTTGGGGTCGGCTTCTAATCTAACCAGATGCAGCTGAATATCAGTTTTCTACGGAGCGACTGCCTATTTGACCCCCGTTCGTATCCGTGGGGCTTCTCTGTTAACTCCTGAGATTATCAACCGATTTATTACCGTTAAAATATAGGTATAATATATTATAAATCAGCCTGTAACTGTCCCTATGTAGGGCAAAGGCCTCTTCTCATACAGAGAAGAATTGAGCATTAATCACCACGCTAGCTCACTGCGGGTTGGCGATTTCAGACTATTAAGTGCAAGTTTCCTTACGATGTTTTCCTTCACCGTTAGTCAGTGGTGTCTTAGATTAACTAAGAAGTACATACATACCTACATAATATTATGACATTTAAAAATCACATTTGTAGATACATGCCAGGTTCGAACCTACACCCACGCGCCAAAGCGGGTCCGTAACCAATGCGCCACCACGACCATGTGTGGTCTTAACTAAAAAAAATGGACGTATTTCTGCTTGGGTTCTTACATTTTTAAATTAGTTAATATATTTTTAATCTTATTTTCAGCAAAATTATATCCATCTTCCTGATGTGCGTACTACTCTCGTATCAGACGGCGCCGGATAATGCTACTAGTTTTGAATGTCCTTTATTAAACGTCAGTAACACCATCGACAATAAAACAGGTATGTACCACTACTACAGCAGGTATGAGTCGTGATAGCCAAGTAGTATGACCATTGACTGGCAAGTTAGAGGTCTCAGGTTCGAATCCAAAGCGTGACACTCTAAATTTCAGGGTCGTGGGTTCGAGCCCCACGTTGGGCGCCAATGTAAAGGAGGTTTTATACCGTCCGAGCGTGGCGTGGCAGAGCCGAGTGGAGAGTGAAATTTTTATGGCAGAATTTGAATCCACTCCCTGCCCATCTTTGGCGTAAAAGGTCTCGATGCGCGTGGATGTGCGTGGCGAGAATTGAAATATTTGTTAGTACCTACAATATTGAACTTTATTACTCTAAGAATAGAGTAGTATTTATTTTGTAAAACGGATATACAAATCTTTCGCCGACCATCGAATATCAGCTGTTCCATACATTTTGTTGAGTCAGTGAACATAAATGTATGGAACAGCTGTTTTTTTTTGCGATTTCAGGGTTGGTCCCATAGTAAAAGTTGTTCATATTGATGAGTTTAGTGACCCCTTTTAAGGATGCTGGTGTTTTAGAAATAACCCTGTATAGATATAGATGATTATAGATCCTAGGTACTTACATATAATTATTGACGGTCATTCCCGTTCGGTAACAAACCCCTCCCCCCCCGTCGTCCACACTGTTGACGAGTGGGTTTTTTTTAAAATGTTGACAATCCTTCCCGATCATTCACACCCCACGTGACATTGTACAAGAGTCAAAACCTAGAAAATTGATTTTAACCCGACTTCTGAAAGGAGCGGGTTATTTTTATGTTGCCGCCATGGTTTAAAATCGCTTATATCGAAGAATGCGTTACAGAATCTCATAAAACTTGAAGGAGAAACCTTTTGGATGATTATTTAAGGGGCTGAAAGTTATTACATTTTTTTTTAAGTTATTACCTACTAACTTTTTTTTCAGTGTACAATATAATGCGTTCAGAAAATTGTAAGAATGGCCGTCAAATGGACGGCTGCTGCGTG
The DNA here is from genome assembly GCA_936450705.2 of Protodeltote pygarga. NCBI lineage: Eukaryota > Metazoa > Arthropoda > Insecta > Lepidoptera > Noctuidae > Protodeltote > Protodeltote pygarga. The sequence continues at coordinate 4,882,914 of OW388277.2, forward strand.
GACAGATTCTACTGCGTGTTCAATTCGTCGAACATAGACCTCAGCATGTACGGACCACCTGGATTCCGTATGTAAGTATACATTAAAGTCCGTCTGTTTGTTTCGTAATAGGTTTCATACAATAGCTCACTGCGGGTTGGCGATTTCAGACTATTAAGTCCATGTTTCCTTACGATGTTTTCCTTCACCGTTAGTCAATAGTGTCTTAGATTAATTAAGTAGGTACATAATATTATGACATTGAAAAATCACATTGGTACCTACATGCCAGGTTCGAACCCACACCAAGCCCGTGGGCTTGCAAAGCGGCTCCGTAACTAATGCGCCACCACGACACCTAGTAGAAATCATTTTTAGTTTGTATTTATTTTATTATAATCTGTAGTTAAGAATTCTCATTTTTAAACTAGTCTGAATAGAGATCCACGTCTGACTTTAGCCCACTCTAACGTGGCGTGTCAAAAAAAACACTTAGAGAAAAAAATTTGCCGTTGTCAACATTCTTCCAAGATCCCACATTAGAGGAAGCCGAAAAAAAAGAATAAAAAACAAATAAAAGAATACAACTGATTCTCACATTTAGTTTATTGTATGGCAATCAACCTCCTTGATGACAATATATTATTATGTCTATAACATTTTTTTTTCTTTATGGCAATCTGCTGATGACTTCAGCAATTTCATCTAATATGTTTATGGTTAGAATCCATAAGGCTGAAATCTACTGTGTATTTTGACATTGCATAGACTTACTTATGTAAAACTTGAGAAAATATAAATTGTGGTTAAAGTTCAAAATGTCGTAAAAAGAAATATCAATTACTAATCGAATATTTAAATAACATATAAATAACAATTTAAATAACATTTTAAAAAATCCCACACAGGTTTTTTTTGGGATTTTTTTTTCAACAAAATTTCAAAAATTAATGTTCTCAATAATACATAAATACATTTTTACAAATATATAAATTAGTAAAAAAAATTGTGATGAAGTTTTAAAGTAATTTAAAGCCATAAAATCTATTTGGTTTATTAAACCTTCTTTTGCTTATTTTTTTTTTTAAATTTCGTAAAAAAGTTGTGCCAAGATTATTTACACTTTTTCATATCGTATGGTTGATGAACAACCTGGCGTCAGAGTTTAAACCGCCCGGAGGCCTCTGACATGGCTTTCTTTACACACCATTGAAAAATCTCTCAGGTGTGCTGGTTTCATCACGATGTTTTCCATCACCGTTTTAGCAACTGATAATTAATTTATAATTCGCACATAACTTACTAAGTCAGGAGCGCCTTGGGATCGAACTCGACACCTCTGACATGTCAGTCGACGGTCGTACCACTAGGCTACCAGTGCTATAGGTACATACACATTACATTATATAGATTTACACTATACATAAAGTACTAAAAAATGGATTATTATACAATAATTGTAAGTTAACATTGTTATTTTTTCTTAACATAAGTTGTAAAACATAATTTAAACATGTTGCTTTATTACTATATAGGTATTTTAAGTAATTAATTACATAATATTTACAACAATATCACAAAAAAAAATATTTAACTAGATAAAAAAAATTAAATAGGTACAGTCAACAGCAAAAGTAGATGATCAAAATCAGAAATTCAATACTAATGAACGGAGTTCGCGAAATATATGGCAGCTGTAATAGTAGTAAATGTTTGGTATAATTTACAATCACATACTTTTGAATCACTTCGACGCCATACAGTTCTGACGCGAACTCCGTTCATTAGTAATGAATTTCTGATTTTGATCATCTACTTTTGCTGTTGACTGTACCTATCAATGTTATTGTCCAAAAATTCTTCAAATACAAATGAGTTTAGTACCATTTCCACAGCCGATTTCACCACTGACACTAAAAATCAAATTAAACTCGGTTCAAGCGTTTAAACTGAGTTCAGAACTGCAATTTGCGTAGTTGAACTAAGTTTTAAACTCGGTTTTCAAAGTGAATGGTGAAATTGGACCTTACTTTGTGAATCGATTTATCGAGGTGCGCGCTTTGGTTTTGAACCTTACATCTCTGAGTTGCTACTCAACGATCACACCATTAGGCCATCACGACGTACGTACATAATCTCCTTTCTTATTATATTATCATAAAATGATAGACAAAATATAAAACTTAGACATTCTAAGTTCTACTTAAGGGTGATGGTCCCATCGCGGCGGGAAATTTAAAAATAAAAGAGGTTTTTTGTTATTTTGAACCACTTGCAATATGAAATATTTCATTTTTCTTTAGTTTGCGCTCCTAGTCAACAAAGACGCTACTATTTATTACTTTGTTTTAACTCAAAATGTTACCAATTTTGCATGTTTATGTAAGATTCAACATGAAACTGTTTTATAGTATTTTCATCACCCTTGTTACAAACTCTATTTGAACTTCACTTTTTTGGATTACCTTTTTGGATTTCTATTTTGTATTTTAAATTCAAAAAGCAATGACAACGGTGAAAAACTAGCAGTTCATACGGGTTCACCTTGGTGTTAAGATTGTTTAAATTGTATTTCAAAATAAACTGTGGTTTAACCATTTCAAGCGCCTTATTTCTCGTTCGTTACACGCCGTAAGTAACAACCCTTAAGTTCACTTTTTAATTTAAATTCTAACTATTCAGACTTACCGTTCGCGCTTATCTGAAGACAATATTTCAGTCAACAACACTTTGTTTTACGCAGAAGAATACAGGAACAATTCATACACTAAATATTCTTATTAAAAATATTGTAATCTTAATGAAACGAAGACAGTTGTGTGTTTTTCTTAGATCTAGATCTCAGTTGAGCATTTGACATTGTTGATCATAGCATTTTTCTCCAAAAACTAGTACACTATGGTGCAAGAACAAAGTTATAAATTAAACACCCATGAAATAACAGGAAAAAGTTGATTGAAGCCGCTACGTATGCATAACCATGAAAAACTAACGATTAAATCCCAAAATTACTAGAGGAGTCCCACAAGGATCAATATTAGGGCCGATCTTCTTTGAACTTAGTAAAGCTATAATATAGAGTATACATGTTTTATGTGTAAGGAACATTTCCCTTTATAGCTTTTTAACTTGGTAAAGCCATAATATACAGTAAACTTGCCTTCTTCTTCTTCTTATCATATGGTTAATGGACAACCTAGTGTCAGAGTTTAAACTGCCTCTGATTAACTCTTATCTCTGATTGCCTCTGTTTAACTATTTAGGCCTTTGACATGGCTTTACACACCATTGAAAAATCTCTCAGGTGTGCTGGTTTCATCACGATGTTTTCCTTCACCGTTTTAGCAACTAATAATTAATTTATAATACGCACATACCTTACGAAAAGTCAGAGGTGCGCGCCTTGGAATCGAACTCGAACTTCTGATTTGTCAGTCGACGGTCATACCACTAGGCTAGGATATTTTGCCTTTTTTGTAAGGGAAAACAAACACAGATTGAAGTGTTTCTCCTCGGTGATAACTTATCCTCCAAGTTCGTCACCATGTCAATCACAAAAATGACTAGAGTCCCACAAAGTTGAATATACAGGCCTATCTTTTTTGTTACGTTTCTTACTAGATAATATTCACTCCCAACATTCATGATGCCAATGATTTTCAACCAGTTGCTTCATATCAAAAATCTTTCTACAATTCGTGCACTGCCAATCGGATTCATTATAATGCGTATCATTGTAATGCTGCGTAACTTTTTGTTCTAAATTGCTTTGTAAAGAGCCAATAAAACTCATTTTACAAAGAATACACTCCATCCTAAACCACTCGTCTAATGGAGGCAAGGTACCATAAAAATTAGTCACTTTGCCAAAATACATTTGGTAGGCAGGGGATACCGTCTCTTGCAACTGAAAATCATAGCTAGAATCTTCATGTTGGCCATCGTCAACATAGAGGTATCGTATATACATATATTTATTAGCATTCCTCTTATAACTCGCCGGGATTTTATAAAAATCGACCATATTATTCACATCTGTTTCGCAAACTTCAAAAACAGTTTTCAGTAATTTATTGTCGTTGGACAGTTTTATTATTTTTCGAAACATTTCAATGATTACTTCTTTTTTTACTTCACATTTTAAGGTACGAGGTTGTATTTGAATCATTACGTCTTGATCCAAAACTTTATTAAGCACAGAGTCATCGTTCCGAGCTTTGTTAACTAACGTATGTTTTAAATAATGATTAATTTCTCTTGTAAACGTTAAGTAAGGTAGAGTTATATACACTTTCAACCACCAGAAATTTAGGATTTGTTTCAAATCTAGTGACATTGGAGAATTTCGTGTTGGTTCGTACTTTACAATATTGAAAATAGAATTGTCAAGGTCAGGGCGAGGTCTTCTAAAAAACAATTGAAGAAGCTGATCTCTGCTACACTCTACTTCCATAACAACATCGCTTTTCTCAAAAGCTTCTTTAGCCGCTTTCTTCTCAGTTTCATAATTCTTCACCGCTTCTTTAGCTAACGGTTTAGCAGCGTCAAGCATAACACCTAAATATTCTTTCAAGTTCTTGTATTTGTGGTCTAAAACTTTGGTTACAGCATCAAAGTCGTTAACGTTCTTCAGTTTGGTTGATATTCGTTCCAATTCCTCCCATTGCGGCCAATCTTTTAGATATTTCTTAATGATTTTTATGTAGATATCTACTTCCAGTTCATGGCTTGATTTTACAAGCACACCGAACTCACTTTGCAGTATGTCTATGATTTGTGAGTTGGTCATGACTGTGTTTTGCTTGTTTCTTATAAGTCGACGCAGTAACAGCATTATGGGACGTCCTGTAAAAGAAAAACCTTGATAACTTTATCATTAAATCGTTCGTGTTACACGCAATGTGTATCATCCAGTGTTTTACAAAATGCCTAGGTATTTTGTACAACGCCTAAAGCGTCTAGTCGAAGTATGAAATAAACTTTATTTTATTGTTTGTCATTGAATACAATGCAGTAGAGTAGGCAAAGAATGCAATTTTGTTAAAGTTCATCGAAATTATATAATAAATTAAGTACTATAATATTAATAAAGAAGGAATTTGGGACACCCCGACTTGGTTCGAAATGAATAATGAAAAATACTAACAAATTCTTTCATACATTCAAATTGGAGTAATCTTTGATACAAGACTGAATTTCTATGAACGCATGAGGTTCCTCGAGGCTCATTCTTTTAGGAGGATAGTTTTTATACATAATATACGAGAGTTTAATAATCCGCTGGCGATTAAAACTTATTTATATGGCATTGGTTAGAAGCAAGTTGGAGTATTAGTCAGCATTAGTGATCTGGAACCCTCACAGTTATGAGTTTCTTCTTGAGAGGGTTCAAAAACGATTTCTTCGAATTTTTTACAGAAACTTTTTAGAAAAAGCCTTTTTTCACTATTGTTTTTTCTTCTTTAAAAAAAAATATCTAAATCGCGGTCATTTGTATAGAATGTTCGATTTTTTTTGCGAATTTCGTAATGGGTCTTCGAATAAATGTATAGGCTGAGCACCTCACCTCAGTCATGTTTCTTTTGTAATACTATCATCATCATTTATTTAAGAGCTACGCTCGGTATCCGGACACTTGCGCGAATCCACTTGCGCGAAAGACATTTGCGCGAAAGACCTTTGCGCGAATGGACACTTGCGCGAATGGACATTTGCGCGAATGGACAGTTGCGCGACCGACACTTGCGCGAAGGACACTTGCGCGAATGGACATTTGCGCGAATGGACACATGCGCGAATGGACATTTGCGCGAATAGACATTTGCGCGAATGGGTGTGCACATAATTTAATTAATCAATATTATAGTCTCCGTTATCCGATGCACTGCAACTTATTAATATCATTATTAATATTTAGAGTCGTGATATCCTAGTGGTGGTGACCTTGACTGGCAAGTCAGTGGTCTCGAGTTCGATCCCTAGGCGCGCACCTCTGACTTTTCGTAAGTTATGTGCGTTTTATAAATTAATTATCACTTACTCCGTGCCTCGGAAAGCACGTAAAGCCGTTGGCCCTGCGCCTGATCTCTCTCCGGTCGTGTCGGATTTCCGTCCCATCGGACTATGAGAGTAAGGGAATAGAGAATGCACCTATGTTTGCGCACACACTTGTGCACTATAATATCTCCTGCGTAGTTGGCTAATCTCCGTTGAGACTGGCCGCTGTGACCGAAATTCGGTCAGGAAGAAGATATTATTATTAATATCACTCAAAGTGTCCCACTGCTGGGCAACGGCCTCCTTACTCTTTTTCCACTTCTCTCTGTCGAGTGCGATGTAAGCCCTGTTCTTTTCGAAAGAATCCAGCTCGTCAACGAAAATTTAATTTAATTAAGTACCTACCTACTTTGTTTCTGAAATTCAAGATGGCTGAATACGAATATCATTTTTGTAATCCAAGACGACCGACACGAAATTTCGACTTGGGTATCGTTCGGTGGTTTTTTTATGTTTGTTTTTCTCAGGTAACGATTTTGAAAGCAATTGGTCCAGTAAATAAAAAGTTCAAAATGGCGGCCTTTTTTCTAATTTTGACAACGGGTATGCACTCGAAGACCATGCGGACTCTTAGATATCGCTTTTGAAAGCAATCGGTCCAGTAAATAAAAAGTTCAAAATGGCGGCCACCTTTTCCAATTCTGATAACGTGTTAGTTATAGGTACATAAAAAACATACTACATAATCATATTTATCCTACATAAAAAAGTTAATTCATTTTAAAAAAATCTTAGTGTCGCGACAGTTTTGGTCTTAATTTTTTCCCCTTTTGCAACGCGCGATAATGAACTTTGTTTTAAAAATGACTTCATATTCGTATTTTGAATACACAAAAACCACGAACTCAAACTACTAAACTCTTCTTGAAAATTAGTGTCAGCCTACTTGAATTTCTAAAGCAACTCTGTATTTGTATTTAGCTTATTCGAAAATGTAATACAGTTCCTTAATATTCTATAAAATAAAGTCGCTTGAGGGGGGGGGGGATAACGTACTTGGTTTATCAACATCTGATGATTTCTACTTGTCAACTCCTACCACTAGTCACGTTAAAGAGCTTCGTTCTAAAAAATTAGGGAAATATTCGCGCAAATGTCTATTCGCGCAAGTGTCCATTCGCGCAAGTGTCTGTCGCGCAACTGTCCATCCGCGCAAATGTCCATTCGCGCAAGTGTCCATTCGCGCAAGTGTCTGTCGCGCAACTGTCTATTCGCGCAAAAGTCCTTTCGCGCAAGTGGATTCGCGCAAATGTCCTTCGCGCAAATGTCTTTCGCGCAAATGTCCCAGATCCGCTACGCTCTTGTCGATGCAGCCTCTTCCAGCTCTCCCTATCAAGAGCCAATTCCTTGACCTCCTTATACGTCTCGACCTTTACTTTCTCATTGATCTGCGCTACATAACTAATAATGCTTGTAATACTATACATATATTTAATTTGTATCTTACTTTCTGCTTCATCTGGGTCATCTTCGTCTTGGCTGTCAATATATTCTACTGCCTCCACATCATTTGAATTATCTTCTTCCATTATATCTGAAAATACATGTCTTAATTTTATTTTCATAACCAAAAAGAACTTTATTGTGTCACAATAAGATTGTTAAAGATCATCTGCCTAGCCTTTTTCCCAACTATGTTGGGGTCGGCTTCCAGTCTTACCGGATGCAGCTGAATACCAGTGCCAGACCTCCACAACCCAGATACTGGGTTACACGATACCCCTTGGCAAGACTGGTTGTCAGACTTTCGGGTTTCTGACTACCCGTAACGACTGTCAAAGATCTACAATTGACAGCCGGGGCCAACAGCTTAACGTGCTATCCGAGGCACGGAGAGTGATAATTAATTTATAAAACGCACATAACTCACGAAAAGTCATAGATGCGCGCCTTGGGTTCGAACCCGAGACCTCTGACTTGCCAGTCAACGGTCACCACCACTAGGCTATCACACTCACTCGACGACGAAGATTGTTAAAGATACTAATAAATATCCTCCTGACCGAATTTCGGTCACAGCCGCCAATCTCAACGGAGATTAGCCAACTACGCAGGAGATATTATAGTGCACAAGTGTGTGCGCAAACACAGGAGCACTCTATTCCCTCACTCTCATGGTCTGATGGGACGACAATCCGACACGACCGGAGAGAGATCAGGCGGAGGACCAACGGCTTTACGTGCTTTCCGAGACACGGAGCAAGTGATAATTAATTTATAACACGCACATAACTTACGAAAAGTCAGAGGTGCACAACATTTAGATTAAATAATAATGAAGATTTATATAATAATTTTAAAAAATGTATTAATGGATGGATAGATTCACTTGTATCTCCCGCTAAACTAATTTTAGTCTATCTATATCTCTTTCTAATAAACACCATCGAAAAAGGACAGCAAATAATTAGAGCTGTCAAATTCCTTGCAATTGACGTGAAATTCGACGAGACCTCTACGACATGCCGACTAAATTCTCGTTCATATCACGCAAATGGACAAGTTTGACAGCTCTAAAAATTTAATAAGAAACAAAAATACTTTTTTGTTTGTTTGTATTACATATAAATATTTAATAAGAAATTTGAAAAAACAACCCGGTTGTTTTTTTCAAATTTCTTATTAAATATTTATAAGAATCAAAAAATTAATATTTCTTCTATCCTTTTCTAATGATCTCTGTTAAAACGAGAGATGGCGAGTCTAAATTAGTTTAGAGCGTGTGCAAGAGAATTAGCACCATTATCTCTAATTTAAACAATTTCGTTTCAGGCCGTGTAGAGAGGTGTGCTGTCCATATCGCTTCATTCTCCCTATTCCTTTATATAGCGAAGAGACGCCTGATGACAGTGATAAAAATGGCGATGATGAAAACGATGTCAGTGGTGATGATGATAATGATGATGACGATGATAAAGACGACGATAATGGTGATGGAAACTAAGAATATAAGGAAGAATAAATTATATTTAATTCATCGAATATACAGGGTGCATCGATTGTGTGCCCTCATCTGGCTTATGTATCCTATTTTGGCACTGAAAACTCTGTATTTATTTTGTAAATAAGCACTTGTGGTACCAAACGGCAACAAATCAAGCTACACATCCAGTAAGAACTGGTCTCGCATTGTAAAGACTTTTCGTGGGACAAGAGGTCAACTTATACTGAAAATATATAGCTTGATATATTGCCGTGTGCTTACTATTGAAATAACTTTTGTAATAATTCGTTATATAAGGTGCTTCTAAATTATCTGCCACGGCTGCAATGGGAGATAATATTGGTTATTTATATTACAATAGTGAAGTAATTTTTTTTATCTAACGTCATATTTTTTTTTCTTTTGCCTGCGTTTTATTGCGTAGGTCTAATTCTGCTCCATGCTCCAATTTTTTTTTTACTGTTCCGGGTTACGAAATTTCTTCACTATTGTAATCTATATACCTAATACTTTCTCCTATTGCAACCGTGGCAGATAATTTAGAAGCACATTATATATTTTAAATAAGCAGCTTTATTAGGTAGATACATACGTACATGGGGCTAGACTTATACAGCACAAATTTGACTGACGTCATAGATTAAATTCCACATTCAAATATACATATAAATATTCAAGTAGGTACAACCTCCATCACTTACCTACTTATGAAAAAAATATATTTGCCAGATAAGTAAACCAGAACATATTCTGTGGTGAACCTGTACTAGGTCATTTTTCTTGTATCGTACCTACACAAAATCTCGTAAGACTTGAAGCTCTTTCTTTAACGATTGTTATTTTTGCTTCTACACATAAAAAATATTTCCGAACGAATTTTCACACCTACCCTCTAAATATAAGTTCATAACTAAACAAAAATTATTTAAAAAAACAATTATGTTGTTGTTTTATTTACCTTGAATAAATGACATGGTGAATTGGTGAATATTGTTTCGCGTCCCGTCAGTCACTTAACTGCGTGGTTTGGGTTTACGCATGCGCTAAAAACATGGCCGGACCCACAGAGACAGAATATATCGGGTCGACAGCGTCTCGTCGTCAATCACGCAACAAGTGTTGCAATTGCAAACCGTCTATTGACTGCATGAAGGAAAATTTTGTGTAGGTACTTGTTCCAAGATTGAGGGTGGTTTTGGCATTTATATCGAATGACCACTGGTGGGTTGCCATATAGAAATTTGAAAAGTCCCGAGTAAAGAACGAACTTATAAAAAAAGTTCGGACATTTTAGTAAGTGATTAAATTTAAAACAAAAATCGAACGCGCAAATTCTATTGAGATTGAGACAACGCGAGAGGTAAGTAATTTGAACAAAATTCCGTTTTTATTTAAATTAAACTTTTCACTGAACCGTCAAATATAAATATTTAATAAGAAATTTAAAAAAACAACTGATACGGATGGGATTCGAACCCACAATCTTCGGCGTACCGTGCCGACGCTCTAACCGCTGAGCCACCGTATCCCATCAGAATCAGTCGAAATTTCAAATCTCTTTATACGCCTAGGGCGTCGTAAATATTTATATTTAATAAGCTAAAATGTGCTAAAACATGTAAAAAATTTCACAAAAAAAAATACCGTCAAACTTCGGACAGTTGGCATTGATACCTATATCCTAACTATCTATCACTGGTGCTAAATTGCAACCATTAAATATGATAGTAAAAAAGTAATAATATAAGACCTACTTTCACCGAATTCTTAATTTGAATTAACATCATTCTTTTATTTAACACCAATTTGTTTTTTTAATTTGAATTAATAGTCTTAAATGCGGAAAACGGTATTTGTTACGCTGTTACCATCATCATTCAGCGGGTCCTTCTCTGGGCTAGTCTTAAATATGTTTAGTAGTTTGCCATCCACAAATCATTCAGATTTTATTTACACTTAAATTTTTTTACACCCCTTGTTGCCAGTGTTGAGATAGTATAAAAATCGGTGAACATACAAAAAAAAAATACATACAGCCGAACATAGAACCTCCTCCTTTTTGAAGTCGGTTAAAAAGTTAAAAACCTTCCTAAAGCCTACTCTCGTGTTTGAAATCTGTAGGAGAAAAATGATAATGCTTTTTCTTAAAATTACCCATTTAATTAATGAAAAATAATTATTAACAACAAAACATTTTTTTCCTGGGACGAATTTTTTTTTCACTCTCACACAAGCTGTTGAACAGATTTGTATAAACTTTAAGGCCTGAATTAGGACATCATGGCCAAACTTCTATGTGGGCAAAGCCGCTGTAAATAGCTAATTTACTATTATTATATTCACCTGTTCTTTCATCTGGATTTGAATCAGAATTATCCTCTATTTCTCCATTTTCTAATTCTGTGTCAGAATCATTCAAACTGCTAGCTTGTACATCCTGAAACAATGATAAAAGAACATTAATCGTCGTTGAAGTAGGTACCAATAGTACCTCCTAACTGACTCTTTCTACAAATTTACTTTTTTATTGCAATAGACATAAAATTCAATTTCGCATCGATAGAAATTTCTTTTATCTGTTTATTATTTTACAACAGCCACATTTCATTAAAATTAATAGATGAATATATTTGAGTAAACGATAATTACCAGCTCCTTTTGCAGGAATCCTAGTAATAAAAAAGCCTCTATCATATATACAACCTTATTTTTAGTATGACCTAAACCTGAAAGTAGTTTGTTCAGAATCAGTAACTGAATCGATCGCAATAATTTTTACACCATGTTATATTTTGTCCAAAAAAATTACTTAAATGGTGCAAGTTTGGACACACGCAAATCAGTTGAATGACCGCTGCCAGCTGTCCGCGGCGGCGGCATCGCTAGCGAGCCGACAGAGCGTGCGTCGCCCCGCGCTGCCCGCGCAGCTGCGTCAGTCGCCCGAAAGCTAGAGAGTACTGCGCATGTGTTGCTTGCGCCCGGGCCGCGTTCCAGCCAAATCACGTGTTTCGATTGAGTGTCGATTATTGTTTTGTTTCTTTTGGGAGTGAAAATGGCGTTTTAATTTTCTAACTAAAACTAAGTAGGAATTTACGAAAGCGCGCCTGTCTGTGCATTTGACAAAGAGGCAGACACTTTGAACAAATGTTACGTTATGTTTAAGTGTAATTAGTGTACAGTGATTACCTTCGTCAAGGCTAACACTCTACTGGTTGGGTGTCGCGCACGACCTACCCTGCTAGGCCGGGCCGCCTGCGCGCTCGCAGTGACCATGTTTACGCGAGGACAATGATGCAACACAACATGTTTATAACTTTGTAAGTTTTTATTATACATTTTTTTATTTTACTTATAAAGATTCTATATATGAAAATATTTGACACGTGTTTCGGTTTTCGGTTATACTCAAAATAAGGTTGTATATGTTTATCATAGGGGTCCTACTATCCTAAAGCGCCCAGAGGCCCCCCAATAGGTTAAGAGGGCACTTTAAAAAAAATTAAAGACTGCCTGGGAACAAGCAGGCAGGTGCGTGCAGTTCATATAGGCAAAAAGGCACTGCCTACCTCTACAGATACGATGCAGACGATGAATAAGTGAAACTAAGTAGGATTTATACGTACTGCCTACCCTGTCGAAAATGTCTGTGCACGCATCTGCAAGCAGGTCACACTAATAATCTATGAAATTAACCTTACTTATGAAATTAAACAGAGGGAAACCTATCAAGAGATGGAAAGATGACCTCCCAAAGGGATGGAGAATCGCAAGGGACAGAGACCAATGGCGTCTTCTGGAGGAGGCCTATGTCCGGGAAGGACACCCTGATACCGGAGCCGCCGAGGATGTGGTGGTCAATTAGTTATATTTACATTAGAAATTTTGGTCAGAGGATACGAAACGGGGCACTATGAAAAAAAGACTTATTTTTATTCTATGCATGGTCGAGGGTGGGCTTGGTCGACGGAGCCCCGCTTCGCAGGGCTCCTACTTCTAGGTGGTTGGAGACAAAAATCACCCAGACGCTTTCAGTCTTAAATTTAGGTGTTCTATACGATAGAATCGAAAAAACGCGATATTAAAAAAATATATATTTTCGTCTAAATTTTTCTAAGTGTTTTTTCCTCAGTGCCCTGTTTCGTACACTCCAACCGAAATTTTAAACTCTGTATCAGTGAATCAAAGGCTATTTTTATTTTTTATTTTATGAAATTAAACTTACCTTAGATTTATTCTGGTCTCCTAAGAAAGAAAGCGCGTCGAACCACCAGTACCGGTAAGGTTTGTAATCTCTGTCACTGACATTAAAATCACTATATCTGTGGTCCCGGATTTCCAAAAGTTCTTTCTTGTCAAAAGATTTCAAATTTTCCAATTCTGCCGCGCACTTTTTGTATTTTAAACGTAGACTAGCTAATTTTAATTTTACATGACTTATTGTTAATTTCGGTAGATAAACTTTCATAGCAGATACTATTTTTCTTAGTGCAGAAGTTTTTGCGATTTCATAACGACCTGGCTTCCCTTTATATATATCAGCCTGGTTTTTCCATAAGATTTCTTGCTTTTTGTACAATGATATTAATTTTAATAAATCCTTTGAAGACCATTCCACAGTTTTGACATATTTTCGTCTCATTTTTAAAACAAACACTTTTTTAGAGAATAAGATTTTTTTGTCAATAACAAACACAACAATGCATTCAACGGAGTCGAGCTGAAGTAGTATTGCTCCAGAAAGTCGACTCGAAAGTAAATAAACACTAGCGTTTTGTAAATGAATGAAGTCACTTCACGTTTGGTGCAAAGTCACTAGAACGGCTACACCGATTTTAATGATATCTTATTTGTTGGTTTTGTCTAAATTCGGAACACAAAACATTTATACTCACAAGGAGATCCGAATGGCAGACAAATCGGAAAACAAATTAATGAAAATATGAAACCTTCGTATAGTTTTGTATACTAATAATGACGTGAGTGACAGTTGACACTTGACACTGACAGTCCAGTGTTGCCAGCTTGATTCACTTGTTGCTTGATCCAACGTTTGGCAAGCTTATGCTGCATCCAGACGTTGGGGTGGTGTAGTCTTCCCGGGGCTTGAAATACGCTTGCAAGCTTACACAAGACACTCAAATGTACGATCCGCACGCTGGCAAGCGTATGGATATACCGTTAAAATAGGATCTTTCCTCGAAATAAAAAACTTCCGCCCTATGGGCAGTTAGGAAAAAAAGGCTGAAAAATTGGGGGCGCCACTGCCACACTTCTCATACTACAAATACTCTTTGAATTGAATCACTTTTAAGTTATTTTAGTAGGTACTCACAAACTTAGTTTTTAAGATTTTTGTTTTTAATTCCAACTGTCACCGCCTCAGACTCTTTTAGCCAAGCTGTAATAAAATATTTCTTAACTAAAAAAAAATTTAAATAAGGTGAACCGGGGCTTTTGTGACTATGGGGTGTATGCGACTAATCGATTTTTCTATTAAACTAACAGTTATTGATGAGCACGCCATCTATTACTGAACAGGGAATTTCGTATTTTTCCCAAATAATAACAGGTGTCGCTAGTACCTGTGAAACTGTTTGAACAACAGCGTTTTTTCTGATAGTCGTCATTTTGAAATAAAGTAAGTTGACATCCCGCGCACAAGTTTTTGGCCTTAAAAATAGAAAAAGTTGTTTTTGTGCAGTTTTGGAAGAAGGAAAGTAGAAATATTAATCGTAAGTTTCTTTTACTATACTATTTATAATCCTATGTCGTATATTTTGTATGATATTCTTACAGTTACTTTGGCCTCATTTTTCTGTATTGCGGGGTGTTTGTAACTATTTTGAAATATTCGTGGTAGTTACATTATCCCCTTTGTTTTTATATGGAAAATGTGAATCGCTAGTGATGTTCAGAATCGATGTTTTGTGTTGATAGAAAAGCATGTCGATATTTTATAAATAAAATTAAGTATTTTGTTGGAGGCAGCGAATATATAAGATGCAATTTAAAGTACTTAAGTGCTATTTAAAGTATTTGTAAGTAAGTGCCACTAATTTAATCCAAAGTTATGTTGGTTCACATAAAGTTTTCAGTTGGTTTTATACAGACTTTTATATTTTTTTGAATAGTTTTTAGTTAAGTTTTTAATATTATTAAAAAATATATAAAAAATGTGCTAAGTATGTTTTATTTTTTATACTCATCACAACCGGTTCATCGGGCACATAGGAAAAGTTATCGATGAATTCAGTCCCAACACTAACACTAAGAGGCGTAGTCGCATTCACCCCAAAAAAAACTAAAAGCATTTTTTTAGGTTATAGAACTGTGTTTTAGAACTTTTCGAAATCATTTATGCGTAAATAATTGTTCAAAGTAAGTGCTATGCAAATATAAGCTATAAACCAATAAGAGCAAACAAGTTATACTATAAAGTCACATTCACCCCAAAATGAGGTGAATGTAACTTTTTCGTTTTTAAAATGATTATATTAATTATTTTATGTTAAGATTACAATTATTCAACGTTATTTTAAAGTGATAACATTCATAGATATATGCTTAACCATGTGAGATTATTAGAATGTCAATTTAAACTAAGTGGACGGTTATGGCAAAAGATAAAGTTTAAATTTCAAAGTTGATAGTCACAATAGCCTCGGTTCACCTTATCTTTAATTTGAAAGTCAGCAGTAATAGCCTAGTGGTAGGACTGTTGGACTGGCCAAGTCAAAGGTCGAAAGTTCTGACCCAGGCATGCACCTCTGACTTTTCGAATTCACTTGCGTTTTAGAAACACTTGCATAAACAGTAAACGATAACATTTGAGGGAACCAGCTCACCTGAGAGATTTTTCCACGTTGTATTTAAGCATGTCAAAGGCTTACGAACGGTTAAAACTCTGAGGTTTGTTGTTGATTAAAAGTTTGTTTTATCTTTCGTGTCGAATAAAAAACAATAAAAAATCAAATTATATTTAATCATACACGTAATATAATACAATTATTTATAATTTATAATGATTAAATAATAGATTATGACTTGATTCGTATTTAAATCACAGACCTCTCATTTTTCTTTTTAGTGTTGCCACACCAACGAATCGACGTCGAAGCCATCGATCAATAATATATTATTAATGTGTTATGTCGACAATAGTTTGTGGCGCAATACATCAAACGTATAGTTTGACAAAAAAGAGTGGAAAAATTGGGGGCACCACTGGCGCACTTCTCATACTATAAGATAATTCAAAATTACAAGTTATTTGGTACTTACTTAAATAGATAACGAATTTTTAATCATCAATTGTAATCAAATGAATCACTTTTAAGTCATTTTAGTACTCACAAACTTAGTTTTTAGGTTTTTTAGTTTTAGTTCTCAGACTCTTTTTTGCCAAGCTGTATCGAGAAACGTATGTGTACGGTAAATTGTTCAAACCCCGCTCGTTATTATCTCTATATTATTATTTCAATATTATTTATTTAACTCTTTTTAAATTTCCTCTAATTTCTGTTATAAAAAAATTGTTTGATTATTATTATTATTTGATCGGTAGATTTACTACAACAGAGTCAATATAAAATGTCATTTTAAAGTGACACTTAAGTGATTAATTCAAACTTATTTGAGGCCCAATCACTCCATAACAGCGTAACAGCTTATTTAAACAGAGGCATAGTTAGGTTAACTATTGAACAGTTATAATTATCAATTTTCATATTTATTGACATGACTATGGCATTTGATATTGTAAGCTATGACATTCTGCTTAAAACTGTGAAGGAGACAAACTTCAAAATGGAGACAGAGGCCTAGGCAACAGTAAACAATGTGTTGAAATTATGACCATTGATGACAACGTCATAACAAATTCGTTTAGATCTAGTTATAAACTAAACAAGTTTGGTGTACCACAGGGGAGTGTGTTTGGACCGCTGATTCTTCTACACATTAAGGACATCCCAAAAGTAATATAACATAAATGTGTATTCTATGCGGACTCCAAATGACGATACAAGAGAAAATACCTTCTAGGAAACATTATTAACCTTAAGGTTCAAATATCCTTACATTTTGAACGCGATTGACAACTTTAGTAGCTAAACAGTCGCGTGAAATTTTTTTGCTATTTTTATAACAATATTTTCATTTTGTATGAAATTTACCCATCACTAACGAAAATGCTACCACACAATTTTTACTAGGCTTGGCGTCTGGCGTGAAGTAATATAAAAAGAGTCTGGCGTGCATAAGTACCTACACTACACCAAAATTATTGTTATAGCATGTTCAAGATTTACAATAAAATTTATAATATAATATTAACGTGCCTATCGCGCTAAGCCGCTATCTCGCTCGCACATTACAAGATATAAAATCACTGAATATATTTAAAAAAATGCAAAAAAAAATTAGTTACGAAGACTAACATTACAAAGGTTCTATAATAAATTCAGTTTGATCGGAACAAGATTTCCTACAACAAAAATTTCCCGAACAAAAAATTTGTTGTTTAGAGCGACAGGTGCCATAAGAGAAGAAATAACAGTGGATCATACCTGCCTTTAAGATGCCTATTCATTTTCGATTTGAAGATTACCAAATTGTAGTATTTTAGAAATTGACTCTTTAGGTCTTGTAGACTTACACAAATGAATTAGTCGCCAGGGTAAGTTTGAGGCGGTCAAGAGGTTTGATAAATTTTACCTCCGGAGCTTCTACTACCCACTGGGTCAGCTAGGAATTTTTTCTTAGCATTTGTCTAGGAAAGCTAAACATCTTCATCATTCCCACTATCAGTGGAAACTTCTCCAGCCCCACTAAATACTTCTTCATCAGAAATATAAAGAGGTGCTGCTTTATTAACCTGAAGAACCGCTGCCATTGCCATACCAGTTTTAAAAGTATACTCTATAGGCTTTAAACTTTCGTCTACATTGTCTGTGGTAAGCGGTCTATGGTTCGGATGATTTTTCTTTCTTACTGCTCTATGGCGACGGACATCATTTAGTAAGGCTTTTTGTTTTTCTTTATAATATTCTAATTCGGATTCTGATGAAGATGGCGTCAATTCCAGGTCTTTTTTTGTGAACCGTATTTCTTTCGTAACTTTATTAGCAGTACTGGCTTCGGCTTCGCTTGGACCTTCAGATAGGCCACTTGTATCTGAATCTTTTTTTGCAGTCTGTACATATTTACACCATTTCGTAATACAATAATCTTTATCCGAGTTTACAGTTAATAATTTACTTTTAACGTTTAATTTTGCATTTGCTTCAAAAATAACTCCGCTAATGTCACTTTCGCGGTAATATTTAGCTAATTTAAATTTATATTTCTTATCTTTAATTTTTATTTTTTTATTTTTGATTAAATGCGTCTTTTTAGGAACGCTTATTCTTAATTTTAATTTATGTATATAACCTTTTTTTTCTATAAACTCTTCAAGATTAATCTGTCTTGGAAACTCCGGGATATCTTTCAACTCTGGCATAGTTTTAGCGAGTGCTTGTCTCTCTCTTTCTATCATTACATCTTCCCTTTTCCCCAATTTTCTTTTCAATTCACTTAAAACTACAACCCTAGCTTGCATTTCCTTTTTCCCCGGTGCCGTAGTTAAGTCATCAGCTGGCGGAACGCATTCATCATCATCAGTTTTCATGAAATAAAAAACCTCATCCTTACTCTCTGGTTCTCGGTCTTCTATTTTCAAAATGTCAACGCTTTCAACCATAACCTCTTTATCTTGAAAAGCAGGTTCTTTAACATTCTTATTTTGAATTTTCTTCAACCTCAACTGAGAACTTTGTACAGTTTTCAAACATTTGGTGAGACCATCGATTATATCATCGATATCTCGATCAAGGACATCCAAATCGATTTCTTGTTTATTCATCGCGCACGAATCGAGAAAAACATCGAGACTGTTCCCTTTATTAAGTGTTAATTTTAATTCTAAACAGGATTTCGCGATTCCTGTGTGAATATCAGAATAAATCCAACTGTCATTGAATGCTGCGCCTAATTTTTTAACGTCATTGTCTTTGGTGCCAGAGTTTTTTAATAATCGATACATTCTTTCTAGAGAATCGAAGTTGTGTTGGAATTCTTCAGTGAGATGGGGTATAACGTTGGTATGAAGCCAATATATCCTTTCGTTATGGTTTTTATAAACGCGTTGTGCGTGAATGGGTGGGATGAAGTGCGCCATAGCTATATGTTTCAGTAACGTTGACTGGACTACTAGGAACGCGTGGTGTATTTTCTGTAAAAAAAATTTTTTTTTACTCAACAGCGCCATCTTTGAGACGTACTCAAAAACGCCGTACGCCTCTAAGACGTACTCAACATAGCCCTACGTCTCTGACACGTACTCAACATCAACCTACGTCTCTAAGACATACTCAACAGTGCCCTACGTATCTAAGACGATTTCAAAAGCGCCCTACGTCTCTGAGACGAACTCAACAGCGCCCTACGTCTGTAAGACGTACTCAAAAGCGCTCTATGTCCCTAAGACGTACTCAACATCATTCTTCGTCTCTGAGACATACTCAACATTGCTCTACATCTCTGACACGTACTCAATATCACCTTAAGTCTCTAAGACGTACACAAAGGCGGCATACGTCTCTAAAACGTACTTAAAAGCGGCCTACGTCTCTGAAACGTACTCAACATCACCCTACGTCACTAAAACGTACTCAAAAGCGGCCTACGTCTCTAAAACGTACTCACCATTAAATTATCCTCAGTTTGTTCCTTAACAGCATCCCAAGCTACGTCTGCTCTGAGCCACGGCGCATTGCCTAGCACTGCCGATGATGCTCTCGATAGTAAAACTGATAGTTCACTTTGCTGCCGACAGAGGAGGACGTGGGTTGATTCTATTACTGATGTGAGGGAGCCACTGGAAAAAAGAAAAAAATTTTTGAAGTATATTTTGGCAAAAAAGATTTAGAGCCGTGAAAGCCTAGTGGTGGTGACCGTTGACTGGCAAGTCAGAGATCTCGGGTTCGAACCCAAGGCGCGCACCTCTGACTTTTCTTAAGTTATGTGTGTTTTATAAATTAATTATCACTCTCCGTGCCTCGGATAGCACGTTAAGCTGTTGGCCCCGGCTGTCAATTGTAGATCTTTGACAATAGTTACGGGTAGTCAAGAAGCCCGAAAGTCTGACAACCAGTCTTGCCAAGGGGTATCGTGTAACCCAGTATCTGGGTTGTGGAGGTCTGATAGGCAGTCGCTCCATGTAAAATAGTGGCATTCAGCTGCATCCGGTAAGACTGGAAGCCGACCCCAACATAGTTGGGAAAAGGCTAGGCAGATGATGATTTTGGCAAAAAAGAGTCTGGAAAAATTGGGGGCGCCACTGTCGCACTACTCAAACTACAACTCAGAATTACAAGTTATTTGGTATTAACATAATTCTTTGACGAATATTTTGTCATCAAATAAAATCAATCATTTAGACCAACGAAGCAGTCGTAACGAGAGGTAAAAGCTTGTAATCAGTACATAGTATAAAACAAAGTCGCTTCCCGCGTCTGTCTGTCCCTATGTATGCTTAGATCTTTAAAACTACGCAACGGATTTAGATGCGATTTTTTTCAATAGATAGATGGATTCAAGAGGAAGGTTTATATGTATAATACATGCATATTAGCGTAACCGTGCGAAGCCGGGGCGGGTCGCTAGTAAAGAATAAATTAGAAAAAAGAGGTGTAAGACTTACATCTGAGCGTGTAAGGCTGCATATTCTTTCAAACACGCCGCTGTCCTTCGCGCCAGCGCCAAATATTCCCTCATGACAGCCAACAACGATGGCAGAGACCCCCTACATCGTTTACGGTGACACCATCGTAACACCACGGGAATGGTGACGTAACCAGCTATATTTAACAATGTGGAACGTTGCATGCTAAAAAAAAAACATTATTATATTTAACTATAGGCTATCCAGAATACCAAAATAATAAATGTAAACAATCTTGATACATCTTTTATTACTAATATGCAAATAATAAATTGTAAATTCACAAATAAAATGTAATTCATTGTTTTATGGAAATTAAACGTAGTAATTTCATTTATTCACATCAAATAAATTTTTCTAGGAAAAATATAAAAAAAGACATGTCAAGATTATTTACATTTATTATTTTCGTATTCTGGACAGGTTATAGCTAATGCTACTGATAACCTAGTGGTATGACCGTCGACTGATAAGTCAGTGGTCTCGAGTTCGATCTCAAGGCGCGCACCTCTGACTTTTCGTAAGTTATGTGCGTATTATAGATTTATATAAATCAATTATCACTCTCCATGCCTCAGATATATAGCATGTTAAGCCGTTGGCCCCGGCTGTCAATTGTAGATCTTTGACAATCGTTACGGGTAGTCAGAAGCCCGAAAGTAACAAACTTCGCATTTATAATATTAGTCAGAAGTTAGGATTAGAAGTTTAGATTTAAAAAAATAAATTATCCCTCCTGACTGACTTTCGGTTTTAGCGGCTAATCACAATGGAGATTAGCCAACTATGCAGGAGATATTATAGTACACAAAAATGTGCCATGCAAGCATTACAAAAATAAGTGCTTAGATATTTTTTTTTAAACTAACCTCCTCGGAGGAAACAGCGCAACACAAGCAGCGACCCCAAGAATGGATGCCACTCTCTCTCCTCTAGTCAGCCAGCCCTTTTTACCCCCACCCGCAGACCCCCACACCTCCTCTGGAGCGGGGGATTCTTGTTCAACATCGACACTATCCTCTCGGAAGAGGAGACCACTTTCTAAGATATGGATAATGTTATCACGACTGTAGAGGATCTGGAAACATATTAAAGTATGTTAATTTATATAATAATTTAATAAGAAATTTGAAAAAACAACTGATACGGACGTGATTCGAACCCGCGATCTTTGGCGTACCGTGCCGAACATCAAGGCATTATTTAAAGAACTATCGGGGCGTCTGGTCGAAGCTACTCGGGATCAAAACGCTGGCTTATACCTAGCTCAAAGGCTTAGCATTGCCATTCAACGTGGCAATGCAGCCAGCGTTTTGGGGACATTGCCCACTGGAAGCGGTCTTTTAGATTAAGTTTTTCTCTTTTTATTTTACTTTTAGTTTTAGCGTTAGTTTTAGTATTAGTTTTAATTGTATTTTAATAGTTTTATGTTTAATAAAAGCTAACATGTGCTATAATATGTAAAAAATTCACAAAAAAAAAATATATTTTATTTTATGTCCCGAATGCATTGGTCACGGAACCACTTTGCAAGCAAGGTGTGGATTCGAACCTGGCATGTACCAATATGACTTTTTCAATGTCATGTGTACTTTCTTAGTTAATCTAAGACACCACTGACTAACGGTGAAGGAACACATCGTAAGGAAACCTGGACTTAATAGTCCGACGCCAACCCGCAGTGAGCTAGCGCGGTGATTAATGTTCGATACTTCTCTGTATGAGAAGAGGCTTTTGCCCTGCAGTGAGACAGTTACAGGCTGGTTTAATTAGTATTTATGTACATAATTACCATATTAGGCCTGAATTTGATGGACACCCATCTTCTAGACAGCAGAGGCGGATTAAAATCTTGCTTCATAAATAATGACATCTGAAAAATATTAAAGTTTTTCTTCATTATTATCATTATTTACTTATGAATTAGCGCTAACTAACAGAGTCGTGATAGCCTAGTGGTGGTGACCGTTGACTGACAAGTCAGAGGTCTCGGGTCCGAACCCAAGGCACCTCTGACTTTTCGTAAGTTATGTGCGATTTATAAATAAATCGGACTATCCGTTAAGCTGTTGGCCCCGGCTGTCAACTGTAGATCTTTGACAGTTGTTATGGGTAGTCAGAAGCCTGAAAGTCTGACAACCAGTCTTACCAAGGGGTATTGTGTAACCCAGTGTCTGGGTTGTGAAGTTCTTATAGGCAGTCGCTCCATGTAAAACACTGGTATTCAACTGCATCCGGTAAGACTGGAAGCCGACCCAAATGTAGTTGGAAAAGGGCTAGGCAGATCACAGATGAGTTATAAAAACAAATATATGCCCCGTGATGCGGGTATAAATCCTCGCAACATGTAGTGGATGCCAATTATATGGTCAATATCGTAACACTTTTATATTTAAATGATTTTAGTAATTTATTTGTACCGGTAGGCTATAACAACGGGATTAGTGCTTGATATTGAAATGTTTCAGTTACATTAATGTTCTATAAAACGATATACCTAATAGAAATTGTACGTCTACTGTATTTACCTTGATATTTTTAATTATATAATCGCTTATTTATTTTTACATTTTCATGAATAACACAAAATTCCGATTTTCTGCGTACAACTTGGCATTGACTTGACAATTTTTGTCATTTGACACACAGCTGACTGCAGCAGACTGTCATTTTTTGCTGTTTGTGAAGCATGTATTCGAACAACCTTGTCTTCCAGAAATGGCACTTCAACTTCAACCTGTATTAAAATAAAAACCTTATTTTCATACAGACCGACATTTTAGGAGTTAGTAGTATTTTTTTTTTTATAATAGTAACCAAATTAGATATATCAGTCATTACTTTCAAATAGCAAGCTTTGTAAACATCGCAGAAGTCTTTTCTTTTAGTGATGTAACGTTAACATCGGTAAGATATCGATATTTTTACTTGTGGAAGTTTTATAATAACGCATTTACAATTAAAAGCGGCATTATTGGCTCCTGGCACAAGTGACATGTTTTGGTGCTACTTAAGAAAATATCTTGAGAATCAGACTTTCAGATCGTAGCCAAAAATCATAATAGTATTTGATACTTAGTCGAAGTTCAGTCATTTTTTGTGTAAGTAAATTGGGCGGACAAGCATAAGTGTTTCTGTGGATTTCTATGGATAATATTTACTCCCTAACCTAACCGAATAAGCCAACTACAGCTTGATGAAAAAAAATCTGAGGCGGTAACAGCTGGAACTAATCTAAGTTTGTGATTACTTCTTAATTTCTTCTTAAATCTTCTAAGCTAAGTTTGTGAGTACTAAAACAACTTAAAAGTAATTTATTTGTTATATTTGATGACAAATATTTCGTAAAAGAAATATGTGAGTAGTACCAAAGTTTAAGTTGATAGTGATAGTGGCGCCCTCAATTTTTGCAGACTCTTTCTTGCCAAACGTTACGCCAAAGGCGCACTCTCTATTTCCTCAGTATCATAGACCGATAGGACAGCTTTCCATACATTTCGAGGCACGCGCATGGAGTAAGTGATAAGTAATTATTTTATATTTCGCACATAATTACGAAAAATCAAAGCATGCCTTTGGTTTGAACCTAAGGTAAGGTAAGGTTTTAACGGTCATACCTACCACTATAATGTATACTAGACTAAAATATTAAAAATCAAACAACAAAAAAGTCGTTTTTAGAATAATTTTATTGCACTTAAAATAAAGTAACAAATAATATATAATTTGCACAACCACCAACATATAAATTATAAAATCATCAGAGGAAATAGGTATTAGAATGTGATTTTTTAATATAAATAATTTTCGCCACTAACATTTATTAAATTTTTGGGCCATTTTATACAGTAATTAAGTAAATTAACTATAAATTAAAAATTAAAATACCCCCAATACAGAAAAATACCTATTTTTTTAGCTAAGAACACTCGATCAAGGTACCTTTCAAAAAAAAACTGAATCAAAATCGGTTCATCCGTTTGGGAGCTACGATGCCACGGACAGACACACAGACACGTCCAACTGTAACACCCCTCCTTTTGCGTCGGGGGTTTAAAACACCAAAGAATACATTAATTAGATACATTGTCAACTTCTTTTTTCGTCATTTAATTTCGTTAGATCGTGAGTAGAAAAAAGGAAAAATAAAATTGATTATTTTTTCAGTAGTTTGGACCACTGGACGTCTGATATATCTTCAGCCCAGTTCCATTTTAGGATGGCAGATTTTCAAGTGACAACAAGTTACTTTTGTGATGGAACGGCTTGTCGAATTCCTAACTTGGTCAATAAGTTTTATACCCAGAATACTTCGTTCCATTGCTCTTAAATTAAACGTGTTATTAAATTCTCAAGCCTAAGTCTAAATAAATCGGTTCTACTAATACACAACTGACAACAAACCTAAATAATGAAGGTATAAAAGCGTTTATTACATTAGGAATGTAGAAAATAATGTTTTTTTTTTGTATTAAATACATATCAATTTACATTAATTTAAGATTTTTTATAAAAAATTATACTTACAGCTTGACAATAAAGAGTCTAAGGCGGTGACAGCCGGAACTAAAAAAAAAATCTTAAAAAACTAAGTTTGTGATCACTAAAATATCTTAAAAGTGATTTAATTGATTATATTTGATGATAAAAAAATAATCATAGAAATATGTAAGTACCAAATAACTTGTAGTTTTGAATTATAGTATGAGAAGTGCGCCAGTGGCGCCCCCAATTTTTGCAGACTCTTTTTTTGCCAAACTGTACATAGTTTATTTTTGTTATACAAAAATACGAATCAACAACACTATTCTTATATAACATTTAAATCTTATCCCTAATCCATTACCCGATATAAAAAGTAAATAATACTAAAAACTAAACAATTCCTTTATTTTTTTTTAAATTTTAGTTCTACACTTTTAATAATTGACATTTTTTTTATTAAAGTTCTTAAAGTAATACTTAAACTTTTTGGAAGACTGTAATTTTTAAATTTACAAAATTCTTCAAATTATTTTTAAGTACCTAGGTACTAAGTTCATTATTCTAAAAATTATGTCAATTTTATTAACAATCAGTAAATAAATGCAAAAAAAGATACTTGGCAGTTTACATTTTATTAAGTAATATCCATTTTAATGTTATTAAACAAAATATAATAGATTAGAGAACGTTTTGTTTTTTTCCTGTGAAATTGTTGCTGAAAACTTGAGCTGTTTTTGTTAAAAACCCTTAGAGTATATAAGAAAATATAGAGCAACCCTATAGAAGTATGAACTGTGAGCACGGGTATGAACAAAGCGGCCGTTTGCGATCATACCTTGATCGACTGCGGTTCAACTAGGCTCCACGAGCGAAAAAGTTACATTTTAGCTTATATCATGGTTAACTGCTGAGTTAAATTTTGAAAAACGTCTAGAAAACATAATTTGAAAAAATTACATTTTAACATTTCTATGGTGAGACCTGCTTTCGCTCCGCACAAGGCAATGTGGTTGACGTTATCACTCTATATTTTCTTGAATACTCTATGTAAAAACCCTTCAATTGTGATAAAATTTACAAAAATATAACTTGCAGTGCAAGTTTATTGACGAAAATTATTCCAATCATAACTTAGCCTTGTTATCTAAACCTTCAAGCCCATGCAATAAAAACTGAGATATAAAAGTTGCTATTCTATCCGGATTGCTAACATGGACATCGTGTCCCCCCACTACGGTCCTACGTCTCAAATTGCCCGCGGGATATTGATTTTCTTCTATTAAAAATTCTGTATTTCTAAATAAACTCTCGTCAAGGGATTCGCGGCAGACTATTGTGAGGATAGGGGTTTTGACAGCTGTGAAAAGTTTTTTAACATGTTCGGGGGAATACGCGGGGCCGTTGAGTCTTTTCATGCGTAGGTCGTATGTGTACCTGTGGAAAATATTATAAATAAACCTTATTTTGTAATGTTGTGTTGGCGCATTGGGTACGGATGCGTTTTGCTAGCACATGTGTGGGTTCGAACCTTGCATGTACTTTTTCCAAGTCATATGTACCTACTTAGTTAATTTAAAACACCAATGACTAACGGTGAAGTGAAACATCGTGAGGAAACCTGGATTCTAACAGTCTGAAATTGCCAACACGCAGTTAACTAGCGTTAATGCTCGATCCTTCTCAGTATGAGAAGAGTTCTTTGCCCTGCAGTGGAACAGTTATAGGCTGATTTATTTATTACAGACTAGCAACCCGCCCCGGCTTCGCACGGTTACGCTAATATGCATGTATTATACAATTATAAACCTTCCTCTTGAATCACTCTATCTATTAAAAAAACTGCATCAAAATCCGTTGCTTAGTTTTAAAGATCTAAGCATACATAGGGACAGACGCGGAAAGCGACTTTGTTTTATACTATGTAGTGATTATAAAGTACCTGATGAATCCGTCTCCCGTAGGTTCTGTGAGTCTCTCAAGGACAGCAATAGCCTGTTCCTTACTCAGGGTAGGACGATTATTCATTAAGGTTTCCAGCGCCTGTGAAAAATTTCCGACATTGGTGCTGATTCTCTTGTATATCCCGCTAAACAAATTTTAGTCTAACTATATCTCTTTCTAAAAAACATCATCGAAACAGGACAACAAATGGAACTATCAAATTAGAACTGTCAAATTAGAACTGTCAAATTAGTCTACGTCGTATTGACGTAAAATTAGATGAGACCTATGACATGCCGACTAAATTCCCGTTGAAATTGCGCGAATGGACTGGTTTGACAGCCCTATAAATCTTCTATCCTTTTTTAATGATCTCTGTTAGAAAGGGAGATAGTGAGTCTAAATTAGTTTAGAGTGTGTGCAAGAAAATTAGCACCAATACTAGATGAACAGAAAAAACATAAACCATTAGGCTATCACGTCTTCAGTCACTAATAAAAAATAGAAATCACATTTGGGAACACTTTTGTTCTTTACGTGTTCTGAAGTCGATTTGTTTGTTAAAAATATTTTTTTAAAAAAACATCGCCAAACTGAAATTTGTAGGAGTTAAAAATACTATTACTTATCAGTTACTTAACATTTAAAAACCGAATCAAGCTATAATCTAACATATTCTTACATCATTCCATTTCATCTTTGGTGCATTTTCTTTGGGAGTGTTGTATTTGTCATAATTCTTGTAGAAATCAGTGTATAATGCGTGGTACCTGTAGAAAGAATAATAGAAATATACAGAGTGAATTTGAAATCATAAGCATCCCTAAAAGGGGTCATTGAACTCATCATTACGAACATCTTTTACTAGGGAACCAACCCGCGAAAAAAAATCGGCTGTTTCATACATTTATGCGCTTTTCTTCTTTATATAACCTATACCTATAACCTATATAACTTTTTTTATACTTAATATTTTTGTAAATTTTTATAAGTGTTAGTATCTAAACACACTATGCCGAACGTACGCGACCGAAGTTGCGCGGCTGATTTTACGTTCCGACGTGTTCGGCTAATATGACACACTACAAGTGCCGAACTTATGTGGCTGAAATTCAGTTGCGTTACTTGATGCGTGTGTAGTGTGTATAAACTTCGGTCGCGTATAATGTGTCCACTACAGCTGACCGCTACGCTGAACTTACGCCCGACCGAAATTACGTTGCGTTTATAACGCAATGAAACTTCGGCGTAATGTGCCGTCAGTAATACAAATGACATTGCAGGCGTAATCATGCCGAACTTCGGTCGCGTACGTTCGGCATAGTGTGTTTAGACACTTATAGTATGTTAGCTTATTAAATATCATTATTTAACAAGAAATTAGAAAAAAACTACTGATACGGACGGGATTCGAACTCACGATCTTCGGCGTACCGTGCCGACGTTCTAATCACTGAGCCACCGTATCCCATCAGAATCAATCGAAATTTCAAATCTCTTTCTACGCCTAGGGCGTAAAAATCCTATCCTATCCATCGATAGGAGTCTATCGACAGTTGGACATCACTAACTCTGAACTGTTTGACCAAAGCATTTTTAACTAATATCATAAATATAATTATTTAATAAGAAAATAAAAGAAATATAATAAATATATTATTTAATAAGCTATCATGTGCTATAACATGTAAAAAAATAAACAAAAAATAATATCATAAATTTATTTGGCGCAATTAGGTCTACTTAATTTTTTAATGAACAATTTTTTTTTGGTTCTAATTTTTTTTAAAAGAAATAATTGATTTACAATTCTTTTTTCTATATCGTATGGTTGAAAAAAAAAATCAGCTATTCCATAGTATGGGACAGCTGATTTTTTTTTGCAATTTCAGGGTTGGTCCCATACTCCCATAGTAAAAGTTGTTCATAATGATGAGTTTAATGACCCTTTTTAAGGATGCTGGTGTTTTACAAATAACCGAGGAGAAAATAAATGAGAAGGTTAATATTAATTCTGCAAGTCCAACTTACCATCTGAAGAAGTCTTCAGGTGGAACAGCAATGAAGTTGATGGCATCTAATTCTATCATCTTCTCAATCTTGCCTGGATAGCTGATGTTATACATCTTACCTGAAAATAAAAAAAGATTTCATTTTACAGCCAATAAGTATTAAGTGCGATCGTGTGCCGTGTGGTTTCCTAAGAATAGAAACCCCTACTCGTCCCACGGGTGTCGTAACAAGCGACAAAGGGAAAGATCTGGAGGATGGGCAGCAGATCCTTCTGTGTAATAGCAATCATCTGCTAGTGCGATCGCCAACCCGCTTGCCCAGCGTTGCGATTATGGGCAAATACATCTAATGAGCGCACAATAGCGGTGCGCATTGGGAGAGGCTCATGTTCAGCAGTGGACTAATACAGGCTGATGATGATGATGACATTCTTAGGTGTATAGAAATTTGATAGAAATGGACATAGATTTACCTTTCATATTAAAAAAAATACTGTTCCCGAGGAAAACAACAATAACATCCTAAAGATAATAAATAGATGGCACCATGTGTCTCCCAAATCATGACTGAATTTTAAATTCTAAATTCACGCGAGCATAGCCACAGGCAAAAGCTAGTGGTTTTTTTTTAAAGTTTGTGAATTTTATAAGCACATGTTTCGACAAATTTCGACCTATTACTACGACTAATCTCGACGGATGCTGGTAAGATACGGTGGCTTAGCGGTCAGAGCGTGTACACGGTATGTCAAAGATCGGTTCGAATCCCATCCGTATCAGTTGTTTTTTTTTAATTAATTAAATAATTATAAATGTTTATGTACCTAAGTAAGCTCCAAAAGAGTGCCCAATATAGGTAAATGTCTTCCATCTGAAATGCTTGACAACAGTATGAACTGCGTACGCCATATCGTACACGCTGATCATCATCCCGGGGAGGAAACGGTCAGACTTTCCGTTCCCGGGAAGATCTATACCTGTAACATTAAAAACGTTTATGTATTTATAAGAAATAATATTTATATTTATTATTTATATTCGTTTTTTTTTGAGTTACGGGACCCTAAACAATAAATGGCCATGTTAGATAAAAACCAAAGAGTTATAAATTACTTACCTATGTAATAATACTTCTTAGGCAGCTGACTGACTAGAGGACGGTAGCTCACAGCAGAGTCCATACTGCCATGGCATAGCAACACCGGAGGGTCGTAGCAGTCACCCCAGGCGATAACTGAAAAAAAAATCTAATACAATCCTTGGTCACTTGTCTACAAAAAAAGTTATGATTTTAGCAGTACAAAATAATGTATTAAGGATGCAAGGAATATTTGGCGTTTTGCCGTGTGGTTTCCGGCCTAAGAATAGAACCACTCCTACTCGTCCCGCGGGTGTCGTAAGAAGCGACAAAGGGAAAGATCCGGAGGATTTTTTTTGTTTTTCGATCCAGAGCCAGTGTGGACCAGTCACCCGCCATTTCTTCTGGTGTGCCGCGTCGCCGTCTTGCTGTATCAGGGGTCCAATTAGTGGTTATTTTGGCCCACAGGTCGTCAAGTAGTGTTATAAAATAAAATAGCCTTTATTTACAGAGAGTAATTGATATTTAGTGCATTTATGTAACATTGGGTTTATATTATATCTTATATCTCTGATTGGTGTAGTATGACGGGCTGTTTTCTGCGGGTCCACAGCGTATTCTGCGTGAGGGTGGGATCATAACTATTCGAGCCACCCCAGCTCCTTGAGGAATGCCAGAAGCCCTTAGATATTGATGAATCTCTGATATCAGAGTGTCTTTTGGCATAGGTAGAGACCTACTGTCACCACTGGGCTCTGTTAATCCACTTTTGACTATAACGGTCTTGTATAAATGTAATATCAGACTTATCATATCCTTTCATCTTCTGAACGGTAAAGTGTGAAGGTAAGTTAAATAAAAAGTGTTTGAAACTTGAGTTTAGATTCACATGGATACAATAATATATTATGATTACATTTTGTATAATCATAATATATTATTGTATCTTAGCGGTGTGACATGTAAGACCATGACTGAATTGTTTATTGTTTTAGCTTTTGTATTAAAAATAAGTACACTATAAAGCAATTACAATATACAATGTAGTTAAGAATTTCTGTTCATTTTGTTCATGCCATTGATTTCAATTTAGATACACACAGAATAAATTTGCTTTTAATACCAAAAAGATCTCAAGTATGGCGATAATACTGTTACATAAACCACAATAAAAATGTCAAAATTTATCATACTCAAGTACTGATAAAAAAACTTTAGATAAATAGACTTATGTTCTAATTATTCATATTTTGGGTGCAAAGTTCAGTTTCAATTTAAATATAAATTAATCATTAATAACACATGATTAATTAAAGATATGAAGGTATAAGGTCTACTTACTGGATATCCTTCCCCACGGTGCCTCGATATACCATTCTTTTTCTTGTAAACTCATATTTTCTTATTATTTAATTCGCAAAACGTTATCTATAAGTTTTAATTGGAACTTCGGCGAGAAATACACTGATTGTACACTGAAAAAGATTAGAAATGTATTTGTTATATTTGAATGTACCGATTTTGTTTCAAGAATATATTATTTATAATTTGACTATCGCCCTTCACCTCTTGCAAATTTTAGGAAAACAAATCGAGGCGAGCGAACACGGACGAAGTACTTAGCTAACTGTCAATCAATTATCAATGCCAATGCTGTCTATGTCAATAGTGAAGTGCAATGATATATCGATGCATTGGAATCGTTTTATCGACAAGTTAGTCCACCACCCATTATACGATATACGGTGGGTGGGTCGATAGTTACTAATTCTTCATCGATTGATCGATTGAAGACCGAAGGAGAACCTATGTCCTATCTATCCTATTTCTAAACCAAACGACATCGACCAAAAGACAACGACGTTTCCCTTAAGTGTGGCCCCAGCATAACTGATTAAAATATTTTCTACATGCAACCCTCTAAAATGAAAATGTCATTGTACGAGTTCGGTTCGGTTTCTTATGTCAAAAAAAAAATGGAAAATGATGATTGATGAATGAAAAATTGATCATTTCAATAATTAATAATAATTATTCTGTTATTTATTTGTAATTTAGAATATAATTAATGGCAATGTGTGTTGTATTGTTACTGTATTAATTTATGCTACAATTTCTTAGATTATAAAGGTAAATATGGTCAAAATTTCTTAGATCGATCATTAATTTTCTTTCAAACTAGCATCTGTTAGCATTCCGTTGGATTTTTAATTCATAATGTTATCAAATTATATCATGTACAAATATTTGTATTTATAGGAATAGTGTTAAATTTATAATTTTTTGTTTTTTTTTTTGTTAAAATAAACTAATTCTACAAACTTGGTCAAGGTGACAGAGTTAACATTGATCAATTTTTTAAAATTTTTATTGTTTTTTTTTTTAAATTATTTTTTTAGTAATTGCTGACTTTATTTAAAGTTACTATGGTAACTATAGCTCAAGCTCTTACTAGATTTTATTGTATTTCTAATTTAATATTACCTAGATGTATGTACTGAAAATACCTAAAACGACACTGACCTACTCTACAGATCTCTCAAAATGTAAATCAAAATTGATATAATTATAATGAATACTTACTTACCTACTATTTTATTGTAGAAAATTAGGTCTAGCTATAAAATAGTCTGATTATTTATGCTAAAATCTAATATGAATCTAGGTACTTAATTTAAGTTTTAGAGTGAGGGGTCTTTTAAGCTTGATGTGTTTGATGTGAAGGCATCATGCTTCCAAATTTAAAATTTTTTATTTGTTTTTTTTTTTATTTGAAAAGTAACTTGATTGAGTGTTCTTAGCTAAAAAAATTAAGGTTTTTCTGTAGCCAGGGGTTTTGAAAATGTATAATTATTTATGCCTTGGCCTTGTTCAGTTTTTTTTTTTATTCAATTAAGTTCTTATTATATATTTTTCAATGGTGTGTACAGCCATGTGAGAGGCCTGCGGGTGGTTTAAACTCTGACAGCAGCTTCTTCATCAACCATACAACATAGAAGAAAGGAGTTCTTATTATTATTTATAAATTTTCCAGGTACAATGAAGACTCATATTATAAGTATCAGCGATGATGATGATGAATCCTCGGAAGACGAGCTGCCCTTACATTTGATGAAGAATGGGGTTGCGGAGAACCCTAACTCGTACAGCAGTCTGTGTGCTCACAGTGTTGAAGCATGTGAATTCTGTGAGAAGGTCTTTAAAAATAGGTAAGCAATGGGCCCGATTCACGTAACAACAAAACGTCATAATAGAGTGGCAGTGTAATGACAAGGGCATTATTTTACGTCATATGGTATTCCGCAAGTACTTTTTTAAGGCCAGTGACTTAAATAGAACAATGGCAATAGCATGGTGTCAGAATAGATACTTTTGGTAAAATAGCGGAATTACCCCCCTGTACTTCGGTCATGAAGATCTTTGACAGTCGATATAGGGAGTCGGTACCCTCATAAAAGCCTGACAACTGATCTTACTTTAGAATATTTTAACCCTTTGGGTTGAGGTCTATTAGCTCAGCAGTTGCTCCGTAGAAAACTGGTATTTAGCTTAAAAACTCAAAATAACATTTAAAATCAATACAATCAAATCATTATATTAACAACTATAGCACTGATAGCCTAGTGGTATGACCGTCGACTGACAAGTCAGAGGTCTCGAGTTCGATCCCAAGGCGCGCACCTCTGACTTTTCGTAAGTTATGTGTGTATTAACTGATAATTAATTTATTATCAGTTGCTAAAACGGTGAGGGAAAACATCGTGATGAAACCAGCACACCTGAGAGATTTTTCAATGTTGTGTAAAGCCATGTCAGAGGCCTACGGGCGGTTTAAACTCCAGGTTGTTCATCAACCACACAATAAGAAAAGATTAACAAATATTTAATTTCTCATTTCCAGATATTCCAGCCTCGTCCATAACGTTAAGCACATAATTATACCATTAATTAATCAAACCGTGTACCAATGCGAAGACTGCCTGTACCACTTCTCAAGTCAAAAAGAATTGCGAGCTCATAAATTTATTAAACATCACATTCTAATGTCCCCACAAATCCTAGTCAAGAAAGACCCCATAGAATTTTATCCCATAAAAAAAGAAGAACCGTTAGACTCAATAGAATATTTGAAACACGAATTCGTTGAACCAAAAAGGGAACGGTCCGTAGAAATTATTATTGACGATGAACCAGAAAATTTGGATGAACCAGTGGAACCGTTGAAGAATCGGTTGGTTTTCGAAGATGATATAGTTATTTTGAATTGTGATCGGTTGCTGAATGATTTGACAACGGACTGTCAGGTCAGTTTGGAGAAGCCGCCGTGGTTGGATGTGGAGTGTAGGAGTGTGCATTACGACGAGTTGATTAAACCTGGGGTTTATAGGTGTAAGAAATGTGGCCAAGGATTTCCTATGAGGTGAGTGATAATTTTTTATCTTGTCTTGCAATCAGTCTTTAAGTAGCTATTACACTATGATATTTTTAGAAAAACTAAGTAGAAAATCGAAAGCCAGCGATTACACTACGACGAAATAGAATCCTGAATAGGACAGACAACTTGCAGTCATAGTAAAATTACATAAGGTTGCAAATTGGTTACACTCAACTAAATCGTATACAATTTAGAGAGAAGTGCAACTAAATAGAATCCTGAATAGGACAGACAACTTGCAGTCGTAATAGAATTACATAAAGTTGCAAATTTCGTAGCTAAACTTGGTAAACAAATGTCATATGTAAGTACCTACTTTCTTAGTTAATCTAAGAAACCACTGACTAACGGTGAAGGAAAACATCGTAAGGAAACCTAGACTTAATAGTCTGACGCCAACACGCAGTGAGCTAGCGTGGTGATTAATGCTCGATCCTTCTCTGTATGAGAAGAGGTCCTGAGCAGTGGGAAAGTTACAGGCTGGTTTATTTATTTAGTTATATCAGATGCTCATTAATAAGGAGTACCTATATAAGAGGGAGTCTAAAAATGGCACTGGTCACTGAAAAACTTACTACAAAGTTACAAGGTCATCCTTCATCCTTCTACATCCAATCATCATCATCGTCATCATTGTGGCAAGAAAGGGAGTGACTACTGAAATGACGGGTGATAGAGATGTATGGAGAAAGAGGACATACTGCGCCGACCCCAAATAAATTGGGAAAAGGGCAGGGAGATGAGATGATGGTCATCACTTAGGACTCCACTGACTGCTTTCCATCAGGCAGCATGGAGTCAATTTGTGCGGCAGTACTAAAAAAATAAATAAAGATGCTCAATAAACTTTTGTTTTTTTTTTCAGGTACGAAGCAATAAAACATGAAACATCACATCTATCTATAAGTAATAGTCAAGTAACTCTATGTATAATTTGTAAAGAATATATTTTAGGCAACAAAAACAATTTACGACTCCACTACCTAGCGAAGCATAGACAAACACCGAAAACATGTTATGCAGCCGACACTGACTACATCACTAAAAAAAATATATTCGACGTCGAAGAACAAGAAGCAAAAAAAGTCGAGAGAGTAAATAGTATGACTTATAACAAAACTCTTTTATTATGTGAACTGTGTTTTTCATTTTGTAAAAATAAATCTTTCCTTCATTACGAATGTGTTGGCGAAGTAAGTGAATTAGGCAAACGATTTCAGTGCGAGAAATGCGGTTTGAAGTTCTTTGAAATTAAACTTGTGAAACGTCAAATGAAATTCCGGAAGGCGTACATAGTTCATAAAAAGAAGGTCCGGTCGAACGAGGAACGATTGAAAACAATACAACAGAGATTTAAAATGATGAAAATGTTGAAAAAGTGAATTTTGTTTTATTTTATTTGTAACCCTCAGAATGCAGACCAAACCAGAACGTGCGTTCAACTGCCACTGTGTGGGCCACTGAGTCAAACAAAGTTAAAGTTACTGTTACTGTCAGTCCATACCATTCCACCGCTGGGCAACGGCCTCTCTTTTTGATTTCCACGTCTTTCGATCCAGAGCCAGTGTGGACCCTTTTTTTAACGTTGATGTTAGTTACCTTCAAAAAGTATGGGGTTATAAGTGTGATTGATTTATGGTGCTTCACTTTTTTTTGTGAATTGGCTTCTGCTTTGTTTTGTATTCTGAGACCTGACCCTACTCTAGTTCGTAAAAGCGCGCGAATTGTGACAGTTTCCTCGAGACGATATTGTTTTCTCTTACTTTTTTTGAGTGCTAAAATAACTATGATGCAGTTCATTTTAGCACTCCAAAAAGCACGAGTAGTCGCTGGTTCCACAAAATTATTAGAATGACTATAACATCGCGTTAATCGAGTTTACGTTAAGCACATCGAGATATGTAAGAAAAAGCACTCTGAGACGACTAATCACGTGCTAACATGGTCACTTTTAAGGATAAAAAAAATTGCCCTAATAAATTAAATTTCCCATTATTGCCACTAGATGGCGTTAATTGTCAAGCTAGACGTCAAAAAATTGCCCTCACAAATTGAATTTCCCATTTTCGCCACTAGATGGCGTTATTTCAATTCTATATAAACGCGATCGAATAGATAAAAAAATTCTCGTACTAACAAATATTTTGGTCACGTTTTACGCTCGAGCAATCACCTGACAAATTATCTGTACCTACATACTTTTAAATGCGTATTAGTGACTATTAACACGATGGCGAGCCGCCAAAACAACATGTGTGTTAATTATTTGTCATATTTATACCTAACTGACAAATTAAATAATTACCTATATTTTTAGTATACTTACCTTTTTTTTATTACGGGGGAAACCTTAAATAGGCATTCCGACCTCCGTGGAAAGACACCGGGGAGTGTAGGATTTTTATCTCACTAAATCTGGGCCAGATTTTGGGCAGCAAGTAAGAGGCCTTCACTAATTCCTGAATCTCATATTGATCAACTAACAATAGTTATTCGATGTATAGTAAAATTGATGCTACAGATGTCGCTATAATCATACTCATCTGCCTAGCCTTTTCCCAACTATGTTGGGGTCGGCTTCCAGTCTTACCGGATGCAGCTGAATACCAGTGTTTTACATGGAGCGACTGCCATCAGACCTCCTCAACCCAGATACTGGGTTACACGATACCCCTTGGTAAGACTGGTTGTCAGACTTTCGGGCTTCTGACTACCTGTAACGACTGTCAAAAATCTTCATGACAATCGCGGCCAACAGCTTAACGTGCTATCCGAGGCACGGAGAGTGATAATTAATTTATAAAACGCACATAACTTACGAAAAGTCAGAGGTGCGCGCCTTGGGTTCGAACCCGAGACCTTCTGACATGCCAGTCAACGGTCACCACCACTAGGCTATCGCGTGTTCGCGTTTTCTGACCTCGAGTTGTAAAAATACTTTTTACAATTAGTATGTAACTGGAAACTAGGTATTCGGTAATTTTCGATGGTATTTATGGCTCAACTACGTTAACGAACACTAAATTATTTTCGACAGATTCCTGTCGACAGACATTGACAGTTTGACATTGAGTCTCAGTGGTGCAGAAGGTAAATTCTTCAGATTCTACTTATTTATTTACTAGTAGTCGAAATTCATTTTCATTTCGTGCCTCGGATAGCACGTTAAGCTGTTGGCCCCGGCTGTCAATTGTAGATCTTTGACAGTCGTTATGGGTAATCAGGAGCCCGAAAGTCTGACAACCAGTCTTACCAAGGGGTATCGTGTAACCCAGTATCTGGGTTGTGGAGGTCTGATAGGCAGTCGCTCCATGTAAAACACTGGTATTCAGCTGCATCCGGTAAGACTGTAAGCCGACACCAACATAGTTGGGAAAAGGCTAGGCAGATGAGTCTAGTAGTCGAAATTCAATCATATTCATTATAATATAACCTTTTTAGCGCCATTAGACAAAAAAATTCGTGCCCTACCCGTGCCCGAGGGGGGTGCAATCAATGGGGTGCACTTCCCTGACTTAGAAAATGATAGACAAATCCACATATTTTTGCTGTGTAAACTCTAGGTACAGCTTATTATGGTGAATAAAAACTTTAAACTTCTAATTAAGATTGGTTAGGTTCAAAAGTTGACGGCGCCCATGGTTTTATTTGAAGACATAATTTGTGGAGTGTGGGGCACGAAATTTTTGATCTTACCTATTTATTAGCAGACGCACTCAAAAGATTAAATTTTTAACACACCGCTAAACCACTGTCTTATTCGCACGGACGATAAAAAAAACTATAGTTTTGAAAAATCGCAAAAAGAAAACAAAATGTTTCGGAGAATAACATTACAAAGTTTCAATTTAAAATTTCATACATAAAGAGTTATCAAATTAGTTTAGTTCGGCACTTAGCACTTGTGAAAAGAATAAATACTTAATATTTTATTTTTTTATTATTCTAGGTAGTACCTATAAGTAAATCTATCAACAATACCTAACATTCCTGTGACGTATCGCTAGCTAATTTAACTTAACCCTTTTTATTACCTAATAATAATCATAAGTTTTCATAGTTAGGTAAGATAAAAATTGCCTAAACAAAAATTAATTTGACGCAATTTCCTAAGTTCAAAAACTTAGTTCCGATTAAACTAATACAATACTACTTACTAGTTTACTACGCACACAAAATCTACACTCCATCTTACTCCTAAAAGCTTTGGCTTGAAGATGCATGGCCTAAAAAGTGCAGTCGAGTCGCATACGGCTTATAATTAACAAAATAGATTGCGTATGAGTGCACCGAACTGCTGGCCATGTTAAAAATAGATTCGCTTGGCGTTGACAAGAATAGGAAACGAGTGGAGACGAAGACGATGTATAGTTTTTTTAAACGCGTATTCCAACTAAGAAATGTTGGTCCTGTATTGTGTTTTGCAGTTACTGACTTAGAATTTTCACAATGCACAAACATATAACAGAACAAATTTAACATCCTGTAACTAGTGGCGTAGCATGCGTGTAGCGTGGGGAGGCAGGGGCGGGGGGCATGTTCCCGAGCGGCATATTGAGAGGCAGTACTTTAGCAATTTTTAAAATTGGAAAAAAAAATAACACCAAATTGCGCGCGTAAAAGTGCCAAGCGAAACCGCAATTCTTTGATATGAAATGATATGATGCACTGGACAAACTGACTAATTAAATTGGGGAAGGGGTTTGGGTTGTTCGGCAAAAACCCACGCTACGCCACTGTACACTGTACGCCTGTAGCTTCAATTTAAAAAAAAATCTAAAGAAAAAATTGATTACGAGCAGGATTTGAACCAGCGACTTAGCTGGTTAAAGCCACTACATCTAAATTGCATTGTATTCTAACTGCAAAGTTAATCATGCTAGTACTCTAGTACAAGAAGTAGGTGTAATTCGAAATGGTAGAATGTGGAAGAAAATTTCGATAGAGCGGGCGGGATAGAGATAGGATAGGATATCTATAAAATAAATAATAAAAACGTTTATTGACCATGTAAAAGTAGGTAGTATATATTTCCGGCGAGCCGCACCAGCCGGCTTGTATCTTGCTGGCTCTATCATATATCTACGGATCTAGTAAACTAATCGTAGAAACGTGTTATACGCAAACACTAAGTGTGATTTATGGTCCTTTTAGTGAATTGGCGGTTTCTAGATTTTTCTGTCTTCTGATGGTTATGGTAACCGCGGGTAATAACCACTTACAATCAAGCGAGCCACATTATAACATTTAAATAGACTTATTAGTATTAAAAAAGTCCTGCATATGTAATTAATAAGCTTGACCTTTACAACTGGATGGTTAGAAAAATATTTTAAGCACAGCTTTGACTCCATGCATCCCTTCGTCGCGTAGTCAATGTAAAACGAAGAACATACGCCAGTGTATGATCGCACGCTAGTATAACTGGCGCGTAATACGAAATAATAAAAATAATACGCAAACTATAATGGCAGCTATTTAGGAACTGAAATCAATTTAAGTTAAAAATAAATCTATTAATTTTCTTTAGTCAAACTTAATTTTTTAATTCTAAGTTTGAAAAAAAGAAAAAAAAACATTCTATATCGCGTGTTTTTTTTTTGTAAAAAGATTTTAAAATTGACGCGTTCCTAAATAACTTGTCGTTGATTTTTTTTTAATAGTTTAAAGTGAAAAGAGTGAAGTGCAGTGTGTGGATAGATAAAAAAAATATTGACGGTTAACGGTTTTTATACAGTGTATTTTGCGTAAAATTACGGTAATTTTCTATAAGGAAAATAGTGCATACTTAATTAAATTGTGTTGATTGCCTTTTCATAATGGTATCAAGAATGGTATTTCTTCACGCTAGGTCTCTTAATGTGTGTCAAATCTAACGTCATTATGCTAACAATAGTTAGTTCTAATTTGAATTGAATAGATGGATAGGTAAGCCCTATCATCTCTTGAAAATATCACAAACGTCCTATATTTTTTATTAATTCATATTTTATTTACATAATTATCGCAAAGTCTAATTAAGTTATGATTTATATTTTAGTAAAAATGAGAATAAAGTGATATTGGACTAATCTCAAAATACTAGTCGGTAACAAAAAATGGACATTAAGTTGAGAATGTAACATGTCGAAATCAAATCGAAAATGGCTTTTCATTATTATTTTTATTTAATAAACTTATTTAATAAGAAACTTAAAAAAAACTGACTCGGGCGGGACTTGAACACGCGATCCCTGGCGTGCGTTTTTATTCAATTACTAACTTATTTATACATTAAACATAAGTTAAAATTAAATGAGACCCGCCCCGGCTTCGCACGGTTACGCTAATATGCATGTATTATACATATAAACCTTCCTCTTGAATCACTCTATCTTTAAAAAAACCGCATCAAAGTCCGTTGCGTAGTTTTAAAGATCTAAGCATACATAGGGCTGTCCCTACAGACGCGGGAAGCGACTTTGTTTTATACTATGAAGTGATTTAAAAAATATTAAACCTATTCACCTAACCTATATATACCTACTTATAAAGAACTCTTCACTGCAAGAGTCCGAGTCGTACTAAGGCAGTATTTTTAATAATTATTATTAAAGACACGATAAATGCCTTACCTATACGCGACACATACCAGAAAATACGTCACAATGATTAAAGCGCAGATTAGTAGAGCGTAGAAGATTATAAATGAAACTAAAAGCAAATATATCAACGCCAAAAGATGTGACAAATTACCACGCATTTGTGATCTCGATTACAATTGCCACACAGTAGCAAGGGGCTATATTATGATGTAATTTGACTTGAGGACCTAGATGTTTAGTCTTTTCTTTCCATATTATTATTATTTGAGCTCTAGCCGACTAAGGGGGAAAGATGGCGGAGGAGGCGGTCCGCCCTGGACCTCCGATCTTAGGGGGCCCCCAAATCTCGATAGTCCCCCCCGACAAAACAAAATGTAGGTACACGACAAAAATGGAAATTTTTGAGAAAAACAAGGGCCCCATTTAGTTTTGCTGCCCCGGACCCCCAACATGTTTAATCCACCACTATGTTTGAGGGACGTACTATCGTGGACAAAGCCGGTGCACCACTGTTAAGGTTAGAATCGCTTGCACCCGGCGCCCGAACGTAGCGCTAGCCGCGCCGCTGCGCACGTAGCATCGTTCAACGCATTTTGATCGCAACTGTGGTGCACTTTAGTGTCCGCGATAGTACTTACTGTTGTAAGCTAACATGTAGTTCCATTTTAGCGTAGAAACTTTTTAAACGGTTTTATTTAGCTTGTTTATTATTTCATTCATCATTTTTTATTTATTATTACCTGTTTATTATTTGGTAAAAATTTAGTAATCGATATTGTACACCTTCCTGTTGATAGATTGATCTGATATTTGGTACACAGCTTTAGTTTTGATGGCAAAACCGTTTTACGTAAAAAAAAAATTTTACTTATCTTAGGTATCACTACATAGTATAAAACAAAGTCGCTTCCCGCGTCTGTCTGTCCCTATGTATGCTTAGATCTTTAAAACTACGCAACGGACTTTGATGCGGTTTTTTTAATAGATAGAGTGATTCAAGAGGAAGGTTTATATGTATAATACATGCATATTAGCGTAACCGTGCGAAGCCGGGGCGGGTCGCTAGTGTATTATATTGTGACGGCGCGGCGCGGCATACCAATAGTATAATTCAGAAATATAAATCTTCATCAAGCTGCCTCCTTCATAGGTTCATAAGCTTCATAGAAGCAACTCTACGCGCAAGTGCTGATCACTGGCTGTTAAGTGATGCAATGCATATGATGACTGGGGTGAAACGAAACGATAGAAAATGACAGCAGACTACCGTAAACAAGAACATTCGGGACTAACACTTGCGCGCGGACTATAGTAAAATTTAAATGTCTTTGCTATACACAAACAGTCTGACTGCCAATTCCAAGCGTTACAAAAAAAAAAAGTTTTTTTTTATCAAATTAAAAAAGGAAAATGTACAGCTTGGCAAAAAAGAGTGAGGCGGTGACAGCTGGAACTAAAAATGAAAATCTTAAATGCTAAGTTTGTGAGTACTAAAATTACTTAAAAATGATTCATTTGATTATATTTCACGACAAAAAAATCATAATAGAAATAAGTAAGTACCAAATAACTTGGAATTCTGAATTTTAGTATGAGAAATGCGAAAGTGGCGCCCCCAATTTTTCCAAACTCTTTTTTGCCAAACTGTACTAGGCGCTCATAAGAACTCAATAGTAATCGATCAAAGCTCAATCATCGATCGATCAACCAGGAAGTTAGGATTCTCTAACAATCGATTGAGGTCATTATAAATAATGCCCGGGTCGGCTGTGTAATCTTGGCCGACGATGCCGTGTGTAAATGTCAGAGGATGGTTGCCAGCCAGAAATAAATAGAATAATTGAATTTTGAGGGCGCGGCGAAGAAAGACGGCTTGACTTTGTCAGGTAATCGGTGGTAACCTGTTGTAGGGCTTATGAAAAAAATTATCAATTTTAAATGCTCTTTTCCCAAAATGCTGGTTGAATTAAATTCTATTATAATGTTATACGGAACCTTCGTGCGCGAGTCCGAGCTGCAATTGCCCGGTTTATATTTTAATTTGGATCGTATTCATAAAATATGCTTCACAATTTTCATAAATTAACTTATTTGATTTTTGGATCAGGATTGTTTATTTTTACGAGAATCGAATTCCTATGTCATGTCTATGGCTCATGTCTATGGCATTAATAATGACCAAATTTCGGTCACAGCGACTAACCTTAACAGAGATTAGCCAACTACGCAGGAGATTTTAAAGAGCACAAACACAGGTGCACTCTCTATTCCCTCACTCTCATAGTTAGATGGGACGGCAATCCGACACGACCGGAGATAGAGAGATCAGGCGCAGGACCAACAGCTTTACGTGTTAATTAGTTTATAATACGCACTTAACTTACAAAAACTCAGAGATGCCTTAGATTTAAACCTGAGATATCTAACTTACCAGTCAACGGTCATACCACTAGGCTATCACGGCTCAATGGCACCGATACACATCACAAATGTTGATGACACATACAATTGGAAGCAGTCCTAATTATCGATCGGATGTCATGGCAATATATTGTGCAATTAAAATTAAATTTAAATTATGTATAACGTTCGGTGGCGGAGGCTCCATACATCTCGAACTCGACCCTTATCGGCTTCCCATTGAATTAAGTTTTGATAAAAACATTTTTGCCGTGTGGTTTCCGGCCTAAGAATAGAACCACCCCTACTCGTCCCGCGGGTGTCGTAAGAAGCGTAATGAAAATCTGGAGGATGGGCAGCAGCATCCTTCTGTGTAACAGCAATCAGTAGCATAGTCATCGCAGTAGCAATGCGATCGCCAATCCGCTTGCCCAGCGTGGCGATTATGGGCAAATACCTCCAATGAGTGCATAATAGTGGCGCGCATTGGGAGAGGCCTAAGTATATTTAGCAGTAGTTTAACAAGTTGATGATTTGTGTTTGTGCTGTTGACCGCTGAAGAGTTCCTTTATTGATTCAGGTTATGCTTACCATAAAAAAGCACTCGTCATGACAAATCAAACGAGCCCAAACTCGATGGGGATGTGTCGTATTATTGGGGAGCTCCTATGGTCACTTTCCAGGTCTAGCATCAGATCAACTCCATATCATCATAATATAGCACTGTCACGCATGAATGCACACATGCATGCAAAATTTCTGCTTAATCGGAAACCGGGAAGTGGGTCAGATTTCATACAGCGGAACAGGTGAAAGAAAATAAAAGCTGTGCGTTTTTTCCCCCGGGTTGGCTCCGCCTTACCTCTTGGAATTATTTACCCTCCGCCACTGATAACGCTGGCAGTCGTGTGAATAGTTTGTTATTAATAATGCTATTTTTATTTTATTGATATCTTCATTTTTATTGACCTGTGTGAAGGCCAATCTAAAGTCAAAGATCAAGCAACTTGTAAGCTGTAACTTTCTAGATTTTCGATATGAAAATAAAGCGATGATTTTTTTAGGTTGACAGACGCTACATCAAGCTACCTGTCATATTTTCCCAATCAACTTTGCACCTAATGCTTTAGCAAGAAAGTTTAAAATCTATTA
The DNA here is from genome assembly GCA_936450705.2 of Protodeltote pygarga. Lineage (NCBI taxonomy): Eukaryota > Metazoa > Arthropoda > Insecta > Lepidoptera > Noctuidae > Protodeltote > Protodeltote pygarga. The sequence continues at coordinate 4,927,745 of OW388277.2, forward strand.
TACTCCGTTTAAAATAAGATTAGAAAAATAACGTTACGTGACGTGACGTGACGTCGATATTTCCATTAAAGCTCAGAACAAACTCTATTATTTTACATTAAATATAAAGCTGTGTACTTTAATAACCATATGGTTATTAAAGTACACACTAAAATGTAATTATCTCAAAAATATAACACGTTAACTATCGTTATTCGGCCGTTATTTATCTAATCGGAGTATTAAAATTGATAGAATTTTGTTAAACGTAAGCCTAAACATTCTCGTTACTTCTCTTCTAAAGCATTTTATAGAGAAGTTCTCTTCTATATTAAAATCGTTAAATGTCATCTCGGAACTCACTTTAAATTCATTTATTATTTTAAAATTAACCATAGAATGTTATTGCACAGCGTAGGAAACCTTTCGTTGTTGTAGGAAACCTTATTGCGGGTTAACCCCGAGCAAACTTATTACATTTTACCAGATTGTAACGAAGCATAACTTAAACGAGACCTAGCGAGAAGATTTAGCGGGAAGATCCTTCTAAGATACCTAAGTAAATTATTTGAGAATCACAGCTTTTGTCTTCGGATCTTCTTGGACTATTTATTTCTTTTCTTGAACTTTTCATTTTATTCTACTTATTCTGAGATTCTTGTAGTATTAGATAATAATTAGTTATCAAACACAAACACATGCGAACCGAATAAAAAGAATATATGTGAAAATCAAATCAACACAAAATATTAGTATAAAAATACTGGAAAACCGCAACCTAATTTAATTAAAACCTACGGTCAAAAAACTATAAAAACCGTAAACCAAATTAGGTCAGGTGACATCACTAAAAAATTAACCGCCATATTTAAAAAGTTCGGTTGTCTATGCGATGAGCGTGCGTTCGGATACAGACACCGATAGTGGATCGAGTTCTGAAGAAGACGTTGATTCCGGGATAGCAGACGAAGTTAGTACTGCCGAGGCCCGCAAGGAAGTCGACTGCATGGATCTATCAGAGTTCTTCGGTTATTGGTAAGAACTTTTATTTTTTTTCATCATAGTTGCTTGTACAGTTTGGTAAAAAAGAGTCTGAAAAAATTGGGGGCGCCACTAGCGCACTTATCATATTTACAATTCAAAATTACAAGCCATTTGGTTCTTACATATTTTTACGACGAATTTTTTGAAATATCATCAAATGAATCACTTTTAAGTTATTTTAGTACTCACAAGTCACAAACTTAGTTTTTAAGATTTTTATTTTTATTTCCAGCTGTCACCGTCTCAGAATCTTTTTTGCCAAGCTTTACAGAATAAATAGTACCTAGAGAAAAACAATAAAATAAAGATTAATAATCTTATTAATTAATAAGATTATTTGTAAAGAGAGCTATTGTATGCTAGGTAAATCTAAAATGCGACACTATATTAATAATAGTTTATCCATAGGTACCGTAAAAAAAGTGAAGTAACGAATATTATTAGTACATAAGTAAGTCTCTCTCGTCAATGCATAAAATATAGTTTTCACCATTTACTCAGTTTAAACTACTTTCTAAGCTTTTAACTATTGCGGTTAACATAACTAAGGCTGTTAACTTTAACTGTTTATTTTATCTGTCAAGTGAAACTTATCTGATGCAAGATGATAAATGTATTATAATAGATATCTGCATATTAAGCGCCTACACTTTAAATAGGAAAAGACAGAACAATGACTTGTTGCTATGAAAGTTTTTGTAGGCGCATTGTTCGAGGAGTTTTATGAAAAAGGCTTATGTTTTGTTTAACTATGAACCCATTGAAGCCATGTAATTGGAAGTGTCATATTAGTTATCTATGGTGTAACACACATTGTAGCTATTGTTAACCGGTCCACTTAGCAAGCATGTGGCAATTTTTATTATAAATAAGCTTTTTAACTTACAAGGGTGAATTTCATAGAATAGAATAGAATAGAATATTCTTTATTGTACACCATTGAAATTACATACGGAGTCTTATCACTAAAATTAGAGGTACAATGGGCGGTCTTATTGCTAAAAGCGATATCTTCCAGACAACCTTTGGAGGGACAAGAGAGATTTGAAAAATTTAGGGTAGTCTGAGGTGCACATGATATACATATCTATAAAATATAATACATACATAAATCACTTCATTAGTGCAACACGTCGTTAATATTCAGCACTGATAGCCTAGTGGTATGACCGTCGACTGACAAGTCAGAGGTCTCGAGTTCGACCCCAAGGCGCGCACCTCTGACTTTTCGTAAGTTATGTGCGTATTATAAATTAATTATCAGTTGCTAAAACGGTGAAGGGAAACATCGTGATGAAACCAGCACACCTGAGAGATTTTTCAATGGTGTGTAAAGCCATGTCAGAGGCCTACGGGCGGTTTAAACTCTGACACTAGGTTGTTCATCAACCATACGATAAGAAGAAGAAGAACATTCCAGAAAGGTTAGAACTTTTAAATTGTTGTCTTATCAATAAGAAGCCGTGATAATATATGGGATGTTATACTTCTAATCTAAAATTAATAGGCTTACTGTCTTAATTACGCGGTGATACAAATAAAATCCTTAACTTTTTGCTTATTTTTCGTGAAATTCACCCACAATGTATGTACCTATTAAAACTAGTATAATGTTCTCTTGACCGAATTTCGGACACGGCGGCCAATCTAATCGAAAGTGCCAATCCAAATGATAAGAGATCAGGCGCAGGGCCTACGGCTTTACGTGCTTTCCGAGGCACGGTAAGTGATAATTAATTTACAATACGCACATAACTTACGAAAAGTCAGAGGTGCGATCTTGGGTTCGAACCTGAGTCATCGAATTGAGAACCTCCTCCTTGAAGTCGTTTAAAAAGATTTATCATATTACCTAATCCATGTCAAAGAGTTAATATACTTAAATAAAGAAAAATTTAAAAAAAGACTCAAGTAAATTAAAAAAAAATATATAATATAAAAAACTTATTGTACCTAAGTGATTAATAATCAACAACGTGAACTCCGCCGCCATCTCCATCAACAACATTTACACCTCCTCCACTACCGTCAACAACATTCACTCCTCCCCCACAACCGTCAACTACATTAACTCCGCCGCCGTAATCGTTGTCAACAACATTTACTCCGCCGCCGTAATCATTGCCAACAACATTAACTCCGCCGCCGTAATCGTTGTCAACAACATGGACTCCGCCACCATCGCCGTCAACAACGTTTACTCCGCCGCCGTAATCATTGTCGACAACGTTTACTCCGCCACCGCCACCGTCGACAACATGGACTCCGCCGCCATCACCGTCCACAACATGGACTCCGCCTCCATACTGTAAAATAAAACTTATTTTAGGGATATGTATGTAGGTACTTTTGCGGACACGAACGGTGTACCACTATTGCGATCAAAATGCTTTGAACAATGCTACGTTCGGACGCCGGGTGCAAGCGATTCTAACCTAAGAGTGGTGCACCGGCTTTGTCCACGATAGTACAAGGTGGGAAGGGTCATGGTAGGGGTAATTAATACACCATAGATTCAGCACATGGTTTCTCGTTAGCGTTGAAATTTTGTTGGTTTTTCATTTACGGCATTACGCACCGTTGAAAAATCTCTCAGATGTGCTGGTTTCCTCACGATGTTTTCCTTTTTATCACTTGCTAAAACAATTATCACTTAATAACACTTGCTAAATAAATTATCACTTAAATTAATAACACTTGCTAAATTAATTATCATTGGCTAAAACGGTCAACCGTTTACCTAATACGCACATGAATCCAAAAAGTCAAGCCGTGTGCTTGCGACCTCCGGCCTCCATGAGTTGCCGGCCTGTGGACCGACCAGTTAAAGGCCCTTCCTACACCTTTGGGGCGGGGCCCTCCTATCATCCCCTAACTGTATCACTACATAGTATAAAACAAAGTCGCTTTCTTTGTCCCTATATCCCTATGTATGCCTGACCAGTAGCTTGGACTCTGTTCCCGATACTGGTGGGCTACTATATGTATTTTAATTTTTTAAATGTATGTTTTTATTTTGTATTTATACCTATTTAAAAATGTAGGTATTTTATATATAACTAACTAGCGACCCGCCCCGGCTTCGCACGGCTACGCTAATATGCATGTATTATATATATAAACCTTCCTCTTGAATCACTCTATCTATTAAAAAAAACCGCATCAAAATCCGTTGCGTAGTTTTAAAGATCTAAGCATACATAGGGACAGACAGACGCGGGAAGCGACTTTGTTTTACAACTTAAGTGATTTAATTGAATAAATAAATTTAAAAAAATACCTCATCTACAACGTGGACCCCACTCATGATGGTATTAAAACTAATTCTATTATCTGTGGTTATATTTTAGTTTTTAAAATATCACTCGCGTGTCTTCTTTCGAATCAACATTCAAAATGGCTGACCACTGATTAGCAGGTATCGTTATCAGTGGAATATTTGGCGCGTTTTGTAATGGATAAGATTATTTATCCTTGGTCGTCATAGATTAGCTGTAAAACTATGTAATGTATAAATTAGGACACTTTTCGGCGTTCCTTATCGCTCAAATCCACTATCTCGCTCGCACATTGAAGATATTCAATCACTGCATGTATTGTGATTTTTTAGACATGTTAATGCTATATTAGTTTTATAAATACTAGCGACCCGCCCCGGCTTCGCACGGGTGCAATATACACATATAAACCTTCCTCTTCAATCACTCTATCTATTAAAAAAAACCGCACCAAAATCCGTTGCGTAGTTTTAAAGATCTAAGCGTAGGTACATAGGGACAGACAGACGCGAGAAGCGACTTTGTTTTATACTATGTAGCGATGTGTGTAAGCCACTGCAATTCTTCTTAATTCATTCTTTGACTGCCACGTTAGTCTAGTAGTAGCAAGCGTGACTGATAAGCACGAGGTTTTCGGTTCGATCCCTGGGTCGGGCAAAGTGTTATAGGGATTTTCAATTAGGAAATTGTCAATAGCAGCACGGAGTCTGGAATTGTGCAACGTTAATGGCAATAGGCTCGCCCCTTATTACATGGGGCTTAGAAGATAGCCGGCAAAATGTGGGTGTACCGCATACACCTCTGCCTACCCCCTCTGGGGAATACAGGCGTCATTCTAAATGTAAAAAGTCCACAGTTTACGTAGCAGAAAATCGGTGTTTGTCCAAACATTGTTAAAGATAATAATATTATTATCAGAACAATGATTTCTACTTTTTGATAACAGTTCTAATTCTCTATAATTTACACCACTTAGGTATAAATATATCGTAATTCTGTTATTTATAAATTGGAGATTATAATCACTACATCACTACATAGTATAAAACAAAGTCGCTTCCCGCGTCTGTCTGTCCCTATGTATGCTTAGATCTTTAAAACTACGCAACTGATTTTGATGCTGTTTTTTTTAATAGATAGAGTGATTCTAAGAGCCCGTCCAGAAAGCGCGATCTACGCGCGTGTCCACTCGCGCGTATTGTTACTATCGTGTGAGGTAACGCGCGAGAGCATCTGGACGGGATGTATGTAGCTCTAGTATCTCGAGTACGCGCGAGTGCCTACGCGCGAGTGGATACGCGCGTAAATCGCGCTTTCTGAACGGGCTCTTAATTCATTAAACGCCATGGGGGACACATGGTGTCCGACAAACAATAGAATTTGCATTGTGTCTGCAGTCTGGCAGTCAAAGCGTTAAGGAAGGTTTATATGTATATTATATTGCACCCGTGCGAAGCCGGGGCGGGTCGCTAGTTACTAATATTACTTTAAACAGTAGCGTCTTAGTTTAAAATCACAGGTAGATACGTGCGCAAACCCACGTCCTCCTCCTAGCCTTATTATTCCCAAACTTTGTTGGGGTCGGCTTCTAATCTAACCAGATGCAGCTGAATATCAGTTTTCTACGGAGCGACTGCCTATCTGACCACAACCCAAAGGGATACGATATTCTAAAGTTAGATCAGTTGTCAGGATTTTATGAGGATACTGACTCCCTATATCGACTATCAAAGATCTTCATGTCAATCGGGGCCAACGGCTAAACGTGCTAATCCGAGGCACGGAGCAGGTAATAATTATCTAAGCACATAACTTACGGAAACTCAGAAGCGCGGCTTGGTTTCGAACCTTTGACTTTGCAGTCCAACGGTCATACCACTAGGCTATTATTGCTTTATAATTTTTTAGAGATTATAATTACTAATACATATTTCTTTAAACAGTAGCACCCTAGTTTCAAATCACATGTTGATTGATGATTCGACATAATCCAAGTTCATCATTATTATTTTCGTCCTGTAAAATAAAAAAAATATCCCGCATATCATTCAGGATAAAACAAAGATGGCGGTACGCTTTTGGCGGCAAACAGTTGGGAGTCAGAGCAAAGGAATTATCTGTTATTCATTCGGTCATGTACCTTCATGTGAATCACTATGGTTACCAATTTAACACGATGTTACCCTCGTGCGACATACGCATAGAATATTTGCTTTAAAAAAAGAAAAAACCGTCTTTAAACACCAAAAAGCTAGAAGTGACATTTATTTCAGTTTTTTTTACCAATTTTGCATGTTTATTTAAAATTCAACATGAAACTATTTTTTAGTATTTTACATAAATATACAAAATTGGTAACATTTTGAGATAAAACAAAGTTATAAATAGTAGCGTCTTTATTGACTAGGAGCGCAAATTAAAGAAAAATGCAATATTTCATATAGAGCGGTTAAAAAAACCAAAAAACCTCTTTTATTTTTAAATTTCCCGCCGCGATGGGACCATCATTTATAGGTACTCATTTAAATAATAATATCAATGTTTCCGAATTCCAGGCGAGAACCTGGAGCAGTGGTTTAGAAAGAGTCTAATCTGTACGCTATCATGCTCATGATAAACAAAAAATAATTTAGAATCAATAGTTAAGATTAAAAATCAGGTCAATAGTCAATTAAAAATCATTAACGCCACTTAAACAGTCTAACTGTATACAAAATAAATGAGCGGGCTTCGATTAAATGTAGGTCATATTTACGTAGGAATATCTATGTAAATATGTTTAAAGTCGTGATAGCCTAGTGGCGGTGACCGTTGACTGGCAAGTCAGAGGTCTGGGGTTCGAACCTAAGGCGCGCTTTCGTAAGTTCATGCGTTTTTATAAATTAATTATCACTCTCCGTGCCTCGGATAGAACGTAAAGCTGTTGGCCCCGGCTGTCAATTGTAGATGTTTGACAGTCGTTACGGGTAGACAGAAGCCCGAAAGTCTGACAACCAGTCTTACCAAGGGGTATCGTGTAACCCAGTATCTGGGTTGTGGAGGTCTGATAGGCAGTCGCTCCATGTAAAACACCGGTATTCACATTCAGCTGCATCCGGTAAGACTGGAAGCCGACTCCAACATAGTTGGGAAAAGACAATAATTATGTGCAATTGGTATGTTTGTAAGAAAATAACTCACAGATATTCACAAAAGTCAGTGAAAATTGTAGATTCACCAAAAAAACTGAATTCTGTAGAAGTATTCTTCATCATAAAAGTTGCTACAAAATGTGTATAAAAGTTTATAGGTAATATAACTAGCGACCAGTCCCGGCTTCGCACGGGTGCAATGCTTATGTACTACTATATTATGCATGTAATACATATAAACCTTCCTTAAGAATCACTCTATATATTTATTAAAAAAAACCGCATCAAAATCTGTTGCTAGTGATAATATCCCCAAAAAAACTTTTAAACAAAAAAAATTACTGAGAAAAAAAGGGGAACTAAAAAGTAAAAAAGTAATTAATGATTTTTAAGAAACATAAATTTATCATTTATTTTTTATTACAAAAATCCGATTTTTTTTTGGAGACTGTGCTACATCAGCTTAAGCATGTTTTATCTAAGCTGCTTAAGTTAGTTCAGGTTATTAGGTATTTGTGTGTTTAATTTTTGTTTTAACTGGCACCGACTCCAAAAATAATTCTGACCGTTTTTTTTCGCCAGTTAAAAACACAGAAATCTTAATAATTATTTAGATTTCTGTGGTTAAAAATCAGGAACCTTTTCCATTCGAATATTCAAATTTCTTACAAACAAAGGGTTAAGGAATTTTTAAGTTCTAAATGTTCTAACATCATTATTGTGGTATTTTATTAAAATAAAAGTTATTTAATTATAAGTATGTAGGTAAAAATTATACCTAAAAGTAGTTAAAATGTATTTACAATCATTTTTACCCGACTAAGGCGCAGCAAAAAGGAGGGTTATTATTTTTATCATGTTGTTTCGTGTACCTACCTATATTTGCATGCCTTTTATAGGCGAATGTGTTAATCTAAATATTTTATAAGAACTTCTGTACCATATTCTTGACAAATAAATGTCTATGGCTTCTAGAAATTAGCAACCCCCAATGACTCACACAACTTCTGCCCCCATTAAATTGAAGTGCAAGTGAAATGTCTATTTCCGATGCCGTAACGTGAAACTCCACCGACCAGTCTATACGACGGCAAAGCGACGCGCGGACGCGACAACCGACATTATAAATAACCTTATTTTATCTGTGCGCGTTCTATTTTTTTATTGGCTGTGCAAAGGGACCTGTCAAATTCAATTTCGAAGTCAATTAGCCGCGTAAATTTTGTTTGTAAACAAAATTTAATTGTGTCGTTTTATTTAATGTTTAGCGTGGTGAGGTGTTTGTTTACGGTTTTCCAATAACTACAAACTTTCTGACAGTTTAAGTGTGAGTTATTACGCAAATAGTGGTGTTTATTTTTTTAAAAAAGAAGTGAATAACAGTTTTTCGTTTTCATTTCAATGTTTGAAGGTTGGTCAAGTGCTGTTCGGATTTTACGTTTTTTTTATCGAATAACAGTGAGGTACATTGCCAGGTTATTCTTTTTTTCAAATGTAAAAACGAAAAAATAATTTCTAAAGTTGCAAAGATATAATTTTGAGTAGATTATATCAAATACTGTTGGTGTAGGTAGGATAAAGGATAACTACGCACATTTTTCTAGAGAACTAACTTAGGTATTTTTACTTTACGTTAGTTTAATGTCAAATTGAATAATAATAGCGAGGCAACGCAGCCAGCATTTTGGGAACGTTGCCTACAGGTAGCGGTCATTTAGATTAAGTTTATCTTTTTAATTAGTTTATTACCTATAGGTATTTAGATAGTTTATTTCTAGGTGTACTTAACTATATTGTTAGATATTAATATTGTGCTCGACCTTGTATCCTATATTTTTTATTAGAACAAATACTTACCTACCTAAAAATTTTAAAAAAATAATAAAAATTCAATAATTAGTACAATTTCATCCGTGTTTCTGTTAACACATCAGAAATACTCAATATTTAAGTATCAATATCAAGTAATCAACAAATTATTTTCTTCTATCAACTCAATAAATTAATTAGCAACCAAGTGCTTCTATAGTTTGAATTTTAAATATTAATATTTTGGCCGACACAGTCGCTAAGCGACAAAGCCTATTTTATTAAATAAAAAAACGTGTGGCACTCGGGGACTGCCGCGGTAAAGCTATTGCGTAGCATTTTTTATCAACTTATGCAATTATAATTATTTATTTCTTTTTTATTTATGCAGTCAATTAGCTTAAAAACTTAATACAAAATCACGTCTTGAAAAATCTTAGCAAATAATTAGTTTTCGAAATTCGAATGTTTATATTTCACAATAGGCTAACAAAAAAACATTTTTAAATGTTTTATTTTTCAATGTGTCAACATAAAATATACCTTATTTGTTAGTTTATGAGGTTTTAAACACTTTTGCAATAAAGGGTGTTAGGTTTTATTTTCGTTACGGAATTTCTTGATTCGGTCGCCGCACTCAAAGCTCGCGATAAAAGCTATGCAATAGCTTAAAAATATATATCGACGCTTGAAAGCTAAAAGTTACCAAGCGACATATTGGCAACTTTACACCAGAGCGTTTTAAAGTTTTTTTTTTTGAAAAAAAAAAACATATGGACTGATCTTTATAAATCCGTAATAAGAGTTTGAGGACCCCGGAAAGCGCGACATGATACCTAACAGTATTTGTTTTTTTCTTCTACAGTAAGAAATTTAAATAACACACATAAAAAAAAACTCGATCAGATGGAAAAATAAATATAAACATGAGCTTATATCCAAATCTTTTTAAAAAACAAACTTGTTGTTTGTTATTTCACGTTCAAAAATATCGTTTGAAAACAATAAATTCATATAACCATCCTAAGGATATATGAATGCGGATATTTATGATAATGAAGTTATTTCCTGGCGCATTTTATCATCAACAAACATGAATTGGTTTTTTTTTCTGAACGGCCGAATTCTATTGACAACGGCTGTTTTAAAAAAAATTGTGTTCGGGACCAATTCGAGCTTCTTAGCTTCAATCGTGTGCTCACACCAGTGGCAGACTTAGCTAAATGAGGGCCTCATTGTCTCTCCAAAAGTTTACGTTTTTGTAATGCATATTTTGAAAAAAAAGTTAATACGCTCGGCGGGGGGGAACCTTAGGATCGCGGGGTTCGGGGCGGCCTGCCCCCTCCCCCTTAGTCTTAGTTTTATTTTTTAAAGGAGTTACTTAAGTCTGCCTCGTTGGTCTAGGGGTAGCAAGCGCGACTGCTGAGCACGAGGTCCTGGGTTCGATCCCCAGGTCGGGCAAAGTGTTATTGGGTTTTTCCATTATAGGCACGGAGTCTGGCATTGCGCCCGGTTAATGGCAATAGGCTCGCCCCCTATTACATGGGACTTATATATAACTAACCGGTGAAACGTGAGTGTACTGCACACCTCTGCCTACCCCTCTGGGGAATACAGGCGTGAGTCTATAAAAAAAAACTTAAGTCAATTCAGTGTCTTGATCTTCTTGCAAGGAAAGTCTTACTAAAGTCTAAGTACGCTATTTAGATTTCAGTCAAGTTTATATGACGGTTTAATCAATAGTCTACTTGGCAGCCACTAAGTGTCGGTGCTTTTGAACCACATAAACAAACAAGTTAATTATTGGCAACTAACTAAAACAGGTGTGCAATTACGTATTTTAATTAGAATAATTATTCAAGTTATAGAGTCGTGATAGCCTAGTGGTGGTGACCGTTGACTGGCAAGTCAGTGGTCTCGGGTTTGAACCCAAGGCGCGCACCTCTGACTTTTCGTAAGTTATGTGCGTTTTATAAATTAATTATCACTCTCCGTGCCTCGGATAGCACGTTAAGCTGTTGGCCCCGGCTGTTAATTGTAGATCTTTGACAGTCGTTACGGGTAGTCAGAAGCCCCAGTCTGACAACCAGTCTTACCAACGGGTATCGTGTAACCCAGTACCTGGGTTGTGGAGGTCTGATGGCAGTCGCTCCATGTAAAACATTGGTATTCAGCTGCATCCGGTAAGACTGGAAGCCGACCCCAACATAGTTGGGAAAAGGCTAGGCAGATGATGATGAATTATTCAAGTTATGTGGCCGTGTGGTTTCCGGCCTAAGAATAGAACCACCCCTACTCGTCCCGCGGGTGTCGTAAGCAGCGACAAAGGGAGGATGGACATTGGGCAGCAGCATCCTTCTGTCTAACAGCAATCATCTGCTATTACGATCGCCAACCATTTTGCCCAGCGTGGCAATTATGGGCAAATACGGAGCTATTCGCTCGGTATTAGGTATGCGCTCATTGGAGAATGAGCGCACAATAGTGGCGCGTTGGGCTCTGGCTATGTTCAGCTGTGGACTAATACAGGCTGATGATGATGATCACTGTCTTATCCGACCGTTGCTTACGTCAGCCCGGGCGGAGCCTAGTAGTTCCAAAATAGTGTTGAAAATGATTAAAGTGATTGATAAAACAACCTTTTACTGGATTTTCGTCGCATAAAATATTTATTAAGTTATCAAGTCCTGACGTTTCGAATGCTTTGCAGCTCTCCTGGTCGCAGGCAGACTCTGACCGGGGCTTAGCCAAGTTGACTATAATAATAATAATATCCTCCTGACCGAATTTCGGTCACAGCGGCCAATCTCAACGGAGATTAGCCAATTACGCAGGAGATATTATAGTGCACAAGTGTGCGCAAACACAGGTGCAGTCTCTATTCCCTCACTCTCATGGTCCGATGGGACGGCCTTCCGACACGATCGGAGAGAGATCAGGCGCAGGGCCAACGGCTTTACGTGCTTTCCGAGGCACGGAGTATGTGATAATTAATTTATAAAATGCACATAACTTACGAAAAGTCAGAGGTGCGCGCCTTGGGTTCGAACCCGATACCTCTGACTTGCCAGTCAACGGTCACAACCACTAGGCTATCACGACTCAATGCTAACGCTATAGAAAACGAAAGAAATGTATAGGATTATCGTTATGTCACGTGGTCAAAACAAACGAATAGAATCTAATCCTATAGATTTCTATCGTTTTCTATAGCGTTAGCGATTGTAGATAGTCAACTTGGCTAAGCCTCCTGTATGGTATAGAAGTCCTATTCTATTGAGCTTTATCCGAGAGAGACAACGAGGAAATGTACAAACAGCCTTTGTACATTATGTCTTTTGTTTCCCTTACAGTATCTATTTATTAATTATGTACAATAAAGAATTATGGATTATGAAGAGATAATTAAGTTGTGTTAGGTCAACCATTGAGCCTACCCTTTGAGCAAATACAGTATTTATTTACTTTTCTATAGGAAAATATATTAGAGGCGTGATAGCCTAGTGGTGGTGATCGTTGACTGGTAAGTCAGAGGTCTCGTCTCAGGTTCGAACCCAGGGCGCGCACCTCTGAAAATCAAAATCAAAATATTTTTATTCATGTAGACCATTAGGCACTTATGAATAGTCATAATTTTAATATTGTTTATTATAAGAGTGACTCTAGTTGCCTATTCCAAGGGCAGCCTACCCTTCACGGAGAAGAATCTGGCAATCTGGTCTTTTCGTAAGATGTGCGTATTATCAGTATTATAAATTAATTATCACTCTCCGTGCCTCGGATAGCACGTTAAGCTGTTGGCCCCGGCTGTCAATTGTAGATCTTTGACAGTCGTTACGGCTAGTCAGAAGCCCGAAAGTCTGACAACCAGTCTTACCAAGGGGTATCGTGTAACCCAGTATCTGGGTTGTGGAGGTCTGATAAATTACTGTATGCTCAAAATGGGCTGATTGATGTATAACACTATCATAAGTATAAACATCTGCACCTTACGCAATCAAAAACAATTAAGTTTACTTTACTTTTTTACTTTATAAAACATAGCAGAGTTGAACGACTGACTCCGACTGAGAATTTCTTCATGAAAAAACTCAATAACACATGGCCGTGGGATCGAACCTAGGACCTCGTGCTCAGCAGTCGCACTTGCAACCACTAGATCGAGGCAGTCGGCTAACTGATTTAAGAGTAAAACTTTTTTATAATGGGCAGTATGTCGACCCCGATTCAACCCAGCCAACCTGTTTTAACTGTTACCTTAGCGAATATTTGAAAATCTGTTATATGTATCTATTAAAAATATAACGGTATCCACGATGTGGACAGCGTCCTGTCCATTGACTTCATTCATTAACATAGAGTCCATTTTGAAGAGCAAAAGTAATCATCATCTGCCTAGCCTTTTCCCAACTATGTTGGGGTCGGCTTCCAGTCTTACCGGATGCAGCTGAATACCAGTGTTTTACATGGAGCGACTGCCATCAGACCTCCACAACCCAGATACTGAGTTACACGATAGGTACCCCTTGGTAAGACTGGTTGTCAGACTTTCGGGCTTCTGACTACCCGTAACGATTATCAAAGATCTATAATTGACAGCCGGGGCCAACAGCTTAACGTGCTATCCGAGGCACGGAGAGTGATAATTAATTTATAAAACGCACATAACTTACGAAAAGTCAGAGGTGCGCGCCTTGGGTTCGAACCCGAAACCTCTGACTTGCTAGTCACAAGTCACAAGAAATCATGTGAAATCATGTCAGTGTGATTAGTCAGGAGGACATTTTATATTTTAATTATCACGCTAAAACGGTGAGGGAAAACATCGTAAGGAAACCAGCACACCTGAGAGATTTTTCAACGGTGTGTCAAGCCATGTCAGAGGCCTACGGGCGGTTCAAACTGACACCAGGTTGTTCATCAACCATACGATAAGAATAAGATTAGAACCTTTAAATTGTATTTAAATATAGAATTAGTTTATTAAAATTTATTTACATTCTAAAACTACTTACTATACTGGTACCTAGAAACAAAATAAAAAAATACCTTTAAAATATACATTTAGGTCGAGCTGTCATAAAAAAATTTCGCATAGGTACATACATACGTAACTATTATGTAAAATATTCATGAAAATAAATTCTGGTTCGAACTGTTTAGTCTGCCAAGAAAAAAAATGTCTCGGTTACGCATAGCGACGCGCTATTTACGCTAAAAAACCTGCTCGACTGGAAATCATAATATTGATTTACATATTAGCTTCAAGCCGCGAATCCGCGATAGTCTAGTGGTCTAACTGTATGACCGTCCGTTGACTGGCCACTCAAGCCACCGTTGAATGGGTCTGTGAGATATTAAAAATAAATCAAATCAACTCATTTATTCGAAATAGATAAAAGGTTGAGCACAATAATAATAAATAACTATAATAAGTATATACACCTAGAAATAAACTATCTATATAAACTAATTAAAAAGATAAACTTAATCTAAAAGACCGCTACCTGTAGGCAACGTTCCCAAAATGCTGAAAATAAAAATTGAAATTGATAATACCAAATTTGGTAATTTATTATATAAAACGAAACGTTAAATTAGGTAAGAAAAAATATCATACAATACTGATAGCCGATAAGCGAAGGAAAAGTTAGCCTCGTATATGGCTCTCAATATTCCATGGAGTTTGTTGCCAGATTCTTCTCCATGAGTAGGCTGCCCTTAGAACTGGCAACTAGTCACTCCTATAATAATATTAGAATTATGACTATTCATAAGTGCCTAAAATGGTCTACATGAATAAAAATATTTTGATTTTTGATTTTGATTTCCTAATAAAACGGTGAAGGAAAACATCGTGAGGAAACCAGCACACCTGAGAGATTTTTCAACGGCGTGTGAATCAAGAGAGAGGCCTACGAGTGGTTTTTACTGACACCAGGTTGTTCATCAACCATAAAGAAGAAAGACATAAGGAAAGAATGATAGCTTTTATTTTAAGCATCTCTAGTGCGTCTGTTTAGGTAAAAGCTATTTTGTACGATTTGAAGTGCACGCGCAGCGCAAGATCAATTCAACAAACCAGTCAGCCATTTATATTTGCAATAATATAAACAACCAACTGAACGATAATAGGAACTGTTAAAATACAAATCTAATACAATCGCCAATCTTACATATAAAACGCTTTGTCCTGAATTACTAACTGACGGATCAACGCATAGCCTATAAAACTGATTGCATTGAAACCGCAATACTTTGAAATTGGAATATAAAAAAAAAGAATATTTAAATTGGATTAGAATTCCAAATTTAAATTTTATTTATCAATACATACTTAATATGAAACAAAGTCGCTATCTGCCGTCTGTCTGTCCCTATGTATGCTTAGATCTTTAAAACTAGGCAACGGAATTTGATGCGGTTTTTTTTAATAGATAGAGTGATTCTTAAGGATGGTTTATATTATATTGCACCCATGCGAAGCCGGGGCGGGTCGCTAGTTCTTGGATATTTGGAAGTACATATGTAGATAGAGATAAAGATGTATGGAAAAAGAGGACATACTGCGCCGACCCCAATTAAATTGGGAAAAGAAGTACATAAGTAATAATAATAATAATCTCCATCCTCCGGATCTTTCGAATCTTACGACACCCGCGGGACGAGTAGGGGTGGTTCTATTCTTAGACCAGAAACCACACGGCGGAAATTCGATCAGGACGACATTATTATATATTCCACTTATTCATTTTCAATACATACAAAAAAACATTTTTAAATTAAAAAAAAAAAAATTAAATATACATTTAAAAATATAAAATACAGTAGCCCATCGGTATCGGGAACAGGTTATTAATTAGTAGTACAAACATATAAAAAAACATTTTTGTAAGTCGGTTAAGAGTTCCATTGGCAAAAACTTTGGGAACCGCTGTTCTAAACATCTAAGCCATTCTATTACCTAAATCTCTTCCCAACCTTCTCCAACTTGCGTCATGCAATCAGAGAGGATTCGATCGAATACCGTTACTTATACTCAAACTATTACGATGATAAACTCCAGCGCATGATTCGAGTGGAATCTAAATATAAATACGAAATATCGAGTGTATTTGAATTAGGAATATGGTTTGCATTGAACGTTGTATTTGCGCTACCGTCTTTAGTTTAGGCATTTATAGCCGCCCTATGGTAAGAGAGATTGTTGGACTGCCAAGTCAAAGGTCGCAGGTTCAAACCCAGGCACGCACCTCTGAGTTTTCCTTTATGTCAAAACAAATTAGATCAAATGATAGTTACGTTAACCTTTGCATTATGATCTTAGAGTAACTCTAAGATTATGATGAAGTGTATAAGGTGTTTCTAAATTATCTGCCACGGCTGCAATGGGAGATAATATTGGTTATTTATATTACAATAGTGAAGTAATTTTTTCTATCTAAGTAACGTCATCATTTTTTTTTGCCTGCGTTTTATTGCGTAGGTCTAATTCTGCTCCATGCTCCAATTTTGTTTTTACTGTTCTGGGGTACGAAATTTCTTCACTATTGTAATCTATATACCCAATACTTTCTCCCATTGCAACCGTGGCAGATAATTTAGAAGCACATTATATTTTTATTATACCTAAGTATGCTAATAAAATTTATGCCAAGAAGAGAATTTCCAATCGTGAAATGTTTTACCCTTAACATAAAAATATTGCCATATTAAAATTTTTGTGGCCATTTCTACTTTTTACGATGACAGACACCAATTAAATCGGTTTCTCTAAGGAGGCAGGAAGCGTTGTCTCTGAGAATTCGTCTCAAAAGAATATTGTGTCTATAAATATAATATAGACTTCCTGTCTTGGCCGTACGACATTTCCTTTTCAAAGTTGATGAGGTAATTAAGTTTCAGCGATTCTTTGTCAACTATAGTTTGTTGAGTTGAAAAATAGCGCCAACAGTCTCTCTATGTCTGAAAAGTCAACTAAATACTTATGAGTTTTTTTATACAACATTTAATTATTTTAATACACACATAAATTAATATAAATAATACAGGGATATTAGTAACACACCAGCATCCATCCATCAAAAAAGAAAAATCAGCTGTTCCATACATTTTGTTGAGTCATGTGAACATAAATGTATGAACAGCTGATTTTTTTTGCGATTTCAGTGTTGGTCCCATAGTAAAAGTTGTTCATAATGATGAGTTTAATGACCCCTTTTAAGGATGCTGGTGTTTTACAAATAACCTTGTATAAAAGCTTGTAAACAAGTAACTGTCCCACTGCAAATGCAAAGGGCTCTTTTCATACAGAGAAGGATCGAGCAATCACCACGCTAGGTTTCTGCGTGTTGGCGATTTCAGACTTCATCATCTGTCTAGCCTTTTCCCAACTATGTTGGGGTCGGCTTCCAGTCTTACCGGATGCAGCTGAATACCAGTGTTTTACATGGAGCGACTGCCTATCAGACCTCCACAACCCAGATACTGGGTTACACGATACCCCTTGGTAAGACTGGTTGTCAGACTTTCGGGCTTCTGACTACCCGTAACGACTGTCAAAGATCTACAATTGACAGCCGGGGCCAACAGCTTAACGTGCTATCCGAGGCACGGAGAGTGATAATTAATTTATAAAACGCACATAACTTACGAAAAGTCATAGGTGCGCGCCTTGGGTTCGAACCCGAGACCTCTGACTTGCCAGTCAACGGTCACCACCACTAGGCTATCCTGACTCCCCTGGCGATTTCAGACTTAAGTTAGTATATAAATTTCTTTGCTTAAGTCAAGGTTTCGTCACGATGTTTTCCTTTACCGTTGAACATTTCAGAAGATTTGTTCTTACCGCTAGCCGCCCCGCGCTAAGCCACTGCTGAGAACGGCGAGGTTGTACCCGAGCTGTTAATAGGCGCCCTTAGCTGCTGTTGCTTCAAGTTTAGTTTATTATTTTAGCTGAAGGTCTTTTGAGTCTCGTTAGAAGTCTGGTTAATCAGTCTAAGGTCCCTAGAGCTATAACTGAGAGCGACCACGTAGAAAAAACAAGCTTTAACTTAAAAAAAAAATTAACAAAAAAGTAAAACCGACTGACCGATTTAAAAAAAATTTTTCACGATTTTTAGTGGTGCCTGTAATCCTCCCAGACTTTTGCGAGGAGGCTCATATTTGAAATCCTTATGAAAAGCCCATTCAAACGATACCTCACACGACGGGGGGGAGGGGGGGTGACCACGTATTCCTCCTCTTCCTCATTACTCTTTAGCCATCGACTGCACGTATAAACAAAGAAATATTACTTGTTACGACCACACAAACAATTCTACTATTATCCTACGAGGAGTTCCGTTCCATATCTCATAAGTCCATGATCATATTTTTATGGGACCAATTTAAGGGAATATGTTCTTTCAAACAAAAAAAGAATTGAAATCGGTGAACATACAAAAAAAAAACATACATAGAATCTTCTCCTTTTTGAAGTCGGTAAAAAAACGTTATGAAGGGACCTCACTGCGGTTTTGATCAAAGCATGCTGGAATAATGAAAACGATGCGTTCGTAAATCAAATGTTATTTCAAATCGTTCATTCGTTGAATTATTGCCAGCTTATAAAATGACCACACAAAATGGCGGTGATCGTTATTTTTTTTATGACTGTTAATTCATGAAAACTGGGTTTAACAGCTCGGTTTGTATAGCCGTCGCTTGCGCAGTTAGCGAGTGGTCTGAAATAATTCTCAAGGAAAATTGTAACGAAGTTTCAGATATTTAAATTTTGGAAAAAAAAGTCATCCGGTAACTGTCCCGTTGAAGGACAAAGGCCTCTTCTCATCATCATCATCATCAGCCTGTATTAGTCCACAAACATAATAAAATAGAACATAGGCCTCTCCCCATTGACTGATCCTTTATGCCTCTCCCAAAACGCGCCACTATTGTGCGCTCATTGGACGTTTTTGCCCATAATCAGTAGGTACGCTGGGCAAGCGGGTTGACGATCGCAGTACACAGAATGTTGCTGCTGCCCATCCTCCGGACCTTTTTCTTTGTCGCTTCTTACGACACCCGCGGGACGAGTAGGGGTGGTTCTATTCTTAGGCCGGAAACCGCACGGCAAAATGTTATTAATTAATTTAAATTCTATTATAATATCGTACAAATATATAATATATATAAGAACAATAATCATCTGCCTAGCCTTTTCCCAACTATGTTGGTGTCGGCTTCCAGTCTTACCGGATGCAGCTGAATACCAGTGTTTTACATGGAGCGACTGCCTATCAGACCTCCACAGCCCAGATACTGGGTTACACGATACCCCTTGGTAAGACTGGTTGTCAGACTTTCGAGCTTCTGACTACCGGTAACGACTGTCAAAGATCTACAATTGACAGCCGGGGCCAACAGCTTAACGTGCTATCCGAGGCACGGAGAGTGATAATTAATTTATAAAACGTACATAACTTACGAAAAGTCAGAGGTGCGCGCATTGGGTTCGAACCCGAGACCACTGACTTGCCAGTCAACGGTCACCACCACTAGGCTATCACGAGTCGAATGAAACCGTTTAATAAACGATATAATAAATTAAAATCCACTTTCCCACAAGCTCCTACACAAAACAAATGAGCTCATACGCTCGACACTTTTAATTCTTTTTCAATGTCAGTCGGCCATGTTGTTTTTGTTTCACGCATGCGTATTGTTGACGTCAACGCACTTCCTTCGCAAGACTCTTTGTTGATTTATTTACACTTGTAGATTACAATAAAATATGCTTTTTAACCAACTTCCAAAAATGCTCAATGTGATCCGTGAGTACCTAATCGTTTTAAAAAAATACGCATCGAATTGAAAACCTCCTTCTTTATGAAACTCGGTTAATAAATGTTGCATGTTGGCGATTTTAGACCATTTATAATTTGTCAGTTGTCACGATGTTTTCCTTCACCAATGGAGGTATTTTTACAAAAAAAAGTACTTTTGACATTGAAAAAATCACATGGTATGTTCAAATCCACATCCACGGACTTTTGAAATTAAATTCTTTTGACATTAACGGATTCGCTTTGACACTCTTAAAAAAAAGAAAAAAAAAACTAAGATTTCAAGATTAAAATATCGAACGTAGCCGAAGTTATACTAATAATAAAAATTCATTTGAAAACGGAATATAAAACCGGATGGTGCGCGTCTTTCCGTTAGACCAACTTATTAGTTACGTAGTGATGTGCGGTATTTATCGATACATTTACGTTTTTATTAGGGAAATGTCGGACGTGTTTCCGATTTATGGGAATGACGTTTCGAGATTTATTTTTGTAATGTTTTGCTGGAGTTTTACGTGTTTTTCTCGGAAACGATTTGAGTTTGATCTGAAATAATTATGATTAATGTTTAAATTTTATTGACTGTCCTGGAAGTTGTAGGCGGAAACTTTGTATTTATTTATTTTGTTTATTATTATTTCGAATTATACATTTGCTTTTGTCGTAATCGAAGATAGCTAACTTAATTCCTGATTCAAGAGAAAAATATACATAAATAATTATATTTATTGTTGCTGTATTCGTCCGGAATTTGATTTTTTATCTAATAGGCTAACGTAATATTTGTAGGTATATTATAATAGAACAGATTATTTATAGAAACGATAGTAACGGTTAATTATTTTAAGAAATTAACTGAACTTTCTTTGCCTAAACTTTTACAAAAACCAATATTTAATTTATCATGATACTTATTTAACCTTGCATTATAACTTCAGTATAATTAACAGTTTTTGTACTAATGAAACAACTTTTTAACGGATATAACTCGCGTTTTTATTTTGATAATACAATCCTGACGTTTCGACTGCTTTGCAGCACTCGTGGTCGCAGGCAGACTAAAAGCATAGTTAAAAAGTTGTTTCATTATGTTGAGTGTTCGCGAAAGTTTGAGACTATATTAAGTTTTTGTACTGTTTGAGTTTCCAATATTTTGGTTCTGTTACAAAGGCTATGGACTATCAGATTATTATTATAATTGATACTTGAATAACTTATTAACATCAATTTGCAAATAAAAACTTTAGGTTCTTTATACAAAGAACGTCAGCTGATCGGCAAGTTTGTAAGCGTAGTGAAATTTTAATCTGAAATTCGACAAAAGTTTACATTTTTAATGTTGTATAGGAAACAATATTTTGCTTCTAATCTTCTAACCGCCCCTGAAACGTCAAATTAATTTTATTCACAACAAATAAAAACATTTAAAAAACTTGTGTATTTTCGTCAGCTGATATCAAAACGCGTGTGTTCGCCACGCGTACCGTAATGCGTAGTTCGTACTGTTGACATTCAAATATAGATTTTAGTACGTTTATTGAAAAATCTATTGCGTGTTTAATGACACGCGTGTCAATAGCTCTCAATTTGATTTCCATCACGTTGTTCGTACTACGTAAATCAATCTACCTGTAGTCCTTCAAATATTTGGCAAACTGCTGGTACCTACTTCTAATGCACTGGGCCCTATGTCGTAGAAAAACTAGACAAGCCAACAATTAATTGTTTACAAAGCAATAATATCTATTGTAAATGATCTAAATTAAATTACCAAAAACACCTGCCTGTTTTTTTTGTTACTGCCGCACAAATTGACTCCATGCTGCCTAATGGAAAGCAGTCAGTGGAGTCCCATAGTGATGGCTATCATCCCAGCAGCCATTATAGCAATGTGGCAATATACTTATAAAATGAACTTGTACTGTAAGACTTTTTAACAAAAAACTGACTTCAAAATACACAAAAATCTAGACTCCAAAACGAACTAGGTACTTCGTATTATTACCAAAGTTTTAATTTGAAGTGTTAATTTCAGAGGGGGAAGCCACCCCACTATTTCGGAAGTGGGTTATCAACAACAGATACAAACTATATATTAGGTGTTACAAGAAATCTCTCGTAAAAGCAAACCTGCTATGAGAAGTTCCATTCTGTAGTTCCTAAGTTCATCGTCAGATCATGACAATATCTATACGGGAGCAACGCGCACCTCTGACTCACTCTCCGTGCCTCGGATAGCACGTTAAGTTGTTGGCCCCGGCTGTCAATTGTAGATCTTTGACAGTCGTTACGGGTAGTCAGAAGTCCGAAAGAGACAACCAGTCTTACCAAGGGGTATCGTGTAACCCAATATCTGGGTTGTGAAGGTCTTATAGGCAGTCGCTCCATGTAAAACATATTATTCAGCTGCATCCGGTAAGACTGGAAGCCGACCCCAACATAGTTGGGAAAAGGCTAGGAAGATGAGCAAACGGAGAGCATACTTTTTCAAACAAAAAGAATTACTCAAACCGAACAAATTAATCATTACATGAATCAGCGGAAAAACAATAGAAAACAACACATTGAATTGAAACTATTTGTTTTAGAAGTCGGTCAAAACAATAATTTCTATAACATTTGTTACGAACTCATTAAACGTCACCTTTTTGGATTTCTATTTTGTATTCTAAATTCAAAAAGTGCTGACAGTTGTTAAACTAGGGAGTTCATTTGGGTTCACCTTTGTTATAAGAGTATTTTAAAATAAACTGTGGCTTTTAATCAATTTCAGCGCCTGTTAGTTTCATTTGTAAACTACGTATCTAACAACATTTACTCGCACACGCTGATATTCTAGACTCAATCCAGGTTTGAAGGGTTTTTCATCCGGCACACGTGATGGTCACCTCAGACAGTCTCTGCCTAGCCTTTTCCCAACTATGTTGGGGTCGGCTTCCAGTCTTCCCGGATGCAGCTGAATACCAGTGTTTTATATGGAGCGACTGCCTATCAGACCTCCACAACCCAGATACTGGGTTACACGATATTCCCCCCCTACGCCCCTGGGAATACAAATACCTACATATTTAAAAATGTAACCTACCACTTTACTAGATCAGAAATGATACGATAATTTTCAATCCATTAAGAACTGGGCCAGCTAAAAGATCGGCGTAAAAATGTTAAATTCGTTCAGGGCCAAAGGGAATCAAAGTTTTTAATTTCAATAATCAAATAATAGTTTTTTTTAACTGACGGTAAATGAAACTCACTCTATGAAATAATCTATGGCCAGAATTCAAACATTAAAGAAAGAAAAAAGAAAAGACATTTATTCTGGACTCGCACAAGTTTGTACGACACATGAAAGATAATGAACAAAAAAACTAGGGAATATCTGTACGAGGCTAAAAAACGGCCCTATCTCAGCATAATTAAAGCATTAGGATTAAAACAATCGATTGCACCATGCATTGTGACCGCCACGTGGTTGAGTGCGTGTTGTATGATACACTGACTCGACGTGTTGTGATAAAAATAAGACGAATCTTTGGCAAGCATGTGATTTAAAGTGCCGAGATGTGAAGGTGAGAGAAATGAGAGGATTGACTGTTGGTTGAATAGAATTTACTTTTTTTAAAACTAGGACAAACTTTAATAAATGTTTGGTTAATAAATAACCAGGGGGGTAATTCCGCTATTTCACCAAAAGTGTCCATTCTGACACCATGCCATTGCCATTGTTCTATATAAGTCACTGGCCTTAAAAAAGTACTTGTGGAATACCATAAAACGTAAAATAATGCCATTGTCATTACACTGCCACTCTATTAAGACGTTTTGTCGTTACGTGAATCAGGCCCCAGGTGTCTTACTCCGAAATTCCAACGACGAAACTGTGACTGAACCATGTAAATACTGACAGTTTTAGTGAGACATCATACATGTCTCTTTCCTTCCAGAAGAGTAAAAACGAGACATTACTATTAAATTGTCAGTTACAGAATAGTGTAATTAAAAATCGTGACAGTTTAAAACGTATAGTACTTCTAACTTAAACTTTTCGAATTTGCGTAGTTTGAAAACTCGTGATAAACCCCAGGATCTCTGATTTGCTCGTTTTTTCGATCGTTACCTTTTATTTGATGGTTTTTTATGGATTTAAAACGACAAACGGAACGTATTAAAAATAAATTGTCACTTGTTAAAACAGTGAGAGAAAAACATCGTAAGGATGACACCAAAAAGATTTTTCAACGGTGTGTAAAGCCATGTTAAAAACCTACGGGCTTAAACTCTGACATTTAAAGCTGTTGTCAAAAATATTAAGTAAAAACGTAAGTAAAGAAGAAATATCAAATCACAAAAATATTCAGTAAAATCTTTATGAAAAGCCCATTCAAACGATACCTCGCACGATATTTTTTAACTTGGATGACTATAGGAGAGGGGGGGATGACCACGTATCCCCCTCTTTCTTTTTACTCGTCAGCCATCGACTGCACGTACCTATAAACAAAGCAATATTACTTATTGTAACGACAATGGGACCACCTCGGGGGTATACTCTTTCGATTACAAAAAGAATTTTGAAAATCGGTCCACGCGTCTTCGAGCAATCGTTGAACATACATAAATAAAAAAGAAAAAAAAAAAGATTCCAACGAATTGAGAACCTCCTCCTTTTTTTTGAAGTCGGTTAAAAATAGCTTACTACATAAGCTTGCTTCTGCTATAAAATGTCCATTGAGAATTTTTCTCCAACCATTCATTGAAGAACTCCAAAGCTAAACAACTCGCCTAATATAAACTTTTATTCGATACAATAAATCAGTCTCTTGGTCTCTACTTTCCCGGCGCGCGTTTTATTTCGTTGTTATATTTAGAAGAGACAGTGACCTTTAATGCTTTCATTCCGAAGCTCTGTTCGAAATATTCGGGAATTAAAGTTGATAAACTTATTAATAAAGAAGACAGAAAATGATTAATACTGTGTCATGTAAAATCTATTTTGAAATTTATTATTTAGTATTAAATTAGCTTTTTAGAAGACGGATTAGTCATCATCTGCCTAGCCTTTTCCCAACTATGTTGGGGTCGGCTTCCAGTCTTACCGGATGCAGCTGAATACCAGTGTTTTACATGGAGCGACTGCCTATCAGACCTCCACAACCCAGATACTGGGTTACACGATACCCCTTGGTATCTGGTTGTCAGATTTCTGGCTTCTGACTACCCGTAACGACTGTCAAAGATCTACAATTGACAGCCGCCAACAGCTTACCGTGCTATCCGAGGCACGGAGAGTCTTCCAGCTCTCTCCATCATGAGCAAATTCCTTGACCTCCTTATGGGTCCTACGTTTAAAATATTAGTAGGATGTTTACATTAAATATTAATTTTTGAACTACAACTAAGCAATATTCCTAGCCAATGTAATTCGATTCCAAATGTTCATGTCTATGCACTCAGATTATTTATTGAAAAACATTTCTGTTTACTGTGTTCAAGATAGTTAACTGATTTCAAATTTGTGAATCATAAATCTCTATTTGTGACTGTCTGAGTTAAAATCGTGCCAAATCACATCACATTAATTTAAACCATGCGTATAAATCATAATAAGATTACAATTATTACAGAATATTTATAATCTCGACAAAAGAGATCTTTAAAATTGTTTGTCTCGTAGACCATTCGGCGCTATATTTTGTTTTTTGTAGACCCCCAAGTTGTAATTTAATTTCAGTACTTGTTAGGAGCTAAGCAGACAATGGACAATATTTAATATAGACTTAATGCCATAGGCATTCTCTACCAGTCAACCTTTGGGTGATGCAGAGATATAATGTGGTAGATGCACTAAAAAAAATAGAAAATTTAAATATAAACATATTACAATAACAAAATATAGGAAAGTACAATACGTCCACGGACAGAAATGACTGCTCCTCTTTTCGCCATTTTTGATGATTCTTATCGTGTGGTTGATGAACCTAGTGTCAGAGTTTAAACCGCCATTAAACACCATTAAAAATCTTTAAGGTGTGCTGATTTCATCACGATTTTTGGTGATAGTCTGCCTAAAGGATCCTTTCTTATAGACCCCTACTTAGTGCATGAGATGATGATGATAATTTGTCAGACCCCACTTTTTTTTTAAATTCGAATTTATTGGAATATTTAAGTATATATTGATTTAATTTTGTTCTGCAACTTTATTGCACCTACCCCTTAAGATTACTTTTTTCATTATGACCAGTATTTTCGTCGGAGCACAGTCAGAGTATGGCTAATTTCAACAAATAATACTACAAAATCATTTGTGCTCTAATTTTTCGTACCTACTATTTTGCAGGTCTAATCAAAAATCTAACAAAACAATAAAAAATAGCAATAACAAATAAAAATAACAAAACCTTTTTTTAAAACGTCTAAAAAATCACTGTAAAAGCCCGTCTGCCTACTATCGATAAATCGATATCGACTCTCAATAAATCACCGCGTCACATCACTACGCTTCACTTTCCCCGCGTGTATTTGGCGGTATATTTAGACGAGACAGTGACCTTTGCTTTTATATGACATCTATTTACGAGTGTCTATGGTTTGTTTTTTTTTTACCGACGAAAAAACACCGGATGAGTTTATCAATTCGACATGTACCTATGTTTTTTTTTGTATGATCACGCATAACTTTTTACAGGAGGGTCCGATTTTGATGATTTTTTCTTGGTTCGATAGGGTTAATATTCAATCATCTGCCTAGCCTTTCCCAACTATGTTGGGGTCGGCTTCCAGTCTTACCGGATGCAGCTGAATACCATGTTTTACATGGAGTGACTGCCTATCAAACCTCCACAACCCACAAACTGGGTTACACGATACCCCTTGGTAAGACTGGTTGTCAGACTTTCGGGCTTCTGACTACCCGTAACGACTGTCAAAGGTCTACAATTGACAGCCGGGGCCAACAGCTTAACGTGCTATCCGAGGCACGGAGAGTGATAATTAATTTTTTATTTATAATATACAATGTGGTCCCATAAAAAAATCATCGTGATCTGATGATGGACTACGTAGCTATAGAAAGGAACTCGTCATCGGCCAACAGCAAAATTGTGTTAATAATGATTTTAGCACTGATTATGTGTGACCTTGTTACCCAAATTCAAAAAAGAGGGGGGAGTCAGTTAACCTCTCACACTCTTTTTCAAAACAACTGTGCAACTAAAAATTGAAGAATAACATTGAATAGTGAATAAGATTTTCTCATGCGAGCATTATTTTTAGTTGGTTATAACCCCCCGTTAACAAAAAAAGTTTTATAATTTAAACGTTTTATTACTTAAAAATGGAAAAATAAAAAACATTTTAACAATAAAAATAACCGACAAAAAAAAGGGAACTGAAAAATAAAAAATAATTAATGACTTTTAAACTAAGTACCTACACATTGTCATTAATATTTAAATATTTACAAAAATCAGATTTTTTTGGAGTCGACCTTCTTTTTTGTGTCCCAGTTTAAGGCAAGGCGCCTTTAGCTCTAAATTAATTTTTATTTTATGCCATTTTTATGTATGAAAACATGTTTCGATCAAGCTGAATTTTTTGCTAAAACTTTGTGATGTTGTACTCCTTCAAACTGTTTAGTTTGATTTTTCATAACTACAAACTATATTCATTGATTTTACAACATCGTGAAGAAACCAGCACACCTTAGAGATTTTTCAACGATGTGTAAAGCCATGTTGAGCCTACGGGCGGTTTAAACTCTGACACCAGGTTGTTTATCAACCAAACGACGAAAAAATAAAAGCGTGACGTGAATTTTTTTTATAGACTCACGGTTGTATTCCCCAGAGGGGGTAGGCAGAGGTGTGCAGCACACCCACGTTTCGCCGGCTATGTTATAAGTCCCGTAGTCAGAAGCCCGAAAGTTTGAAAACCAGTCTTACCAAGGGGTATCGTGTCACCCAGTATCTGGGTTGTGGAGGTCTGATAGGCAGTCGCTCCATGTAAAACATGGTATTCAGCTGCATCCGGTAAGACTCGACCCCAACATAGTTGGGAAAAGGCTAGGTAGATGATGTAGATGATGATTAGGGGGCGAGCCTATTGCCATTAACCGGGCACAATTCCAGACTCCGTGCTGCTGAGAATTTCCTAATGGAAAAACCCAATAACACTTTGCCCGGGGATCGAACCCAGAACCTCGTGCTCAGCAGTCGCGCTTGCTACCACTAGACCAACGAGGCAGTCGTGACGTGATTTGTTTTAAAAATGTATCCTTTACCTATTTACAAGTTTAAATGAACAGCTGCCAAAGCTAATAACAAATGACCTTGTCTAGTTATAGGTATACCTACAACACTCTTCCGTGCTCCTCTTATGTAATATCCAGATGTTATACAGGCTGACTGGTGAGACAGTTTCAATACTGAAGGAGGGTACTCAGTACCCGATTCTCGTTATATATACATCATAAAAAAGGTACTTAATTTTTGACCAAAATATCCTACAAATAATTTAAGTGTGGATAATTTTTCGCGAAGACGCGTCGCTGATAATGTTAAGTCGATGAAGTGGCCAAGCACGTGCTGTGGGGCCAGCCGCCCCCTAGTTACCGACGGTAACGGTAACGGTAACTGTAAATAAATTGTAAATTGAAATTATTTAATAAGCAAAACGTGTATAAATATGTAAAAAACACACAAAAAAAAAATCTTTGTAAAGTGTAAATGTAACGAGAATACAGTACCGAGTACCCTCCTTCAGTATTGAACGTGTCTCACCAGTCAGCCTGTATAATATGTATAATAACATTGTGTATAACATGGGCGATATAAGGGGGGGGGTCCGGACATTCCCCTTAGCATTCGGCTAAAATAAAAATCGATGAATATTAGGCAACTACGAGCTATAGTTAGTACGCGCTTACAGTGCATCCCCCACCGTTTACCCGTGCACCGCATATTGTGAAATTATCTGTGTGAAACTCGCGCAAAGACTAGTTTATCTTGGTACATTTTTGGATGGGACAACGTAAAAGCTATAGCTACGCCCATGGTGTTATAACATGTGTATACAGTGTAACAGAAGTCCGAAATAATACAATACAAAGAAGGCATATTTTTTTCTTTACATTTCCGTCAAATGTCTTCAATAAATTTGGCTATAGTTAAATGGTACCTATTCTAATCCATTTCTCCATTTTTCGTCGTTTTCAGTGATTCTTGCGATAGTAAAAGCGTGTTTATGTAAAAATATTGTATAGGATTGTGTATTTTTTATACGGTAGGTCTAGAGATAAATGTATTGCCCTTAATTTGATAATATAATCTCTTTACCTAATTACACCTACTTCGTAATATGAGCGTCTAAAAAACAGTGAAAAACATTGAATTTTGTTAATACGCCCTTGACAGATAATAAGTATTGAATAGTCTTTATATATATTTTTTACAAATTGCAATACTCTAACGGGATGCATGGCACTTTAAGATAAGTACCTACCTCCTAAGATACCACGTGTATGCAATAAATGAATGAATAAATAAACAATAGTGACAGAATTAACCTACGCGTGCCGACTGTTTATTTAAAGAATTTATTAAATGTAAATAACCGGGTAATATGTAAAATGTCGTGGTGTGTATACAGTGTGAAACTTGCCATAGTAAAAGAGTAAAAGTTTATATGGAGAAGTGCAGCAAGCTAACATTTTAAAAATTCCCCTGACTGGAGCACTAGTAATAAGTAATTATCTTTATAATCTATGTCCTATTTAAGATGTAAAGCTTCTTCTTCTTCTTATCGTATGGTTGATGAACAACCTGGTGTCAGAGTTTAAACCGCCCGTAGGCCTCTGACATGGCTTTACACACCATTGAAAAATATCTCAGGTGTACTGGTTTCATCACAATGTTTTCTCTCACCGTTTTAGGAACTGATAATTAATTTATAATACGCACATAACTTACGAAAAGTCAGAGGTGCGCGCCTTGGGATCGAACTCGAGACCTCTGATTTGTCAGTCGACGGTCATACCACTAGGCTATCAGTGAGCGAAAACTGTGGATCCCTTTTTAAGAATACTGCGCGCATGGTTCTGTTTTTATTCCCCTAAATCCTAAAAATATCGGTTAATTACAAGCATTCTGTTTATTTTGCATTAATTGTGTGCATTAATGGTAGCTACACTGGGTCAAATTTTCACGTAAACACTACAAAAGATAGGTCTTTTTTTATCGAATGGTTGATGAACAACCTGGTGTGAGAGTTTAAACCGCCCGTAGGCCTCTGACATAGCTTTACAGTTTACACTCTGAAAAATCTCTTAGGTGTGCTGCTGGTTTCCTTACGATGTTTTCCGTCACCGTTTTAGCAACTGATAATTTATGTCTAATATGCTCTTACAATCCTTTTTGGATTAATTCATTCGGATCCATTCATTTTGACTTTCGAACCTACGATCTTTGATTCAGCAGTGCAATAATCATACCAGTAGGCTATCACAGCAGGTAAGATAGATTTAAAATCAATTAAAAAGTTTAACCTGATTTAAACAACTCGATATTAGCCAAAACTTTCAAAAATGTTGACGAATATATTTTGTTCAAAGTACTAGGATAGCATAAATCCGTTGAGAGTTAATTACGCTAATTCAAGATGATAGAATGTACAAAACATGTTTATATGTAGTTCGTTAAGAATGAACAATGGCAATGTACTCATGAAATTTGCTATTTTTGTCGTTATTCTGAAGTTAGGAGAGTTCAAATTCCTCAAATTCAAATTTCTTAATCTTCTAAAGGTAATTGTAAATAAATATTGCCTAAGAATAAACACATACTACACTTAAATAAATTATTTTTTAAAACAGGAATTCCTTTATTCTTAAAACAATCAACAAACTTTATTTATAATACACATTGATCTAAAGAAAAGAAAATGAAATACTCAGTAAGTCGCACTTAACCAACCAACAAACGTAAATATTATTATATTATCCGCCATTACAGTAAATAAAATTGCTGCAGTCTCTTTGACAACGCCGCGCTAGTCGGTCATGACAACACACCGCCGCCATGTTTAATTTCTTCAAGAGAAAAGGCGGGAAACCCGAGGCCATCCCGGCGACGGCCGACGACGCCCGAAACCTCCCGAGCCCCGACCATACAAAATTAACATCAGTTACCGCGCGCGCGCAACGAAACGACACAGACGAAAATCTAACCACAATAAGTAAAGATGTAGTGAATTTATTGTTACCTCAAACCGTTTACAACAACCCGAAGAGTGGCGTCGGGGCTATTTTGCAAATAATGGCTGGAAAACGAAAGCGGGGGAAGCGAAGAAACGGGTGGACTGAGTCGTGTAGAATCAACCCGTTGAAAGAGTCGAGTGAACTGCAAAGGAGCAATTCGGATCGGAAGGTGAATGACGTAGCCATTCCCACTCAAGCCAAAAATAATACAGCCGATGCGGACTTCGTCAAAGCTTTGGTGCTGCAGAAATACTCTAAGAGCAACGATAATAAGGAACACGTGTCGCGAGTGTACGTGAACAAACCAGACGTAGAAGAAAAGAAACATGCAGAAGCATTGCTTCGAGAGATCGCGCGAACTATAGACTGTACCGTAGACAAGTTAAATGAAAGCAGACAAATGGGAGGTAGCGACAGCAAAGTGGATAAAAATGAACCGGTCTACGAAAGTATTGACGATCGAAATTTATCGTTCAAAAATGAATTGAAAGATGAACTAAATAAACTTTTAAATAAAGACAATGATTGCGAGAAACCTGAAGCCGAACCGGGGATTAAGAAATCAAACTTGAAGCCTCCTAAATCCGACACAGAGGGATGTTCAGACGACGACAGATCAGACTGTGGAAAGAAAAGAGTTACGTTTAGAAAACACATAGTCTTCGATGATGGAGAACAACAGACTGATGAAGAAGCCTCTTCTTCTTTCGAATCTCTATCCTCAGAAGATGAGGAATATTTAGAAGATGCTGACGACATTTTTGTTGATAACACTACGGTTATCAACGTAAATGAGCCGAATGAACCGGTGACTATAAAAGTGGAAAGTCCTGAGACTTTAAAAAGGATTTCTAGTGACAATAGTGACAGTGGTTTCATAGAAATAGGAGATAAGAGTGAAGTGACAGACAAATGTCAGGAGAGTGAGGAAAGTGAGAGTGAAAGTGAGACTGTAGGGAGTGAGTCTGAAGAAGAGATTATAGAGGAGATAATAGAAGAAATTACTATTGAACCGTTCAGGATAAACACAGAAGTTCCAGAGCATTTGGATGATCAGTGAGTATTATATTTATTAATAAGAAATTTGAAAAAACAACTGATACGGATGGGATTCGAACCCACGATCTTCGACGTACCGTGCCGACGCTCCGCTGAGCCACCGTATACCATCAGAATCAGTCGAAATTTCAAATCTCTTTCTACGCCTAGGGCGTGTGGTAATATCGATCGGAATACATTCCGTATCCGACTCAGTGCTCCAAACTTTGCAGTTTTATTAGAAGACACCAATGCGATGTTACCAATTTTCTTAATATTTTGTGTTTTTTTTAACGTAAGTAAGTACCTAATATTTGAAAAAACAACTGATG
Organism: Protodeltote pygarga; assembly: GCA_936450705.2. NCBI lineage: Eukaryota > Metazoa > Arthropoda > Insecta > Lepidoptera > Noctuidae > Protodeltote > Protodeltote pygarga. Next base: position 4,960,439 of record OW388277.2, read on the forward strand.
GGTAACTCAACGGACGGTGATGGCAGTTGTTTATTCAAATTTAAATAAATATCACTACATAGTATCAAACAAAGTCGCTTCCCGCGTCTGTCCCTATGTATGCTTAGATCTTTAAAACTACGCAACGGATTTTGATGCGGTTTTTTTTAATAGATAGAGTGATTCAAGAGGAAGGTTTATATGTATAATACATGCATATTAGCGTAACAGTGCAAAGCCGGGGCGGGTCGCTATTATTTAATAAACTAACATACAGTGCTAACATGTAAAAAAATCACAAAACATTACTTTTACTTTCAATACTATTGTTTAACAAATATAATAATATGCCTGGGCGAGCTTAGACTTGTATGAATGACACTCTATGCCTTTTAAATTGAATACATGTTGGAAATGTAGTTATAAATAATAAACATTTTTTTTTAATTCAATTGAAACCGTTCTAGGAAAAGCTATTCTTTCAGACAATAGAAAACAACATACACAATTACTTTATTATGTGTTGCGCCATTTATAATGAATATAAATCACTTCAACTATTATAAATCATTTGTACTATTATTAATCAAAGTTCCGTTGTGTTTTATTCTGTCATACATGTTTGTTTGTCGTGATAGCCTAGTGGTGGCCGTTGACTGGCAAGTCAGAGGTCTCGGGTTCGAACCCAAGGCGCGCACCTCTGACTTTTCGTAAGTTATGTGCGTTTTATAAATTAATTATCACTCTCCGTGCCTCGGATAGCACGTTAAGCTGTTGGCCCCGGCTGTCAATTGTAGATCTTTGACAGTCGTTACGGGTAGTCAGAAGCCCGAAAGTGTGACAACCAGTTTTACCAAGGGGTATCGTGTAACCCAGTATCTGGGTTGTGGAGGTCTGATAGGCAGTCGCTCCATGTAAAACACTGGTATTCAGCTGCATCCGGTAAGACTGGAAGCCGACCCCAACATAGTTGGGAAAAGGCTAGGCAGATGCAGGGGCGGGACTACCATATAAGCCGAAAAGCCTGGCATACCCTAGAAAATAACCAACAAAAGTATCACGTCATAATAAATTACGTATCATTATATGAATAATATGACATTTTAAATCTCGCGCCACTTTTCAATTATGCAGAGTGCGCGATCTCGTTTAAACTTTAAATCTATGGAAAGTGTTCCGTGCGTGGCACGGAACGTACCTATCGCACGTTTTGACAACCCCTTCAATCGGTTCACTCACTGTCATTTTGCCTACACGGTGCGAAGTTAAAGGTACGGTGCGCAGCCTGCTATATTGCTCTCGCTCGCACTTGCTGAATGTAAATGAGGGATGTGGTGGATTTTTTCTTGAATGTAAGTGCATTGGAATCATAGATGTCATTTGAGTACTAAAATCATGAAATGTACCGACAAAATAAGCCTGGATTAGCTGCTTTTTTTTAAATGTTTGTTGCGTGCGGTGACGTTTATGTTTAAATGTATGAATGAAGTATGTAAATAAACAAGATTTTTAGTTTGCGCGGAATACTGAATGGAGTGCTTTTTTGATAATTTGACTTCGTTGTTTAGAGAAATTGTAATGGTTATAATAGTAGTGCAGTATGATGTGTATAGTGGAAATACAATCTTGAAAAGCGTTTAATAGTTGAGTTTGTTTAAGTTAATATTCATTACATATAAATAATGAATTTCAATTGGCGTAAATGGTTCGCCCCTAACACGACGCTTTATAAGTATGTGCAAGTTTTATTAGATCGCAGAAAGGTAAGAATTTTGCTAAAAAGAAATTTGTGGATTGTCGGTTGTTCTCATTTGAACAAATTATTTTGTTGGTGTTGCATTTTTATCGTGAATGACAAGAAAATACTTCAGACTAGTTGCCATAAAACGACACCACACAGGCATCTCAATATGTAAAAAAATTTAGCCGCTCTTATTACTTTTTCCAATTCTCGTTAGTTATGTATGTGATAGGATCTCAAAGAAGGTACCTATGTAATATATAATGTTTACGTTGACCATAACATTGCATTGTAGTAATAGTATGATAATTCAAACATACTTAAAATCAAGTCAAATGCAACAACATCTATTTAAGGTAATTTTTATCAAAGAAATTATAGTAAATAATTCCTATAGAATATCGATGAGAGATGGAGTGGAGTGGAGTGGAACCTTACTGGGTGGTATTAGAGTTCTGCATTATTTCAAGAGATGGCGCTTTTTACAAATTATTTACTTTTCAGTGCTTTTTTACTTTGGTTGTGTTTTTTAATACTTCATTCATAAGTACCTAAACCTTGAAAAAAATGATGGGCATGCCTTGCTATTTGGGCCTAGGCACGCCACTGGGCAGATGATGACATAATTATGTTTGTTTGTATATACTAAGCGTATCTTCAAGACGCTGTAGAAAGGGAACTTGAAATTTAATAGGCGTGGGCTACGATATACCCCATTGCATATTGTATGTATTGTCTAATAGGTGCCACTGGCTTAAGTATACTTGCGCCAAATTCGATAGCGAATGCAGGTAAACAAACCGATTTAGATTTATCACAACTTACGTTAAACAAATCTTGTATTATTTCCATAATATAGCCTGTTACATGCTAATAATTTATTAACAACTCTTATTACAACATTTGTCACTAATCACTCACACAACGTTTTTAGAACCTTGTCATTTCGAAAAACCATTCAAAAGTAGTCATTAATTTTACACCACAGCCCTTTATAAAACAAAATAACATGGCTGAAATTCAGATATTAAGAACATTTTTGTTAATTTAAATTATACTTTCAAATAAAATTGACGTTTGTTGTATGACTTGGTTGATTAACCTACTATGTTTACCTGTATTCTTTTTGGAGTTTGGCGCAAGTATGGTATGTTGGGTATCCACCATTTTAAGTCTTGAATGCACCAACTGAGTGTAGAAACCTTACTCTCATAATTATCTTTATTTTTGTGGAGATAGTATTTCTCATTTCTTTGCAACCGCGCCTCGCAGCCCCGTCCAGTGCCTGCCTGTAGGCCCACCCAATTTACTTTCGAGGAGGGCAATTTCCTGGCGTCCAGGTTCTTGGACATCGCCCCTACATCGGACAAGGCGGGCGCCATACCGGATAGTCAGGGTGGGTGTAGGATACTGCCGCCTGCGCCTGTCTAAGCTATCAACCCTTGATGATTATAATAAAACTATCTTTTCGTGATTCAAAGAGGACTGAACTATATTTCTTTTAATAGACAAGGCACAGATAATTAAGCAAAGAGTATAGATATGACACAGATAATCAACAATGACAACGTACGTTACCAATATGAATGAATGTTCACTCGTACGAAGTCGCGGGCAACAGCTAGTTTCATTACAAAACTAAATCTGTACTTACAAACGATATTTTTATCGGACTTGTTTATTTGTTGGTGTTGAAAGAGTCCTTCTAAACTAAGCTTGGAGTCAGACAGACATTTGATTGATTGATTGGCGATGAACTAGTACATCATGCCATCCAATCCAACTTTCATCACAAGCGCTTTAGTACGTTAGTAATCAATTTGTTTGAGCTGAGCCAATACGCAGTTTAATCCTTTGATGTAAAAAGAAAGAAAGAAAGGGGTTTATTCAGCACAGGCTTAGCACACATTACACAAAAACATTAATAAAAAGATTCCGACGAATTGAGAACCTCCTCCTTTTTTTTGAAGTCGGTTAATAAGAGCATTTAAAAATTATTAGATATCTATAAAATAGTGTGTGCCTCACGGCTGAGCCGAAAAGGTAGAGTTCAATGATATGTCCAGACAACTAGTGTCTGACGCTGGTTTTCAACTGGACCTTTTTCTGTGTCATTCCGGATGCAAATGTAATGTCCTCCTGACCGAATTTCGGTCACAGCGGCCAATCTCAACTGGGATTAGCCAAGCAGGAGATACTATAGTGCATACCTAACAGCAATCCGTCACTCACTCACGACCGGAGAGAGATCAGGCGCAGGACCTGTCTGTGCAAATGATTTAAGTATTTTGTATAATAATATTAGGTATAAAGAGGTAAAATTTATGAGTTTGTGAGGTTGTAGGGGGTAATCTCTGGATCTACTGAACCGATTTTGAAAATTCTTTACCAATAGATAGCCAGGTTATCTGTGAGTGTCATAGACTATAATATATTTACTAACATTTTTATACAAACAGCTAGTTTTTAAACGGTTTTATTTAGCTTGACCTGTTATTATTTGGTCCAAATTTAGTAATCGATATTTCACCCCCATCCTGTTGACAGATTGATCTGATATTTGGTACACAACTTTAGTTTTGATGACAAAACCGTTTTACGTAAAAAAAAAATACATATATTATTTATAATCCGCTCATAACTTATGAAAAGTCTATAGTAAGTGCCTTGGGTTCCAAACAGATCCCTGAATACCAGTCATTGGTCATACCACTAGGCTATCATTACACAATGATGACAATCGATTAATAGTTAACTATTGATCGATGTTTACTGGCATTACGTGAAAGGAGAGGTTCCTACTAAATGAAGAGAATAATAATGAATAAACACAATTAATAGTAGATTATTAACCAAGGGGATAAAGCAGTGTCTTCTGTCACGGGTGACGATTTAAATCGTGAGCGTAACGAAGGACTCGAGGTTTACTCCCGAGCGTAGCGAGGGTGTTAATAACTTAAATCACGAGCGAAGCGAGGGATTTAAGACGAGTCCTGAGTGTAGCGAGGGATTTAAGTTCACCCAAGTAGGAAAATACTCTACTTTTCGTACCATTTGCGAAAAAATTAACACAATAATACGTACTGATTCTGAAATTGATAGACCTTTCGCACTTCTCCACGTTGAAAATTCTTCATAAGTTTTAAAATTTTCCTTGGATTTTGTTGGAAGCAATTTTTTTATAATTGCGGCAGCATTTACACTGATGGAATCCGACAATTCACTGTCACTGTCGCTTTGATTTAACATCGTAACGTATTTTTAGAACATTAACTTATTTATAAAAATAAATTAAAATAAACTTTATGAGTATTTGAAGAAAACAAAAACGCGGCAAATTCCTAGATCAATATTTTTTTGTCGGAAATGCAAAGGCATCAAGCTCATACGGCCTCGTCGGTTTTCGTAATTTTATTTAATAATCATAACTGCATAATAAATGCGTATTCCTTTTTCAAAAAGATATGTAATGCTTTATATATGTTACAGTCAAAACCCTTAACCGGTCAAAACTACTTTTGTCTGGCAAAATCAGTCAAAAGTACTTTTGACCATAGGCTTTCGTCAATAGTACTTTTGACTGAAATAACAGTCAAAAGTGCTATTGCCCAATGAAGCTGGTCAAAAGTACTTTTGACCAACTGATTCCGTCAAAAGTAGTTTCGACTGGTCGTGTCAGTCAGTCAGTCGTGTCAGTCGGTTATTTTATCATACAAAGTCAATTCTAAAAATAATTGAGCAGTCCAATAACTGAATGAGCGGTAAAAATGATGGAATGAGCAGTTCGATAAATAGTTCGGCAGATTACAATTCTGTGTATGGACTTTAGGGCACCCCGAATCGGACAGGTTAGGTTAGAAGGGGATGGCGGGGTCGTGTGAGCGAGCGAAGCGAGCGAATAGACCTCGCCTTCCCCTTCGTTGTTATTTTTTTTAAAACCACCCAGGAGTAGGAGCCCCGCGAAGCGGGGCTCCGTCAATTATATGATAAAGATTATTTTTATTATTTTATTTATTTAGATTATTAGCTAATAAAATCAATTTTATAGCTTACCAAAATTATCGTTTAAATGATAGCCTATCACAAAAACTATTTTACCACACGTAACTGCTCATTCAATATTTGTACTGCCTCTTTAAATGAGTGCCCTTTAATTTCCACTCCTAACGATTAAAAGTAATTTTGACTAACTATCTAGCGGTTAAAAGTAGTTTTGACCAGGAGCGTCAGTCAAATCCACTTTTGACCGCAAATTTACAGTTAAAAGCACTATTAACCAATGATTTACCGGCAAAACTACTATTGACCAACATGTGCAGTCAAAAGTACTTTTGCCTAATTTTGCCAGTCAAAAGTACTTTTGACCGGCTAAGAGTTTTGACTGCAACATATACAAACTCAATGGTGTAAACACAGATGTAGTTCAGTATAAGTTTCGGTAAGTAGTTATTCCAAATTTAAATCACATTCTCTCCCTAGGGCATGAATGAAATTCAGTACAATTTTCTTTCCCTGTTTTTGACAGATTAATAATGACTATTGTTATGTTCTCTTTTTGAGGCTTAGAATGTCACTTTTTTGAGCAAGTGGTACGAAAAATAAGTATTAGTAGATAGTATAATGGATAGATGTCATTGTATTGTCTAAGGTAATAGGATCTATGTATAGGTACAGGGTTAGGGGGCGTCCATAAATTACGTGAGGTGCAGCAACGCAGGCCAAAAAGAAAGAAAAAAAATATTATTATAGACTCACGCCTGTATTCCCCAGAGGGGGTAGGCAGAGGTGTGCAGTACACCCACGTTTCGCCGGCTACGTTATAAGTCCCATGTAATAGGGGGCGAGCTTATTGCCATTAACCGGGCACAATTCCAGACCGTGCTGCTACTGAAAATTTCTCTCTCGTGCTCAGCAGTCGAAAGAGCATTTTCTGAAAGAGTTTGGTTTTAAACGTAGCGTAGGTAAACTTTAAATTGTATAATCAAGATTTTTTATTTATATTTTTTATTTTTTAAGAATACGGGAAGCCCTGATACAACGTAATAGGACACATGGTCAGTTTCTAAATTGATGGGACTCTGCTTGGTTTAGTTAGAAAGAAAAAGAAAGAAAGATAAAATATTTATTGTCGTATACCGCGCACAATTTTAGACTATTGTACAAATCTTAGAGTACTTATATAGAAAATATAGAGCAACCCTACAGAAGTACGAACCGTGAGTAAGGGTTGAACAACGCGGCCGCGACACGAGCTCCGTCCGCGATCATACCTAACCTACCTCGATCGACTGCGGTTCAACTAAGTACACGAGGGAATAAGTTACATCTTATCATAAGATAAGATGTTACTTTTTCCATCATGGTTAACTGCTGTGTTAAATTTTGCAAAAATGACTAGAAAACATAATTTAAAAAATTATATTTTAACATTTCAATGGTGAGACCTGCTCACGCTCCGCACAAGGCAATGTTGTTGACGTTATCACTCTATATTTTCTTATATACTTTAAGGTACAAATAAACATATTACAAATTCTATTAAAAGTCGCAGTCACGACAATTTGTTTACGATTAAAATTACCTACAACAATGTCAAACCACCATAAACATTAGCAAATTAGTTTTAAAATTATACGCTTACTAACCATAACGGCATAAAACAATGCCAAACACCCTTTCTGGTACATAAATGGCTTTCTACTATTGTTTACAATATCATATGACATTGTATACAGTTTACATACTGTAAATATAATTATCCCGCGCATTTTGACGTTTCAAGGCCGCCATATTGGCATTTGACGCACGTACCGTGAGTCATGTGTAAATCTAAAATTAAAACAAAGAAAGTTTTGTTTGTGGATTTCGTAATTTTGTTGGGAAATAAAAATGTTGTCATCTTCTTCTGTCTTGAGGTCTGTGCAAGCAAATGTCAGTTCAGGTAACCCTGGGGTCACTAATTGGACTAGTAGGTAAGCCTGCAACTGTCCCACTGCAGGTCAAAGGCCACTTATACAGAGAAGGATCGAGCATTAATCACCACGCTAGCTCACTGCGTGTTGGCGATTTCAGACTATTAAGTCCAGGTTTCTTCACGATGTTTTCCTTCACCGAAAACTGTACCTAGCATTAATCACCACTAGATTTCCTTCACGGTTAGTTAATGGTGTCTTAGAAAGTCACATTATTTGGATACGATATAATTCTAAAGTTAGATCAGTTGTCAGATTTTTATGTGGGTACTGGCTCCCTATATCGACTGTCAGAGATAATTAATTAATAATATAAATCTAAGATCTTATATATAACGGCTTTAAGTGCTGTCCGAGGCACGAGGCATCTGCCTTCTATGATCCCGTCTCAAGCGGGCTTGTTTGCCACTTCTAGGTAAATTGGCAATGTGGTTATCAAACCCTTGGATGCAAACAAAAACTTAATACAAAGAAAACGAAACCTCGAATTAAAAGTCATTCATCTTTATTCTAATTATACTCCGAAACTACTAAATCATTTTTATACGGCCGCGGTAAAGATATACTTACAAGAGTGTGACTACTGAAATGAATAAAAACATGGAAACATACACATTAAACGAATAATCATAATAATGTGTAACCAGATGCAAATGAATATTTAGTTCTCTACGAAGCGACTGCCTATCTGACCTCAACCCAAAGGGATACGATATTCTGAAATCTAAAATCAAGAAGATCTCCTCGCAGAAGGACGCGAACGCCTCCCAATACGCGTCGCTGTCGGCTACAGCTCGTTCGGTGCTACGGCCGACAGCGAGACGCTCTGTAGACAGATGACACTGCTCGAGAGTGTACTGGGCCGTGTCCACAGCGAATCCGTGGTGCACATGAGTAAATAAGCCTCCCAAGCCGGACCCGATGATCCCAAGCCGGACGATGCTTGATTAGGGAACCACGCATAAAAATGCGGGAGGATCGCCTCGACAGTCCAGAAACCGTGTACACCGCTATACAACTGCTTATATAGCTATTTCGAATTCCATTGCAAAAGTATATAAATCAATAATAATAAATTATATCAAACCACGCCAGATGTACTTTACCTATAACATAAAAACAGCATAAATCTAGTTTTAAGGCTACCAGAATGTAAAACATATAAATCTAGGCATAATTCCAGGCGCAAACACCAAGCAAGGTTGTCTGCTGATATAAGTGGTTGAAATAGGCTAAATTTAGAACGATCTAATGTTCAATGTGAAATAAATAGGACTGGAATCGTTTGTGCTGGATGCAGCATACAAAAGCTCTCGCTAATTTACTATCTCGCTCGCACATTGTATCGTAACCTTAGAGTATATAAGAAAATATAGAGTAACCCTAGAAGTATGAACTGTGAGCACGGGTATGAACAACGCGGCCGCGACACGAGCTCCGTTTGCGATCATACCTCGATCGACTGCGGTTCAACTAGGCTCCACGAGCGAAAAAGTTACATTTTAGCTTTTATCATGGTTAACTGCCGAGTTAAATTTTGAAAAACGTCTAGAAAACATAATTTGAAAAAATGACATTTTAACATGTGTATGGTGAGACCTGCTTTCGCTCCGCACAAGGCAATGTGGTTGACGTTATCACTCTATATTTTCTTGAATACTCTATGACTAGGACTATACATATATATAAAGGTAGAAATAAATACATAAAGTCCAATTTTTATCATATCGGTGCTGTCCCTCTACTTTTTTTTACAACTAAAAAGCTTGTACGCTAATGAATATAAGTAGATTGAGTTTACAACCTATTCTATTTCATAGAATATTAGTTTTATTATTAATAAATAGCATATTTTATTATTTAACTAACGATTATTATTGCTGAGAGGCACAAACGTACTTGTCCTGCAAAATGTTCTCATATCGGTGCGCAAAAGTAATTTAGATCTAACTTTCAATAGACAAGTCCGACAGCGTACCCCGGTCCAAAAGTACACCGCTATGATAATAAAAACATCATCATCAGACTAGCCTTTTCCCAACTATGTTGGGGTCGGCTTCCAGTCTTACCGGATGCAGCTGAATACCAGTGTTATACATGGAGCGACTGCCTATCAGACCTCCACAACCCAGGTACTGGGTTACACGATACCCGTGGGTAAGACTGGTTGTCAGACTGGGGATCCAGACTACCCGTAACGACTGTCAAAGATCTACAATTGACAGCCGGGGCCAACAGCTTAACGTGCTATCCGAGGCACGGAGAGTGATAATTAATTTATAAAACGCACATAACTTACTAAAAGTCAGAGGTGCGCGCCTTGGGTTTGAACCCGAGACCACTGACTTGCCAGTCAACGGTCACCACCACTAGGCTATCACGACTCTGCAATGACAATGATAATAAAAACATCATTTGTTGAAATTAACCCTTATATCTTTACAGGAAAACGCTGGTATCTCAAGAATCTAAGTTCCAATCACATGTGGCCGCGCTAACGGAGCTAGCTGATAACAGAAGCGAGGAGGCTGAGCAAGCGAGGGAACTCTTAGCAGCTTACAGGAAGGAGTTAGAGGAGAAAGACCAGGAGATCCAACGTGAGTACCGTTGCTTAGTCGTACTTCTGGAAACAGGTCTAGTACAAAGAACTTACGTCCGCTTTTTGTATGGACGTTGGTTTTTTATGGGTATAATTTAAACGGCCACCAAAAATATTATTTTGGGTTCCTAAAATGGATTAACGGTCACCAAATTCTATCCAACTCAAAGATTAATATTACTACCAAAAATCTTTCTCCAAAATAGTAAGACGTCAACCAAAAACACATTATTTGATCCCAGACTACTTTATGGTGCTAGCGAACTATTGTTAACAGGAGAAACTGGATGCAATCTGGACTTTAGGGCACCCCGACTCGGACAGGTTAGGTTAGAAGGGGATGTTCGTGGTTATTTTTTTATAAACCACCCATAAGTAGGAGCCCCGCGAAGCGTGGCTCCGTCGACCAATTTGGTGACCATCCATTTTGGTAACCGTTTAGATTTTTTTGGTAGTAAAATAGGTACTTTTTTGGGTGGCGTTTAAACACAAGCCGTTTTTTATTATGAAAAATTTCTAACCAGCATGAAACTACCTGATGCCGAAAGCCACAAAAATATGTAACCTAGAACCGCTGAAATAATAATTTTATACCCCTCCATTTATTTTTATATTTAGAAGGGCTTGTTCGTAATCTCTTCAATATACGATATTTTCTCAAAATTGGAGGGATATAAAATTAAATATTTTATGTCAAAATACTAGTTTTAAGAGCCTCTATCCAAATATATTTAACACAAGCTGGTTAGAATTTTGGTCGAATAAAAAACCAGTTCAGGACAACTCTTTTATTAGTAGTTTGTATGTAGGTATGTATGTCTGCGGTAATCTCTGGCACTACAGATCCGATCCTAAAATTTTTTTCACCAATAGGTAGCTGCTTTATCCCTGAGTGCTATAGGTTATTTTGCTGTAGGCTTGCACAATTCGAAGTACGGCCTGGAGTTCGTAACCTAGGCACACTAGCGGCAAATAGCAAAAACATTTTGCAGTTTTGACATTTGTTATACGAGATAGTTTTGTGGTTTAGCTATACAGGGTTATTTGTAAAACACCAGCATCCTTAAAATGGGTCATTAAACTCATCATTATGAACAACTTTTACTATGGGACCAAACCTCAATTCGCAAAAAAAAATCAGTCAGTAAGATTCAACATGAAACTGTTTTTTAGTATTTTCATAAATATACAAAATTGGTAACATTTTGAGATAAAACAAAGTTTTGAATAGTAGCGTCTTCATTTACTAGGAGCGCAAACTTAAAGAAAAATGCAATATTTCATACAGAAAGTGGTTAAAACAACAAAAACCTCTTTTATTTTTAAATTTCCCGCCGCGATGGGACCATCACCGTTATGCCATCTCCTCTTAGTATTTGCACAAAACACCGAGAGTACAGAAGTAAAGCTAATGTATGTATGTACTGCGTTTTTTATGCCTACTCTCAGCGGTCGCGCTAGGGATGCCGCGCTCATAAAATTACAAACCTACTAACGTCTCTAAAACAACTAGTAGTTTAAAAAACGAAAATTGACTATTTAAAGTCGAATTTAAACATTTTAAAACACAACAGTTATAATAACATATTTTTCGGTGCTCCATTTTTGCACAAAAAATATTATCGATGCGTATCTGCAGCGCGTGCCACTCGTAAGCGCAGTTGTGGCGCAGTCCTCCGAGACAGTCTGAGATTTCGTGTTCGTGAACGATGTCTATGTGTGCGTTGCTCGCGCGCCCAATGTACGTAGCTTTACTTCTGTACTCTCGGTGTTTTGTGGTATTTGCTTCATGATCCACACAACAACACGGAAAATCCTACACAAATACTAACGCCGCAATGCAACAAATACAATCAAAAATATCTTTCAACTTTTCAAAGAAATATACGTCAGCGAGTAGTCAATGTCCCCTCACAAAGAAATGGCGGAATGAGTCAGAATGACGTACGGTATGGTGGAGCGACTCGGGAAAGTTCTGGCTCGGTGCCAGAGACGTACCGAGTTTAATTAAAACTTAGTCCTAATTACACAGACTTTAGAAGCAGTGATAGCCTAACCTAGTGGCCACGACTTCGGTGTAAGGCGGCGGCGACGGGCTAGGTCTGCGAGCGGCGCTATGGCCATGCCACGTATTTAGACGTATTTAGGCATATATTTTCTAATGATATTTTAAATTCGACGGATGGAGTGCACGAAATCAATACAAATCATTTTAAGTATGGAGAATGGAGAAACCGCCGCCGCCGCCGCTGAGAGCCGCGAGTCGTGGCGTCGTTGAACATTTTAGTACATTTTGTTCTTACCGCTCGCCGCGCCGCGCTAAGCCGCCCCGCTGCGAGCGGCGAGTTCGTGGCCAGGCCGTAATGATATGACTGTTGACTGCTAAGTCAAAAGTCTCAGGTTCGAACAAGGCAGCACCTCTGAGTTTTTGTAAGTTATGTGCGTATTATAAATAGCTTTCGCCAGCGACTACGTCCGCGTGGATTTCGGCAACCCTACTTCATGCAATACTGCTCATCCCCCATAATTACTGTGATTTTTTTTTACCCTAAAACCTGACTTGGTATTTAACAAATATTTTTGCTGAATTTCAACTAAATCTCTCCAGAAATTTTTGCGCCATTCTCTGACAGACAAACAGACAGACAACGTTTCTAAAAACTACATACTCGTATTCGGCTTCAGTATCGTTCCCTGAACGTGAAGCACTTATTTTTTTCAAAAATATTCAATGTACAGTTTTTGATTTCTTACGATTTTATTATATGTATAGATTCTTCTTCTTCTTCTTATCGTATGGTTGATGAACAACCTGGTGTCAGAGTTTAAACCGCCTGTAGGCCTCTGACATGGCTTTACACACCATTGAAAAATCTCTCAGGTGTGCTGGTTTCATCACGATGTTTTCCCTCACCGTTTTAGCAACTGATAATTAATTTATAATACGCACATAACTTACGAAAAGTCAGAGGTGCGCGCCTAGGGATCGAACTCGAGACCACTGACTTGTCAGTCGATGGTCATACCCAAAGATATCTATGGTCATACCACTAGGCTATCAGTGCTGTTACCTATACCTATAGATTAAATATCGATTGCCCCGTGCCTCGGAAAGCACGTAAAAAACTGCACATGATCTCTCGGGTCGTGTCGGATTGCCGTCCCATCGGACTATGAGATAGTCCGTGGGACGGACTAGGGAGTGCACCTGTTGTTGCGCACACACTTGTGCACTGTAATATCTCCCGTGTAGTTAGGTCGTTAGTTAATCTCTGTTGAGATTGGCCGCTGTGACCGTAGTTAGGTCAGTAAGTCGTGATAGCCTAGTGGTGTTGACCGTTGACTGGTAAGTCAGAGGTCTCAGGTTCGAACCCAAGGCGCGCGTATGTTACAAACTCATTTTAACATCACCTTTTTGGATTACCTTTTTGGATTTCTATTTTGTATTCTAAATTCAAAAAGTAATGACAATAATGAGAGACTAGTGGTTGATACGGGTTCACCTGGATGTTATATTGTATCTTGCAAATAAACTGACTGTGGTTACCGTTTCCAGCGCCTTATTTATAGTAGTTTACACGCCGTAAGTAACATAGGACACCTCTGACTTTTCGTAAGTTATGTGCGTTTTATAAATTAATTATCACTTACTCCGTGCCTCGGAAAGCACGTAAAGCTGTTGGCCCTGCGCCTGATCTCTCTCCGATCGTGTCGGAAGGCCGTCCCATCGGACTATGAGAGTGAGGGAATAGAGAGTGCACCTGTGTTTGCGCAAGCATTTGTGCACTATAATATCTCTCGCGTCGATGGCTAATCTCCGTTGAGATTGGCCGCTGTGACCGAAATTCGGTCAGGAGGAGAATTTATTATTATTAGTTAGGTCAGGAGGACAATATCATAATTAATACGATTTGATTCAAAACATCGACGTTTTATTCTAGGCGTAGGACCAATACGTTCACAGCATAATAAAATCGTTGATATAGATGACATAAGGATGTTTTCGAAACCAAAATATCCGTGATAACTTCCCACAATTAACAGCAATTTCGCGAAGTTTCCATCAGAGCTAAATATAACGGAATTTCTTACACAACCGGACGGATTACACCTACGTATCAAATTCATTGTGCGTTTCGCGTGCTTCAGAAATATTAAAGGATAGTCTCACGACTTGGATGAGTGACGAGATCCGAGTTCCAAAAAATCATCATCATCATCAGCCCGTATTAATCCACTGCTGAACATAGACCTCTCCCAATGCGCGCCACTATTGTGCGCTCATTGGAGGTATTTGCCCTTAATCGCCACGCTGGGCAAGCGGGTTGGCGATCGCAGTAGCAGATGATTACTATTACACAGAAGGATGCTGCTGCCCATACTTACGAATCTTTCCCTTTGTCGCTTCTTACGACACCCGCGGGACGAGTAGGGGTGGTTCTATTCTTAGGCCGGATTTTTCTACGTACCACTTCAAGAAAGTCCTTGTATTTGCGTACCTCTTATTGCAGGAACGTTAATACAATACAATACAATACAAATCCTCTTTATTGCACACCAAAAAACATTTTACAATAACAATACTTATTTATAGAGTAGTACAATTGGCGGTCTTATCGCAGCAAGGCGATCTCTTCCAGACAACCGTGAATGGACTGGAGTGTCTAGTAATCACAAAGGGCCGTCTGTGGTGCGCTTAAACAAAACAATATTATTTATTTAAGTATTTTTATTAATTATTAACATTTAAATAGATATATACCTACTTAATAACATATAATACATACATACTTCAAAATATAATACATAATTATGCATAAATATATACATAAATAATAATACATAGTTAAATATATTTTTAAGGATTAAATATTTTAGTTAAAGAGATTGCTGAGTGTAGCAATCAATAGCCCTTGAAGCAATCTCGATTCCACAACTTCCATAAATTGGGAAATACTGATTTAGACCATTAGAATAGAATAGAATATTTTTTATTGTACACCATTGAAATTACATAAGGAGTTTTATCATTACGATTAGAGGTACAATGGGTGGTCTTATCGCTAAAAGCGATATCTTCCAGACAACTCTTGGATGGACAAGAGAGATTTTAAAAATTTAGGGTAGTCTGAGGTGCACATGAATATTAGGCACATTATAAATATTTTTGTGAATTTTTTACATGTTATAGCACATGATAGCTTATTAAATATAATTATTTAATAAGAAAATTTGAAAAAACAACTGATACGGATGGGATTCGAACCCACGATCTTCGACATACCGTGTCGACGCTCTAACCGCTGAGCCACCGTATCCCATCGGCATCAATCCCATCCGTATCAGTTGTTTTTTCAAATTTTCTTATTAAATAATTATATTTAATAAGCTATCATGTGCTATAACATGTAAAAAATTCACAAAAATATTAAGAAAATTGGTAATATCGCATCGGTGTCTTCTAAAACTGCAAAGTTTAGAGCACTGAGTCGGGATACGTAATGTATTCCGATAGATGTCGCCACACGCCCGAGGCGTGTTAAAGAGATTTGAAATTTCGATTGATGCCGATGGGATACGGTGGCTCAGCGGTTAGAGCGTCGACACGGTATGTCGAAGATCGTGGGTTCGAATCCCATCCGTATCAGTTGTTTTTTCAAATTTTCTTATTAAATAATTATACATTATAAATAGTCATAATTCTAATATTGTATAGTAAGAGTGACTCTAAGTTCTAAGTAAGTCTAGTAAGGTTCAAATTCAAATTCTATCACACATTTAAAGATTTACTTTAGATTTAAAAGAGTGATCTGATATTTAAATCTTCGCAAGCACAAGATGTAGGTATACATAGGGTTATTTGTAAAACACCAGCATCCTTAAAAGGGGTTATTAAACTCATCATTATAAACAACTTTTACTATGGGACCAACCCTGAAATCGCAAAAAAAAACAGCTGTTCGTGTTCCATACATTTATGTTCACATGACTCAACATAATGTATGGAACAGCTGATTTTTTTTTTCTTCAGGGTTGGTCCCATAATAAAAGTTGTTCATATTGATGAGTTTAATGACCCCTTTGTAGGATGCTGGTGTTTTACAAATAACCCTGTATATCCTTGATCCCTAAAAAGATATAGTCTGCGCATCTCAAAAGGAAAGAGATCAAAGGGACGTAGCCCAATATGTCCTGTGTTAGGTACCTGATTATTAAGGGGGCGTCCATAATTTACGTGAGGTGTTTAAGGGGGGGACCCCTCCCTAAGATTAGATGAGATTTGACTTGACCCCCGTCAAGTCAAATCTCATCTAATCTTACGTTGGAGAGAGGGGGGGCTCGGCAAATATCACGCAATTTTTTTTCTGATTGAAACAAAAAAAAATATAAGTACTCACCTACTATTTTGGTCCATTTAATTCAGATAGTACATGCTTAAGATTTAATCTTAAGCGTAATCGTAATTCGTAATACGATTAAGATCATTCATTAATTCGTTCGAAAGAAAATAATTTCATTCATACTTCGTAACCATTTCATTCATAAGAAACCCAAATTCGAAAAATCTCACGTGAGAATGTGAGATTGGGTCTTGGGTGGTCTTGGGAGATGGGGGAGGGGGTTGAATAAAATCTCACGATATCTCACCAGACCAGGGGGGGAAGGAAAGAATATTTAAATATAAAACACCTCACTTAGTTCATGGACGGCGGACGCCCCCTAAGATCCATGTTAACGATTTTTGACTCAAGCACTATTGACAGTGCTTGATATCTTCAAAAAATGATGTCACACTTTGATAGATACTTTTCTAATAATATTAAGTATAGCCTACCGGTGTGATTAAAGTGAGTATTATCATATCAGAAAAACATCTCGCCACCCCTTATTTCTTTGTGAACAAAACGATAGCGCAATTCAGAAAAATATAAATAGACGCATAACGCCATCTAGTGACAATGTAATGAGTTAGACGTGGCGCTGATTGTAATGAAATCGGAGCGCGGTGAAACAATGAACTAAAGATTTGAAAACAATTATTGGAACGAAGTTTTGGAACGAAGTTCCTTATCGCGCGTTGCGAAAGGGGGCTAGACGGAAAAAATTAAGACCAAACAGCGACATGCGACACTTTAAGATTTTTTCTGTCAAAATTGACAAAAACAATTTCTTTTCAACCATTTTGTCTTTGCCGTGGCAGCCATTTTGACTTTTTACTTTACTTACAATTGCTTTCAAAATTGATAAGTATCTGAGAGTCCGCATGGTCTTTGAGTACATACCCGTTATCAGAATTAGAAAAAGTGGTCACCATTTTGAACTTTTAGTTTATTGAAATAGATAAAAGGTCGAGCACAAGAATAATAACTAATAATAATAACTAACCTAGAAATAAACTATCTATATAATCTAATTAAAAAGATAAACTTAATCCAAAAGACCGCTACCTGTAGGCAACGTTCCCAAAATGCTGGCTGCGTTGCCTCGCTGGATGGCAATACTAAGCCTTTGGGCCAGATACAGACCAGCATTTTGGTCACGAACTTTTGAACTTTTTATTTACATTAGCTATATTTGTTAAAATATTATTATAACTTAAAAAAAAATATTACAATTCCTTCACTAATTAATCGAAAGGAACTTCGTTCCACTCGGGTGTCCCATGACACCTCTCAAGTTTTTTTTCGTAAGAAAGCTGTTGGTTGACATGATATATTTTTGCAAGTGTATGATTAGGATTCTGAAGTAACAGCAGGAACTCTTACGGCCTGGCCACGAACTCGCCGCTCGCAGCGGCGGCTTAGCGCGGCGCGGCGAGCGGTAAGAACAAATGTACTAAAATGTTCAATGACGCCACGACTCGCCGCTCTCACCTAGTGGCCACGACTATAGTTGTAAAGTGACCGTAAATTTCCATAAATGACCGTCATTTATCGTAGTTGACCGGTAAAATATCATAAATGACGGTAACTTTTGTTTTTTATAATCTTACACATTTTAAACGCTTAGATGCTTTTTGTTTGCAATTTATATAAGATATCTTATTTATACTGTACAAATAGTAAGTCGTTGTAAATGTTTTGAGTTAAAAATCATCTTCACGCACACCACAGTATAAAGAAAGTAGGTACAGTATTACGTCTTCCTACAAACGGCCACTGCCGAGACGAAATACTGTACATGTTTATACTGTGTGCATAACCCGCGCCCCACCCCACTTCCCCTTATGCGATGTATCGTCGACTCGTCGGCCGTCGCTCGCTCGTGCGCAGTCAGTCTTCGTGAATTTGTCGTTGGCGTTGGTGCTGTTGCTTCGAAAAGTAGAAAATTTATGCTGAACAGCCGTTTGAATTGAATTTGCTGAATCAATTTGTTCTAATATTGAATAGTAAGCGTACAAAACTCAGGGCAGCTGTGGGCTGATTATGATTGGCAACACTGGGTTCCTGAATGCTCCAGAGGTCGGTCAGGGCTTCGTCTCCAGCTAATTGGGTAGCTGGAGTGCGCCTGTAGGACTCTCAGCCCTGGCTTGCTTTCATTGGCCGTTTAGGGAGGGACCACAAAAGCTATATGCTGGGGGGTGGAAGTGTAAGGCAAGTAATGGCGTTATAACGGGGAAATCCACTCCCAGGTCTATGACCCGCGATGATGAAACCGCTCCTCTTGACGACTAAAGCCTCTCACACCAATGTTACCCCCTTGTTATTCATACAGCCTGTATCAGTCCACTGCTGGACATAGGCCTCTTCTCAAACGCATAACTTATTTTGTGAGCTCATTAGAAGGTTATTGCCTTTAATCGCCACGCTAGGCAAGTAGGTTGGCAATCGCAGTTGCTATTACACAGTAGGAAGCTAGCTCATCCTCCAGATGTTTCCCTGTGTTTTTACGACATGCCCCATGGGCGTCTACAGGGTTATTTGTAAAACACTAGCATCCTTAAAAGGGGACATTAAACTCAATCATTATGAACAACTTTTACTATGGGACCAACCCTAAAATCGCAAAAAAAAAACAACTGTTCCATATATTTATGTTCACATGACTCAACAAAATGTTTGGAACAGTTGATTTTTTTCTTGCGATTTTTTTTTTGCGTATATTTAAGGCGACCTATGTTTAGTCGACTCGCATTGTTCTCACATAACATCTCAGAACAATGTATCCAAAAATTTTGTAAGCCATTATTTAAACGAGCAACCATGGAGTTTGTTGCCAGATTCTTCTCCATGATGGGTAGGCTGCCCTTGGAACTGGCAACTAGAGTCACTCTTATAATAATATTAGAATTATGACTATTCATAAGTGCCTAAAATGGTCTACATGAATAAAAATATCATGATTTTTGATTTTGAATGGCACCATTGTTAATTAAATAACATTCTTCCATTAACCAGCTTATTGTCACTCTTCCAGAGTTAAAATGCCAACTCGCAGCAGCCTACAAAGAGTCGGAGCTGGTCCGCCAGCGGAGCCGGTCGCTGGAGGAGGAACTGACAGCCGCTAGGACCTGCTCCTCAAACTTAGCTGATCAACTGCAGAGGCGAAACGGTAAGTTTATCTTTAGAATATCGTATCTCCACACCAATTATACAGGGTTATTTGTAAAACACCAGCATCCTTAAAAGAGGTCGTTAACCTCATCATTATGAACAACTTTTACTATGGGACCAACCCTGAATCGCAAAAAAAAAATCAGCTGTTCCATACATTTTGTTGAGTCATGTGAACATAAATCATCTCATTTCTCCCTTTCAGATGAATCAATACGTCAAATTAGAGCAGAATTGGAAGATGCTCTCGGTCAGCGAGCTGAGCTCGAGTCGCGCGTACAGGCGCTCGAGAGAGACAAGGAGAGACTTGAGCAGGAGATGTCGTTGCAGGAGCAAAGAGCCCAGGAGGTGAGGTCGTTTTCGAAAGACGTCGTAGCATACTGACTTTTTTCGAGTCTAGATAAAATCATCATCATCAGCCTGTATTAGTCCACAGCTGAATATAGGTTCAGCGCCTCCTATCTCTGCCGTTCAATTAAGATGTGGAACTCGTTACCAGCCCACGTGTTTCCCTCCACTTATGATCCTAGGTCCTTTAAGCGGGACGTGAAAAAGCTTTTATCAAGGCCGTCAAG
This sequence comes from Protodeltote pygarga, assembly GCA_936450705.2. Lineage (NCBI taxonomy): Eukaryota > Metazoa > Arthropoda > Insecta > Lepidoptera > Noctuidae > Protodeltote > Protodeltote pygarga. The sequence continues at coordinate 4,980,859 of OW388277.2, forward strand.
GTGAAGGACATCATGCCACATTGCTATGCTGGCTGCTGGGATGATGGTAATCACTATGGGACTCCACTGACTGCTTTCCATCAGGTAGCATGGAGACAATTTGTGAGGCAGTAATAAAAAATAAAATAAAAAATAGGCATCTCTTGCGCGCTACTATTGTGCGCTCATTAGAAATATTTGCCCATAATCGCCACGCTTCTTCTTAGCGTGTCGATGACAATCTAAATTGTGTCAGCCCAGAACTGGGCTACAAGATTGGCGCCTCCAGTAGCGTCCATCAGTTCCTGTAATAAACAAACGACAGGGCATGCAGGGCACGATATTAAGTGCCCCATCGTTTGTGGGATAACACCATCGCCACGCTGGGCAAGCGGGTTGACGATCGCAGTAGCAGATGATTGCTGTTACACAGAAGGATGCTGCTGCCCATCCTCCGGATATTTCCATTTGTCGCTTCTTACGACACCCGCGGGACGAGTAGGGGTGGTTCTATTCTTAAGCCGGAAACCCCACGGCACGTATATATGCGATGTATTACTAATTAATTATCACTTCCTTTGAGCCTCGAAAAGCACATAAATAAAGTAGTTGACATCCATCATCTTCTACGCGGACTCTGTCTTTTCTAATTATTAAAATTACTCTCACCTATATTATGTCTTCTTCCAATTGGTTCCAGGCGTTGGCAGCGGCAGAAGCGAACACATCAAAATGGCGCGCAGCCCACGAAGCGGCGCGCTCGCAGGCCGCCGCACGCGCAGAGAGGATGCTGGCTGACTGCGAGTGGAAGATGAGGGAGCTGGAGAAGAAGGCCAGGGATGCTGATAAATATAATAGAGAGGTAACTTATGATAGTATTAAAGTTGGTTTGTAGAAAGAAAAAATTGTTGCGACTTGGGCCCCATTCACGTAACGACAAAACGTCTTAATAAAGTGGCAGTGTAATGACAATGGCATTATTTTACGTCATATGGTATTCCGCAAGTACTTTTTTAAGACCATAGTGACACAATGGCAATAGCATGGTGTCAGAATGGACACTTGGTAAAATAGCGGAATTACCCCCCTGGATTTAAACCCGCGTTCATTAGAAGGTATTTGCTCTTAATCGCCACGCTGGGCAAACGGGTTGGCGATCGCAGTAGCAGATGATTACTGTTACACAGTAGGATGCTGCTGCCCATCCTTCAGATTTTTCCCTTTGTCGCTTCTTACGACACCTGCGGGATGAGTAGGGGATGAGTACTTCTTTGTTGACTTGTGTAATTATTCGAAATCTTTTCCAGCTTGTAGCCACAGTAGAACAGCTGAAGACAGAGCAGAAACCCACACCAGCGCAAATGGCAGAACTTCAGCAGCTTCGAGGAGTTGTCAGCGAACAACAGCGAACTGTTCAATCGTTGACTCTGCAGCTACAACGAGTGGAGACAAGAGAAGAGGCGCTGAAACTTGAGCTGCATAGACTGAAGGAGCTGCTAGAGAGAGAGACCAATAGCGGGAAGGAGAAGGAAGAGAGATATAATAGGGTGAGTATGGTTCCCTGACCCTCGCCGATGCTAGCCTGAGCTGAGCCTGTAGCCTTTTAAAATAATTTTGTCTAGATCTAGCTTGTCTCCAAGCAACGTTCTAAACTGAAGCCATCCCCACAAGGGGGCACCTTTAGTTTATGCCCATATTCCACTAGGAGGCGCCTTTTATTTAGGCCCGAATTCCTCTAGAGGGCGCTCTAAGTTTAGGCACGAATTCCGCTAGAGGGCGCCATTGGTTTAGGATCGAATTCTACTAGAGGGCGCCATTAGTTTAAACCAAAATTCCGCTAGAGGGCACCATTACTTCAAGTCTGAACTCCACTAAAGGGCGCCATTGGTTTAGACCCGAATTTCACAAGAGAATTTTATTATACCTTAGCTGGAGGTGTAAGGTCTCGCTAGAAGTCCAGTTAATCAGTCTATAAACTATAACTAAGAGAGATTAATTGTTAGAAAGAGAAAGGAAGAGATCCTCCTCTCTCCTTCATCGTTTCCTCATGACTGAGGGTCGTGGTCACATGAGGTTGTAGCTTTTTCCACCACAGCTCTTCATGTGGACCGATTTTCGGCCATCCGGACAGATGTCTTAAATCTTCTCTGCTGACCTCTTTTACCACATCCGTCCATCGTGTTGGTGATCTACCACGACTCCATTTTTCTACCATGTGACCCCACTAGGCTAATAAGGGAAGGGATACCATTAAATTTATTAGAGTAGAGGCATTATAAGTACTATTCTACGTCATTTTTCAGGACATCCAACGTCTCGAGCTTCAACACTCCAAAACTGTGGAATCTCTTCGCTCAGAACACCAAGCAGCCATCGCAACATCACGAAGTACGCTAGAACGGAACCATGCGGAGCGAACGAAGAATGCGCTTGCGCAGCTTAGATCTGAAACTGAACAGGAGGCGAGGAACGCTGATCGGAAACTTAGAGAAGTTACTACTAGGGTAAGTGGAATTATCAGCCTACTGTGACCCCTTTTTTACGAAAATGGCATGTGTAACAAATCCAGCTGATAGAAAGAGATGTTGTGTTCTACGTATATCGTGATGTTTTCCTGACCGAATTTCGGTCAAAGCGGCCAATCTCAACGGAGATTAGCCAACTACGCAGGATATATTATAGTGCACAGGTGAATCAGCAAACACAGGTGCACTCTCTATTCCTTCATTCAGTCAGAGGTCTCGGGTTCGAACCCTCTGAAGGCGCGCACCTCTTACTTTTCGTAAGTTACGTTTTATAAATTAATTATCACTCTCCGTGCCTCGGATAGCACGTTAAGCTGTTGGCCCCGGCTGTCAATTGTAGATCTTTGACAGTCGTTACAGGTAGTCAGAAGCCCGAAAGTCTGACAACCAGTCTTACCAAGGGGTATCGTGTAACCCAGTATCAGGGTTGTGGAGGTGTGATAGGCAGTCGCACCGTGTAAAATAAATAAAATTCAGCTGCATCCGGTAAGACTGGAAGCCGACCCCAACATAGTTGGGAAAAGGCTAGGCAGAATATGATGTTAGATCCCCGAGGCAATTTGCAATACTAACGACATGATTTTCTTATTAAATAATTATATTTAATAAGCTATCATGTGCTATAACATGTAAAAAATTCACAAAAATAACGACATGAATTAACTCTCAGAAGATAGATTGTGTCTGTGTCAAATGATGCACGTTTTTTGACGGATAAATTTAAAAAGAAATTGCTTTACTTAGTATTCATGAGAAATTCCCTTTGCAGTTCGAAAACTTGAAAGAACTGTTAGCAACAAAAGAGGCGCAGTTTGAGCGCGCGATCGCGGAGGCACACAGTAAGGCTGACTGGGACATCATGCAGCTAAGACATATGCTAGATAAAGCTGATATCAACTACGCAAATAAAATGGAAGAAATGAGCGAGAAATATGAAAATGAAAAAGGTAAATTGTCTTGTTTTATTATCTCCTAGTATTCTTACTTCTAATAGCCTTGAAAAAATCACTCGAAAAAGTTGCTAGGCTTAAGTAGAGCCAACTTGTCTGCCCAATAATGAGCGGTGGAGTGATACGGTTAAGCAGCAGCTGCAACTGCAGGGCGTGCTTTTTAATTGTTATAATTTTGCACTGCTTAAATGGTCAATTATCTGATCTTATGATGTCGGTAACTGAAACAGGAAATTGTTGAGAATGGTTTTCGAAAAGGTAAATATTAATTATTTAATTAGAAATTTGATAAAACATGATGATACTGATGGAATGTTTAGTTGTTTTTTCAAATTTCTATTAGTAACAGGTAAAAAATTCTCAAATATTACTTAAGGAAAATATTATTTCGATTTCGGACACAATTTGGTTTATCATACACTCAAAACCTAAAGGCACCTAACTAATCCCTTCTGCAGAAAATTTAATAGAAGAATGGTCACAAAAACTAAGAACAGTAGAAGAAGAAGCAGCTTTAGCAGCAGATGAAGCGAAGAGTACTCTAGAAGCAACCAGACTGAAGCTCCTAGCAGAGAGAATGGAACAAGTCAATAAGCTAAAGGAACAACATCGACTGGAGATGGGTAAGAAAACATCTAATCGTTTTACACCCACGTTTTAAAATGAATATAAAAAATCCTCGACTGCCTCGTTGGTCTAGTGGTAGCTGGATCACCGGGTCGGGCAAAGTGTTATTGGGTTTTTCTATTACGAAATTCTCAGTAGCAGTACGGAGTCTGGATTGTGCCCGGTTAATGGCAATAGGCTCGACCCCTATTACATGGGACTTATAACATAGCCGGCGAAACGTGGGTGTACTGCACACCTCTGCCTAACCCCTCTGGGGAATACAGGCGTGAGTGTATAAAAAAAAATTAAAATATCCTTTGTAATATACTGGGCAATATAAATAAAATATTTTTTATAAAATTTACAGATGAACAATGGGAACAGTTTATGACAGATAAAGAGAATTGTCTCGCTAGAATGAAGATGGAATGCAGACAAGAGGGAGAAGAAGAAAGAGTTAAGAGGGAAAAGGAGTTGATAGAAGAAATAGCTGGTAAGAATCAATCTTCTTATCGTTTGGTTGGAGAACAACCTTGTGCTAGAAGGTAAACTGCTATAATGTAAAATGTAGCACTGATAGCCTAGTGGTATGACCGTCGACTGACAAGATCCCAAGGCAGCGCACCTCCGACTTTTCGTAAGTTATGTGCGTATTATAAATTAATTATCAGTTGCTAAAACGGTGAGAGAAAACATCGTGATGAAACCAGCACACCTGAGAGATGTGAGAGAGATTTGAGAATGGTGTGTAAAGCCATGTCAGAGGCCTACGGGTGGTTTAAACTGTGAAACCAGTTTGTTTATCAACCATACGATAAGAAGAAGATTACCTAAATAAGATTAGCCAAAAAACTTGACCAAATTTAGCAATAATATAGTCCAGAATAAATTGCCGCAAGGGAGAGGATACTCCTTTCCCTTGCGGCAACTCACACCCAACAGAACAAATACTGGATGATGATAATGACGATTAAGGGTAAATTTTTCGCCAAATTTCAGGCGGTTTTGTATCCTAATCTGCTTCAACGATAAAACCTATCCTTTTTTCTACTGACATTGCAAAAGGGTTTTGGCAAATCTCTGTTTCAGAACTAAAATCACAATTGCAGTCACAAACGACTGATTTTGACCACTTAGCAGTTAAAGCGGCTGCTTGTGGAAGAACTTTAGCAGTTACAGAACAAGAATTAAGGTTAGTGGCCATTTGAGAATATTAATTTGACAATTAAGATTTCGTCTATGTAGACGATGTTGTGCATGTTTCACAAGGAACCTAAAAATTTTGAACTCGTATTCAAATATGGTTTTGATTAATAGTTTTGATTTATATGATCTATATTATATAGATTGCATTGAGCTGGCATTGAAATATCTGATTTTATATTTGATTAAACAAAAAATTAACAGATGAGTAGTGTTTATTGAATAGAGTAAAAAGAATTAATATAGTGTTTTGGACTATCTAACCTTATCTCCAAATTCATTCCGAATTCATTTGTGTCATTATTTTAAAATGTACCAATAAAAGCTTTCAAACTGAACATATTTTTAAATTTCTTGAGGATTTACGCGTGAGTTCTAAGCTTGTCTGTTTAAATAAAGTTTTTATTTTCATAAATTTAAAAAAATATAATAAAATCTTGACTTATTTTTCTTCATTTCCATCTTTGAATACGGGAAACAGTTCCTTGTTTAAAAATAAATAATCATTTAATAATAATTCAACCAAATAAAATTGGTAGCGAAATTTGTTCCTAGAAACCTTTATTTTTTATTAAAAACTAATCTTCTACACTAATCTATTTTTTTAATAAATATTGTCTTTTGGACAAATTTGGCTACCATGATTGCATGTCTAAATTACCCATGGAGTGATAACTACCATCTTTTTATTCATGGTTAATAACTAGTACCTACATTAAACATTATTGTCACAATATCATTCTTCTACACATTACTTTCAGTTATTTTAAAAGATGCCTTATTAAAGAAATAGTTATTTAAAAAAAACAGACCATATTAGGATCACCGGCTACCATCACCATCTTACCAGAGTAATTACAATGTGCAAGTGTGTCCATAAACACAGATGCACTATCTATTCTCTCACACTCTCATAACAAATTTTTCAATGCTATTTTAAATGTCTTAAAATTCTCTATCGAATTTCAGTATATTTTTTATCAATGCATTTAGAAAATATTTTAATATTTATAATTTTACATTTAGAAAATATACGAACCGTTTCCTTGTTAATAATGCTTCTAATTTCAATGTCCAAATATGGACCATTATGCAACTTCAAATTTGCCTGTATTAAATATGGCCAGTGGCCATATTTAGAAACACAAATTCAATTTCTCAAAAATATTAACATTGACCTTGAACATCTAGTGGACAACCTACACTTTTATAATTAATTTTATTTTTAACCGACTTCAAAAAGGAGGAGGTTCTATGTTCGGCTGTATGTATTTTTATTACAAAAGATTTCTTACCCTTCAGTTAACTATACAAAATATTTTTAAATGTTAATTGTTATGTCAAGGCATCTTTTAAAATATCGTAACTTTAAACTTGTACGTGAAATATTTTTTTTTTACTAAGATTCTTTTGAAAAGCAATCATTTGGCATCATTTAAAACTAAGTACATATATATTATAATAAATATATATTACACACACATATCATTCATCATAAAAACGGGTCCAAAAGGCAATATTTAAATGAAATTATTTTATGTAAGTCTAGGAACAAAATTTTGTATATTTTGCTATAACATTTTATATTATGTGAAAAATAAAAGAGACTGAACCTATCGTATTAGATGCCATTACTGTCAAATTTTCAAAATGTAATATTTCAATAAATGGCTTTTTACAAAATGTCTTTGGCGAAATTCTCTTTGCTAATTATTTGTCACGTAGTCAAAATGTCTAAAAAAACAAAAATGGTTATTAATTTTTTTATTTAACTTTTTCCATGTCTTTTTGACACAATATTGTCACACCAGAGTTCGCTGTCCCATAGGCCATATAAATAGCAGGTATTATTGACACAGCGCGGGTGTGCTGGTGCTACTGGTATGCGCGTGGGCAGGCTGCTCGATACACATCTCTCTCGCCGCCACACTCCTTGTGATCATCGGTGCGCTAGCCGCGAGGATTCTTCGAGAAAACAAACGAAAAAAATCTTAGGAACTTTTTAGTAGCTGTAATGATAACCTAATATGGTCTAGTAATCGTTCCTTAATAATACCCTCTAATGATCTCCTAATAAGACTAAAATGATATCCTTATGAATACCAATAATCTTTAAATATGGCCCCTTTAACATTAAAAAATATGAACCATACTTAATAAAAATAAATAATTATGTTCCAATAAAACCCTTTTTTGTGGCCGGGGGTCAAAAATGCCTACCGCATACCGCACGTCCGAGGACGTACGGTTATGTGGGGCTCGCACCCACTAAAAAACATCTCCCCCTGCGTGTTCCTGGCACTGTATCAGACGGAGCCGGGTACTGCCACCGCGCTTCGCAGCCCCGTCCAGTACCTGCTTGTAGGCTCGCTCAATTCCAATAAAACCCTGTAATGTCTCCCAATACGGCTCATAAGTCTCCTAATAAGGCCTGCTATTAATTTTCAATAATAATAATACCTATCTTGTCAGCGTCTGTTTTTACCATTGTCTAACGTTATCACTATTTTCAATAGATATTATAATTTACCAATAATTAGCAGTTTTTGTCAACTAGATCAATATTTTGGTCAATTTCTTAATATTCTCCTAATTCAAGACTTCTTGTTTTGTTTATTTTGGCTCATATTTTAAGCGCCATCTATGGATTTAAGTGGAAATTATATAAATTAAGACAGCACCACTCTACGTATAAAATTGATATCACAATTTGGTGATAAGCTTCACTGTTACAACAAGTTAGATCGAAAATGTTACCTTTAAGGTAGCTTAAGAAACATTATATGGCCGAATGGCACTGTATTTGATCCAAATCCCAGTGACAAAAATGGTCTTTGGCTGGTTATACTATAATACTTCAAAACTAAATGGTGCTCTGAAAATTAGCACAATACTCCCAAAACGTTTTATCCTTTAAAAAAAACCATAGATTATGCTCACATGTTTTTTATGGCAATTATTAAATTTTTAACCGCTATTTAATTAAACTTAGCCTTGTTTAGTAAAACAATTTTTTAACAAAACTTAGGAACACTTGTCCCTACGGCTACGAAAGCTGCAAAGCTCTCAAAATGTATATCATCTACCTATCCTGTTGTTTTAATGAACTGCCAAATTTTAGGAGGTACCTAATAAGGCCCATGCAACTGAACATCGTTCTCCAAGGATCATAGGTCGAGATTTGAAAATCAAAAATTGATTTTACATAAAAAAATGTCTTTCTGACCGAATTTCGGTCACAGCGGAACTCTCAACAAAGATTAGCCAACTGCGCAGAAGATATTTTTATACTGTGTTTGCGCACTTGTGTGTGCGCAAACACAGGTGCACTCTCTATTCCCTCAACACACTCTAATAGTCCGATGGGACGGCAATCTGACGGATCATGACCGGACAGAGATCAGGCGCAGGGCCGCTTTACGTGTTTTCCGAAGCACGGAGTAAGTGATAATTCATATTTTATTTAATAATATATGTACAAATATCAATAAACTAAATAATAATATAACTTATATGTATTTACAATTAAGAATTATACAAAAGTCACGCGATAATTAATTTATAATACGCACATAACTATCGAAAAGTCAGAGATGCGCGCCTTGGGTTTGATCCCGAGACCTCTGGCTTGCCAGTCAACGGTCACCACCACTAGGCTATCACGATTCAGACGACGACAAAAAAAAAGGACTTTTCATACAAAGTGATTGGTCACGTGACTCACTTTTGTATGAGAAATTAAATTTTCGATTTTCAGATTACGACCTATGTTCCATGGGGAAAAATGTTCAGTTTCATGGGCCTTATTAGGTACCTCCTAAAATTTGGCAGCTCTTTAAAAGAACAGGTTGTATACAAAAATATATTGCCACAAATGTTTATTCGCACACTTCAAAGCGACTGGAGCGATTTTGTTGATTTTTTTTGTGTGGGTACAAGAAGATCTCTGGATGGTTTATGTTCACAATTGGTCCCGGTAGGCGGCGCTGCGATCGGCGATTCACTAAAAAGTTGTTTTATTAAGCTGACCTCCTTTATTGACATTAAGGTTTTTGTTTTAATGTATAATTTTGATAAATTAATGTATAATTTTGTTTTAAATACTGCCAATTGGACTGAATTCATAAACTTATCATATCTACAATATCATAGAGCAATTTTTATATTATTGTATATTATATGTATTATCTGGGCGACCAACCTCTGCTCAAGACAGATTTATGACGTAAAAATCGAATGGAAGAAATGGGACCTAGCCCTAGCTAAAACGATTAAATACCTCACGTAATATAATTATTGAAATTTTAATCGAAATAGTCTATTCCTTTTTTTTGTGGCCGGGGGGAGTAAAAAATGCCTTCCGCATACCGCACGTCCGAGGACGTACGGTTATGTGGGGCTCGCACCCACTGAAAACGTCTTCCCCATGCGTGTTCCTAGCACTGTATCGGACGGGGCTGGGTACTGCAACCGCGCTTCGCAGCCCCGTCTCGTGCCTGCCTGTAGGCCCGCTCAGAAATTGTCTACACACCACAAGGTGCTTCAGAAGGGGTATACCCAAAAATAATAGAACAGTTCTTAGTGTTACAGATGTCGTTTAAAAAATAATGAATTGGAAATCTTAAAAGAGCAACCATGGAGTTTCTTGCCAGATTCTTCTCCGTAAGGGTAGGCTGCCCTTGGAACTGGCAACAAGAGTCACTCTTACAACAAACAATATTATTATAATATTAATATTATCTACATGAATAAAAATATTTTGATTTTGATCACATCTTTTTTTATATAGCCTCTAGCGTGGCTGGCGGACGATATTACTTTGCGATTCTATCGACATAACTTTTATATATAGCCCCCATATAAAATATTAGAGATATAATAGTTTAAACGGGCACGCGTCGAGGCGTGGACCACCCGCCGCGTTTTGCCGCCATGTTTGACAGCTCACGCAAGATGGCCGCCGCCACCGCAGAGGATAGGTACTTAAATTACATGAAAATTTCACTCTCTTTGCACTTTTTGCAACTGTTCCTGTGCTTGTCGGCGGTGTGATTTGTAAATAATATTATTCTTAGATACTTCTCTGCCTGAAATCGTCAACTCAATAACATATCAGCTGTTTTATGGTCAGTTAAAAAACAATAAGTGCTTATATTTAACTAACCCGCCGCGGCTTCGCACGGGTGCAATATACATATAAACCTTCCTCTTCAATCACTCTATCTATTACAAAAAACCGCATCAAAATCCGTTGCGTAGTTTTAAAGATTTAAGCATACATAGCCGCATCAAAATCCGTTGCGTAGTTTCAAGCATATAGGGATTTATTTAGATTTCTGCGGGATATAGGGACAGAGAAAGCGACTTTATGTAGTGATAACAAAAAGATATGTCTCACTGTACACGTGGATTATATTAAGTATATAAGTGTTTTCACGTTTTACATCTGTCCTGAGCATAGCTGGGTCGGCCAGGTTCTCTGCACATCACACTCACTTTGTGTCAGTTTCTAGTTATCACTAGTATAGTTTAGAAGACGGCAGCAATGTGGGCACGAAATGGATAATTCTTTTTGTACCGAAATACTATTCGTCATCATCATCAGCCATTGCTGAACATAGGCCTCTCCCAATGCGAGCCACTATTGTTCGCTCATTGGAGATCTTTGTCCATAATCGCCACGCTGGGCAAGCGGGTTGACGATCGCAGTAGCAGATAATTAGGTACTACACAGTAGAATGCTGCTCATTCTCCAGATCTTTCCCTTTGTCGCTTCTTACAACACTCGCGGGACGAGTAGGGGTGGTTCTATTCTTAGGCCGGAAACCACACGGTGCGAAATACTATTAAATAACTAATAGTAGCCAATTTGAATTGTACAAAGTTTTAACCAATAAGAGCGGTTTACTTTTGTATTTACTATCGGCAGATCACGTGACGCGCGAAACGCGACAAGGGTTACCAGATTCAAAAATAAAATAAAATAAAATCCTGACAAAATTCTCGAATTTTGTTTTAAATGTTATTTCGGGTAAGGTGTTTGCCCATAATCGCCACGCTGAGCAAACGGGTTGGCTAATATCTATAGGCTATTTAACTACGTAAGTGACGCCGATCTTCTTCCGACTTCCAATTCATAAAGGAGCGGCAGTAATTATAATTCATACTTTATTTTACTAGAATACGGAACGTGTGGGGCTGAAATAATTTTATTAAAAAAAAAATACTGTCAGTTACCAGTGAAATCAAGTGATTTGATTGTTTTTTTTTAATTTTACCAAATGAAAATTAATTAAAAGTAGCAATTCAAATCCATGACAAGTCCTCTGTTGAACAAAGGCGCCATTGAACGCCACAACGAACCACATGTTGCCGCTTGGATCTACCCCGTTACCCAATTTCGCTCTCAAATAGATATTCCTCGCGACTAACGATGTCGTCGGTACCTGCACCCCTAGCATGGGCTGGGGATAAAACTTTTGTCCACCGGTTATTTCCACTGACAAGGGATTAAATTATTTTATCCACCTGCCAAAAGCACGGCAACAGGGGAAAGAGAATTATATCACTTTTTGACATTAGACGTGGATACTCACCCCTATAGCACCACCGTGGTCCGTGACTAGTTTATCCACCCATGTCGCCATGCTCGGAGGGTGGACAGAATTGACAGAGGGGAATAGTATTTTATCCTCTCCCCGTGGATAAAATGTCTCCGGCCATGCTTCAGGTGCTGGTTGGCCTACCAACCTAAGCCATAAATTACCGTTAAAAAACTTTTTTTTTTAATCACCCACGAAAAATCTGCAAAAAGAATTATCTGTTAGTGCCTTTTCAATATTTTGAGTTTTGATCAATATCTCAGTGTTTTTTTAATCAAAATCATTAAATAAGTCCATCATTGCTCAAATTAATGTCATTTACATAATAAGTTCCATTTTGTTTCTTTTCTATTTTTATAATGATTTCGAAAACTATTTGTGTGATTAAAATAAAATGATTTAAAAAAATATGATTTTAATTATTGCCACTGATTATACACAATACACTTATATCAAGTGTTGCCTTTTAAAAAAAAAACAACGAAAATCCCAAAAACAATAACCACTAAAGTTTTCACCAGTTTTCAGTTTTTTTTTATTTAAAAAATCCTTTCTAAATGTCCTTTACGACTGGCAACACAACAGTGGGTAAATTCCCAATTATTGGCTGACCATAAAAATTTAGTTAAAAAATACCTAATTAACTGTCTTTCCTTAACCAACTAACTCAGAGAAGCACTTGCAAGGGAGAAAGACCTTCGTGAGAAGAGATCAGAAGACTCAGCGAAGATCAGACAAGCAGAGAACGCTTCGAGAGACCAAATTGAACATTTGAATAGAAAATGTGCATGTTTGAGAAAGCTGTGAGTATAATTGGTCATACAACTTTCTTTCTTCTTTTTACTACGAGTTTATTAGCTTTATACATAATTACTGCCTCGTTGGTCTAGTGGTAGCAAGCGCGACTGCTGAGCACGAGGTCCTGGGTTTGATCCCCGGGTCGGCCAGTGTTATTGTGTTTTTCCATTAGGAAATTCTCAGTAGCAGCACGGAATCTGGAATTGTGCCCGGTTAATGGCAGTAGTCTCGCCCCTATTACATGGGTGATGGGACTTATAACATAGCCGGCGAAACGTGGGTGTACTGCACACCTCTGCGTACCCCCTCTGGGGAATACAGGCGTGAGTCTATAAAAAAAAAGTACCTACATAATTATGTTAGTATGTACGAGTATGTGAGGAGTCGTGATAGCCTAGTGGTGGTGACCGTTGACTGGCAAGTCAGAGGTCTCGAGTTCGAACCCAAGGCCTCTGACTTTTGGTAAATTATGTGCGTTTTATAAATTAATTATCACTCTCCGTGCCTCGGATAGCACGTTGAGCTGTTGGCCCCGGCTGTCAATTGGATCTTTGACAGTCGTTACGCGTAGTCAGAAGCCCGAAAGTCTGACAACCAGTCTTACCAAGGGGTATCGTGTAACCCAGTATCTGGGTTGTGGAGGTCTGATAGGCAGTCGCTCCATGTAAAACACTGGTATTCATTCGTATCTCATCCGAATCAGTCGAAATTTCAAATCTCTTTCTACGCCTTTATACTTCCATTTATTTTAAATCTGTAAATTTTCCATTGCGTCTCGTTTTGTGGCTTTAAATATTCCATTTCCCACAGCTTCGACGACATCCGAGCGAGATTAGCAGCCAAGGAGCGCGCTGCGGAGCAAGACGCCAAAGCCAAGGACAAGGAGCTCCATCAACTGAGGGGCGAAGTCGCCAGGCTTACCAAGATATTGTTTGAACAGAAGTAAGAAAAGTAAAGCAGATAGCTTTTGGAGTCGGTGCCAAGTCTTTGGTTCTTCAAGTATTTCTTTGAAGCTGCCAAGCCAAGATGGTTTTATCATCATCATCAGCCTGTATTAGTCCACTGCTGAACATAGGCATCTCCCAATGCGCGCCACTATTGTGCGCTCATTGGAGGTATTTGCCCATAATCGCCACGCTGGGCAAGCGGGTTGGCGATCGCAGTAGCATATGATTGCCATTACACAGAAGGATGCTGCTGTCCATCCTCCAGATCTTTCCCTTTGTCGCTTCTTACGACACCCGCGGGACGAGTAGAGGTGGTTCTATTCTTAGACCGAGAACTACACGGTACGGTGGTTTCCCGTAGTGGGTTCCAGTTATCATTAAATAATCTAATTCTAAGCCTTGGCACCGGCTCCAAAACTAATATTTGAGTAATATTAGCTAAATATTTGTTGACCGTTGAAGAGTTCCTTTATCTAAAGCTACAACACTAAATTTAAACTACAAACCTAGTTAAAAATAACATAATAATATAAGTATTTTTTTTTACATAAAACGGTTTTAACATCAAAACTAAAGCTGTGTACCAAATATTAGATCAAACTGTCAACAGGAAGGGAGTGAAATATCGATTACTAAATTTGAACCAAATAATAAACAGGTCAAGCTAAGTAAAACCGTTTAAAAAGGGACATTGGTGCTAATTCTCTTGCACACGCTCTAAACTAATTTAGACTCGCCATCTCTCTTTCTAAAAGAGATCATTAGAAAAAGATAAAAGATTTCTAGAGCTGTCAAAGTAGTCTATTTGCGTCAACAAGAATTTAGTCGGCATGTCATAGAGGTCTCGTCTAATTTCACGTCAATTGCAAGGACGTAGACTAATTTGACAGCTCTAATTTGACAGTTCAATTTGCTGTCTTTTTTCGATGGTGTTTATTAGAAAGAGATATAGTTAGACTAAAATCAGTTTAGCGGGATGAACGAGAGTCTTGTGTATTGCATGTCATGGTCAGAAAACACCTACAAAATTACCGCATTAGTATCATCGCGGCGGTAAATTTAAAAATAAAAGAGGTTTTATGGTTTTTTTTAACCACTGGCACATTCTATATGAAATATTGCATTTTTCTTTAGTTTGCGCTCCTAGTCACTAAAGACGCTATTATTTATAACTTTGTTTTATCTCAAAATGTTACCAATTTTGTATATTAATGTAAAATACTTAAAAACAGTTTCATGTTGAATCTTACATAAACATGCAAAATTGGTAACATTTTGAGTTAAAACAAAGTAATAAATAGTAGCGTCTTTGTTGACTAGGAGCGCAAACTAAAGAAAAATGAAATATTTCATATTGCAAGTGGTTCAAAATAACAAAAAACCTCTTTTATTTTTAAATTTCCCGCCGCGATGGGACCTTCACCCTTAAAAATTTTCCTGTAAATTGGGGATGGTATTATGCACTTAGTCAAAGCATGATTTGCACTTTTCCCAGCGCACCCAAATTAGGCGCACGAACGAGGGCGGACGGCTGCGAGACTTTGCCCCCAGAGGAGCCGGCAGCGGAGCCCCGTCGTAAGGGTATGTCACCCTGTACATAGGTGAGCATTCTTGTGGCTATAGTGTGTGGAATGTTTTGGTAATATTTTGTATTGTGGTCGATGCTGGACTTTGTGGTGGAGGGGAATCGGCTGTGAACAAGAATACTTACATACAAAGCCTGTATCAGTCCACTGTTGGACATAGGCCTCTTCTCATAGAGCGTGTTAGGGCGATGTCCAGGATCCTGGATGCCAGGATATTGCCAAGTGCAAATTTTTGAGCAGGCCTGGACGGGGCTGCGAAACGCGGTTGTAGTACCTACCCGGCCCCGTCCGATACAGTGTGAGGAACACGCAGGGGGGAAATGTTTTTTTGTGGTTGCGAGCCCCGCATAACCATATGTCCTCAAACGTGCGGTATGCGAAATGTATTTTTGACTCCCTCGGCCACAAAAAAATGGGGGCGCCGTAAAAAATCTCGCCCAGGGCGCTGGTAGTGCTAAAACCGGCACTAACAGTGTTCGCTTCACGTATTAATATAATTTAGATTTTTAAAATATGTAATGACTAGCTGCCCCGCGTGACTTCGTACGCGTGATTATCCTACTTCAAGGCCTATTCTACCCCTACCCTACTCTACCCACTACCCTACCCTACACTACCCCTACCCTACCCTACACTACCCCTACCCTACCCTACCCTACTCTACACTACCCCTACCCTACCCTACACTAACCCTACCCTACTATACCGCTACCCTACCCTACTCTACCCCTACCCTACCCTACTCTACCCCTTTTTCTCACCTTTTAAACCTTCCCTGGACCTCCACAAATAATTCAAGACCAAAATTAGCCAAATCGGTCCAACTGTTATTGAGTTATAAAAATTTTGTTACCCACCATTGCCAGCATTGACCATTTATACAAGAAGTGTTAACAAAGGTACTGGAACTACTCGTACTTAATCATTTGTTCAGAATCTCTCGTTCAATACCGAGATCATTAGTTTCGGAAAAAAAAATCTACAATTCCTACGATAATGATATACAGGGTGTCCTAAAATATAATGTAGCAGGTGCGTGTGTGGAAGAATAAATCTATCAGAATTTCGAATTCATTTCGAATTTAATTCTTAATTATTTCCCATCTAGTTACGATTGATTTAGTCGTAAAATATCCTCTTCGCAAAGTAGGGTATCGGGAAAGAAGAGCGTCAACGCCTCTCCCTCTGAGTACCTATCGTAAAATCGTATGAGTCGTGATAGCCTAATGGTAGCGACCGTTGATTGGTAGATTGGTACCTAAGTCAGGGGGGGCCTACTCCGAAATGTTTAACAACGACGCTTAGATTGTCGGATCGCATGTATGTTTGTTAAATTACCTTCTAATAGATTGTTTTTTTTAATGGATTTGTAACGAAACGACAGATGAAAGCACTAAGTACAATTAAACAGTTTTAATTTGGTGGTAAGGATGTGTTTGACGGTCTTTTATTACGTTCCGATCCGAAACATCATTGTTCGATTTTCAGAGTAGAGCCCCTGATCTCTCTCTGGTCGTGTCCGATTGCATCCGACTATGAGAGTGAGGGAATAGAGAGTGCACCTACTTGTGTTGTGCACTGTGTAGTTAGCTAATTATGTGTATATACTGTGTAATTAAAATTCGGTCAGGATGATTATCGTTAGAAAAGTAGTTTTTGACATTTTATATCCTCGTTGTCAACCATTTACCAAGCGGTCTCTGACAGTCTTTTATATTTTCAAAATGGACCCCTAATCTAATTGGTTCTGAAGTCTGAACCATAGAATTATTTTTTTAATTTTGGGTGATTCAGATAGACCCTTCAGGCTCTTCACAAACACATATTAGCTTATTCATAACTAGCGACCCGCTTCGCACGGGTGCAGTATACATATAAACCTTCCTTAAGAATCACTCTATCTATTAAAAACCGCATCAAAATCCGTTGCGTAGTTTTAAAGATCTAAGCACACATAGGGACAGACAGACGCGGGAAGCGACTTTGTTTTATACTATGTAGTGATTTAGTGGACACCTGTATATTGAGTGGCAAATGTATATATGTACATATAGGTATGTATTTGTGTGTGTGTGTCTGTGTATTGTATGTTGTGTATTTTTCCTTTTTCATTGAAATCTCCTGTATGGTAAACTGGAAGATTTATGATTAATTATTTATGTGTAGGTATGTGTCTTTATTTTTATGTGTTTATGTATTATGTGTGTAGTAAATAGCTGGATGTATAGAAATGTGTAAAACATTGTTTTTTATTTCAAATTAATTATTTTTTCTAATTTAATTGTCGTTAAACTTATCCGTAACATTTTGTAATGATTTTATTTTTTTATTCATTGTAGGTTATGCTTTTTGGGGTTCCGTAGTAAACGAAAAGCTTATAATTTCGTTATGTCAGTCTGTCTGTCATGGCCTTATTCCTCGCAGAATATCTATGTTAACAAGCTGACATTCGGCATGAATTCAATAACAACGACACAGATTTTAATTAAGAAAATTAGTTGAGAGGCATCCCGCTTCCCAAAATTTAAAATTAAGTTCCAGATAATTTATATGATAGGTAAATAATAAATATAATTATGTGCCTGACTACCTCGTACATACCTCATACATACTTACTATAATATGACTGCCTCGTCGGGCTAGTGGTAGCAAGCGCCACTGCTGAGCACGAGGTTCGGGGTTCGATCCCCAGGTCGGGCAAATTGTTATTACGTTTTTCCATTAAGAAATTCTCAGTAGCAGCACGGAGTCTGGAATTGTGCCCGGTTAATGGCAGTAAAGTCGCCCCCTATTACATGGGACTTATAACTTTATAATATAGCCGGCGAAACGTGGGTGTACTACATACACCTCTGCCTACCCCCTCTGGAGAATACAGGCGTGACTCTATGTTATGTTATGTAAATATGCCTACAGTTTTCGAGATTTTTTTTAACTTACACTACGGAACCTTTTACTGCGCGAGTCCCAATCGCACTTAACTCTTTTTATTGTTGTTTCTTTATGAAATTGATGTTTTTTTTTATTTATTTACTTTCTGGCCCATTTTGTCTATGCTTATCTTTCTTTTCAATACACCTTGATTGATAATGTACATACTAGACACTGCACAATATTTTTATAATCTGTAGCGCGAGCATGGATCTTTTTATCGAATTTTTAGCGAAAATAAATCAATATTAAACGTCAATTTTGACACAATTTAATGACAATGTCAAACTTGACGTTTAGAATCGATAAACGTTCGATAAAAAGTCGACAAAAAGATCTATGCTCGCACCCCTGATTATGAATATACAACGAACGTACCCAAAGATATTGGAAAGAAGATTTCTATGAACGTACCTATAACATAAATCGTGTTGGACCCTTGAAGACGTCAATCTACCCATGAAAATGTACAACTTGCCAAACATCCTAATGTGATGCAAATTTCACAAAAAAAAATTTGGTTCTTCATGCAAAGAGAAAGAAGAAGAAAGAGATCAACTTTCTACCCTAGCTCCTCTAGCGGACTAAAGGGGCGGGCCTCCAAACGTATAGAGCAGCCCCGAGCGTGTTATTTTTTTTTACAAAATGTGTAGGTACACTACAAAAACGTGATTTTTGAGGAGGCCATTGAGTTTTAACGCCTCGGGCCTCTACCAGGCTTAGTCTGCCCCTGCCTAGCTCTAGCTCTTTTTAAATAATGAGCTCAATACTTTTGAAAAAAAATAGGGAACTTAGTCACTTACTTAGAAGTACAAAAATAAATTATAGGTAGGTACTACACATTCTTAGAAAATTATTTTTTTATTTTAGAATTGACACTGCACAAAAATCTAAAAAAAATTCAAACTAATTTTTCGAATGCCTACAATTTTCCGCAGGTGGGACTCTTCGCACACCGGAACCGATCCGGAAACGCCCGACTTTACCCGAACTTCCACTGCCCGCGCAACGACAAACGCCAATAGAAATTCAAAATGGCCGGCGACGAGCAAAAAGCGTTGACCTACCCGCAGTTCAAGTACCAGTCAGAATAAAACAATTGGAAGAAAAATATAAAGATTAACAATTTCATTTACATAAATGTTATTTTTTTAAGCTGCTTTACCACTTTTGAAAAACAAACAAATATACAAAATACGCGCGAAAAACATAACCCTTCCTTAGCAGTCGGGTATAAAAAAACTTCCATTAAAATGAATGAAGAGATCATTACAAGATATGCCAAGTTATCTGTGAAATAAGTGAGGGCGCTGTTTGTTCTACAAACGTCAATCACCTGACAGTTCAACTGTTAATGCTAGGTGTTGCTATGGTAACGTTAGTTCCAATTTTCGCCACTTCACAGATAAGTTGGTGGCTCTGAAAGTGAAGACTCATTGTCTTCTCAATGACAACGTCATCTGTCACTTGGTTTTGGCGCAAAAATAGATTTTGTTGTTTTGTAATATTGCAAACGATATCAATAAAAGCACAGTATAAAAAACATACAGTACGGAAACTACGTACAAACGCTTGAAACGGCACACTCACACAACGACGTATGCGATGCATAACAACGAGACTCCTAAGCGGACGTCGCGGTACTCGCAGTATCAAGGACGCGTCGTTGCGCATGTTTGTGTGAGTATGCCGTTTTCGAGCATTTGTACGTAGTTACCATACTGTATGTTTATGTGTGCTTTAAGGGTGGTAAAGCAGTCTTATTGGTCGACTATAATTTTAGTTAACTTAATTATTTTTTTTAAATTTTTGTGGTTAGTCGAATTTGAGTCCTGGATTGTGTGCATGCTATTTGATATTTTGATGCAAACGGTATATAAAACTGCTATACTCCTAGACGTATATCATAAATTCATAATGATATGTCATGACTTGTGCAGAGAGCTCAAGGCTCTAGCGGACTGCGGGGCCGGAGGGGGTGGTCCAGGCCGGTTAACTTTTTTTTTACAAAAATGTACTCTATAAAAAACGTAAATTTTTGAGAAGACCAGGAGCCTTTAGAGGAGATTTTACGGCCCTGGACCCGGCTTAAGTTCGTCTCTGGCAGGGGGAAGAAAGTAAATAAATTGACTGTTTCGACTGATAAATCAAATTCTAAAATACTTTATACTCTTTTATATATTCGTGTCGGGTAGCGAAGAGAAAGGGTACTAAACGTATACTAATAAAATAAGTGCAATAATTATTTTAATAACTATTTATTTTTCTCATGTTTTTTTTTAGGTTAAAATAATAATAAAACTACTATTTTGGTGTCGTGACTAAACGTATTTCAAGAGATCACCCTTGGCTTTATAAACGTCAAAAAACAAAAGAAAAAAAAACTTATTTCGGTCGATGGACATTTTTTTTTTAAACATTTTCGTCCACCGAACTTTCGGGGTAAAGGTTGATAAAACAGCTTGGCAAAGGTAATGCTAGGAGGATGAAAAATACAGTGGAACATAGAACCTCCTTTTTTGAAGTCGGTTAACAATGGCAAAAACTATTTCATTGACAGACTATCGACACACTATTGAAGCGTTTGTATATGTCTGTGGTAGAATAGCATACTTGAGCCAAAGTTGGTAGCACTGTGCTAGATGTCTTTCTAAAACGATTTTTTCACAAAGACTAAACAAATGTTCATGTAGGTATAGCTATACAATTTGATAATGTATGTAAAGAACATTGAATGTAATGTAAGAGGTATGAAAGTATTTCTGTTGCAATATACATATAATTAAGATAATAGTAATTACAGCTTGGCAAAAAGAGACGGTGACAGCTGGAACTAAAAATAAAAATCTTAAAAACTAAGTTTGTAAGTAAGTATTGAAACAACTTAAAAGTGAATCATTTGATTATTATTTAATGACACAAAATTTGTCATAGAAATAAACAAGTACCAAATAGCTTGTAATTTTGAGTTGTAGTATGTGAAGAGCGCTAGTGGCGCCCTCAATTTTTGCTGACTCTTTTTTGCTAAACTGTACGTCGCATAAAAGAAGTATCTAGTACGTCGCGTCGTTTATTTTCTTAATGGCTATCGGTATATTCTCGTTTCATTCGGCTGTCATCGTGCTTCGTTTCGTGATTCCACCATTCACAGTTGACACCGTTAACACCTTGGAAGAATGACAGAAAAAATTTTCCTCTAAGGTTGACACCATGGAGGAAATATTTTACCTTTTTTTCCAAGGTTGCTAGTGTTAAATAGACCACCAAAGATTAAATAAACTCTAACGTTTTAATTTGCCCTTCTCTCCCCGACCCTTTCTTATGCCAGCCGGGCTGAACATGTAGCCATAATCAAGTCCCATAATAATCATAATCAAATCCAGCTAGTCCCTAATATGTCCCCAAGTAAGGCCCTAAACCGAGGCCCGAGTCCCATTAGGGGACCCTTATCTGTGGTTGCTTTACGTTTAGTTTAATTGGTTTAGGAAGTCTTTAGGTCTCGCTAGAAGTTCGGTTAATTAGTCTGATCTCCTTAGAGCTACAACTGAGAGAGACCACGTAAAAAAAAAAAATCTTAACTTCAAAAAACTTTCGGGACACGTGAAAACGATGCGTTTGTAGATCAAACGTTATGTTATTTCAAATCGTTTATTCGTTGGATTTTGTTTTTTGATACTGGCTGAACATTCGCTATTAACTAGGAAATATGATTAGAGTTGATATTATATATATATATATATCTCAATAGAAAATAATATCATCATCAGCCTGTATTAGTCCACTGCTTAACATTGGCCGCTCCAAGGATGTAATATAGAACCTCCTTGGGTCGCTCACAGTGCCCGCCACTATTGTGCGCTCATTGGAGGTATTTGCTCATAATCGCCACGCTGGGCAAGCAAAAGGCAAGGGTTGGCGATCGCAGTAGCAAATAATTACGGTTACACAGAAGGATGCTGCTGCTCTTCCTCCAGATTTTTCCCTTTGTCGCTTCTTACGACACCCGCGGGACGAGTAGGGGTGGTTCTATTCTTAGGCCGGAAACCACACGGCACGTTTAGAAAATAATTTAACTAAATGAAATACGAGGACAGCTGAAACACGAGTATCTATTGCTGACAGCCATTACAAAAATAGGACTTAGGCCCAATTTCACCATTCACTTTAATAACCGAGTTTAATAATAATTAAACTAAGTTCAGCCATACACAAATTGCAGTTTTGAACTCAGTTAAACGCTTGAACCGAGTTTATTGATCGCGTTTAGTGTCAGTGGTGAAATCCGCTCTTACTGTACTTTATTAACCATAAGTTCAACGATTACAATAAATAAACTAGTCCCAAGAACAAAATCGATAAGTAAAATTAGAGGAAATTAGAAAAGAGGATACGTGGACTTGAATCTGCGACACTTGCCGTACCGTGGCAGCGCTCAAACTCTTTTTCAAACCACTAATCTCTTTTTCGGACTGCCTCGTTGGTCTAGTGGTAGCAAGCGCGACTGCTGAGCACGAGGTCCTGGGTTCAATCCCCGGGTCGGGTCAAGTATTATTGGGTTTTTCCATTAGGAAATTCTCAGTAGCAGTACGGAGTCTGGAATTGTGCCCGGTTAATGGCAATAGGCTCGCCCCCTATTATATGGGACTTATAACACAGCCGGCGAAACGTGGGTATACTGCACATCTCTGCCTACCCCCTCTGGGGAATACAGGCGTGAGCCTATAAATAAAAAAATAAAATAATCTCTTTTTCAATTTCCTCCAATTTTTCTAAGCATTACATTAATGGTTGTAAACTTAGAGTATATATCTCTAAGGTTGTAAACATGTTTAAAAATCTATTTAAGATTAGAAATCGATCTATGTCTATGAATACGCGAAAATTTTCGTTAGTTTGTTATGGGGAAAGGGTCCTGTGTACTTAAGTTTCAAATATTGCGCCGTCGAAAAAAAAAAAATTCCAGTACATTTTGTACCTAGGTACTTGAAAATTTTTTTTTCGATGAGGTACTAGTACCTATTAGACAAAAAAAAGATTTAAAAAACTTTTAAATGTTCTCGAATACAAGAATGTAATGGTTCAGTACATTGGACTCTTAAAAAGTCTATTAAGGTCTATGGTTAATGTGCAATTTTTATTTAAAAGTGCATTCTCTTATCTTTTAATATTCAAAGTTGTATTTAATCGTTCATCTGTAAATATTATGATTTTTGTAATAAATATTTTGAAATGATGTTTTTTTTTATTTCTTACGACGAGATTATTATTTTCAACCCTCATGTGTTCAACCTAGATACTCAGTCAACGGTTCAACCCTTAGAGTTTCTATATAAATACTCTAAGCTTTAGATTTCGCGAACTCCGTTTATTAGTATTGAATTTCTGATTTTGATCATCTAGGTACTTTTGCTGTTGACTGTACCTATGGAAAGTGCGCACTAGGGCACATGTTATCATTATAGAGGAAATAAGAGCATCAAAAGTATGATGTACAACTCGTCATAGAAATATGTAAGCTCTAAATAACTTGTAATTTTGAATAAAATTGTAGTGTGAAAAGTGCGCCAGCGGCGCCCCCAATTTTTCCAGACTCTTTTTTGCCAAGCTGTATTGCTGATGCTAACGCTTGACATTAACAAAACGTAACGTCAACTTGACAAAGATAGCCTATCTGTCAAATGTCACAACAATCGACATAACCTCAAATAATTTCGATGTCGAGTGATTGTGATATAATTAAATAGTGGATAAATCAAGTATTATTTACTAAATATGTCAGCAAAGCACATGTTTTTGAATCCCGGATTCGTCCGGGCCCCACTACAGAACGGTGTGGGCCGATATGTTTGTCAGTTACAGCGGATTGTGCTGAAATTCTGTAAAAATCACGGTGGTAGTAGGGGTCTCAGGTAATGAGAGTTATTTTGTTATTTTTATATTATTAAGCATCCATACCATATAAAAAATATGATTTGTTTACATTAATAACAAATAAACAGTTTTGACTGATTGCCAAATAAAAATTTATGTTTTGTACATCTTTCAGGGATTTTATAGAACAAGATCTAGTAGATTTTGCTAAGGTGAATCCTGGCGTGGTGGTCTACTTGAAGCCGAGAAGACATCGCTCACCTGTCGTAGTGGCTGAATACTGTAAGTTTATTTAAAAAAAAAACACTTCATTCAAACCCAAATAAAATATTTATTTAAAATCTACCCTTGCTTTAGTTGTAGCAAGTGCGACTGCTGAGCACAAGGTACTGGGTTCGATCCCTGGGTCAGGCAATGTTTTTTTCGGTGTTTTCCCTGATGTTGAATGATATTACCCCGCACACATGCATTATTAATCATCATCATTTATTTAAGAGCTATGCTCTTGTCGATGCAGCTTCTTCCAGCTCTCCCTACAAGAGCCAATTCCTTGACCTCCTTATACGTCTCGACCTTTACTTTAATTATTAATAGGCAAATTTAATTAATTTATACTTACTACGTTAACACAATACGTAGGATAACTCCATCTTTATTTTCCAGTAAATGGAGACAGAGTTTGGATGAATATGCATAATAAAACTCACGAAGAAATAACAAAATGGATTGAAGTTCTGCGTACACAACAAGGCAACAACGCGTCCACGTACCTTAGAAAATACCAGTACACCGATTACCCATCCATTCAAGGGCCCTGGACTCCGTTCACATTCAAAAACCCCGAGTTGAATACTACTAAATTGCCCAACCCAGCCTTTGGGGCTAATAATAGGTTGCCTATAACGGCTACAGAGCAATTAAGGATTATGTTTGAAAAACAGAAATTGTCTGAGAAAAGTGAGGATTTGAAGACAGCGGAGTGAATGTTATTCGTTTTAATTTAGTTTTGTAGATATAAGTAGTAATAAAGATTGTTAGTAATATTTTGTTGTTTTTAAACCTTGTGGTAGTGGGGATTTGTGGGACGAATTTGCTGTTTGTGGGACAAAGCTACCTTTAATATTACACGCGCCCTTTACTAATGGGGGATAGCACAGATAGCCTAGTGGTATGACAGTCGACTGACAAGTCACAGGTCTCGAGTTCGATCCCAAGGCGCGCACCTCTGACTTTTCGTAAGTTATGTGCGTATTATAAATTAATTATCAGTTGCTAAAACGGTGACGGAAAACATCGTGATGAAACCAGCACACCAGAGATTTTTCGATGGTGTGTAAAGCCATGTCAGAGGCCTACGGGCGGTTTAAACTCTGACACCAGGTTGTTCAACAACCACACGATAAGAAGAAGAAGAAGAATGGGGGATATTCAAAGCGTCCTTTACGGAGGATGTCAAAGGTGTCCTTTACAAAGGCGGGACGGTTATCAGTTGCCTTATTCAAGTAACAGAAAAAAAACTATGGAAAATTATTGAATGAACAAAAAACATCCTAATTTGTTAATTATAGGGTAATTTATCACAAAATGTGCTTTATTTTTTATATATAATATTACTGCTTTCATCTTTTTATATAAAACAAAGTCGGGTTTGTTTGAACACTTATAACTCCAGAACGGCTGGCCCAATTTTCATGGTTTTTGAGGGTTAGAAGCGTTAGGACTACATCTCGAAATGACTAGATCGCGTTTGGACTAGATCGCGTTTCGACTAGATCGCGTTTCGACTAGATCGCGTTTCGTCTAGATCGCGTTTGGACTAGATCGCTTTATGACTAAATCTCGATATGACTAGATCGCGGTTTGGACTAAATCGCTATATGTCCAGATAGCGTTATGACTTAATATCGATATGACGTACAATCGCGTACAGTGGTATCAAGTAGCAATTAGTTCACAGATCCTCACACTTTAGCATTAGTACGTCATGGAGTATCAGTTGAATTAACTACCATGGAGTTTCGAATCCTTTAAAATAATTTTTTCATTCATATCAGTGCTGACACACTCCATCCATCTTTTCTTTGGTCTCCCTCTCCCCTTCCATCCATTAATACTCATATTCATCACTCTTTTAGACACATGCGTTTCATCTCTCCTCATCACATACCAAGCTCATACCAAGACGAATTGCGTAGTATAGGCTGTTTGAAAAGATTTGCAAAAATTTATCGAATAACCTTTTTTTTAGGGATTCGCTTGTATCTCGAAAACGGTGCATGTTATCGCAAAAATAATGAAAATTTTGCCCCCCTTTAAGAAACCCCACACCATATCAAGGCTTACACATGGGGAAAGAAAAAAAAAATTTAGAATAAAAATTTTAAATAAAATTATTTAAAAAAACAAAATAATATAATAAAAAATGGTGCCCTTTAATATAGTCTCAAACTTTCGCGAACATTTAACATAATGAAACAACTTAATAACGGTTATAACTCACGTTTTTAACCGACTTCCAAAAAAGGAGGAGGTTCTCAATTCGACTGTATGTTTTTTTTTTTTTTTTTTTTGTATATTTGTTACGCGATTACTCCTTCAGTTGTGGGCCGATTTTCAAAATTATTTTTGTAATCAAAAGGGTATACTCCCGAGGTGGTCCCATAGAAAAATTATCGTGATCTGATTATGAACTTACGAGATATGAAACGGAACTCCTCGTAGGATTATAGCAGAATTGTCGTAACAAGTAATATTGCTTTGTTTATAAGTGCAGTCGATGGCTGACGAGTAAAGAGGAAGAGGGGGGACGCGTGGTCAGCCCCCCCCCCCCCCTCCTATAATCATCCAAGATAAAAAATATCGTGTGAGGTATCGTTTGAATGGGCTTTTCATAAGGATTTCAAATATTAGCCTCACAAAAGTCTGGGAGGGGGACTAATTTTAGGCACCACTAAAAATCGTGAAAAAAAAAAATTTAAGTAATAAAAAATAAAACCGACTTCAAAAGGAACTAAAAAGCTTGAAATAACTTTAAAACGTTTTGGAGTCGGTTCCAAGTCAAGTTCTTACATTAAGATTTTTAATTTAGATATTAAAATTTTTATTTTGATAAAACACTCCTGACGTTTCGAGTGCTTTGCAGCACTCGTGGTCGCAGGCAGACGTCAGGAGTGTTTTATTTAAATAAAAACGCGAGTTATACTTAACCGTTAAAAAATTGTTTCAATAAGGTACCTACCCTTTATTTATCTTCTCTAAAATCAGTAGGTACTACTCTAGTTCTAGAAAAAGTTGGCAACCCAAGGTTGGCGAGAAAACAAATGGATGTCGGAAAAAACAATTGGACATCGGAAAAATAAATGGAAGTCGGAAAAATCAATGAGCGTCGGAAAACAAATTAATCTGCTTTACATACCATTAAATTTTATGATTTTCATTTGTTTTTCCGACTTCCATTGATTTTTCCGACATTCATTTGTTTTTTCACCATGAGCAGTAAAGGTTATTTTACTTTTTCTGTGGGTGTGGTTGATACCACAGAAACTACACTAGAAAACATATTTAACTCCTGGGAATACACTAAATAAAGGTACCGAGGAAAAAGAGCGGAATGTTCTAATTATCTAGGTACTGTACTTTAGAAAGGACAATATAGTCATTACGCTATCTGGACTTATAGCGATTAGTCCAAACGCGATCTAGTCATATCGAGATTTAGTCATAAAGCGAACTAGTCATAACTGCTATCTAGTCTTAACGAGATGTAGTCCTAGAGCTTCTAACCCGTTTTTGATTAGTTGAATTTGTCTCTGCATCGAGTAGCAGAATAGACATAAAAAACAATTGAATTATACCCCTAGGTATAGTGAAGGTGTGTACGGTAGGGTATGGTAGAATAGGCGTAAAGGTAGGTAAAATGTCGCGCCTTTGCATATACTAATACATACAGCGTGTAACAGAAGTCCGAAATAATACTTAAGGGCATGTATGTATATCATGAAGAGAATCACCTGTGAAAATATTGAATGGAAAAGAGGCATTTTTTTTTTCATACAAAATAATTCTTTCGATTTCATTTTCTTCAATAATGACAGATTTTGTTATGCTATGCGTGCCTAGTGCTTACTTAAAGAATTTATTGACGGTAAATAACCGGATTCGTGTTGATTTACCTTCCAACTGCAGCCTAGGGCCGAATTTGAAAGATTTTGGTGAAAACTTTGACAGTGGTTTACTCGAGTATTGTTTGGGGTTCAGTTCCAAAACCTAGGCTCAAGGATTGTTTATAGGGTACCTTATACGCCCTTAATGTATTATTTCGGACTTCTGTTACACGCTGTATATATACATATTATTATTTAGTAGAAATAAAAAGCGAAAATAAATCAAACTCATTTATTTAACAATGAAATATTTACAAAAATGTACACATAATGAAAATAATAATTTTAATTTAAAATTAATTGCATCACAAATCATTGTCTTTATTCCAACCATAATATACATGTAATAATTTATTTATTCAACGAAAATAACCTTTAAATAATGAGAGCCTCAAAATAAAGATTTCCGAAACTATTATAATTAATTGGTATAAGTTTTCTTTTGGGCAACTTTCACTAAAAGTTCTAAAATTACTCTGTGATGCTACTGCGGAGTTGATTCTATTGATCTATTAAATCTATTTTTATTAATTAGGGTGTACACACCGAAGCCGCGGGCGGGTTAGGGTAACTACAATTCGGCACATTCGATTCGGTTTTTTAGAAGAATTTTCATCGGGACTTCGAAAATACCGAACTATGTGTGTAACTTCCCTTAGTCTTCACCAATTGAGAAAAAAATTACCGATTGTCTCCTCTGGCACAAATCGGAAGTGAACAGTTGGGAAAATTTGTCACCCTGGTGACAAATGGGAAGACAGTTCTAGAAAGGAATTCTGGGAACAATCGTTCACTACATTGCAAGACAGGCAACTTTATCGGTGGCACGAGATCCACGGCATCTGCAGCGAGTACGGTTTGCTGCCTGGGTTGTTCCGCAGGGGCTGTACCGCCTGGGTTGTGCCGCAGGGGCTGTACCACCTGGGTTGTGCCGCAGGGGCTCTACCGCCTAGGTTGTGTCGCAGGGGCTCTACCGCCTTGTGCCGCAGGGGCTCTACCGCCTGGGTTGTGCCGCAGGGGCTCTACCGCCGGGCTGTGCCACAGGGGCCGTACCGCCTGGGTTGTGCCGCAGTGGCTCTACCACCTGGGTTGTGCCGCAGGGGCTCTACCGCCTGGGTTGTGCCGCAGTGGCTCTACCACCTGGGATGTGCCGCAGGGGCTGTACCGCCTGGGTTGTGCCGCAGGGGCTCTACCGCCTGGGTTGTGCCGCAGGGGCTGTACCGCCTGGGTTGTGCCGCAGGGGCTCTACCACCTGGGTTGTGCCGCAGGGGCTGTACCGTCTGGGTTGTGCCGCAGGGGCTCTTCCGCCTGGGTTGTGCCGCAGGGGCTCTACCGCCTAGGTTGTGCCGCAGGGGCTGTACCGCCTGGGTTGTGCCGCAGGGGCTGTACCGCCTAGGTTGTGCCGCAGTGGTTCTACCTCCTGGGTTGTGCCGCAGGGGCTGTACCGCCTAGGTTGTGCCGCAGTGGTTCTACCTCCTGGGTTGTGCCGCAGTGGCTGTACCGCCTGGGTTGTGCCGCAGTGGCTGTACTGCCTTGGTTGTGCCGCAGTGGCTGTACCGCCTGGGTTGTGCCGCAGGGGCTGTACCGCCTGGGTTGTGCCGCAGGGGCTGTACCGCCGGGGTTGTGCCGCAGGGGCTGTACCGCCTGAGTTGTGCCGCAGGGGCTGTACCGCCGGGGTTGTGCCGCAGGGGCTGTACCGCCTGGGTTGTGCCGCAGGGGCTGTACCGCCGGGGTTGTGCCGCAGGGGCTGTACCGCCGGGGTTGTGCCGCAGGGGCTGTACCGCCTGGGTTGTGCCGCAGGGGCTGTACCGCCGGGGTTGTGCCGCAGGGGCTGTACCGCCTGGGTTGTGCCGCAGGGGCTGTACCGCCGGGGTTGTGCCGCAGGGGCTGTACCGCCTGGGTTGTGCCGCAGGGGCTGTACCGCCGGGGTTGTGCCGCAGGGGCTGTACCGCCTGGGTTGAGCCGCAGGGGCTGTACCGCCGGGGTTGTGCCGCAGGGGCTGTACCGCCGGGGTTGCGCTGTCAATGCTTCTCAGTTTATGCGGGACTCCGATGTGTAGACACCTTTTAACTACACCTTTCCTTGAAGGGAAAGACAAAATAGGATACATTGTGACTACAGAATGTTGTTGACAATGAAAAATTTTACATAATTATGTAATATTTTTCATTGATAACACTTTAATATATTAATATTTATTTCTTTAACAAAAAATCTATTACGTTTCTGATCGCTAATTTAATATTGGAATAGTTTAAGACTTATTTTAGGCGTTTAATTTAATACAACCATTTAAAAATGGAATCTTTAAAAAAAGTTAAATAATTACGAAGGCCATTTTTAATTCTTTTTATTCGTTTTATTTAGCTTGCTCTTTTTATTATTTGGTTTAAATTTAGTAATCGATATTTCACCCCCTTCCTGTTGACAGATTGATCTGATATTTGGTACACAGCTTCAGTTTTGATGACAACCGTTTTACGTAAAAAAAATTACTTATTCTATTGAAAAATTTGTAATCCAATGTCTACGGTTTGATAGAACAACTTAATTACTTGAATTAATTTATAAGAATGTAAAAAAAAAAACTTATTTAAAAGTAAAACTCCTGACGTCATATCCCAATTAAGGGCCTTTACAGATTCGGGCTATTCTCGTATTAGACGTGTG
This sequence comes from Protodeltote pygarga, assembly GCA_936450705.2. Taxonomy (NCBI): domain Eukaryota; kingdom Metazoa; phylum Arthropoda; class Insecta; order Lepidoptera; family Noctuidae; genus Protodeltote; species Protodeltote pygarga. The sequence continues at coordinate 5,011,693 of OW388277.2, forward strand.
ATACGCGCGTACATTATAAACGAGCGCATGCGCATATTAATTATCATGCAAACATTTTTGGGTTAGTCAGTAGTTTTAAGGATTCCGGAAGCGTCGCTGGCGCACATTTACGAACGTCCTAAAACGAGCTAATTCGCGAAAATAGGCCTCACCTGTAATCGCTTTCAAATTTTAAAATAAAATCATCAAATTCGAAATATCCGTTTCAGAGCTCCGATGTCACAGACATACACAGTCTTAAAACTTCGTTTTGTTTTAAAAAAAAAAGAAAGTACAATATTTAAGTACTTAATATAACATTTACAAACAGAAAAATTTATAACACTTATTTATTATTTTACTCTAGCAACACTACCTCGTTTTTTTTTCTAGTTGTTTTTTTTATGCACTGACCTACAAGTTATCTGTAAAGAGGGCGCTGTATGTTTAAGGAATGTCAACTAACTGTAAATTTTTTTATTACCAAAAAGTATCGCTACGGAACTGTTTTTTTTTTCTTAAACCAGCCACGCACTGATGGCCTAGTGGCATGACCGTCGACTGACAAGTCAGAGGTCTCAAATTCAATCTCAAGGCGCGCTCTGACTTTTCGTAAGTTATGTGCGTATTATAAATTAATTATCACTTGCTAAAACGGTGAGGGAAAACATCGTGATGAAACCAGCACAGCTGAGAGATTTTTCAATAGTGTGTAAAGCCATGTCAGAGGCCTCAAAATCAAAATCAAAATATTTTTATTCATGTAGACCATTAGGCACTTATGAATAGTCGTAATTCTAATATTTTTAATAAAAGAGTGACTCTAGTTGCCAGTTCCTAGGGCAGCCTACCCTTCATGGAGAAGAATCTGGCAAGAAACTCCATGGTTGCTCTTTTAAATATAGTGGCTTACAATATTTTAGGTTACATTGTTCTGAGGTCTTATGTGAGAACAATGTCAGTCGGCTAAACACAAGTACACCTTAAATATATTTATGCTTTTGATAAAATTACCGCAGCAGCTATGAGCTGACCAGTCCCAACAGACGGCACCCGTTCACGAGTATGACGCATGCATCAGCCATCGCCTAACTCAACCATATTGTAGGGAATCAAACGACCCGACACACAACGCCACCGCTATCAGAACATTTCTGAGAGCATGACATACCCAAGCCGTACAGCAATCATCACGTTAATAAAAACTAAGTTGGAAGGACTACATGGTGCTCACATAATTACAAACATACATAGTAAGCAATACAAATACATGTCGGAGTATTCAAAAATATTAAGTATTCTATAATAAGTATTCAATATGATGTCAAAGCACAATAAAAATTGATTTTGAATATTAGTAAAGTTCAATCAGCGCTAGTGGGTCGCAGTGTGCAGGAGGGAGTAGTATGCCACACATCTTTATCCTCAATGTAATCCTTCAACTTATAGTAAGCTTTTGATATAAGGATACCTTTAATAACTGTTTTAAACCTAGCATCAGGCAGATCCTTAATTATAGAGGGTATTTTGTTGTAAAACTTAATACAGTTACCCATGAATGAGTTTTTGGTTTTAGAAAGTCTATAACCAGGTACCACAAGATTGTCCTTATGACGAGTGTTATAATTGTGAATATCACTCTTTTTTTGGAAGCAAGTTATATTTTTGCGAGTGTACAAGAGGTTTTGAAATATATACAAGGATGGTAATGTTAGTATATTTATCTTCTTAAAAAGTTCACGAAGTGAATCTCTTGGGCCTAAGTTGTAAATTGCTCGAATAGCTCTCTTTTGTAATATAAAGATGGTGTCAACATCCGCTGCCGATCCCCATAGTAAAATACCATACGACATAATACTATGAAAGTATGCAAAATATACTAGCCTAGCCGTTGCCTCATCTGTCACCTGTCGTATTTTCCGAACAGCAAACGCAGCCGAACTCAGTTTACCTGCAAGTACCTCTATATGAGGTCCCCATTGCAGTCCACAGTCTACAGTGACACCGAGAAATGGCCTACGGGTGGTTTAAACTCTGACACCAGGTTGTTCATCAACCATACGATAAGAAGAAGAACTAGGCACGGCCGAAGCCTACCAGAAGCAGCTTGGGTGTTAAACACTGCTAGTTTGTGACTTTTTCCCTTCATTAGTCGACTTCTACGACACGCAGAGACAGGCATAGATGCTATCCTTCCCCGACCAACCAAGATGATATACCAAAGTATAAGATTTAAAAATTATACATTATCTAGCCTTTTCCCAACTATGTTGGGGTCGGCTTCCAGTCTTACCGGATGCAGCTGAATACCAGTGTTTTACATGGAGCGACTGCCTATCAGTCCTCCACAACCCAGATACTGGGTTACACGATACCCCTTGGTAAGACTTAAAAATTTGGTAAGATTTAAAAATTATGCATGTGAAAATAATATTGGTCAGTTATCATTTCGAAGATATTCTTTTTTTCTATAACACGTGTTGACTTACGAATTTGGCGCCTGAGTTTTGAATACCAGATTTTGATATCTTAATACCTAAATAATAAAAGAAATTATATTTTTTATCTCATAAAGTTTGCTTTTATAACCTTCTCTCTTGCTTATTAAGGTCAGGCGCGGTCCTAAGGGGGTCACAGGGGACATGATCCCCCCCTAAATCTAAGATCATATTGAAAAATCTCAAAAATTTGACAAATAATGAAAGGAAATTTCTAGCTATCCCTAACAGCGATAAATGTATAGTTTGCTGACATCTAGTGGTGTTTTAATGAACTACGTACGATGGCTAAAATAACTTAAAAAAATGTCATCTAGTTTAGAAACAATTTTATTTATAAATATTTAATAAGAAAATTTGATAAAACAACTGATACGGATGGGATTCGAACCCACGATCTTCGACATACCGTGTCGACGCTCTAACCGCTGAGCCACCGTATCTGAGCTACCGGAGCTGAGAGTATATGAGCTACCGGATACGGTGGCTCAGCGGTTAGAGCGTCGACACGGTATGTCGAAGATCGTGGGTTCGAATCCCATCCGTATCAGTTGTTTTTTCAAATTTTCTTATTAAATATTTATTTTAATAAGCTATCATGTGTTATATCATGTAAAAAATTCACAAAAATATTAACAATTTTATTCCAGATAGGTACCCATTTTTTATTTGTGTAGTGAGTGACGCCCTCCAAAATTTCAGGCTGCGACCGCGCCTGATTAAGGTAGTCTCTAAGCATTTGGCAAAAATCGTATATTTTTAAACCATCGCATAAAGTAAAAAAGCGAACTTTTTGTTAGAAATTGAGTTTTTGATTATTTTTCGATGTCAACAAGCAGACAATAGTCATTAAATAACAGACACAAAACATTTTTTTTTTGTTGGCTTTGTTATTATTTTTTGATATTTGATTTTAGAATTGGAGCTATTTTTTGATATTTGATTTTAGAATTGGAGCTGTGTCCATCATCCCATATAGGTACTAGCTTTACACAATTGCTGACCCAAAACTCAAATAATTAGCTCAATACTCGTCCGCCATGATGAGGACCACCAAAGCTGTCCATCCGTTGAAGGGTTTACATCCAGAACCCTTGCCGTCTTCTCCAGAATACTGCTCGAAGAGATACCCTGTCTTCTTGTATTGGTTCAAGATATTTCCTAAAACAAAAAAGACGTTTAGCTAAGGGGGAAACACTTTTGCGGTCTATCGGCGTAGGTGTAGCAGAGGTGTAGTGACTAGTGTGGGGGGGTGCAGTCAGCAGCCACGAGTTTTAAAATTAGAAATAGCAAAAACTCTAATTCATACCCATAGGTTGAGTTAGTTTTTTTTTAGTACTGCCGCACAAATTGACTCCATGCTGCCTGATGGAAAGCAGTCAGTGGAGTCCCATAGTGATGGCCATCATCCCTGCAGCCAGCATAGCAAGGCGGCATGATGGCCCTCACCTTGACAGCCTTGAGAAAAGCTTTTTCACGTCCCGCTTAAAGGACCCAGGATCATAAGTGGAGGGAAACACGTGGGCTGGTAACGAGTTCCACGTCTTAATAGATGGTGCCAAGCGAAACCGCAAGAATGCGAAAGAGAGGCGAAATGAAGTCTTTGAAAAGACTGATTAAAATAAGGAGGGGCGAATTTTCATTCTGCCCCGGGCGGCGAAAACCCTAGCGCCACTGAGTTGTATTGCTTCAAAGAGGAGAGCAGGAGAGCGCGAGGAAATTGTAATACTCACTCACGACGTTGTCCCCGAGCCTGGCGAGGAGTTGCCTGGCTCGGTCGCTGTGCGGTCCATCTTTGTAGTCTTATTGCTTCAAAGAGGAAAACGCGAGGAACCTCTATTGGCCTATTGGCCAATAGAGGTTCCTCGCGTTTTCCTCTTCAATATAGCTTCAAAGAGGAGAGCGTGAGGAATTAGTAATACTCACTCACGACGTTGTCCGTCTTTGTAGTCTTATTGCTTCAAAGAGGAATCTCTATTGGCCTATTGCTTCAGAGAGGAGAGCACGAGGTAGTTGGAATACTCACTCACGATGTTGTCCCTGAGCCTAGCGTGGAGTTGCCTGGCTCGGTCGCTGTACGGTCCGTCTTTGTAGTCTTATTGCTTCAAAGCGGAGAGAGCGAGGAATCTCTATTGTCCTATTGCTTCAAAGAGGAGAGCACGAGGAAGTTGTAATACTCACGACGTTGTCCGTCTTTGTAGTCTTATTGCTTCAAAGAGGAATCTCTATTGGACTATTGCTTCAAAGAGGAGAGCGTGAGGAATTAGTAATACTCACTCACGACGTTGTCCCTGAGCCTAGCAAGGAGTTGCCTGGCTCGGTCGCTGTACGGTCCGTCTTTGTGCTCTTATTGCTTCAAAGAGGAAAACGCGAGGAACCTCTATTGGCCTATTGCTTCAAAGAGGAGACCATGAGGTAGTCGTAATACTCACTCACGACGTTGTCCCTGAGCCTAGCAAGGAGTTGCCTGGCTCGGTCGCTTTTCGGTCCATCTTTGTAATCTTATTGCTTCAAAGAGGAAAACGCGAGGAATCTCTATTGTCTTATTGCTTCAGAGAGGAGAGCACGAGGAAGTTGTAATACTCACTCACGACGTTGTCCCTGAGCCTAGCAAGGAGTTGCCTGGCTCGGTCGCTTTTCGGTCCATCTTTGTAATCTTATTGCTTCAAAGAGGAGAACGCGAGGAACCTCTATTGGCCTATTGCTTCAAAGAGGAGACCATGAGGTAGTCGTAATACTCACTCACGACGTTGTCCGTCTTTGTAGTCTTATTGCTTCAAAGAGGAATCTCTATTGGCCTATTGCTTCAAAGAGGAGAGCATGAGGAAGTTGTAATACTCACTCACGACGTTGTCTCTGAGCCTGGCGTGGAGTTGCCTGGCTCGGTCGCTGTGTGGTCCGTCTTTGTAGTCTTATTGCTTCAGAGAGGAGAACGAGACGAATTTCTATTGGCCTATTGCTTCAAAGAGGAGAGCGCGAGGAAGTTGTAATACTCACTCACGACGTTGTCCGTCTTTGTAATCTTATTGCTTCAAAGAGGAATCTCTATTGGCCTATTGCTTCAGAGAGGAGAGCGTGAGAAATTAGTAATACTCACTCACGACGTTGTCCCTGAGCCTGGCGTGGAGTTGCTTGGCCCGGTCGCTGTGTGGTCCGTCTCTATTGGCGTAGTGCTTCAAAGAGGAGAGAGCGAGGTAGTTGATGTTGATCCACACTTGTCCGCGCCAGTAGGGGGGGTCGTGCTCGGTGTTCCGCTTCATGTAGAGGGGGGAGGATTTTGAGAGGGATCTGAGGGGGAAATCAGGAAATTTAATTTTGAATTCCATAATTCTAAAATAGGATAACAGAGCATTTTTTTTAAAATAAAGCCTTTTTTTTAAATAGAGCATATTTTTCGACTACAGTATTTTTTTTAATAGAGCATTTTTTATCACTTTCCCTCGACGTGATAACAAAAAAACTTCTATTGTATTTCGTAACGTGTCCCGCTAAGTGTTAAATAGAGGATTTAGCTCGACTAGTTTTTTTTAAATAGAGCATTTTTTTAAAGAAGAGCATGTTTTTTTTCGCAAAACTTTTTCGAAATAGAGCATTTTTTTTAAATAAAGCATTTTTTTAAAATAACATCTCTAGTTTACGTATTGTAAAACTAAATATTGGTATTTTTTTAATTCATTGCAATATTGTCCAAAACTAACTAATGTTGCAGCAAAATGATATTTTCCTTACCTAAGACCATACGGGGTCCACAGTAGATCAGGTTTATCTAAATCCTCCAATATCTTGCCCAATTTGTCACTGTCTGGCTTCAAAACTTTCAGCAGCATTGGGAATAGAGACACGTAACCTGAAAAAAAAATTGTAGATTCAGCATAACAGAAAACGTTGTGAGGTTCTACCAACTGGTTGACCAAGTGTTCAACCGGTTGACCAACTATTCAACCGGTTGACCAACTGTTATGCCGACTGGTTATAAAGCAGTGATATACTAGTGGTATCACCGTTGGACTGCCAAGTCAACCCCTCAAAACCCATCCACGCACCTCTGACTTTTCGGATTCATGTACGTATTAGAAATTAATTATCACTTGCTAAAACGGTGAGGAAAATCATCGTGACAAAACCAGCATACCAGATAGATTTTTCAATGATGTATAAAGCCATGTTAGAGGCCTAAAGGCAGTTTAATTCTAACATCAGGTTGTTCCACGATATACGATAGAGAAGAAAAACCAACCGATTGAGAAACTGTTTGACAAACTATTTGACCAACTGGTTGATAAACTGTTCAACCGGTTGACCAACTGTTCAATCGGTTGATCAACAGTTCAATCGGTTGACCAACTATTCAATCGGTTGACCAACTGTTCAACCAGTCGGCTAACTAACTGTTCTGCCAACCGGTTGACCAACCGGTCTGACCAGTCTGGCGTCCACGTACCAGAAGCTAGTTAATAAATCTTACCAAAGGCTGAAGTAACTAATCTAGGTTGTGGAGGCACTGTCACACTTCGCACGACTCTGGCGCCCTCTGACGGAGACTTGGGTTGTTGACGAACTAGCCGTACTCCGTCCGTGTGGAGACCTGTTTGAAAAAAATATCGCCATTGTACAGTCAACTCATGACAGTAGTGACACTGAACTACAAAAATAGCCTTTACTGATACGTAATAAGGGTGCTGTCAATGTCAAATTGTTACCACACATGTGCGGTTGACTGTACTACGAGAAGTCACTATGTGTAATTAAACGGTTTTACTTAGCTTGAACTGTTTATTATTTGGTTCAAATTTAGTAATCTATATTTCACCCCCTTCCTGTTGACAGATTGATCTGATATTTGGTACACAGCTTTAGTTTTGATGACAAAACCGCTTTACGTAAAAAAAAATTAACTTATATTATTTTTTACTAAACATAAGTTAATTTTGTCAATAATTATCTACATATGAGATATTCATGTTGTTATCATTGTCCGTGTGGTTTCCGGCCTAAGAATAGAACCACCCCTACTCGTCCCGCGGGTGTCGTAAGAAGCAACAAAGGGAAAGATCTGGAGGATGGGCAGCATCCTTCTGTGTAACAGCAATCATCTGATACTGCGATCGTCAACCCGCTTGTCCAGTGTGGCGATTATGGGTAAATACCTCCAATTTTGATTTGATTGATAGAATTAAATTGAAATGTCTATTTGTTAAATCAAAATAAAAACTGTTTTCGAAACTATCTTGCATGGTACTTGTAAACGGCTGGACCGATTTTGAAGGAATTTTCACTAACACTAGCTGTAACTTAGGCTAAAAAAAACTTTCGCAACTTCATCGAGATCTCGCGAAGTCAGGCGGTAAGCTTGTTATCAAAATCAATCAAAATCAAAATATTTTTATTCATGTAGACCATTGGGCACTTATGAATAGTCATAATTCTAATATTGTTTGTTGTAAGAGTGACTCTAGTTGCAGTTCCAAGGGCAGCCTACCCCTCATGGAGAAGAATCTGGCAAGAAACTCCATGGTTGCTCTTTTAAATATAATGGCTTACAATATTTTAGGTTAGGTTATTAGTTATTACATTCATCTAAACCATAGAGAATTCAAGAAAATATAGAGTGATAACGTTAACCACATTGCCTTGTGCGGAGCGAAAGCAGGTCTCACCATAGAAATGATAAAATGTAATTTTTTCAAATTATGTTTTCTAGACGTTTTTCAAAATTTAACTCAGCAGTTAACCATGATATAAGCTAAAATGTAACTTTTCGCTCGTGGAGCCTAGTTGAACCGCAGTTGATCGAGGTATGATCGCAAACGGAGCTCGTGTCGCGGCCGCGTTGTTCATACCCGTGCTCACGGTTCATACTTCTATAGGATTGCTCTATATTTTCTTATATACTCTAAGATCTAAACATACCATAGTCAGCATAAGTTTGCGAGTTCGACGACCAGTGTAGTTCATTGAGCAATTCCTCATCACCCAACTGTTCACGAGTCGCTTCATATCTGAATCAAATTATACGTCATAAATATGACGTCATTCAGAACGTCAAGTTAAAGGAAATGTGTTATGGGGGCGGTAAGTACATAATTACTATCGCAGATACATTCGATGCCCGAGTCGCAGGGGAGGGATATAATGGCCTGATGTTAGAAAAAGTCGTACCGCCCAATGTGACATACAATATATATCATTATACTTGCAAGGAAATAAACAACAAATCAATCTACAATGTATTACTACATAGTATAAAACAAAGTCGCTTTCTCTGTCCCTATATCCCTAACTTAAATCTTTAAAACTATGCAACGGATTTTGATGCGGTTTTTTTTATGATTTGAAAATTTGTTTCATTATGTTAAGGGTGATGGTCCCATCGCGGCGGGAAATTTAAAAATGAAAGAGGTTTTTTGGCTTTTTTTACCACTTTCTATATGAAATATTGCATTTTTCTTTAGTTTGCGCTCCTAGTCAATAAAGACGCTAAAATTTTGTATATTTATGTAAAATACTAAAAAACAGTTTCATGTTGAATCTTACATAAACATGCAAAATTGGTAACTCAAAAGTTAAAACAAAGTAATAAATAGTAGCGTCTTTGTTGACTAGGAGCGCAAACTAAAGAAAAATGTAATATTTCATATTGCAAGTGGTTCAAATTAGCAAAAAACCTCTTTTATTTTAAATTTCCCGCCGCGATGGGATTACCCTTAAACGTTCGCGAAAGTTTGACACAATATTAACAGAAATATTATCTCACTTGCTTGAATCCCTGTGCAATACATCGGCGATGGTCATCATGGCGTCAGCGGCGGCGAACATCCAACACCTTAGATCTACGTGACGCTCTATATCTGATGGATGCGAGGCTCTGAAATCAACACAGACATTATCCTCCTAGCCTTATTAACAGGGTTGGATTTTGTACGATAATTATCGTATTTGTACTATAATTTCAGGCTTGGTACGATATACGATCCATATGTAAGGATCGTACGCAAATGTACGATAATTTCAAGTAGTCCAAATAATTACCAAAAAAGGTGCAGAAATGCGAAACGTAGCAGTTGACGACCTTTTTTTTTTATGGTCCTCGATGCTATGATTCGGATTGATTTCAGTATCTATGTGACGACCTTTTTTTATGCCATTCCTTATGCTGGATCGTTCCATTCATTCGATTTGAATGATTGTACGATAATTTCTGACAAATACTATCTTTTTAACCTTTTTATGCTATCCTTTTCAACGTACCCAAATCCAACCCTGCTTATTAATACCACTGATAGCCTAGTATGACCGTCTACTGACAAGTCAGAGGTCTCAAGTTCGACTTTGGCGCGCTCTGACTTTTCGTAAGTTATGTGCGTATTATAAATTAATTATCAGTTGCTAAAACGGTGAGGGAAAACATCATGATGAAATCAGCACACCTGAGAGATTTTCAACGGTGTGTACAGCAGTCAGAGGCCTACGGGCGGTTTAAACTCTGACACCAGGTTGTTCATCAACCATACGATAAGAAGAAACTTAGTACTAGAATCGCTAATGCATATTTGATTTTTTCCTTACTACAAAAATTGTATAATTTGTGTTTATATCAGAGCAGTATTTCGTAGCAGTTATATTCTAGTGGTGACCGTTAACTGGCAAGTCAGAAGTCTCAAGTTCGAACCCAAGGCGCGTCAAAAATCTACAATTGACAGCCGCGGCCAACAGCTTAACGTGCTATCCGAGGCGCGAAGTGATAATTAATTTATAAAACGCACATAACTTACGAAAAGTCAGAGGTGCGCGCCTTGGGTTCGAACCCGCGACCTCTGACTTGCCCAACGGTCACCACCACTAGGCTATCACGATTCATTATCATGAGTCTAAAAATATCTTATTTTAAAAAGAAGGTTCAACTTTGACATTTTATACCTGGGGTAATCATCAAGACCTGAAGTCAAGGTCTTGGGGTTTAGTTGTAATCCATCATCGTCTCGCCCCCTCCAGCGATAGGAGGTCGGCTCCTCTCCTTTCTGTGTAGTTTGGAACCATAGGTACCAAGCCTAAAAACACCAGAATAAATATAATGTACTGTGTGGTTTCCTGCCTAAGAATAGAACCACCCCTACTCGTCCCGCGGGTGTCGTAAGAAGCGACAAAGGGAATGAATGATGGGCAGCAGCATCCTTCTGTGTAACAGCAATCATCTGCTACTGTGATCGCCAACCCGCTTGTCTAGCGTGGCGATTATGAGCGCACAAAAGTGGCGCGTATTGAGAGAGGCCTATGTTCAGCAGTGGACTAATACAGGCTGATAATGATGATGATGATAACGAAAATTTGTGAATTGTGAGTTGAAGGGGGTAATCTCTGGATCTACTGAACCGATTTAAAAAATAAAAAGACTTTTTCGTGGTAGTCGGATTCGCTAAGTCAGAGAAAAAACGGTCGAAAGTTTAAGAGATACTTCCCCCCCCATCAGGTCTAAAAGTACCTACCAGTATGTAGGTCTAGCCTAGTAACAAGTTATCAAAAAAACTCTAAATAACAATTATAATTTTTATATGAAACTAGCTGCCCCGCGCGACTTCGTACGCGTGATTATCCTACTTCAAGGCCTATTCTACCCCTACCCTACTCTACCCACTACCCTATTCTACCCCTAACCTACTCTACCCCTAACCTACTCTACCCCTAACCTACTCTACCCCTACCCTACCCCTAACCTACCCTACACTACCCCTACCCTACCCTACACTACCCCTACCCTACCCTACACTACTCCTATCCTACCCTACCCCTACCCTACTATACCGCTACCCTACCCTACTATACCGCTACCCTACCCTACTCTACCCCTACCCTACCCTACCCTACTCTACCCCTTTTTCTCACCTTTAAACCTTCCCTGGATCTCCACAAATAATTCAAGACCAAAATCAGCCAAATCGGTCTAGCCGTTTTCATGCTATGTCGTGACAACGGAAAACGGGTTTCATTTTTATATATATAGACTGTGGTCAGAATGCGCGCGGCGCTTATACGAGTCGGTCGTATCGTTAAAGACAGGTAATCTGTGTGGACTGCTTCGCGGCGCCCCTGGGGTAATGTGAATAGTTTGAGAAGCCCTGCCATCATCATCAGCCATAAGACGTCCACTGCTGAACGTAGGCCTCCCCCGACTTCCAGAAGCCCTGCCATAGAATACAACAAATACGATTGTCGCATGACGCATGTTGTATGAGTGAAAAAAAAAAACCGAGTTCTAACAATAAAAAGCTAGAAAAAAAAACAAAAACTTTCGATTTGGAGTCCAGTTCCAGATTAAAACCACCTCATTCTAAGCCAACAGACTCCAAAACGAACGTTTTTATGTTTTTTCTAACTTTTTTATATTTCAAGTGGGTTTTACTTTTTGTTAATATTATTTAATTTTTTTCCAATTTTGAATTCCACATCAACAACTTTCACTTCACGGAGTAAAAAAATATAGTTTAAAAACTAAAACCCGACTACTTAAAATCTTACATACTATCATGGACAAAGCCGGTGCACCACTAAAGGTGAGATTTGCTTGCACCCGGCGTCCGAACGTAGCCCTAGTCCCGCTCCTACGCACGTAGCATTATTCAGAGCATTTTGATCGCAAAGTGGTGCACCGTTCGTGTCCGCGATAGTACATAGACTGCTAAAATCATATATCCCTCCTTTTTATTCTAGTCGGGTAAAAATACGCATCGAATTAAAAACTCCTCCCTTTTTCAAGTTGGTTAAAAAGGAATATCATAATTATCTCAAAAAAGTACCAGGACAACATGACCGACCTGCAGTCTGCTGAACATTCTGTCCAGCGTGCTCCGGTGCCTGGACTCGGAAGCGAACAGCTCCGGCCGTATCTTCACGAGGTGCGCCAGCTGGATGAGGAGCATCGGCGGGTTGGCGGCGGCGTTGCTTTGGACCACGAACTCTTTTGGTACCCTGGCTAAAGCTTCTGCGCCTGGTGGGAAAGAAATAAACAATATTGATGCTCATTCCCTTGCAACTAATTTAGAGACACTCTCTTTCTAACAGAGATCATTAGAAAAGGATAGAAGATTTTTAGAGCTGTCAAACGGGTTATGCGCAAGCTATTGGTCTGGGTATTATTCACTCGGGTGCTATTTGGCTGGGTGCTATTCACTCAGGTGCTATTTGCTCCAAGCTATTGGGGTGAATGCTATTGGGGTGGGTGCTATTGGGATGGGTGCTATTGGGCTGGGTGTTATACACAGGCGCTATTGGGTTGGGTGCTACACACTCAGGTGCTATTGGGCTGGGTGCTATTGCAACTGAGCTAGTTGCTGTTTGAGGTAAACGTCTTTCTTCTTACCTACCTAAGATCTGTTCTCTAGGGATCCAGCCCTCAACATTGATAAGGTCCATCCAATGAGCCGCGATGTCCATCTGTATCTCTGGAGACCAGCGACCGATCAGCAGCCCGTGGAAACCCTCGTCCCAGAGGAAACCGCGGGGGAAGAAGGATCTAGAAAACAGTTATTGTAAAATGATCTCTAGTTCTTTGAAATAGCGTTGGAATACGAATGCTGACAGTACATAACCCTGTAACTGTTCCACTGTAGGGCAGCCTCTTATCATAAGGAGAAGGATCGAGCATTAATCACCACGCTAGTTCAGCGTGTTGGCGATTTCAGACTGTTAAGCCCAGATTTCCTCACGATGTTTTCCTTCACCAATCAAGGTCAATCACTTGCCGCCGTACGGCACCCGGCACGGCTATTGGCCGCATTTGAGTTGTTTTTAATTTAGTTTTTTTTGTAATTTAGTATTTTTTTTATTTTGTATTTTTTTTTACCTTTTATATCAAATTTAAGTTGGGTTCTAACGCTAACCTAAATTTTCAACAAGGTCATTTACCTGCTGGGCACTCCGGTGTACAACGGAGCCCTCCAATACGGCACTGGCTCGCTGGTGTACTGTGATTGGACTCTGCCAGCCCCAAAGAAGTAACCTATACCGCCCACCATGTTTGATAACGCAGCCCGGGCTAATGCTACGTCCTCTGGTGGATAACTAAAAACAATCAAATATAATATTAAATTGATAGCCTATTCGATCGTGATAGCCTAGTGGTGGTGACCGTTGACTGGCAAGTCAGAGGTCTCGGGTTCGAACCCAAGGCGCCTCTAACTTTTCATAAGTTATGTGCGTTTTATAAATTAATTATCACTTACTCCGTGGCTCGGAAAGCACGTAAGATCTCTCTCCAATCGTGTCTGATTGCCGTCCCATCGGACATTGAGAGTGAGGGAATAGAGAGTGCACCTGTGTTTGCGCACACACTTGTGCACTATAATATTTCTTGCGTAATTGGCTAGTCGGCGTTGAGATTGGCCGCTGTGACCGAAATTTGGTCATATTATCTCATTGGTCATATTATGTCATGGGTCATATTATCTCATTGGTCATATTATCTCATTGGTCATATGATCTCATTGGTCATATTATCTCATTGGTCATATTATCTCATTGGTCATATTATCTCATTGGTCATATTATCTCATTGGTCATATTATCTCATTGGTCATATTATCTCATTGGTCATATTATCTCATTGGTCATATTATCTCATTGGTCATATTATTATTAGTCGGTAAAAATGATACATATACATACCCTTTCTCATCTAATTTAAATTTCTCTTCAAACTCCTTATCAAAATCATTTTTCTTAAAGTCCAGGGTCTTTGTATATTCATCCCCTTTCAACGGAGGGGTGGGCAGGTCCTCTGTGGTGTACACTATGTCTAATACGAATGGAGTTTCTACAAGCAGTTGAATGGGGACGAAGTTGATGTCCTTTTCCTGTTAAAAAAAAAACGTAGATTTAGGTAAGAATACTGACACCATGTGCCGTGTGGTTTCCGTCGTGATAGCCTAGTGGTGGTGACCGTTGACTGACAAGTCAGAGGTCTCGGGTTCGAACACAAGGCGCGCACCTCTAAAATCAAAATCAAAATATTTTTATTCATGTAGACCATTTTAGGTACTTATGAATAGTCATAATTCTAATATTGTTATAAGAGTAACTCTAGTTGCCAGTTCCAAGGGCAGCCTACCCCTCATGGAGAAGAATCTGGCAAGAAACTCCATGGTTGCTCTTTTAAATAATGGCTTACAATATTTTTGGATACATTGTTCTGAGATGTTATGTGAGAACAATGCGAGTCGACTAAACATAGGTACGCGCCTTAAATATACATATATACTTTTGATCAAATTACTATAACAGCTATGGGCTGACCAGTCCCAACAGACGGCACCCGTTCACGGGCATGACGCAAGCATCAGCCATCGCCCTACTCAACCATATTGTAGGGAATTAGACGACCCTACACATAACACCACCGCTATCAGAACATTTCCGTGAGCATGACATACCCAAGCTGCATAGCAATCATCACGTCGAAAGACAATCATCACGTCAATAGATAGATATCACTCTGACTTTTCATAAATTATGTGCGTATTATAAATTAACTAGCGACCTAGGCTTCGCACGGGTGCAATATACATATAAACCTTCCTCTTCAATCACACTGTCTATTAAAAAAACTACATCAAAATCCGTTGCGTAGTTTTAAAGATTTAAGCATACATAGGGATATAGGGACAGAGAAAGCGACTTTGTTTTATACTATGTAGTGATTATCAGTTGTTAAAACGGTGAGGGAAAACATCGTGATGAAACCAGCACACCTGAGAGATTTTTCAACGGTGTGTAAAGCCATGTCAGAGAAGAGGCCTACGGACGGTTTAAACTCTGAAACCAGGGGGGTAATTCCGCTATTTTACCAAAAGTGTCCATTCTGACACCATGCTATTGCCATTGTTCTATTTATGTCACAGGCCTTAAAAAAGTACTTGCGGAATACCATTATTATTCCATTTATTTATTTTCTATACATATAAAATACATTTTTAAATATATATAAAAAAAATAAAAATATACATTTAAAAATATAAAATATAGTAGCCCACCGGTATCGGGAACAGGGTCCAAGCTACCGGTGGTTACGGGTCCAGAGAGATCATCATCTGCCTAGCCTTTTCCCAACTATGTTGGGGTCGGCTTCCAGTCTTACCGGATGCAGCTGAATACCAGTGTTTTACATGGAGCGACTGCCTATCAGACCTCCACAACCCAGTTACTGGGTTACACGATACCCCTTGGCAAGACTGGTTGTCAGACTTTCGGGTTTCTGACTACCCGTAACGACTGTCAAAGATCTACAATTGACAGCCGGGGCCAACAGCTTAACGTGCTATCCGAGGCACGGAGAGTGATAATTAATTTATAAAACGCACATAACTCACGAAAAGTCATAGATGCGCGCCTTGGGTTCGAACCCGTGACCTCTGACTTGCCAGTCAACGGTCACCACCACTAGGCTATCACGAGTCCAGAGAGAGAAACATTATTATTATTATTAGCCAAAATTATCCCACTGCAGGGCAAAGGCCGTTCCCTCTTTCCACTACTCTCTGTTCGTAGCTTTAGTAGGCCAATCCTCCAAATGAGTGTCCAGCTCATCCCGCCATCTTTTTCTGGGCCTGGCGGAATACCATAAGACGTAAAATAATGCCATTGTCATTACACTGCCACTCTATTAAGACGTTTTGTCGTTACGTGAATCGGGCCCCTGGTTGTTCATCAACCATACGATAAGAAGAATGAAGGTGTACCTTTTCATTGAGTTCGTCATCAGGTCCTAGCACCGCCAGTCTCCCGAAGGTCGAGTGGCGCTCTATCTTGAGTAGCGAATAGAATTTCTCTTTTAAGAGATGGAGACCTGGTGCGTGGCCCTCTGAATATGACATGTGAAGGACTTTGCCTGAAACAAGAAAAAATATTTATAACAAAAGTAGGCAAAGTTTAGTATCTTAATAGGCATGACGACAGTATTAAAAATCGTGGATTTAACTTAGAGTATATAAGAAAAAAATAGAGCAACCCTATAGAAGTATGAACCGTGAGCACGGGTATGAACAACGCGGCTGCGACACGAGGTCCGTTTGCGATCATACCTCGTTCGACTGCGGTTCAACTAGGCTCCACGAGCGAAAAAGTTACATTTTAGCTTATATCATGGTTAACTGCTGAGTTAAATTTTGAAAAACGTCTAGAAAACTTAATTTGAAAAAATGACATTTTAACATTTGTATGGCGAGACCTGCTTTCGCTCCGCACAAGGCAATGTGGTTGACGTTAACACTCTATATTTACTTGAATACTCTATGGGATTTAATGATGTTAGGGGCAGGGTTGATATGATTTAAATCACTTGATTTTAATCACTGATTTTAATCGTGATTTTAATCAACTGATTTTTATAAAAAAATCATTGATTTAAATCAATAAATTTTTACTGCAACCAAATCAGCTAAAAAGTGTCCAGAGACTTCCCCCGACATAGACTACGGCACGCACAAACGTGCAATGCCATACATGCGAGTATAGCGATACAGTACCGGGGATTCAAATTAGTCTTTCTTTTGAAGGGACTAAATTCTAAAAAATAAAAGACTGTGGTGGATTTTAAGTTTTGACTTCCCTTGTTATTTTTTCATTAAATAGTAGGTATAAACCAAAATACGTTGTTTTCTTTTAATAAAAAACTGGCTATTTTAATCTATCTATAATCTAAGTAATAAAAAAGACAAGAAAGTAAAAAAATCAAAAAAATCTGATTTAAATCAAATTAATCCGATTTAAATCAAATTAATCGGATTAATTTGATTTTTTTATAAAAATCATGATTTTTATCAACCCTGGTTAGGGGAAACATTATATAAAGAAAAATTAAAACACTGCTTCAGTTTTATTTAAAAATATTAGATTATTAAGATTTTCACTAAAATAAAACCTTAAAATATTGCAATCCGCCATTTTGGCTGAAACAGCAGTCACAGCGTATGGCGTCACGCTTAGGTAAAAATCCGCTGTCAACACCGTTTTGTTGTATTGAATATTTGACATGTTTACTTAAGCGTGACGTCAAAGTCGACGCCATGACACCTGAGAGCTGTTTTGACGCACTATTGAAAAAATATTAGAAAAATGGCTTTATTCTTCGTTAAACTAAAGTTTATTACCGAAATAAAGGTTTTTTCGTAATTAGTAAATGTGTCCTACATTACGGAAGAAGATTTGAAAATCTTTCGTCACGCCTATTGTATAACAAAGTCGGGTTTGTTCAGACACTGTTATAACTCGAGAACGGCTAGACAGATTTTCATGGTATTTGATTTGTCGTATTTGTCTTTGAATAGCAGAATAAATATTGAAAATAATGGAATTATACCCATAGGGTAAGGGTATTATATAATTGTATTTTGTGTAACAAAAGCATATGACCCCACATGAAATCTATATGGGGTCGAATTCCACTGTTACACGATTTTATGGAGTCGTCTACTGCAGCTCGACTTCTGGACTGACGTTATAATTGTAATAACTTTAATATTTGAAAGAAAGAAAGAAATAATTGATTGTCACCAAAACAAAAGTGTACACAAAAGAAATTACAATATAATATAAATATTTATATTTTACCTTTCTGAGGCAACAAACTGACTCTGAAGTTATGCAGCTGCGGCGTATGGCCCCAAATGGAGCCATCTTCATACCACAGTCGCGAGTGAGGGGCGGCTGGACCCATGGACTCGTCTAACGCGCCGTACCAAATTAACACGAACGGCACATTCGCGTTACCCTGAGAAAAAAGAAGTTTAAAAATATTAGGTGTCTCTTTGTTCATGTCAGGAATATTACTAAGCTCCGGGAGCTGCAGAGTGCGCGAGCGCAGACAGACCTGCGCATGCGCATTGGCCGGTATCGTCTACTACGTAGGACCCCAAACTTTTTTATCTCGTAGACCACTTGGCGATATATTTTGTTGTGTGTAGACCTTTTTTATGTCGTGTTATTTTTTTTATGGTAATATCATTAATAGCTTAATGGTATGACCATTGGACTGCCAAGTCAAAGGTCGTAGGTTCGAAACCCAGACACGTTTCTCTGACTTTTCGGATTCATTCAAAAATGGTGAAGGAAAACATCGTGAGGAAACCAGCACACCTGAGAGATTTTTCAACGGTGTGTAAAACCATGTCAGAGGCTTACGGGTGGTTTAAACTCTGACACCAGGTTGTTCATCAACCATACTATAAAGAAGATAAAATATCAAATACCTATGTATATTTTTTTAGCAGTTGGCAACCCAATGGGCTTATGGGCTGGGAGCGACCCCCATCAAAGCAATACGTACCTTAGAAGTGACATTGATACGTGCCGTCCAATGCCCCCCATGTTCTCCCCCGGGAGTCTTGATAAACGACGTAGTGATATTATGAGGGGGATCAGATATGATTTGCTCCCCAAACGAGACCCCATCGTGGCGCAACCATCCGTAGGTCGCTAGGTTATCATTTTGGTCACACCAGTGCCTGAAAAAAATAACTTTAATAAGAAAAAAAAATTTGTAAGAGCAACTGATTCGCAAACCACGATCTTCGACGTACCGTGTCGACGCTTAGACCGCTAAGGCCACCATATCCTAAGAGATTAGCAAGTTTTTTTGTGAATTTTTTTACATGTTATAAGCACATGATAGCTTATTAATCCCATCCCATCCGTATCAATTGTTTTTTTCAAATTTTCTTATTAAATAATTAGATTTGCAAGTTTGACTGCCTCGTTGGTCTAGTGGTAGCAAGCGCGACTGCTGAGCACGAGGTCCTGGGTTCGATCCCCGGGTCGGGCAAAGTGTTATTGGGTTTTTCCATTAGGAAATTCTCAGTAGCAGCACGGAGTCTGGAATTGTGCCCGGTTAATGGCAATAGGCTCGCCCCCTATTACATGGGACTTATTACATAGCCGGCGAAACGTGGGTGTACTACACACCTCTGCCTACCCCCTCTGGGGAATACAGGCGTGAGTCTATAAATAAAAAAATAAATAAAATAAAATTTGCAAGTTTCCACTGATGCTGGTACAAACAAACGCAACGACGCGTCCTTGATACTGCGAGTACCGCGACGTGCGCTTAGGAGTCTCGTCGTTACGTAATATTACGCATGTTTGCGTGAGTGTGCCGTTTCGAGCGTTTGTACGTAGTTACCATACTGTATGATTATTATACTGTGACTGTGTTAAAACAACTTTTAACGGATAACTGACATTGAATGTTCTTTTTTTTTTTAAACCTGACGTTTCACAGACGTGGTCATTTGTCCCTGCTAATACCACGACATCGTCATCAGAAGTTAAAATCGATTTGATTTCGCTTGTCCCTGAATGCAAAACTTGTGGAAGTGAGGTCACAGGCAGACAGTTTTAATATGTTAAACGTTAGCTTAATTTTGAGACAATATTACGTGTTCTAACAAGTTTATGAAAAGTAGAAACAAACCTGATCCCCTTATGCTGAGCAGCGGCCAGTTCGTACCACATCAGCCCAAACACCGGGGAGCGAGGCTCTCGACTCTTCACACCCATGTACACTCCAGGGCGGTACGTGCCCCAGTAACGGTCCGGCACTTGCAGACCGCTGTCTTTTACCACCTGGGATGAAATGAAATAATTGGGTAATTAAACTTACCATAACAAATTAATTTGATAAGCTTTTATGATAGGATATATTTACGACGTGGACCTGTGGAACAGCCTACACTACCAATACCAAAACATATTTTGCTCTGATCTCCATGCGAGTGAAAGAAACAAAGAATGGATTCTATGAAAAACCGCATGGGGTAAAAGGGGATTGAGATAAGGGAAAAAATACCCTATTCTTTGTATAATAAGAGTTTTTATTCCATTATCTCAATCTTAATCTAGTATCATATTTATCCTAACACAAGCATAGCATATAGCTTAAAAGGATATCTCTAGATGTACGAATGTACTACCTTTAAGTTACTGAATAAACAATTTATTATTATTATCAGTATACAGCATCAAAATAAATACAAACTTATTGGATTAGGTCTAATGAAAAGAGATATTGTACAATTATTATCAAAACAAACAATTAAATTTTATTGTTTAATTAAATTGTAGCTTTCTAAATCAAATGATATTTATGATGAATTAAAATTAGTTATATTTCTTTTCAACTGTAAATAAAGCGTGAAACCGGTTGAAAAAACCGTCAAATACGGAAAACAATGACAAAAAATCGATAAAAATACGTGTCCGATTTACTTACCTTATCATCGTCGAAAGGTGTATTAACCCTGGTTTCTAAGTATCCTAAAGTACTAATATAAACGGCTATTAAAAAACAAACACAGCCAACACCGGTTTTCCAAATAGAAAGCAGTTTAAATGTCCGGCTAGCAATTGAAGATTCGCTACTGGTAGAGCTACTAGCACTGCTTGTTTCATTGTTATTTGGTCTTTGTATCACCACTTTCCTATGCCGCACCATCTCAATTTAATATTTAATAATAAAATTACAATATGTGCTGAGAATTGACAAGGTTTCTTGTATAATTTAAGCATACATTTGATTTTTAGATCGGCGTTTGCAATTTGGGAGCTTGAATTTATTGAAGGGAGCTGCAATCGCTAATTGACGTTTACTAGTAGTGCTAGTGCTGCAACTACATGAGTTGTGATAATCGTACTAATGATATAGTAATCGACTATTTGATTCGAGTAAACTAAAGGAAAAATTAATATGCTGTATTGAATATTGAACGTCAAAATATTATGCGTCCTATAGTAAAATATATATTAAATTACAAGGCGTTTTCAAATTTGAATTTGAAAACTGCGCCCAAATGCTTAAAGATTGTGTTTGTGTAACCACAACAGATTAGTATTTGCGTTCATAATAGATGATTAAGACATAGGACATTTACCACAACTTAGTTGAAGAAACATAATTATTACAAATTCTTAATTAACTCAACCAATGAAACAAAACTACTTGAAGCACATTCAATAGATAAACTTATTTATCAAGTATTAATATTAAGCAACAATCAACGCTCCTCAACACACGTTACCTTACTCTTGCTAGTTCTATACCTACTCGATATCGTTTGATTTTGCCAAGTAAGTTGCAACGAGAAATAAATTATTATTGGTTACTAGCGACCCGTCCCGGCTTCTCAGGGATGCAATATACATATAAACCTTCCTTAAAAATCACTCTCTCTATTTAAAAAAACCGCATCAAAATCCGTTGCGTAGTTTTAAAGATCTAAACATACATAGGGACAGACAGACGGCGGAGCGACTTTGTTTTATACTATGTAGTGATTATGAATCAGTCATAAAGAATCCCAATAATTCCCAATCTAGCGGTCAAGTTGGATAAGCTCAGCCTAATTATGGTTAAACCGTATACTTAGTAGTTTTTAAAATGACCATCATCTAAATGTAGGTATACTATGTAACTGTAAATGTTGTAACTTGTCAAATCTCAAACTTCTCATTTTAGTGAATACAATTTGCGGGACTTCTTTCGTGAATAAGATCCGGATCCTACCGGGGGCTCTTTTTGTATGTGGCATTTTAATCGATTTAAATGTTAATCGATTTTTAGGAAAATAGATAGACAAAGTCTGTCTATGTCACATCACTAACATCAATACGTGGGCCTTTGACGTTCGTGAAGTAGAATTTTCGTTCGAAAACTTTAATATTATTATGTTATTCGTTCAGAAACTGTAAATTAGGAAATAATCAAATTCTGACTTCAGCTTTTTAAAGCAGAAGCCAGCAGAAGGAAGTATCCCCCATACGTCACCACCAAAAATCGTGAAAAACATTTTTAACAAAAAAATAAAACCGACTTCAAAGAAAGCTCGAATTATCTTTTTTTTCTTCGAAATTTTGACATCCATGTGAACGTTTGCCATCAGAATTATGTTCATTGTTTACTATTAAGGTATGCTCGATAACGAATGCTCGCGGCGGCAGCTCGCGATGTGAAACTCTAAACGCTGACGAACAAGCAAACGGCTGACTAAGTCATAAAATAATGGTCAAATTATATTAATCATTCATTTGTCATTTGAATTTCCAACTATTGCAAGTTTAATTTTAAAATATCAGAATGACTAATCCGATATTTAACTGACCAAGGAGAAATCAGCCCTAAATTCTGTCAAAAAATCATTCATTTGAAAAAAGAACAATCCACGGTTAGCGACATCTATTCTACTAGAAAAGTACTACGGAAGATAAATAAAATAGATACTTTTTTTTCTATTAAAATTTTCTGTAATCAATTCGATTTTTGCATTGTCTTGAAGGAGGGGACAAAAATATATTGAAAGTTTATAAGCAAGAAGGTTAAGTCAGGTGTTAGTCGAAGCATATATAATAAAATGCTATCATTTTATTTTTTTCTTGTCGTCGTCGTGACAAGCGCATCGCTGGCGTTTGATCTTTCAGCGTAAATGCAGCGCTTTATTCTACAGAACTGCGCAAGCGGGATCTCATAATAATTCATAAAAAGTTTGTTAGTATTCTTACCTACTCAAACTAGATACTGGATAAGGACTCTTTGGTAAAAATAAATCTCGCAAATGCCAAACGCAAATCTGGACATACTATTATGTCCAGATTTCCTCACTATATTATCTGTCTGAAATCGCCAACAGGCAGAGAGCTAGCGAGGTGAATAAGGCTCGATCCTTCTCTATATAAGAGAGGCCTAAGGTCTTTGCCCTGAAATGGGACAGTTCCATGTTAGTTTATTTATTTACGACTAAAAAAGTCTGTCTGTCTTATTGCTACGTGAAAGTTTTTTTTTTTTCAACAGCCAACACTGTTGTTACCGTCTCTACTGGACCCAATTTAATAAAATTGTTTAAGTTTGGATGTTAGTGTTTTTAATATTTAAAATTAATCATAGGCAGATTATGGGGATTAAAAACAAGATTTTCGGCATTTATTGTTACAGACTATTGAGCTATTCTTCTTAGTACACAATGCCTGCTTCAGAATAGTCTCTCGCTCGATGAAAGGTATTTTTTTTTAAATTTATACGCTTTGGGTAGGTAGTGTTTTGAATTGGTTATGGATCATCTAGGGATCTCTGGATTCGGCGGTCGACTATCCGATATTCAGCTGAGAACGCCTTCTAACGAATATTTTGTATTCGGCCAAATCTTATTAAAATTTGCATCTTTACTCTCGGTACTTAAAGCTAGAAATTTAATTTATTGGCAAAATAACTGAGTAATGAAGAAAATAAGTAACTTTCTGTACACAAATTTTTATTAAATAGAATTAATAGAAAAAAAGTTGTGACCGCTTTTTGTTCAAAACATAGCTTCGCTTCAAGCGCTTTCCATGTGATAAACCATCAACCGCGCCACCTGTCCGTTCTAAATGTAGATAAAGCAGTCTCGCAATACTTTGCGTCGGTAAAGCAGTCGTTCCCCCCGCGGCGGCGTACTCGACCCCCTCCGAGGGCGAACGAAACCAGTGCGATCGAGCGACACATACCGCGCGTACCTGCTACTAAAGTATAAGCGCGCCACGCTTCGCGATTATCATGAACCGAACACAACATTACATGCATTTATTCAGTGAAATAATGTAATAAACAACGTTATATAACATTTAGCATAGTTTTAGTGTGGTGTAAAATCCGTGAGCATTGTTTACCGGCCGGCAAACGCACGCGACAACGCTCCCAGAAAAAAAAACTTCGATGTCGGTGGACGTAAGGATGGTTGTGTCAGTGTAGTGTATTAAAATAGGTAAATGTATAAACGGCGTGCTATGGTCGTATGAGGAAGAAAAGCACAAGGAACATTGTAAGTGAAGAGCGTGGCTCAGTGTTATTACTGTTGTGTTTGAGCAGAAATGCGGGGTAGCTCGCCCCAGTCCAAGGAGGTTTTATCCGAGTGGGGCGGCCGCCGCTGAACGAAAACGGAGGTACGGAGGTCTATCCCTCGTGTACTCAGTGTTTTTTTAACCGAAGCAGGTCCCACGTAACCCCTTTTTTGTGCGACGCGTTTTTTTTGGAGGGAATGTTTACGAATCATTCGAATCAATATCCTTGTAGGTTATAAGCGCCTAGTACTCGCGTCAGAGTTTCTACACGCGTTTTGGATAAATAAACACAAAAAATCGATTGGTTTGATAGTTCTTTTTTCAAAACAAAGTTTTAGTTTATTTTTCGATGTCGGCTAACTTCGGGTTTTGTCGTTCAGAAGTTGAGGATAGGTAGCTCGTTGGCTCGTTGGTAGATTGTTTATCAGAATAATACCTATTTAGTCTCGACGCGGTGGACTTAGTTAGTTGCCAACTCGCTAACGATATCAACATATCGTAATATTTATCAATATACATAATTTTGTTATGATTTGGAGAATAAAATCGACAACATTACAAACTTAGCTAGCCTACTTACGACATCTAACTGGTCAGCTAGTGTCATTATTGTTTTTGTCGATAAAAAAAAATATTTTCTAATTTCGAATTGCTGTTCATTTTAAATTATCTTGTAACCTTCTTGCTGTTCTGATAGCCTGGTAGTTGTAAAATTGAAATCGCACGACCGATCGATGAATAAAGTTAAGCAAGCTTTACTCCGGTCTGTTTTTGGATGATTCCATAATGCCATGAGCATCAGAGATCTTAGATTCATTTAATTTTAAGTTGTTATCTTGTCACTTGAAATAATGGTCATGGTAAAAAAAATATGAGGAAACCTGCGTACTCCTGCGTAGTTAAAATCGGAGAATTCATTGGAGATTTAATAAACCGAAATTTACATAAACATTTCTTTAAAAGTATTTTACATAGATGTAACCTACCTATATGCTAACGTTCGCAATATTTTTACAAAAAAAAAAACTACCATCTGAGATGTTTGAATTGGAAGAGAATTTTGATAACACGGGCGGGGGTTACGAATAGCTTGGCATAGCGACGGGGGGCTTTACCACAGTATTAAAAATATGGCTTTACCCAGTAGGTTAAAATCCCGCTCAAATCGATTTTTCTTTTCAAAAAATATACCTATTGAAGTTTAAAGTTTAAACAGTGTCTGACTCTCGATATAAGCTAAATCTATTCTGCTATAAAGGTCCCCGCGCGCTGCGGCCACCACCTGGCTTGTGGTCGCATCGCATTCAGCCACGTCCCGCCATTTCCCAGATCTCGATCACACATCCAAAATTTTACCTTTTCAAATTTTCGACAATTTAGCGCGATAGATACTACTTACTTACTCCGTTGGCTCAGCGACTCAAAGACCAAGGCAAGTATCCAAGATATCGGAAGCCAAGACACACTGAGCGCGATAGATAACCTATTAAAAAAATAAATCTTAATATTAGATTGATCCAAATAAAATCTAAGATTTTGAATAAAAGAATCAATAAAAACATAGATAAGCTAGAGGTATGAGGTATTGGACTATGCCAAGTCAAAGTTCTTACGTTCGAAAACCAAGCACTTCTAACTTTCGGATTCATGTGCGTTTTACAAATAATCACTAGCTAAAAACGGCGAAGGAAAATATCGTGAGGAAAAGCACACCTGAGAGATTTTTCAATAGCCGTATCAGAGACCTATAAGAAACTAGGTTGTTCATCAACCATATGATAAATAAGAATAATAATATTGTACCCATGTTATGCGCATTTTTCCTCATCATCGCGGTCCTTGGTGTACCCATTTTTGGGTGTAGCTAGGGTTGCCAGATGATCGGGATTCGTTTGGATTCTCCCGACATTTCGAACGATCTCCCGACGAAGCACAAGAATCTCCCGACAACTTCTCGTACCTACAGTTGTTGCTTAAGTTTTAAATCTTTTCTTAGTACCTTCTTTTTTCCTTAGTAGTGAGAGCTATCTCAAAATCTCAAGGATCCAAATTGGTGGTCGCCGCTAAAGAATAATACAGTAGGTACATGTGGCAACGTTAGTTAACAGCTCAAAATATTGATGTTTGTATTAACTGATTTAAAAATAAAAAGCAATATTTTAATTTTGTTATTTCTCCCGACAGTCGCCCTAAAATACCGACAATTTGACACGTCCAGATATTTAGATATTCCGATCTGGCAACCCTAGGTATAGCTCCTCCAATATACTCCGTTCCTGGCGGTCTTGAGCCCTTGCCATCCAATCCAGGCTTGTGTTTCGCCGAATGTCATCTACCCAACGTGTAGATGGTCGTCGCGGTCTAGTATGCTAGCGTGGTCGCCTCTCAAGCAGTTTCCGCGTCCATCGTGCCTTATCCATTCGAGCAATGTGTCCCGCCCATTGCCATTTTCCTACTTCCCAATATTTTCGTACCAGTCACCTCGGCCCTACACCCAGGCACTGGACGGGGCTGCGAAGCGCGGTTGCAGTACCCGGCCCCGTCCGATACAGTGCGAGGAACACGCAGGGGGTTTTAGTGGGTGTGAGCCCCACATAACCGTACGTCCGAGGACGCAGTCTGCGGTAGGAACATTTTTTACTCCTCCCGGCCACAAAAAAAGGATTGGGTATTTTTAGAAAACTGGTGGACCATTCAGTGGTCGAAATTCGACTGTATATGTATATTTTTTTGATAAACTTTAGCTTTCTGCATTTCTTCTCCATATAAACTTTTACTATGTCAAGTTTCACACTCCGTGCGCGCAATATTCTTCAAAAGGGATCCACAGTTTTCGCTTCACGTAGCTTAGGTATTAGTAACCCTCCTAGCCTTATTATTCCCAAACTTTGTTGGGGTCGGCTTCTAATCTAACCAGATGCAGCTGAATATCAGTTTTCTACGGAGCGACTGCCTATCTGACCTCAACCCAAAGGGATACGATATTCTAAGGTTAGATTAGTTGTCAGGATTTTATAAGGGTACTGAGTACTGACTCCCTATATCGACTGTCAAAGATCTTCATAACAACCAGGCTTAACGTGCTTTCCGAGGCACGGAGCAGGTGATAATTAATTTATAATACACACATAACTTACGAAAAGTTAGAGGTGCGCGCCTTGGGTTCGAACCTTTGACTTGGCAGTCCAATGGTCATACCACTAGGCTATCACTGCTCTTTACTTAAGGAAAATTAATATCGAGTGTAAATTTTTTGTTGGCGTAGCACATTATTGAGGGCACGCGAAGACTTCAGACCTCGGCGCCCCTGCAAATTTGGTGCCCTCTCCTAACGCTGGTACTGGTCGACTGTCATAGAATGCCAGCATTAAGTCCGTCTCTGTACATTTGTCCTTATTTTTTTGAGAGTCGTGTTAGCCTAGTGGTGGTGTTCGTTGACTTTTCGTAAGTTATGTGTGTTTTATAAATTAATTATCACTCTCCGTGCCTCGGATAGCACGTTAAGCTGTTGGCCCCGGCTGACAATTGTAGATCTTTAGTCGTTACGGGTAGTCAGAAGCCCCAGTGTGACAACCAGTCTTACCAAGGGGTATCGTGTAACCCAGTATCTGGGTTGTGGAGATCTGATAGGCAGTCGCTCCATGTAAAACACTGGTATTCAGCTGCATCCAGTAAAACTGGACGCCGACCCCAACATAGTTGGGAAAAGGCTAGGCAGATGATGTACATTTGTACTTTAAATTTTAAATAAAAAACCTTTTGAGAAGCATATTTATACCGAACGCGCTACAAAGTATTCAAAATCGTAGTTATATGTTACCGAGATGGTTTCGTAATTACACGTCGCTCGATAAGTACCTACTAAGTAAAACAAGTTTGTAGGCTAACCTAACACTTGGCGGACTGGTTTTTTTACTGACCAAGCGAATTATTGATTTGTTACGATGTAATTCGCAATATACGAGCTAGATATTACTTTTTAACAGAGTTCACTTTTTAGAGATACAAAATTAATCTACATATACCTACTAATATTATCAAGAGGTAAAGTTATACTAATATTATAAAGAGGTCAAATTTGTATGTTATATACACCTAGAAATAAACTACCTAATTAAAAAGATCAATTTAATCTAACAGACCGCTACCTGTAGGCAACGTTCTCAAAATGCTGGCTGCAATGCCTCGCTGGCTATACTTAGCCTTTGGACAAGATACAGACCAGCATTTTGGTCACGAGATGCCTCGACCAGACGTCCCGATAATTCTTTGAAAATTTTACGGGGCCAGCCCCCACGGTCCTAGCGTCTCGACCCCAAAAGGCTCAAATATGTAAAAATTAAAAGATTTATTTTAATGCTTGTACGATTACTACGAGTACGAGAGTCGTGATATCTTAGTGGTGGTGACCGTTGACATGCAAGTCTCGGGTTCGAACCTAAGGCGCGCACCTATGACTTTTCGTAAGTTATGTGCGTTTTATAAATTAATTATCACTCTCCGTGCCTCGGATAGCACGTTAAGCTGTTGGCCCCGGCTGTCAATTGTAGATCTTTGACAATCGTTACGGGTAGTCAGAAGCCCGAAAGTCTGACAACCAGTCTTACCAAGGGGTATCGTGTAACCCAGTATCTGGGTTGTGGGGGTCTGATAGGCAGTCGCTCCATGTAAAACACTGGTATTCAGCTGCATCCGGTAACTACCTAGTCCTACCTACCTAGTATTATTAACTAGAATAAGGCTAGGAGGATGATGGGGATGTCAATTTCAAAATTGTGACAATGATTATTCTGATTTCGGCATCAAGCAGCATCCGCTGCCGCTGCCGCGCTGATTCCGAGAAAGACGGCAGTATTGCGCTGTTTCATTCGTCATCATTCAACTTTCATTCACGTTCGCATTGGTACTATCGCTGCAGCGAACGCGTCAGGCGTCGCTACTAGTCTGTGCTGCTGCTGCATTGCGGCATGGCTGCGAACCTCGGAATGTAGTCTCATATGAACCTATAGAGAATATAATAATATCGAGACCAGTAGTCCTAAGGCAACACTGCTTCTTGCAGCCATGAGCGAAATCATAGCTTGAATCGCGATCCACACCTTCCGATCCGACCCTAATTATCGGATGAAATCGGACAATGGATCGAACTAATATATCTCTTCCTAATAAACACCATCGAAAAAGGACAGCAAATTGAACTATCAAATTAGAGCTGTCAAATTAGTCTACGTCAGTACGTCCTTGCAATTGACGTGAAATTAGTCGAGACCTCGAGAGTCGAGACATGCCGACTAAATTCTCGTTGATATCACGCAAATGGACTAGTTTTACAGCTCTAAAAATCTTCTATTCTTATCTTATGTTCTGTTAGAAAGAGAGATAGTGAGTCTAAATTAGTTTAGAGCGTGTGCAACAGAATTAGCACCAGTTTGTTGCGCATTAGATCCTAATAAAATTATGATCGGAATGATGGGATCGAAAGGTGTGGATCATATTTAAATGTCAAATTTTGAACAGTTCGCCGCCGTCAGTCTGCGATTGTTTTGTTTTTTTTTTACTTCGATGCGCGTTGTAATTGTTTTCGTGTCTTGTAAAACTCACTTCGCATTCACACCCAGTTTAAATATCATTGAAGCCAAGTGTGTGTTAGATCGACGAATCGACGGAAAACATTTCCAATTGACCACTCTGGACTCGAAAAATTTTTATAGAACCATAGAGTATAGCTTCCAAATAGAGTCGACGAAAAAATTGCCAATTGATTTTTGTCTCGAAAAAATGTTTATAGAACCATAGAGTAAATACCGTCGAAAATCTATCGGGAGTGCTGATTTCCTCACGATGTTTTCTTTCACCGTTTAGCAAGTAATAATTAATTTCTAATAAGCACATAAATCTGAAAAGTTAGAGGTGCATGCCCCTAACATATGACCTTTGACTTAGTAGTCCAACGGTCATACCACTAGGCTATCTCTGCAGTAGAATCCATACTCTAGCTTAGATTTTTTTTCTTGACCTTCCTTAGAGGTCCTGGCATTGATGTTATGTCTATGACCTAGAACATTGCATAGATAACTGTCTACAAGAAACGAGGAGTAACCAGCCAGCCCAGTCGACTCATTGTTCATTGACTGACGATTTGACGTTTGTATTGTCTAGCTGTCATCTTGTTTATGGACGCGAGACAGGTAAAAAAATGGCGCGTTCATTTTCAATAATTACCGTTATTTGATCAGTTTTTTTTTTATTTGATCAAAGCAATGTTCTACAAAGAAAAATAAGCTAAGATTTTCCTACGTCGTTCTCGTGTTTAAAAAAATCTGGACATAAAGTACCTTATGTCACTACCGTAGGGTTCCGTACCATTATCATCATCAGCCTGTATTAGTCCACTGCTGAACCAAGGCCTTTCCCAATGCGCGCCGCGTATTTGCCCATAATTGCCACGCTGGACAAGGTTGCCAATCGCAGTAGCAGATGATTGCCGTTACACAGAAGGATGCTGCTGCCCATCTTCCGGAACTTTCCCTTTGTCGCTACTTACGACACCCGCGGGACGAGTAGGGGTGGTGATATTCTTATCAATAGATGCCGCTTCATGTCTTTCGAATCGTAATTGAATTTGAAGCCGCCTGCAAAAGTTAATTGTACAGAATGTAGAGGCACGGCAGTGCCCCCGCTAAGAAGAGCCAAACAAAGCGGAAGGCACTACCTACCTTTTCCCGAAGTACTTCGTCGTATTCTTGAACCCTCATAACTTAAAACAACAATAACGTTCTCTTGATAATAGATGTCGCCACGTGTAGAATTTTATTTTCGTTAAGTAAAAAGAAGAAGCAGCGCGTGGGTGTGGGTTCCTACCTGGCATGTACCAATGTGGCTTTTTCAATGTCATATGTACTTTCTTAGTTAATCTACAATTAATCTACACCACTGACTAACGGTGAAGGAAAACATCGTAAGGAAACCTGGACTTTAACATTCTGAAATCGCCAACACGCAGTGAGCTAGCGTGGTGATTAATGCTCAATCCTTCTCTGTAAGAGAAGAGGCCTTTGCCCTATATTGGGACATTTACAGGCTGATTTATTTATTTATTTATAAGTAAAAAAGAACCATGACGGCTCTTATCCTGCGTGTTCGTTCCCAGTTGAGGAAAAATGTCGCTGAAACTAAGCGGAGACTGCGAGTCGTGGCTGAATGATTACAGGGTCACATAATGTTCTCACGAATCGCCGACTAGTTCGGCTAATCATTGCTTTTCTGGGTTTATTGTTCCGAATTCAATGAGCTACGAGTTTAGAAAAAAAAAGTGGGTATACATTTTAAAAAATTAACGGAAAGAATGTTTAGAATTTTGAGGCTATTAGAAATAGAGGTAGCGGAGGATTGCTGAGAGGTGGCGATTTCTCCACCGATAAGAGCCTCTTAAATTTTAAAAAAGAAATAAAAAGAAATGCTTATAAAAAATAAAACGTAGGTATTTAAAAAAAGCTAGAAAAAACACAAAAATGTACGTTTTGGAGTCGGTGCCAATCTAAGGGTTTCAGATTAAACCTCCTCACACCAAATCTTGTTCTTGAGTGGAGTCACTCAGCCACTCAACGTTACACGACGTCGAGGCAGACCCAGAAGGAGATGGCGGGACGAGCTAGATGCTTATTGGGAGGATTGGCCTCAGAACCGGGAGGAATGGAAGAAGGGTAGGGAGGCCTTTGCCCAGTGGAACGAAAATGACTGAAAATAATAATATTAACTTCAAAGGGACAAAGTTTCCACGTTTTTGAAAGTCGGTTATTAACAACACAGATAGGTATTACAAATAAAGTGTTTTTTTTTACAATGAGTTCTGTTCTGTAGTTCTCCGAAGTTCAACATCAGATATAGGTACCTATGTATTATATGGGATAATATTTATATGGGACTATATTCAATTCAGCCCAATACTGGAGTGAAAGTGTACGAATATAAAAATTACGCATCGAATTGAGAACCTCCTCCTTTTAAAGTCGGTTAAATATAAAACTAATCACGTCAAAGTTCAAAATGACACGTGTCTAATTTTTTTTATTAGGTACCTACTACAGACAAACGTTCTTTGTGGGTACTAATTGTATCACATATCTATTATGTCAAATTTGCTGCTTACACGAAAAAGTGGGATTCTGCGCGTCCCGCTCAAAGTGCTAGCGGGACGTGTTTGAGGCTGAAAAGCGACAAGCGATCTAGCGACATAACCTACAAATGTTTTCTACTATTTCAAAATAACGTGACTTAAGTAATTGTTTTAAGACCCAAATGTGTCTTAAACTTACAAGGTTGTTTTAAATGATAAATATCTGTATTTCATGGGACACTCTTTTTGCAATGCAGGTAGTTGTGACTCATGACCTTGAGGCGATACTGTACATTGCGCTCGTTGCAATTTATGGTGCCCTGGTAGCTTGGATGTCTGATTCCTGCTACAATTTCTTTTTGCCCAGCCTGTGGGACATATTATAACTATTACTAATTTGTAACCTATGTGTTATTCTGATGTACCGTGGATGTACCTATCTATATCTATACTAATATTATAAAGAGGTAAAGTTTGTATGTATGTTAGGGGTAATCTCTGGAACTACCGATCCGATCCTAAAAATTCTTTCACCAATAGAAAGCTCTTTTATTCCTGAGCGCTATAGGCTATTTTTTAGTCTAAAAAAAGTCCAGTTTTCAGTAAAAAATAACAATATCTGTGATTCAAGTAAGAAAAAAAAACAGGCAATCCGGCTGCTTTATAAACGTGTTTAC
The DNA here is from genome assembly GCA_936450705.2 of Protodeltote pygarga. Classification (NCBI taxonomy): domain Eukaryota; kingdom Metazoa; phylum Arthropoda; class Insecta; order Lepidoptera; family Noctuidae; genus Protodeltote; species Protodeltote pygarga. The sequence goes on from OW388277.2 coordinate 5,044,809, forward strand.
GGGAAAATTAAATTTAACGCGGACAAAGTCGCGGGGAACAGCTAGTAAGCTATAATACTGCAAAGTTTCATCACAATCCGTTCAGTAGTTCTTGCGTGAAAGAGTAACAAACATCTCATAGTCCGATCAATCCGACACGAGTACACGACCGGAGAGAGATCAGGCGAAGGACCGACGGCTTTACGTGCTTTCCGAGGCACGGAGTTTGATAATTAATTAAAAATACGCACATAACTTACCTAAAAGTTAGAGGGGTTCGAACCTGAAACCACTGACGTGCCAGCCAATGGTCAATTGGCCATACTACTAATCATGACTCAGAAGATACAACGAATAAAAAGTGATTTCAAAAAACGAATCCGTCAAAGTTTCGTCGTTCGAATTAATCCCGCGCGTAATAAAATACATCTCCATAGCAACCCACTCAAAATCACATAAACATTCAATTATGTAACCTAAACAAACATGAATAAAAACGAAATTACCTTAATCTACATCTGCAAGAAGCCCAATTTGTCAACAAATGCACCTGCAGGCCTGTACATCTGTTGAAAGTTCACGGCCTAATAATAGACGCGACGCAAGACATCCCAATGCAATCACCTCGCCTGCTATGCGCGCCTGGTACTTCGGTATTTTAATTGCTAACTCCTGGTTGCGGAAGAACCTATTGTGTAACCGCTAATGGGTTGGATTAATTCCGTTTAAGCCAAAGTAATGGTGTCAGGTCAAGAGCTGGGCTAATTTTTAACCGACTTCAAAAAAGGAGGTTCTCAATTTGATTGAATGTTTTTTTTAATATTTTTGTTACCTCAAAACTCGCTCATTTATGAACTAATTTGGAATTTCAGATGCCACTAAAAATAGTGAAAAAAAAAATATAAAAAAAAACCACAACCGACTTCAAAAGGAACTAAAAAGCTTGGTTTTGGAGTCGGTTCCAAACCAAGTTCTTAATGAGGAGGTTAAGGCTAGAACTTGGCTTGGAACCGACTCCAAAACGTAAAGTTATTTCAAGCTTCTAAGTTTATTTTGAAGTCGGTTTTGTTTTATTTTATTAATTTATTTTTTACAAGCTTTTATTTAACTTGCAATGTATGTTTGTTCGGGTGGAATCTTGCAAGCTGAATTAGAACCACTTCCTCTTATCCTACGGAGTTGATTTTTTGCATGTTAGTTCAGTTCCGATGTCAATGCATTTTTATGGTAAGCATGATCTGAATCGACATCCAGGATTAGCTCCAGATAAAAGAACTCTTCGGTTAACAGCACAGATACAATTTTTGCATATGTATATACGTTTAGTTTAGTAGGTCTTCCTATATCTCGCTTTTAATCTAGCCCAATCCAAATTAGAGCTAATTTGTATTTCCGGCCTAAAAATAGAACCACCCCTACTCGTCCCGCGGGTGTCGTAAGAAGCGACAAAGGGAAAGATCCGGAGGATGGGCAGCTGCATCCTTCTGTGTAACAGCAATCATCTGCTACTGCGATCGCCAACCCGTTTGCCCAGCGCGGCAGCGTGGCGGTTATGGGCGAACCTCCAATGAGCGCACAATAGTACTAGCGCACATTGGGAGAGGCCTATGTTCAGCAGTGGACTAATACAGGCTGATCATGAATATGGGGCGAGCCTATTGCAAGAAAAAAAACAAATAATAATTAATTAATTTAAAGCTAAAGCTTTCTATATTTAGCAATGATATACAATACATAGCAATAATATACAATTTACTTTGTTTATGACGTAATATCTTGCGCGTACGCTGGTGGACTGAAGTTATGTAACTGTTGTATAGAAATAGTTCAATAAACCCGACATGAGTGCTTGATTGTATTTGAGTTTTGACTGACAGCGTTCGAAATTTGAACTTTTTTAGGGTTCCGAAGTAAAAAATAATAGCAGGATTAGCCAGTGGTATGAAAAAATAGCAGGGTTAGCCAGTGGTATGAAAAAATAGCAGGGTTAGCTATAGTGAGTATGAAAAAATAGCAGAGTTAGCCAGTGGTATGAAAAAATAGCAGGGTTAGCTATAGTGGGTATGAAAAAATAGCAGGGTTAGCCAGTGGTATAAAAAAATAGCAGGGTTAGGTGTAGTGGTATGAAAAAATAGCAGGTTTTGACAGTGGTATGAAAAAATAGCAGGGTTAGTTAGCCAGTGGTATGAAAAAATAGCAGGGTAAGCTAGTGGTATGAAAAAATAGCAGGGTTAGTTAGCCAGTGGTATGAAAAAATAGCAGGGTAAGCTAGTGGTATGAAAAAATAGCAGGGTTAGTTAGCCAGTGGTATGAAAAAATAGCACGGTTAGCCAGTGGTATGAAAAAATAGCAGGGATAGCTAGTGGTATGAACGTTTAGACCACACCCGCTTGCCCAGCGTGGCGATTATGGGCAAACACCTTCAATGAGCGCACAAAAGTGGCGCGCTTTGGGAGAGGCCTATGTTCAGCAGTGGACTAATACAGGCTGATGATGAAGATGACAAACAAACATAAAAATACGCATTGAATTGATGTAGGTACTCCTCTTTTTTGGAAATTGGTTAAAAAAAGAAGTCTGCGCATGCTTCACACAAGTACATTGCACAATTACACGCGAATGAGAACATTAGGTACCTATCTCAATTTATTATATCATCACGTGGTACTTAATATTGTGCAAGTTATTGCCTTGACGCAGCGCAGATCAATTCAATCCATGATGCGTCGGCGCAGTGAATATTCGTACTAATCTGTAAGTAATGTTGCGAGATGTCCCGCTTTTTAGCACCCTGAGCGTAGGGTCAAATTAATAGCTATTGGAAAAGGGCATCTAAAACAAAATGTTTTACCTCTATTCTTGGCCCACCCAATATAATAAATTATAGAGTGATAACGTCAACAACATTGTCTTGTGCGGAGCGAGAGCAGGTCTCACCATAGAAATGTTAAAATATCATTCTTTAAATTATGTTTTCTAGTCATTTTTGCAAAATTTAACACAACAGTTAACCATGTTATAGGCTAAAATGTAACTTTTTCGCTCGTGGTAGTTGAACCGCAGTCGATCGAGGTATGATCGCGGACGGAGCTCGTGTCGCGGCCGCGTTGTTCATACCCGTGCTCACGGTTCATACTTCTGTAGGGTTGCTCTATATTCTTATATACTCTAAGATGTAAACTTAATTTTATTCTCATTCCGTCTTTTTCTATCGTAAGACGACCATTCCCCTAAACTGTGGTCTATGACCATTTTAATAGCTATTTTAACTGATTTGTTACTAATCTTTATTCTCCTTGGGACTTGCGAATAACGGTTTAGCGTTGGAGAGCGCAAGCGCGGCTGCTCTGCGAAGTCCTGGGTTCGATTCTTGGGTCGGTTGAAGCCTGTGAATTAGGCATCTGGGTATCGGTGACAGATTCTCGTGTCATTGTTTTTTTTATTCAGAAAGCAGTGATAGCCTACTGCAAAGTCAAAGGTCGTAGGTTAGAAACCCAGGCACCTCTGATTTTTCGGATTCGTATGCGTTATAAAAATTATTTTATCAATAAATTGCTAATACGGTGAAGGAAAACATCGTGATGAAACCAGCACACCTGAGAGGTTTTTCAATGGTGTGTAAAGCAATGTCAGAGGCCTTTGGGCGGTTTAAACTCTGACACCAGGTTGTTCATCAACCATACGATGAGAAGAAGAATACAGTGATCTCCTTGCTAACTATATTCTCTTGCTGCAGATGTCGGTGGGGCTGCAGCGGCGCGTGCCGGCGCTGGACGAAAGCGGCGGCGGCGTGCCGGCGGCGTGGAAGACCGGCAACAGCGAGCCGCCGTTCGCGTCGTTCGCGCCGCCGGCCGGCTCGCCCGCGGGGCCGGCGTTCGCCGCGTCCCCAGCCCCGTCGACCCCAGGCCCTGGCTTCGCGGGCCCGCCTTATGCGGCACCGGGCCCGTTTGGCTCGCCGTCGGCGCGGCCGGGCTCGGGCGGCGGGTTTCCCCCGGGCCCGCCGCAGCAGCCACACTTCCCAGGGCCTGGGTTCGCGCCGCCTGGCTCGCCCTTCCACCCACATCCTCCACACCCGCCTATGCCGCCCCATCCACATATGATGGCGCCCTTGCCGCCGCCTGTTGACAGGTCAGTTCTTTTTGATTTATTTTATATTTAATTAAGTTTAATATAATTATTATTGACTTATTATCGTGTCTAATATTACGGACGGTTAACTTAAGCTTTAAACACATTATCGGACGCGACTTACGATCGCGACTGATGGACTCGAGTTTCAACTTATGCCTTTAGCATCTCGTGAATATTATTGCGGACCTTTAATTTAAGCTTTATCCAGCTTTAAACACATTATTGGACGCGACTTACAATCGCCACTGATGGACTCAAGTCTCGACTTATGCCGTATCTCGCCAATAACATTACGGACCATTAACTTAAGCTGTAAACATATTATCGGACGCGACTTACAATCGCGACTGATGGACTCGAGTCTCGACTTATGCCTTTAGTATCTCGTGAATAGCAAATTTAACTTAGCTTTAAACATATTATCGGACGCGACGCGACTTACAATCGCGACTGATGGGCTCGAGTCTCGCTCTCGACTCATGTCGTGTCATTGTTAACATTACGAATATTTAATTTTAACTTAAGCTTTATCCAGCTTTAAACACATTATCGGACGCGACTTACAATCACCACTGATGGACTCGAGTTTCGACTTATGCCGTATCTCGTCAATAACATTACGGACCTTAACTTAAGATTTATAAATATTATCGTTAGCCGGGGCCAACGGCTTAACGTGCTTCTGGTGCACGAAGCTGGTGATAATTAATTTATAAAACGCACATATAAATAAATCAGCCTGTAACGTGCTGTAACTGTCCCAATGTAGGGTAAAGGCCTCTTCTCGTACAGAGAAGGATTGAGCATTAATCACCACGCTAGCTCACTGCGGGTTGGCGATTTCGGACTATCAATTGACTACCAATGCGCCACCACGACAGTCGACAAGTTACACATAACTTACGAAAAGTCAGAGGTGCTCCTTGAGTTCGAAGTTTCGAACCTATGACCTCTGACTGCCCAGTCAACGGTCACAAGGCTTACTCTTACTTTAATACCGAGATCAGAATACGAATACTGCGTACTGATAAGAGCGATAACAACCCATACTGTTTATGGACTGTGACCTATTGTTTGTGAAAAATACAAGTAAACGAGAATTATGTAAATGATAAATGATTTTATTGACCGACTTCAAAAAAGGAGGTTTATGTTTTTTATTGAATCACGCCTGTATTCCCCAGGGTAGGCAGAAGTGTGCAGTACACCCGCGTTTCTATAGGTACAACTACATAAAAATTGGCAATGCTGTGCAATTTTTCTCTCAAATACTAAGTATCAGAATATACATAGTTTCTTTAGGTACAATTCCCAAAAAATCTGGCCCATCCACTTAGTGACCGCATTAAGCGTTGCTTAACCTCAGCGATAGTAAGACCGCGCTGCTAATTTTGTCTAAAATACTACAGTTACGACAGTTTCTTCATTCTCAAAAACAGCCCATCTACTTAGTGACCGCATTAACCGTTGCTTAACCTCAGCGATAGTAAGACCGCGGTACAAATTTTGTCTAAAATACTAAGTATATTACTGTACTACACTCTTCATACAAGAAATTCTCAAAAAACGACCCATCCACTTAGTGATCGTAATCAATGCAAATTTTCTGTAAAATATAGTACTTATCACGTTTTTAATACTACAGTTTTCTTAATTCCAAAAAACGGCCCATCCACTTAGTGACCGCAATAAGCGTTGCTTAACCTCAGTGATAGTAAGACCGCGGTACAAATTTTGTCTACAATACTAAGTTAAGTACCTGTCTTACTATTGTACTTAGTTTCTTTTCGTACAAGTACCTAATTCCCAAAAAACGACCCATCCACTTAATGACCGCATTAAGCGTTGCTTAACCTCAGCGATAGTAAGACCGCGGTGCAAATTTTCTGTAAAATACTATAATACTACGTTTCTTAATCCAAAAAAAACAGCCCATCCACTTAGTGACCGCGTTAAGCGTTGCTTAACCTCAGTGATAGTAAGACTAATTTTCTAATTTCTTCTACTTCTAATTTTCTCTAAAATACCTACTAAATATCTTACTATAGATTCTTTACTTGGTACAAGTACCTAATTCCCAAAAAACGACCTATCCACTTAGTGACCGCATTAACTACTGCTTAACCTTAGCGATAGTAAGACATGCCGCGAAGCAAATTTTGTCTAAAATACTAAGTATTACTGTACTACACTTTTCTTACAAGTAATTCCCAAAAAACAACCCATCCATTTAGTGACCGCATTAACCGTTGCTTAACCACAGCAAATTTTCTCTAAAATACTATCATACTACAGTTTCTATACATACATACCTACATACTCCGTACATATTATAAAAATCACAAAAATTACCTTCTCCAAGATAATAAAATAAAATACGCCTGTGTGTGTGTGTTGTATAGGATTGTAAGTGTGTGTGTGAGCCGAGTCGAGCTATAAAATTGTGTCTGTGTGCGTCGAATAAATGTAGGTGAGCAGTATGTACTTATATCTCGCTGTACCGACAGCATATTAGGTTTAATTAAATATTGTTTGATTGCATTTTTTTTTTAGTTTTTTTTTTTTGTTGATTTTCTGTAGCGTTTCTAAATGAATTTTTTTAATAAGAAACTCGCAAAAATTTGAAAATAACTGACTCGGGCGGGAACTTGAACCCGCGATCCCTGGCGTGCCATGCCATCAGTCCACAGAAATCTTAATTATTAAGATTAGTCAGTTGTTTTTACGAGTTTCTTATTAAATAATTTCATTTAATAAGCAAAACATGTGCGTGCATGAATATGTAAAAAAAATATTCATGATTTTGTATTTTTTTTATATGTTGATATGGCTATTTTTTTTAGTTTTTTTTGTTTGTCGATAAGGTGTAGCGTTTTTGTTAGTTTTTTTTTCTAATGTGACTTGTTTTTTAACCGATTGTGTTGTATTATTATATTATGTAATGTATTTAAAGTAAATAGCCTATTGAAAAGTTTTAATTAGATTTTTTTCTTGTTTTGGCTTAACCTTCTTTTTAGGGTTCCGTACTTAAAGGGACAAAACGGGATCCTTTTACTAAGACTCCGCTGTCCGTCCATCTGTTACCAGGCTGTATCTCATGAAAAAATTCACAAATTGTATTTCTGTTGCCGCTATAACAACAAATTAATAAAAATAAAATAAATTTAATATTTTTTTCCATTTTTGTATGGAACCCTGTGTGTGTGAGTCCGACTCGCACTTGGCTAGTTTTTATTTATTATTAGAATGCGGCTAAACTATCAGGTAGCATGGAGTTAATTTGTGCGGCAGTAATAAAAGAAAAAAAAAACTTCATGATGAAAAAAAAGTATTCCAAAACACTGGTCCATAACGCCTTCGGGGCTTGCTCAGATAAATCATTGCCACGTTGAATGGCAATACTGATTCTTTGCACAAAGAATTATCCAGCTAGAATTAGGTATGTGAACATACATAACATACCTACTAATTACATTAATATTAAAATTTAGAACCATAAAAAAAACAGTTTTTATCTAACTTATTCTATCTATAAACCTTTAAGGTTACTTATCTACAAACACTTAAAAAAAAGTAAAAAAAAATATTTATTGAAATCATTTAACCAAAACCTGCCATTTTTTCTAACCGTACTCGCCCACCCCGTACCGACATACCTAACTATAACAACTGTACCGCTTCGCCCAACATATCTTGATCCTCGCGGTTACCGGCCTTAACTTACACTCGGGGGTCTCGTCAAACTGTTCGGTGATACATAGCTAGATTGAAACTCCACTCGGTTGGAGTGTCGTCTGCCGCGCTCCACGATCAAAACGATTCGAAATTCGAATGAATATTTTTTTTTGTTGTAATATTTTTTTTTTTTTTTATTTTTGCTTGCCAGTAAGATGTTTTGGAATGAGTCGGAAATTTTTAGTATTTTTTTTTTGTGAATTGTTTTCGTTAATATTTTATTGTTAATATTTTTATGGTTAATTAACAGGTTTTTGCGTTTCGAAAAAATATTAACATAATATTATGTAAATATTATAAATAGGTATCTTAATTTTTTTAAAAAGTCCTTTTCACCTAACAGCCTAATAAAGACAAGCCTATTGCCTATTTGCAGTAAAATCTTGCTTTAATTAAAACTGAATACTGACTCAAGTTCGACTCTACTCATAATTTTTGACCCAAAAATTCTCACTATCTCACTGCATGTTATAAAAAAACCTCCCCTACTAGCCCTCAAGCCTCATTACCCTTTTCTCTTTAAAAAAATACGTTACTAATTGTACGGCCCTTAACTAGCTGCAAGTCTGAACGTATAATAGGGTAGACAGGTGACCTGGTCAAGGTTACGCCTTTGAGAGCACCGGACGGAACCATTCGTTATAGAAATCTATTGATGCCTCTAGGATATTATGTAAATAATAATGACAGTATTCACGATTGTCCTAGGACCTAGATAATGCAAGTGGATGTTTTAGTTTGAAAAACAAAAAGTAAGGCAAACTTCTTTTAAATTGTTTTTAGCTTTTGAGCGCTTCAGAGTCTAAGATGAATAGCATTTTCGAGCCTTATCTATTTCATTTTTTGGTCTTCTACTCTCTCAAAAGGTTACGTGCCCAAAACGCCATAATTTATTTATCTTTCCTCCTGTTTTAAGCTTTTGAGCGCCAGAATCCTTAGAAGAGAAACATTTTCGTGACCAAAAAGCCACAATTTATCTATCTTTCCTCCTGTTTTAAGCTTTTGAGCGCTAGAATCTATAGAAGAGAAACAATTTCGTGCCCAAAATGCCTCAATTTATTTATCTTTCCTCCTGTTTTAAGCTTTTGAACGCCACAGAGTCTAAGAAGAGTAACATTCTCGTGCCCAAAATGCCACAATTTATCAATTCAAGTTTTTAAGTATCTTGTCTTCTACTCTGGCGCCCAAAAAGTTAAAAAGCAGGTGTGCTCCATTGTAGACCCACACCACTTACTATCATCATCATTTATCATCTTTACCCGTGTTTTTTTTCATATTAGAAAAGAAAAAAACGTTCTCCTATGTGCCTAAAAATGCTTTTTCTTAATCAATATCCATAACCACTATTCAACAATAAAGACTACATTAATTGGGTTTTATTTAACTAATTTTTCGTTCTAAGGCGGGTTATTATTGGTTTCTAATTAAGCCATATCTAGAGCTAGTTTTCTTATGCTGAGGGAAAAAAATGCTAACATTTGAGGGAGCACACTGCAAAACTGTATAATAAATTACCCAAATGTATAAAAAACAAACTAATTTATATTTAATAAGAAATTTGAAAAAAAAAATAAACAAATTTCTTATTAAGTAAATATTTATATTTAATAAGCTAACACGTGCTTGCGAGCTAACATGTAAAAATTAACAAAAATATCATTTTGGAGTATTTAAATCTTTACTAGCTCAACATGTCAAGACTTTATCTGTAGGTTAGTTTATATGGCGAAATTGTAACTATAGCTAAGTTAATTTAGTTGTTCTCAAGTGACTGTATTGTTTTATTAAGAACTAGCGACCTAGGCTTCGCACGGGTGCAATATACATATAAACCTTCCTCTTCAATTACTCTATCTATTTAAAAAAAACCGCATCAAAATCCGTTGCGTAGTTTTAAAGATTTAAGCATACATACAGATATAGGGACAGAGAAAGCGACTTTGTTTTATACTATGTAGTGTAAATTTCTTTAATCCTAAACGTAAAGCTTTGCATTCACAAATATTTTACTCTTTACTCTATTCCAATGCACCAAGAATCCAAACACCCAACCATAACCTTAAAACATTATGTATAACTTCAAAATCGTGGTTAGCTACCTCACACAGTGACAGACAGTCTAACCTATATTTAAGTACATATACTTTATATAGCTATGTAGCTGGGGGGGTGAGCACGTGGCGAACGAGGGGCGGTTGCAACCCCCTCGGTTGTGTTGCGGTCTTGGTACTTTGACTGAGTTTATCCATATTTTTTTAGTAAACACGTGGCAGGTGGTAAAAGCTACTGATAATTTAATAATAAATATGTTTTTCCAGACTTATTTACAAAATACAGAGCGGTATCGGTAGTACTGTAAACTACAGGCTTGGTGTTTCAGAAATAGAGAGTAAAGATTACTTACAATCCATCTGATAGCATTCTTAATTAATGCAATTCTTATGAAAATCTCCAGAATTGAACATCCAGGTTATCTAACCTAGTATTTCATAAAAATTCTAGCTTTTTTCGCAACATTGTTCCTGTGATTTTTATTTTTCTGTACCCTGTGTCACTTTCCAGTCCTTTAACTATGTCTAAAAATCACATCAATGCGTTGCTGGGTAAAAGAATTCATTAGGTAGATATTTAGATAATTTTAGTAAGATAATTAAGATATATGTAGAAATAAATTAGCCTTTGCTTAGCCTTTACTTAGCTGCCTCGACTTGAGCAGTAGATGAATCCTTTAAATTTACACCAAGAATCGGGTGTCCTGTCGTTTTGTCGATTTTTTCTAAAACATCGCTAAAACTCCGGGGTCTTGGCGTGATTATTCGAATTCAAACTATGTTTTCTTTATATTTTGTATGAATATTTTTAATTAGGTGACAGGTTTATAAAATATATTTTTAAGAGAGTAAATTACAATAGTAAAATTCTGTGTACCTAAGATGCTAGTCTAAGCAAATTGCCATGATATGGGACTAGCTTGGATCATATAAGATCCATGCCGTTTAGTTGGAGCCAAAATCAGCTGATATTAAGTATTAATGCGTTGGATCATAATATAAGATCCATGCCGTTAGTTGGAGCAAAAATAAGCTGATATTAAATATTCTGAATAATAAATTTCGTTTTCACACAATTATTATTAAAATATGCAACTATTATAGGAAAATATTTGATTCTAATTATAAACTAACACGGAACCCCCCCACATCGTTATTGACGCATTGATTACTTTTTTAACATAATCTGTCACTATATTACACGTTGAAACGCATACTGAATAACTTAATAAAAAATATTCAAATAACGTAATTTTCTGACACTTTTTATTATATTTCTATTAATTTTTGACAGTTTTATGTTGTTTATATTATATTTTTTGACAGTTTTGCGATATTTTAAGTGTTAACTGACGTTTATTTGATTTTGAAACACGTTGCATTGATTTTAATGAGGGTTTTATTAAAATATTCGTATTTTTTATGCACACTATTTTGCTAATTCTCTTGCACACGCTCTAAATTAAGACACACTATCTCTTTTTAGTAGATATCATTAGAAAAGGATAGAAGATTTTTAGAGCTATCAAACTAGTTCATTTGCGTGATATCAATGAGAATTCAAGTCGCCATGTCATAGACCTCTAATGTCACGACAATTACTAGGGCATAGACTAATTTGGCAGCTTTAATTTGACTGTTCAATTTGCGCTTTCAAGCGCGCTTTTCTTTGAGCGCAGTGCTATACGATAGGTCAATTGATTAAAATAGTCGCGGGATCAAGCCCCGTTCGTGTCCCTTTTTAAATTTCTTTTAAATTTATAAAGTAACCTTGTATAGTTTAGTCTCATTACTAAGAATACAGATCTAGCATGTATTATTCATAAAAGCAAACCTATCCCACCAAAATTCAGCTCTTTTGTACTTTTTTGACCCTAGACTACCTTCACAAATTGATTCATAATTAATTCAATAGAGTTTAGATTGTATGCTTTAAGTGAATTTTTGTGGCTTTATAGTTTCCATATAAACTTGGCTTTTCGCAATAGGAATATAATAGGATAAAAAAAGGAAAATTATTGTATATGGCTATTGCGAAAAGCCAAGTTAAAAAAAAGAAAAATTATACAACAAGCTTTTGACCGCTGCTCTGCCCGCTTGGATGTCAGTTATCGCGTAAAAAGTAGCTTATATCGTTTCTTATATTCCAGGCTATATCCCTACCAATTTTCGTTCCGTTCGTCAAATCGGTCCGTTGGTTTAGGCGCTATGAAGTAACAAATAGACAAACAGAGTTACTTTTGCATTTATAATATTAGTTATAAGTTTTATATTTATTGTTATTTTATTTCTAAGTTATTTAGGTTTTACGTTTTATTATTAATATGTAAATCACTTTATCCTTTAAATAAATGTAAAATATAAATTAACTTTATAACTTATTAAGTAAAACTATATTAGGTACTTTTTACAATTTTATTTAAAGAAAAAAGAAAAATTTAAAATAATATTTTCATTTATTTAATTACTCAAGTATCAAAACCGTTACATCGAACTATACAAGAGCCCCTCGATCGCGTGCCCCAAGTACGGTGGGCAAAAATGCTGAGTTTCACAGGAAAAAATATTATCATCAGTAGCTCGAGTCAGCATCACCTCTGTGACTATGCTACCCTGGTACTTGGAGGTCAAATATATCTTCTATTTTTGGAACAAAATGGTCTACTAGTCCCACTGTTGGACAAAGTTTTCCATTAAATTAGTGTTCTAGTGCTATGTGGTATTGACCGTTGATTGGCAAGCTCGAAGTCTCAGGTTCGAAACAAAGGCATGCTTTGGTAACTTTTCGAAAGTTGTGAGTGCATTTTTTCCAATCCTCTCTTTCTAAGCTATGTAAAGAAAAGAAATGTGTTTTTTTTTAAATCACACTATGTAGTTTTTTTAATCACATGGTCGGCAGTCCCATCGGATTATGAGAGTGAGGGATTATACACCTGTGTATGCGCACATACTTGAGTCGTGATAGCCTAGTGCTGGTGACCGTTGACTGGCAAGTCAGTGGTCTCTGGTTCGGACCCACCTCTGACTTTTCTAAGTTATGTGTTTAAAACGTTTTCGAGATATAAGCTAAACCTAAAAATGGGATCTTCTTAGTTCCCTTCTCGGGCTCATCTCAGAAGGGTGGGGACTTTTATGTGTTCATCTCCTAATTAGTCCAAATAAAGGTCCTGCTTTCGACTTTTCCATCCATAATCATTCGTCGTCTATTGGACTATCAAAACTGCAAGACTGAAATTCTTAATTATTTAATAAGAAAAATTGAAAAAACTTGAAAAAACAACTGATACGGATGGGATTCGAACCCATAATCTTCGACGTACCGTGTCGACGCTCTAGCCGCTGAGCCACCGTATCCCACCACCATCAGTCGAAATTTCAAATCTCTTTTTCTACGCCTAGGACGTGTGGTAATATCTAATAATTATATTGAATAAGCTATCATGTGCAAGATATTGTAAAAAAATCACAAAAATATCTTGAAATTCTTTTTCTCAAAAGTCAATCTCCGCCCATTTCTACTATGACATCTGACATATTTCTGCTACCCTAGTACTTATCAGTTCACGGCCATGCACAGCGATGCTATCGCTTTGTTGGTAGTTATAGTATAGCTGCTTGTTAACTTATGGGCGCCTGGTACCTGTTTGTGATATCGATTAAGTTTTAGTACAGGGTAAGCAGGATTAGGAGTGATAATAATTGGATGGGTTGTTATTAATTTAATAATATGAGTCGTGATAGCCTAGTGGTGGTGACCGTTGACTGGCAAGTCAGAGGTCGCGGGTTCGAACCCCGCACCTCTGACTTTTCGTAAGTTATGTGCGTTTTATAATTATCACTCTCCGTGCCTCGGTTAGCACGTTAAGCTGTTGGCCCCGGCTGTCAATTGTAGATCTTTGACAGTCGTTACGGGTAGTCAGAAGCCCGAAAGTCTGACAACCAGTCTTATCAAGGGGTATCGTGTAACCCAGTATCTGGGTTGTGGAGGTCTGATAGGCAGTCGCTCCATGTAAAACACTGGTATTCAGCTGCATCCGGTGAGACTGGAAGCCGACCCCAACATAGTTGGGAAAAGGCTAGGTAGATGATATTTGACGTTATTTCAAAAAATCCTGGGTTCGACCTCTATTTGCAACCTTGACTTGATTATCCCGGACAATTATGTCACTCTTCTTTCTTCTTTGTTGATAGTTATAGTGATAGCCCAGTGGTATGACCGTTGAACTGCCAAAAGAGGTCGTAAGTTCGAAACCCAATGCACCTCTGACTTTTCGGATTGCGTATTAGAAATTAGAAATTAATTATCGCTTGCTAAAACGCTTAAGGAAACCAGGCTTTACGAGCTATCCGAGGCACGGAGTAAGTGATGATTAGTTTATAAAACGCACGCCACGAAAAGTCAGAGGTGGCGCGACTTGGGTTTGAACTCGAGACCACTGACTTGCCAGTCAACGGTCACCACGGTAATTGGCTACAATATCAACACATCAGTACCACGGGCGGATGCTTCCCGCGCCTTAATTTATAAGCCAAACGGTGCTAATTCACTTGCACACGCTCTAAACTAATTTAGTCTCGCCATCTCTCTTTCTAACAGGGATCATTAGAAATAGATAGCAGATTTTTAGAGCTGTCAAACTAGTCCATTTACGTAATATCAACGAGAATTTAGTCGGCATGTCGTAGGTCTCGTCTAATTTTACGTCAATTGCAAGGACGTAGACTAATTTGACAGCTCTAATTTGATAGTTCAATTTGCTGTCCTTTTTTGATGGTGTTTATTAGAAAGAGATATAAATAAATAAATAAATAAATAAATCAGCCTGTAACTGTCCCAATAGGAAAGGCCTCTTCTCATACAGAGAAGGATTGAGCATTAATCACCACGCTAGCTCACTGTGGATTGGCGATTTCAGACTATTAAAGTCCAGGTTTCCTTACGATGTTTTCCTTCACCGTTAGTCAGTGGTGTCTTAGATTAACTAAGAAAGTACAAAGACAAGAAAGAAAGAAGTAGTAAGAAAGTAAGAGATATAGTTAGACTAAAATTAGTTTAGCGGGATGTACAAGAGAATAAGCACTAATATCCTTATTTAAAATTCGAAAGTCTTACTCGATGCGAACGCCATTGTAGTAAGTAATTTTCGTTTTTGTGTTTTGAGAGATACGTTAAACAATCAGATTGCACTGATAGCCTAGTGGTATGACCGTCGACTGACAAGTCAGAGGTTTCGAGTTCGAACCCAAGGCGCGCACCTCTGACTTTTCGTAAGTTATGTGCGTTTTATAAATTAATTATCACTTACTCCGTGCCTCGGAAAGCACGTAAAGCCGTTGGCCCTGCGCCTGATCTCTCTCCGATCGTGTCGGAAGGCCATCCCATCGGACTATGAGAGTGAGGGAATAGAGAGTGCACCTGTGTTTGCGCACACACTTGTGCACTATAATATATCCTGCGTATTTGGCTAATCTCTGTTGAGATTGGCCGCTGTGACCGAAATTTGGTCAGGAGGATATTATTATTATGACCGTCGACTGACAAGTCAGAGGTTTCGAGTTCGATCCCAAGGCACCTCTAGGTCATAGGTCGGATTGCCGTCCCATCGGATTATGAGAGTGATTATACGCCTGTGTTTGCGCACATACTTGTGGACTATAATATCTCCTGCGTCGATGGATTATCTCCGTTGAGATTGGCTTTGACAAACATTCGTTAATTCGTTATGGAGTCGGTGGTAAGTACTGCCAAGCTAAGCAGAGCTGACAGAAATTCGGTCAGCACCTTATTAGTTCTAATACATTATTATTATTATTCCATTCATTTATTTTCTATACATATAAAATACATTTTTAAATATATATAAAAAAAATAAAAATATACATTTAAAAATATAAAATATAGTAGCCCACCGGTTTTGGGAACAGGGTCCAAGCTACCGGTGGTTAGGGGTCCAGAGAGAGAAACCTCCTCACTATTCGCGCCGTGTCCAGCAATACTTATTATTATTATTATACTAGCCCAAACTGTCCCACTGCTGGGCAAAGGCCTCCCTACTCTCATTCCACTCTTCTCGATCGAGCGCAATGCACATCCAGTCCTCCCGGAAAAAATCCAGCTCTAATACATATATTACGCAAAATGAGTCGTGATAGCTAGTGGTGGTGACTGGCAATCAGAGGTCTCAGGTTCGAACCCAAGGCTAACTTTTCGTAAGTTATGTGCGTATCGTAAATTAATTATCAGTTGCTAAAACGGTGAGGGAAAACATCGTGATGAAACCAGCACACCTGAGAGATTTTTCAATCTATACTTCTATACTAATATTATAAAGAGGTAAAGTTTGTATGTATGTAATAATGTATGTTAGGGGTAATCTCTGGAACTACCGATCCGATCCTAAAAATTCTTTCACCAATAGGAAGCTACTTTATCTCTGAGTGCTATAGGCTATTTTTTATTCTAAAAAAAAGGTTCAGTTTTCAGGTAGGTACAATATCTGTGATTCAAGTAAGAAAAAAAAACAGGGTACAGCTTGGCAAAAAAGAGTCTGGAAAAATTGAGGCCGCCACTGGCGCACTTTTCATACTACAATTCAAAATTACAAGTTATTTGGTGCTTACATATTTATAAAACTAGTTTTTTGTCATTAATTACAATCAAATGAATCACATAAAAGTTATTTGAGTACTCACAAACTTAGTTTTTAAGATTTTTATTTTTAGTTCCAGCTGTCACCGCCTCAGACTCTTTTTTGCCAAGCTGTATCTATCTGGCTGCTTTATAAACGTGTGTTTACGGGAAAATTTAATTTAACGCGGACAAAGTCGCGGGGAACAGCTAGTGGTATGGAAAGCCATGTCAGGGGTCTAAGGTTTAACCTCTGACACCAGGTTGTTTATCAACCACACGATAAGAAGAAGACTACTAGGGTATCATACCTTAACGCTTACCTCTCAAGGGTAAGCAGGATCTTCAAAAATAATCCCAGTGATAAGTAGGTTCAACCATCGATTATTCATTTACATGTCAGATGAGATGGATGTATGTGTAACCGCGATGTGCGATAGAGACAACAAATTTATAATATTAATAGGGGCGGACTTGCACCCTTCTGTTTAGTGGATGTCGATTTTTAAAATCAATATTTTTAGGGTACTCGTTCTGAAATGTCAAAACGGTAATGATTGACTGTCAGCCATAGCTGACTGATTAAAAAATAAATAAATAAATCAACCTGTAACTGTCCCACTGCATGGCAAAGGCCTCTTATACAAAGAAGGATCGGGCATTAATCACCACGCTAGCTCACTGCGTGTTGGCGATTTCAGACTATTATGTTACTTACGATGTTTTTCTTCACCAGGCAATTTCATAATCCAGACCCCGTGCTGCTACCGAGAATTTCCTAATGGAAAATCCAATAACACTGCCCGACCCGGGGATCGAACCCACTTGCTCAGCAGTCGTGCTTGCTACCATTAGATACACACGAGGCAGTCATTTATAGAAGATATCCACAATTGACATATACAATTATACATATTACGAAAAGACAGAAGTGCGTGGGTTTAGATCGAACCTGTGACCTCTGACTGGCCAGTCAACGGTCTTGAAGCAGGGATAGTCTTAGGCCAGGGTCGCACTGGTACGGCGTCAACGACGCGACGCGACGCGACCGCGGCGCGCGATTTCGTGAGAACATCACTCATATATAAACATCATTATGTTGATGGTCGCACTGCAGAAACGACCAGCGAAATAGATCATCAGCCTGTATTAGTCCACTGCTGAACAAGGCTTGCGCGCGCCACTATTGTGCGCTCATTGGAGGTATTTGCCCATAATAGCCACGCGGGCAATCGGATTGGCGAGCGCAGTAGCAGATGAATGCTGTTACACAAAAGGATGCTGCTGCCCATCCTCCGGATCTTCTCCTTTGTCGCTTACCATCAATCGCTTAACCATCGCCTAACGTGCCCGGTGTAGTCCCCATCAAGCGACTTAGCGGCGTTTCGCTAGCTTTTCGCTTTTGCAATGCAGCCACCTATTTTTTCGCGTTTCCCGCCGCGTCGCTGTCGCCGTACTAACTAGTGCGACCCCGGCCTTAAAAAGGTTGGGTTCGAAACCCCGGCACCCACCCCTGACTTTTCCGATTCATGTGCGTTTTAGAAATTAATTATCACTTGCTAATACGGTGAGGGAAAACATCGTGAGGAAACCAGCACACCTGAGAGATTTTTCAACGGTGTGTTAAGCCCAGAGCCATGTCAGAAGCCTAGAAGCCTTCGTATTATTAGTTATTACGTTGTCTTTTGACAGGCAGGCTGCAGGGTACATGATAGTGACTGTTGACTGGCAAGTCAGAGGTTTCAGGTTCGAACCCAAGGCGTGCCTCTAACTTTTCGTAAGTTATGTGCGTATTATAAATTAATTATCACTTACTCCGTGCCTCGGAAAGCACGTAAAGCTGGCCCTGCGCCTGATCTCTCTCCGGTCGTGTCAGATTGCCGTCCCATCGGACTATGAGAGTGAGGGAATAGAGTGCTGTGTTTGTGCACTATAATATTGCTTGCGTAGTTGTCTTCTTCTTATCGTATGGTTAATGAACAACCTGTTGTCAGAGTTTAAACCGCCCGCAGACCTCTGACATGGCTTTACACACCATTGAAAAATGTTTTTGATGTTTGTTGACGACGATGTTTTCCCTTACCGTTTTAGCAACTGATAAATTAATTTCTAATACGCACATAACTTACGGAAAGTCAGAGGTGCGCGCCTTGGGATCGAACTCGAGACCTCTGACTTGTCAGTCGACGGTCATACCACTAGGCTATCAGTGCTATCGAGTATCGAATTGAAATTGGTCAAGTATATCAATTTAAAAAAAATAACCTAGACCTCTGCTAGCCTTATAGAGACTTGTCATGAAGATACGACGACGTACAAAATTTTCAAACTCACACATACTACTTACACACACACACTACACTACACGTAAAACTACAACATTGTATGCATGTGTGCATTTGTTTATGTAGCATTATAGTTACTAATTATGTATGTAGTGGTAATAGTGCGGCTGAATGATTTTGATGCTTTATTTTATTGTATAAACATTTAAGGACGTGTTGTGAGAAAAGTTTTGTTTATGAATGGGTCGCTGTTAGTGGCGAAGGTTTAGTTTTTGTTAGTAGTAAGCTATAGTTAAACCGAAGAAATACCAATCGCCCACATGGCTCGCAGATCGTGTCGTCAGTAGAGATTTTAAATGCCGAGAAGACTGCTAGTAAAAGAGAATGATAGAGGAAGACATTTGCAGCGACCCCTAGCAATATGGGATCAGGGTAGGCAGAATAGTATCGTGGGCGCGTTTAACCAGCCTCACGGGCCTGCCTCAGGGGCAATATAGGGTGTTGAGGTGGGGATAACTGTTCATTCAGGAAAATGCCCCTTGATTGCACCTGCGGCAGACGTGAGTAGCGGGCTTTACATAATTAGGTATGTATAATTTCACAATATACAAATACACAAATCGGAATAAATAATATATTAATCACTTACATAAATATTTGTCGATTTAAATTTGCGACCTCAAGCGCAGATCAGTTTAACTGCTACGCTAGTCGTATCGTGGTTTTAACCGCCCTTAGGCCTTTGACATGGCTTTACACACTTTCGTGAACATCTCTCAGGTATGCTGGTTTCTTCAGAATGTTTTCTGTATCTGAAAAGTCAGTGTTGCACTCCTAGGGTTCGAAACTTCGAAGAACTTTATTTTTTTTCTTTTTTCACCTTTTCCTGGTGGGGGGAGCATTCGGCCACAGTGTTGCTGCCAATTGACTTTGTCATGTTCCGGCAGATGTTCCGTTAAACCTTTTTCTTGGAAGGGTGTAAACTCTGGATCCTATCGTCCAACTTCTGTCTCTTGAGGTAAAAGGCAGGTGTACTCCATCGTAGACCACTACACTGCATACCACGAGGTGTGTTCATTGTCAAACTGCCTGTCAAATTGCCTTTGTCATAATAAAGTAACTTTTTACGAAGGCGTGAAATCAGCACGGTTTTGTATTGAGACAGTTCGTTACAAATCAGTGTTCAATTCGGATGTGTACTGTTTTGTTATGAGCTGTTGTCACTGAAGCGTGCTTTGATCTTTCTTATGTCTCAAAACTTGAATAAACTAAAATAGTACGACTATATATACCTGTATAAGGGTAGCTTACACACATAATCGATTCGGTACATTCGGTTCGGTAT
Organism: Protodeltote pygarga; assembly: GCA_936450705.2. Lineage (NCBI taxonomy): Eukaryota > Metazoa > Arthropoda > Insecta > Lepidoptera > Noctuidae > Protodeltote > Protodeltote pygarga. The sequence goes on from OW388277.2 coordinate 5,064,963, forward strand.
TTTCGAAGAAGTCCCGATTAAATTTATTCTAAAATACCGAAATCCGAATCAACTATGTGTCTATGACCCTTAAGTAATATTTTTATATAATTATATTTAACTAATACATAATAATTATATTATAATTCCAAATATTTGTAGGAAGAAAAAAATCGATTAAGTCAATATTTTTCTTTCTACAAAAATTTGTTCGCATTGCATAAATAAATCATTTATAAACATGTTTGTATAAAACAACAATAATAATATTATTTCATATACCATTTATTCATGTGTCACAAAAAATTAAATAATAAATGCTTTTTTTTTGAGAATCTTTTACATGACATAGCTTATTAAATATAATTATTTGAAATAAATGCTGCCAGTTTGTTATCCTATATTTTCAAAAACCCCGTCTATATAATTTAAATTGATATTAAAACAGGCTCGACATTCGCTACTACAGCTTACCAAAACTTTACCCAACTAAAGCGCAACATTATTTTACCCAAAAAGTTTCTGTCATTACTATGAAAATAGATCCACCTGCAAGTATCATAACTGCTAGGTCGCGGTACACATCTAGACATCGCACGCACACCACTGCGTTTTATTGTCTTCACGGACACGTTCACACGGATACGATACGTATGGAAGTGTGCGTGAGTTCAACAGAACGACTCATCGCGGCGCGGTGTAAGTGTAATTTCTGAGTTTTGAATGAAAAATATAAAAAAATAAAATTAAACAGGTGTATGGGTAGTAGGTGTAATTAATTAATAATTAGTAATTAATTAGTCAGTCAGAAGCCCGAAAGTCTAACAACCAGTCTTACCATGGGTATCGTTAAACCCAGTACCTGGGTTGTGGAGGTCTGATAGGCAGTCGCTCCATGTAAAACACTGGTATTCAGCTGCATCCGGTAAGACTGGAAGCCGACCCCAACATAGTTGGGAAAAGGCTAGGCAGATGAGATATAACAACAAATAATAAAAAAAATATATAATTATTACCTATTTAATAAGAAAATTTGCAAAAACAACTTATACGGGTGGGATTCGAACCCACGACCTATTTTTAATAAGCTACGAGCGACGAATTATGTTTAATTAGCTAGCATGTACCTACTTGTAAAAAATTTACACAAAAAATATAGATTATTAAAAATTAACGGGGGGAACTTGTAAATGGTATATGAAAATGTAATATTAATAAATAGTGACGTGTGTCAAATTCGAGCACGCGCGCATGCTTCGAGTGACAACATACAAGTAACGTGTTATTTTTGCCGATTTTGTGCGGAACCCTTTGTGTGAGAGTCCGGATCGCACTTGACCGGTTTTTATTTATATGAGGAATGAGTATTAGTGAATGAGTCAGTGATAGAATTTGTCATTGACTCATTCGCGAGTCATCGGTCTCTTGGCCTTTCTTTATAACCGACGAAAAAATGGGGGTGTTATAATTTTAACATATTGTGTATCTTTTTTATTTATTATTAATTTCATTTCATTAATACCTATTTTTTTATGTACAAAAATGTGCCTTATTATCATTAAACTTTTACACCACTTGATGGTCGAATATATTCTTTATTGTAATGAAATATTCATAAATAAATGATTTTGAATTTGAATTTGAATCTGTAAGCATCGAATCCGCTCCCAAACGGATTAACTGATTTTGCTTTTTTTTTATTTATACTGCCTATATTTTATTTAGGTACTATATTTAAGCGCGCCTGCAAAGCCTATATGACTTTTTTTTTATTTGACTGGTTTTTAAAAGGTTTTATTTAGTTTGCCCTGTTTGATATTTATTTGTTTGGTGGGTTCAAATTTTGTAATTGAAATTGAACCCCCTTCTAGTTGATAGATTGATCTGATATTTGGTACATACTTTTAGTTCTGATGACAAAACCGTTTTACGTAAAAAAAATCTGATATTATTTTTAATTAGTTTTACACAAATTAGAAGTTTATTTAGGCTACAGCTGATTTAAGAATGCATTAACATTTTCGAGCGTTTAATATTAGGATTAGGATTTATATTTATGTATAATAATAAGCCTTGATTTTTTTCTTAATTTTTTCTCGCTTGTTCCTTCCTAAATATTAAAAAAGAAGCTTCTAATATAAAAAAAAAAAAACAACAAAACATAAAACAAAATTTTTCACTTACTACGCTACCTATCTGTGGTGTCGTGTAATAATAATAATTCGCGTCTGTGTGCGTGAGACAACGTGTCTGTGGGTGTGAGGCTCGTGCCCCGTTTGCATCTTGTCATTGTTTGAGGCAAGTCGTCGGGCTAGTGGACGGGCGAGTGGAATATTTCAATGTCACTGTAAATCATTATTGGGGTTAGATGTTTGGTAGAGTTTATGGGTACGAGGAGGGGATTTATTTTCTATGACGCTTTTATGGGGTGCTTTGGGGGGGAGGGAAGGTTGTAACATATAGATTTATTGTGTATATTTTAAGCTATTGTATATGTAGATTTTATCGCGGGCTTTGAGCGCGGCGACCGAATCAAGAAATTCCGTAACGAAAATAAAAAACCTTACACCCTATGCAGAAGTGTTTAAAACCATATAAACTAAAAAACACACACAGTAAAACATTAAAAAACAAAACATTTAGATTATAAACATTCGAATTTCGAAATCTAATTTCCTATTTGCTTAGATTTTTCAAGACGTGATTTTGTATTAAGTTTTTAAGCTATTGATTGACTGCATAATTTTTTTTTGAGAATTGTATGTGCTGAAATCAGATGATTACAATTTTTTTATTATTATTATAATGTTGGTACATACACATCAAGCTATATAAAACCAGTATGAACTGACCTCGCATTGTATAGGCTCTTCGTACAACAAGATGTCAGCTTGAACTGGCAATGCATAGCTTGATGTGTAGCCATTTGTATCATATTATGGTTATACCTTAATTCACAACAATAGGTACCTTGTTTTTTTAAACACTTTTGGAATGTTTAGTTCTGTTTAATGAAATCTAGTTTGATATTTTTTAAAACAGTATAGTATATTGTATTATAGCCTATAATTTATAGGTACAAGGTACCCTGGGTTCGCTTTGAATGTTTATTGATTTAGGCGTAAAAAAGTAACAAACAAACTTAGTTGAATTCGCATTTAGAATATTAGTTAGGTACTTAAGACAAAGAATAAATAATATCTTATCAAATGTCAAAGAATAATAATTATCTTGCTGAAGTAAACCAGTTACCAACTTGCTGAAGTAAATCAACTCGCTAGTCATTAGAAAATAATATAAGTAATTTTTTTTATTTAAAGATATTATCATTTACTTATTCAAAAACTAATTTAGACTAATTAAAACTATTATATACAAACCTATAATCTAAAAAGTATTTTTTTTTTGTCATCTGAACTGAAGGTATGTATCAAACATCAGATCAATCTGCCAACAGAGAGGATATAAAATTTCAATTACTAAATTTGAACCAAACAAATAAAAAAACAAACAGGGCAAGCTAAATAAAACCGTTTAAAATGTCGATGTCGATACTTTATTTTTTCCCACCAAAACCACACAATATTAACTTGTAATACCAATTTTTGTTTCAACATTTATTAAACACCCAAAATATTTCTCACACAATTCAATTTCATAACCGACTTGCACCATACACTTGGCATAAAAAGCTGTCACGAAAGTATTCAAGTAAAAAAACTGTTTGAACGCGCACCAAACTGCTGATAGCCCCTTATCTCATCTACTACTACGTCAACAGACTGTCGCTGTCCTTTTCTGGCGCGCGTTTCGAGTGTACACCTGTCTCGCTTGCACACCGGTGCCTTTCACTCATTCAGTGTTAAGGGGCTAATACACTGCCGGTTTTTGATGTTGAGATTGACAGCGCGTGGCATTGTTGAATGTTGGGACCGAAGTCTTGTTCTTTTTTTAAATGTTTGAACTTTCATTTTGAATTTTTTTTTTAAGGTTGCCTGTGTTTGTTGCGGATTGTTAACGTTAAAAAATAAATTTTGTTTTTTTAAAGCGCTCGTTGATATAATATTTTAGTAGTTTTTTTTATGAAGTGTTACGGGCAAAGCCTGTTAATTAATTAGTTTGACTAATTAATTGACCTTTAATTAGGGCATGACCTTGACCTGTTACTTAAACATGTTGGTCAAGGTCAAACGTTTTTGATGAGCTATTTTTTTAAATAATAGGCTACGCATTAAGGGCTAATTTGGGCACTATAGTTTTCGCTACTATCGCAACAGGTTTATTAACATTGATAACTGTCAAATGTATTTTGAATTTCGAAGCATTGTTTCATTAAGTTCTAGTCAGCGGAACAGAGTGGTCGTTTTGGTTGATTTATGTACCTGCTTTATCTTCATTCGGAGTAATTTCCATTATTTAAAATGACGTTAGTATATTACAATGTGTAAACGAAAGATTTATTTCAAAATTCTTTTTTTTTTAGTATTTAACATAAAAATGTATGTTAGGTATGTGGTTTGTTTACTAACATAATGTATCGAGTCTGCATGAAGATAATAAATAAAATCTAGTATTATGTTTTAAGCAGAATAAAACGGATATTTTTAACAATTAAAAATTATTCAAAGACAAACATAGAGTCACGCCTATATTCCCCAGAGGGGGTAGGCAGAGGTGTGCAGTATACACACGTTTCGCCGGCTATGTTATAAGTGTGTAGGGGGCGAGCCTATTGCCATTTACCGGGCACAATTCCAGACTCCGTGCTGCTACTGAGAGTTTCCTAATGGAAAAACCCAATAACACTGCTCAGCAGTCACGCTTGCTACCTCTAGACCAATGAGGCAATCAAAAATTATAAAAAATGTAGTTTTTTTTTTAAATATAGCATTGAAGTAAAAACAAGGTAAACGTTAAAAGTTTTCGTGCAATTAAAAGATTTGGTTATTTTTTTTTTCTAATTCCAATAAAAGAAAATATTGGTGAAGTAAAAAAAAGCAGGTGAATCAATCTGTTGATTTATTTATTAGGATATATTACTCTAAAAAAGTTGAATAAAATATCAATGTGAATGATCTAAGGTAATGCCCTAATGTTCGTATATTATCTAGTAATGTGCGCGTACGCAAAGCACATGAATTCAAGTTGGATAGCTTGAAAACTTTTTTTATGTGTGAAATTAATTATATTATCACTTGCTCCGTGCCTCGGGAAGCACGTTAAGCCGTTGGCCCTGCGCCTGATCTCTCTCCGGTCGGAAGGCCGTCCCATCGGACTATGAGAGTGAGGGAATAGAGAGTGCACCTGTGTTTGGACACACTTGTGTACTATAATATCAAGCAGCATGTAGATAGCCTATTGGTATGTTTGGCCATTTAAAACTGCCAAGTCAAAGGGTCGTAAGTTCGAACCCAAGGCACGCACCTCTGACTTGAACTCATTTGCGTATTAGGAATTAATTGTCACTTGCTAAAACGGTGAAGGAAAACATCGTGACTCGTGATAAAACCAGCACACCTGAGAGATTTTTCAATGGTGTGTAAAGCCATGTCAGAGGCCTACAGGTGGTTTAAACTCTGACACCATCAATCATACGATAAAAAAAGATGATAAAAGAAAGCGTGGCTAAAATATGTCTATAAAGTTTTCTTAAAATCCAGCGGCTTGACAGTACAGTGTAAAATCCACTTAACGTTTCGTTACACCGCCATCTCTCTCACACGCCGCTATCGCCGTCTCCCTCCCGCTAATGAATTAAATCAACAACCTCGCTCGCTCCCTCTCGATAGATGATCGTTCCATATTTGAATTTATTTCAAAATAGGAATTCGATTTTTAAATACTGTTTTGAAAATAAATTCTTTGTTTTTAGGTTTGTTTTGGTTGCCAGTTAGAAATAGTCCCTCTTTTAAAGAAAAAAAATAGTTAATGTACTCGACATCTTCTAACTATTAGCAGCATTCATGGGCAAAGCTTTTGGCTTCGGGGGAGAGGCAGATCTAAAACCTTCGGTCCATGAGGGGGGGCGGGGGTTCCCAAGGCGCGCACCTTTGACTTTTCAAAAGTCAAGGTGCGTATTATTAATTAATTATCCCCCGTGCTTGGGATAGCACGTTAAGCCGTTAGCCCCGGCCGGGAGTCAGTACCTACCCTCATAAAATCCTGACAACTATCTAACTTAAGAATATCCTATCCTTTTGGGTTGCGGAGGTCAGATAGGCAATCGCACCGTAGAACACTGATATTCAACTGCATCTAGTTAGATAAGAAACCGACCCCAACAAGGTTTGGGAGTAACAAGGCTAGGAGGATGACGATACGGAAACATCTAGTCCGAAACAAATCTGAGTATCTAAGAAATATTTCATTTTTAAACGGTTTTACTTAGCTTGACTTGTTTATTATTTGGTTCAAATTTAGTAATCGATATTTCACCCCCTTCCTATTGACAGATTGATCTGATATTTGGTACACAGCTTTAGTTTCGATGACATAACCGTTTTACGTAAAAAAAAAATGTGCTTACTAGGGAAATTTTATTTAATCAGAATCAAGTATACAAGATCGGGCACAATAAAAATAACTAACTAGGTTTATAGAACTAATAGTAAAACTAAAACTAACACTAAAATTAAAAATAAAATAAAAAGAGAAAAACTTTATCTAAAAGACCGCTTCCAGTGGACAAATTTACTAAAATTATTTAATATTTCAAACACTTCTGCAGAGTTCTGCACTTCACGGGACAAATTTTGTCCTGTGAAGGGCAGAAGATGAATTCTCTGCCGCTAATCATGTCGTCCACATAAATGAGCTATCGCACGAAGTGTAGGGTTCAATGAAACTGTACGGACCAAATATTGTCCGTGACCCAGACCGAAGCCTCTATAGATCACTCAGTGTATGTGCATTCCAGCAAAGAATAGAAATGTCAATGACCTGTACCTGTCAACTGTCACTTGAAAAATCGTTTCTTTTTTCGACATTGGTGCTGATTCTCTTGTACATCCTTCTAAACTAATTTTAGTCTAAATATATCTCTTTCCAATCTGGAAATCATTGGGGGAGGCCTATGTTCAGCAGTGGACGTCTTATGGCTGAAATGATGATGATGATTATATCTCTTTCTAATAAAAACCATCGGAATAGGACAGCAAATTGAACTATCAGATTAGAGCTGTCAAATTAGTCTATGTCCTTGCAATTGACGTGAAATTAGACGAGACGTCTATGACATGCCGACTAAATTCTCGTTGATATCACGCAAATGGACTAGTTTGACAGCTCTAAAAATCTTCTTTCTTTCTCTAATGATCTCTGTTAGAAAAAGAGATGGCTAGTCTAAATTAGTTTAGAGCGTGTGCAAGAGAATTTGCACCATTAGTAATTTAACCTCGTCTTAAACAGTTTTACAAAATCGAATAAAGTTTGATTTTTAAAAAGAAAAAAATGGCGGAAAGTTATTACCAGACATATTTAGAACGCATAGATTGTGTGATTAAATTAAGTATATTAATGTATGTTATTGTATGTTGTAATATGTTGGTGTCCCATTGGTTACGGATCCGCTTTGCAAATGCGTGGGTGTGGGTTTGAACCTGGCATTGGCAATGTGACTTTTTCAGTGTCATATTATGTACTTTCTTAGTTAATCTAAGACACTATTGATAATTAATTTATATTACGCACATATCTTATGAAAAGTCAGGTGCGCGCCTTGGGATCGAACTCGAGACCTCTGACTTATCAGTCGACGTTCATACCACTAGGCTATCAAGTAAAGTAATAACAATATTTAATAAATATGATTATTGAACCACCATTTTTCATTCTGTCAAGACGATTTTATAACAAATAGCTAGCATTAATATTTAAGACAGTTATCGTTTTAACCTTGACACCTCTAATAGCGACAAATGATCAGGCAATTTGTCTGTCTATCTGTTTCTTTTTATCTACAAAACTGATAAAGCGATACCAGTGAAATCTTCTTACTACAGTTACTGAGTCATCTGGGTACAATCTGCCCGAATGCCTCAGACATGGCTACTAGGTGAAGTTATCATGTATTGTATGTATTAAGAACAAATATTATCCTTTATCTGGCGGCTGGAGCTAATTACGGAATTCGAATCAGGTCATGGTTATCATAAAAATGCATTGTCATTGGAACTGAACTAACATGCAAAACTTCAATTGCATAGGATAAGAGGAAGTGGTTCTAATTCAACTTGCAAGATTCCACCCGAACGAACATTGCAAGTTAAATAAAAGCTTGTATAATATAAGTATTTTTTTTAATCTATTATATATTTGTATCTATGATTATAATAATATATTATTTTTTTTACGTTAAACGGTTTTGTCATCAAAACTAAAGCTGTGTACCAAATATCAGATCAATCAGTCAACAGGAAGGGGGTGAAATATCGATTACTTTTAAACCAAATAATAAACAAGTCAAGCTAAGTAAAACCGTTAAAAAAATACAAGGTGCCCCTTGCTAAAAGAGTTGGTGCCCTAAAGAAAAATGTTCTAAAAGTGGTGACATCCACTGCGCCAACGCGAACGCTACATTTGCCCCAACAGGTCATACCAAGATTACTACTGTTAGCAGCGTAGCGGCTCTCATTTGCCCGGCAAATTACGTGAAAGTATTAGAAAGTTTTAACGTCGAACGCTTCAGTGACGCGCGTCTATTTTCAGACACCATTTTATTATTCTGATTACTTCTGATGGCTATCAGGAAATTCTAAGGTTTCACAGGTTAAGGATCTATTGCCTAATGAAGTGTATGACCGTTTGACTGGTAAGTCAGAGGTCTCGTTCGTTTTCTCTCCGTGCCTTGGATAGCACGTTAAGCTGTTGGCCCCGGCTGTCAATTGTAGATCTTTGACAATCGTTACGGGTAGTCAGAAGCCCGAAAGTCTGACAACCAGTCTTACCAAAGGGTATCGTGTAACCCAGTATCTGGGTTGTGGAGGTCTGATAGGCAGTCGCTCCATGTAAAACACTTGTATTCAGCTGCATCCGGTAAGACAAGAAGCCAATCCCAACATAGTTGGGAAAAGGCTAGGCAGATGATGTTCCTCTCACAAGATTATCGCCCGGTTTTTGGTAATCGCTAAAGTTAACAGTTTGAGGAAATAGGAGGATTGGAGGAATATGAGAAAATGGCGTCAAATGTTTCCTCTGTTTATTTTAACATATTACTAAAACGGTGATTTTTCCCGTAGCTTTCTCTGCCCTTTTCTCTCGCACAAAAACAATATTGGCCAAAGCGAGACAAATGGTTATTGAACCACCACGTCAAGCAGCATTGGTTTTGCCAGCAATTCTCAATTGTCAGTTCTAACTTCTATTTCTCTCGCACAAATACAATATAGGCCAAAGCGAGACAGATGGTTTACGTCAGGCGGTGTTGCCGGCTACTATCAATGGTCTGTTCTCATTCTTCTATTATGGTTACTGTATCAACTCTGAGTCAGTTGAAGCCACTCATCTTCTTCCCTTGAGTATCCTCATAATACACTGGCCGCCAAAACTAAGTAGTACACTTTTAAAATTGCAATAACTTTAAAAGTACACAAGATATATTTTCGAAATAAAAAGGATTAGAAAAAGAATTCTTTTTTTTATTTATAAAGTTCATAGTTGATAAAAAAAATTAAGGAATGGCTAAAAAAAACTTTACAAAACAAAAACACTCCTTTTCAAATTGCTCTCTTACTTTTAACTTTTTGTTTTGTGATTTTTTTTTACATTTATTTCTTGATCTATGAATTTGGATTCAAAAGCCTAGGTAACTACAGCACTTAAACTTTATTTCTCATGCCTCTTTGACCTTAAGGATGTGCAAAAATCATGAAACTTTTCTAAAACTAGGCATCAGTATGTCGGAGTGTAAAAATGGTGGGTGTAACATTAAAAACGGTCCGAGAGGTAAAGGAAAGGTTCGAAGAAACTGAAAACCATCTGAAAAGATCTTGTAATGGCAGACGCAGGTACACTAGTACTCGAGAAAACCGCTATATTGTTTTCACTGTGTTGAGAAATCGCCACCTCAATGCAGTTAAAGTTCGGCTACAGGTTCTTCAGACGCGAAGAGACTACATCAGTGATAGTGTAGTGAGAAGAAGACTTGCTAAAGCAAACCTGAAACCCAAAAGGCCAGCAGGTGGCCCCAAACTCCACAGAGGGCACATCGTGTAGCAAGACTACGCTACGCACGTAAAACCTACAGGGGTGTGACTAAGAAAAGGCAAGATTTTTGTTCACCGATGAGTCTTAATTCTCACTATTCACTTCCAATTAAAGGTGAATAGTCTACAGGTGACCTGGTGAGCAATACATTTAAGCCTTGTTTACAGAAAGAGCCCAATACGATGAAAGCTCTGTACACGTATGGGCTGACAACTTTTCAGATGGTCGCACAGAGTTAGTGGCTATAGATAATGGCACCCTGACTGAAGAGAGAGATGCTGAAGAGGTCCTTAAATGAGTATGTAGTAGTATTTAATAAAAATGGTTGATGGATCGATGCTGATGCAGGATAAAGCCCCGCCACACATCGCTCGGATCGTACAAGACATGCATTTATGAGGTTGTTATCAGCTTTATGACTTGGCCATTAAGAAGTCCTGATCTCAACCCGATGGAGCATACCTAAGAGGAACTCAGGAGGATAGTCAAAAGCAGCAAGCCACCTCTTATCACCCTCAGGACCCTAAAACAAGCCCTATTGGAAAAATGGGAGAATATTCTCCAATATCGCCTCCAAAACCTAGTATTCAGTATGTCAAACCGGCTTGAAGCTGACACCAGAGCCCGAAGAGGCAATATCATGTATTAAAATGTAAATAAGGTGTAAAACATACTTATAAATGTTGTTTAAGTTTTTTGCCAGTAAGTAAACAATTGCTATATTTTTGGTTTTTTTCTTTTTTTAAGATAATAACGTTATTAATGTATAATAAACTATAGCTTCACAGAAAGCTGATAAAATTTGCTATAAAACGTTTGATTATTTTAATACTCTAACTTCTATAGTTTAGGAGAAATTGCAATTTTAAAAGTGTACTACTTAGTTTTGGCGGCCAGTGTAGTTCGACACTCATTCAAACTCTGACTTAAAATTAATGTTTAGAAGAAGTGTAACGAGTCTGGCAGTGGAGGAGGCTCCAAACAACTCATTCCTACTGGCTTCCCATTGAAAAATGGCACAGTCAATAATGCCTACTACTGACTGTGCCATCGGCTTTTTCTGGATTGGCTCCGGCTTACCTCTCAGAAAAAAATATCCTCCGCCACTGGAGTCTGGTATTCGAATTCGTCTAGACGTTCGACGCTAAGTACTCGTGGTTGGTTAGGTATGTCAATCATTTTCCCAATATCTAGTTGTAGAAGTCCACATCTTGTTCGAGTCGTCAAGGTTAGATTGTAAATGACGTTTATACGTTTTATCGATGACCTATTTATCGGATAAACGATAATGATAAGCGCTGACATACTCCACAATCCTACATTTTTCTTGCTATCGCTAAACAGAACTGATGGTAAGTGCCCCATTTGTTTAGCCCCATCACAAACGCGGGTAAAAGATCCAGAATACTGATTTTGTAAAAAAATACGAGTTTGACGACATTTCCACCAAATTGTCTACAGTAACTGTCCTCACCTAACTGAGGTCTACAGTAAAGCCTATCTCTGCCGTTCTATTAAGATGTGGAACCCGTTACCAGCCCACGTGTTTCCCTCCACTTATGATCCTGGGTCCTTTAAGCGGGACGTAAAAAAGCTTTTCTCAAAGCCGTCAAGTTGAAGGCCATCATGCTGGCTGCTGAGATGATGGCCATCACTATGGGACTCCACTGACTGCTTTCCATCAGGCAGCATGGAGTCAATTTGTGCGGCTGTAATAAAAACAAACTGGACTAAGATACTTTTTCGCTGCATTTGGAGATCCCCAAATTTGAATGTCCCGGAAATACAGACTATTAAACTCTAGCTGTACTCGAAGAAAGCAGATGTGAATCTATTGATCCAAGAAGATGAAATAACTAATACACAAGGAGGTCGGATCCTAAGAGCATAATTATCGCTAATTAATTCAATTGCTTAGACAGCTGAAGCGAGTCATAGCTCTATCTTGACTATCGCTAAACAAAAGGCCAAATCATCTTCCTGCCTTTTACCCAATTTGTTTGAGGTTGGCGCAGTATGTCCTTTTTTTCCACACATCTCTATCACCCGTCATCTCAGTAGTCACTTCCTTTCTTGCCATATCATACTTCACACAATCCATCCATCTCTTCCCAGGTCTGGTTCTTTTCTTGTATCCATCTACATCCAATCTTAATACGACCAAACACCAAATATAATAAACAAAAGATCAAATACGAGCTATTATTGACGATCACCTTTGGCTGTTCTCACCTGTGTCATCCCTAGGACCTCAGACCTCCGCAGATTGATCGATAATTTCAAAACTAGATTATCCTATGGTAACTTCGTGTCAGAATCAGAATATAAGCCACGAATTCTGGATTGGACATCACCAAAATGTCAACGGCAAATCGATGTCGCATTCATATCAAGCGTCTTCAGACTTCGAACGTCTCAATTGCCAGTGGTAATTGCCACGCTAAGTTGTGGCAAAATAAGGCAATCCTTCCACCTTCAGAAGCAATCTTCTTCTAAGCAGATTCATAATCTTGCCATCTTTTCCCGGGCTCGCTATGATGCCGTACGATTTTTCATTGCGATACCTTTCTTTTGTATGTTGACGATCGTGTTATTATTGCATAGTTTATGTATGTGTATGTAGTCACTAGACAATAATGATTTATAGAAACCTTGAAATAGCGAGAAGAACCTTGAATGCATAAATGTTGCAAATTGACGTATTAACTATCAATCATCTATCATCCTATAAATCGTTATCAAACGACCTTAGAAACCACTTGACCGACGCCAAAACTAGACGGCTATTGTAAAATATAACCATCCGATGTGATTGACCTAACTATAACCGGTTTATATTAATCATTTTGACATAATCTAATCGTGTATCCGAACTCGGCTTGCCGACGCCACACGACAGCGCCCGACCGCTCACGGAAACGCCCGACCGTTGACAGTCCGTCACCCGTCAGAACGGCACACTTCTGCTATGTACTTTACATAGGTGCAGTACGCCGTCGCGCCGGTAACTAGCTAGTGTGCATTCAAATTTGGAATCGTTTTGTATTACTTACTTTTTTTTTCAATCGATCCGTTTGATAATGTTTACGCGATTATTAGTGTTGTAGCCGTCGGGTGCATCGCACGTCGCGATGTTCGATTGGTCGGTTTCTACCCCGGTTTGTTCCCGGCACGTGTGATAGTTTACGTGTTAGTACGAAACTGAAGTCATTGACTTGGCGTGACACACATTCTATTTGACGGAACTGCACGAGCGGTTCTAGCGGACGTTTTTTGTTTTAATTTATTGTTTTATGTTGGCCATAGTAGCTAAAGTTTCTTGTGCACTGCGCGTTTGTTAGTGTTCTTATCAGTGTATCTAGATAACGACTCAAGGCAACATCCTTGGTTTTGCGGTTCGACTGTGTGAATAGTTTTTATGTATTCGGACGTACCTACTTACTTAACTTACAATGGTTACGTTTTTATAGTAATTGTCTGGGTAATTGCCTGTCTATGGTTTAGACTTCCGTTTTGTAAAATAGGATATATTTGGAGAGTTATGCCTATAAAAATGCTTGTAGTTTTTGTAGCTATTTAAATACAATGAAACAAATGATCAAAACAAAATTTCAAAAAAAGAATTCACATTTTCTGAAATTCAAAATTTTCAATTCGAATTTCGTAATTCCACCACGCGCTCACACCCGCGTTGTTTTGCGAAAAATCACGCACACGTCACTATGACGTTCCACGCGCCATTTTCAAATTTCATCATTTTCCCAAACAATCGAAGATGCGCGCGTTTCATGGACACGTCTGCATTTTATTTATAGACGCGAATGTTTGATTTGTTCAGCGACGTAGTTTACCTACATATCTACCGTCGCGGAATGTACATTATGTACCATCTTGCACTATGTACTACGGATACAACAATATAAGCTGTGCCTGTGTGCGTGCCAGCGTAATGAGCGTTTCTATGTGCTGCTAAGAAACAGTAAAAAGTATGGCGCGAACAGTATGAGCGGCAACGTCGCGTGCGTTCCGAGGCCTTGCCGCGGTGAAAACAATAGTCTTTTATTATTTAATTTTTCTTGCATAAATTATTTCTATATGATAATTTTACGTCGATATATTTGTTAAATAGATTAATTAACATAATTTAATATTAAAAACTGGTTTGGCGTTATCAAATACGCGATCGTAACGATACAGGTATGTCGATGTTGAATGCAGTCTATTATGAAATTCAATACACACAATGACATTCTTGAATAAAAATCGATACTTGACGCGTCAACCGGAACTGAGCACTGATGCTTTAACACTTAAATTTCGAATCCACATTCCGAATGTAAAAAAAAAATCAATATATCAATGATAAAAAAACAAACAAAGCCAACGAAAATAGCCGGTGGGATGAAAAAAAAATAGTAACCGATGTTGACCTTTTCGAACGCGTCTCGCTAGTACCACGGCCAGCTGACGCGACGTTGCCGCACTTCCTGCCGTGCCCCGAACCGTTCACGCTTATCGCCTCTATGGCCAAGCGATTAGACCTATATTCGCGTAGCAACACTAAGTATATAAAGGATTTAGGACGTTTCACGGTACTATGACACTTCCCGCGCGAAAAATTCGAAATGCTTTATCAGTCGTACTCTGTGATGCGAGGCGCGTAGTAAAATTCTTCAACAGTTTAGATTTTTCATAAGTAGTTTTTTTTTTCATTTTACGATTTTAGGTGTGAAGTGTTTTAAGCAACAAAAGAAATTGAATGTGTTACTAAAACCAAAGTGTCCAAAGTTAGTGTTAAATTTTTTTTATTTAAAAAAAGAAACATTATTTATTTTGTTAAAACAAACAAAACATTAAATATTTAAAAAGAATTTAAAAAACAAGTGAATTTTCCTAAAAATCAGTGGAAAAATCAAAAGAAAATCGTCCGCAAGCTACCAGGAGCGCATACAAGTGTAAGAGTGAACTTTAAACGCGAAGATGACGCGGTGACAAAGTGGCCTACATGCCGGTGGCGCTGGGCTCGCTCGGCGGCGAGGGCGAGTACCGCGAGTACAGCCACCATCTCTCGCCGCATCATCCGTCGCACATACAGTACCATGAGTACGCGCCGGCGCCGCCGCCGCCGATGTACCATCCTATACCGGACCCCTATTTTAGGTAAACCTTTGTTTTAAACCTCTATTACTTTAAACTACATTTAAATTGTCATTTTCTGGATTTCTTCTGTCAAAAGAAAAATATTGCAAGAAGGTTTTAACAAGGGTTATATTAAAGTTGATGTACAGTTGTACACTATTCTTGTTAGAAGTAAATAATAGTAGTGAGTGTGATTGAGATGTAAAACACTTCATCCAGTAACAAAATGTTTATTATGCACAAGAACATAAGTAAGGTTAGGTGATTCTCACATACGTCCGTTTCGTTTGGTTAAAGTGCACACTGACTATAATTACAATAATTAGCACGACACAAATGAATTGCCGCTTTGCTTGTTCAGCTAAAATACTTGAGTTTACGTAAACCGTACAGTTGATATGGTTAGAAAAGGAGTATAAGCGAGTTTTTGGATTCATGTGCGGTTTAAAAAATTAATTATCACATGCTAAAACGGTGAATGAAAACATCGCAAGAAAACCAGCAGACAAGGGATTTTTCAATGGTGTAAAGCCATGTCAGAGGCTTACTAGGTTTAAACTCTGACACCAGGTTGTTCATCAACCATATGATAAAGAGGAAGAGTAACTGAGAATTTTCTTAGTTTTAGAAATACATAAACATGATTTTGGATAGAAAAAGGAGGTTCCCAAATCGCCCTTTGGCTGTGACATGGTTTTACACATTTCTAATAATCTGTCATTAAAAAATCCAATAGACATATTATCTATTAACAACAAAGTTTAAACAGAAATCGTAGGAAATGCGGTGCGATCATAATTATAACAAAACACTGGATATAGCTACTGATTATTAGATATGGTGAAAGTGTTTTGGCAAATAGGAGTCACATGTATTTTGTCTAGTTGTTAAAGGAAGGAGTACTTTTATTTGTATTCCTCTTTTGGACATATGCGCGCTAGGCTGTGTATTAATCTGTCTTATTAAGTTTGATGCTGTATATATTTTCGCTTTGAGATTGAAATTAAATACTAAAATATTAATTGAAATATATAGGTATATGTTGATGACTTACTCGTCGGTTTATGTTTGCTCAATTTTATAACGATGATATTATACCTAACTTTGTTTCTTATCGTTTGGGCGCTTAGCCCTTTATACACCATCGGAATCATATTTTTTTCAGACTATATGTTGTGGTGGTGCGGAGTTACGGACCAGCTTTGCAAGCAAGCGGGTGTGGTTTGAATTCGAACCATAGTACCTTTTTTTGGCACGCCACATTGACAATATTTTAATTTTACCGTGTATATGAGAACTACTTAGTAAGTTTTATAGAATATAGCAGCTTAAGGTACCTTACTATTGTAACTTTGTAATTACCTAGAAAATTTCAAATTCTTCTTTCTTTATCGTATGATCGATGAACTACCTGTTGTCAGAGTTTAAACCGCCCGGTTTAAAGCCTCTAATATGACTTTACTCACCGTTGAAAAAACTGTCAGTTGTGCTAGTTCCCTCATCGTTTTAGCAAGAGTTTCTTATAAATCCGAATAGTCAGAGGTGCGTGCCTTAGTTTCGAACTTACGACCTTTGACATGGCAGTCATAACTCATAACACAAGGCTATTACTACTTCAATTCAAATCTAAACTGCACTGATAGCCTAGTGGTATGATCGTCAACTGACAGACAAGTCAGAGGTGTCGAGTTCGATTCCAAGGCGCGCACCGCTGACTTTTCGTAAGTAATGTGCGTATTACAAATTAATTATCAGTTGCTAAAACGGTGAAGGAAAACATCGTGAGGAAACCGGCACGCCTGAGATATTTTTCAACGGTGTGTAAAGCCATGTCAGAGGCCTACGGGCGGTTTAAACTTTGACACCAGGGGGGTTAGCCAAGTTGATTATCTACAATCGCTAACGAATAGAAAACGAAAGAAATGTATAGGATGACATTACCTTCGATCGATATGTCACGTGACAGGTAATGTCACCCTATACATTTCTTTCGTTTTCTATAGCGTTAGCGATTGTAGATAGTCAACTTGGCTAAGCCCCCAGGTTGTTCATCAACCATACGATAAGAAGAAGAAATTCAAATCTAAACTAAATGTAGTTGTAATAAGTTTATTTAAACAACATTCGTAGACAATCATAGATAATTCTCCCCCCACCACTAATTCAGATAACTTGGAATGTCTCTACGCAGTATTTACAAATATTTTATCTAATTACAAGATGCTCTAGCTAATCGTAAATAAAGGTACATTTCCGAGACAGGCTTTAAAGTGACTGGTCACGTGACCACGTGTTTCGTTTTCAGATTTCGACCTATGTTCCTAGGGAAAAGTTATATAGTTTTATGGATTTTATTATATTTATTTATAGACTCACGCCTGTATTCCCCAGAGGGGGTAGGCAGAGGTGTGTAGTACACCCACGTTTCGCCGGCTATGTTATAAGTCCCATGTAATAGGGGGCGAGCCTATTGCCATTAACCGGGCACAATTCCAGACTCCGTGCTGCTACTGAGAATTTCCTAATGGAAAAACCCAATAACACTTTGCCCGACCCGGGGATCAAACCCAGGACCTCGTGCTCAACAGTCGCGCTTGCTACCACTAGACCAACGAGGCAATCGATTTTATTACATTCTAAAATTTGGTTGGTTTACAAAGCAACACCCAGTATTTGTATGACTTCGTTTAAAGTATTTATCAAACGCCTTCTAAAAGTTTTTAAACCTTCGCGAATTGGAATCATGTTTTAAATACTACTTCAAGAATATTATTTTTAAACATAATAATCAGGAAGATGGATACAGGTTGTCTCCAGCATAGGATCCAGTTATTAGTAGGTGTTCGCGTCGGCTGGGCTTAGCCAAGTTGACTATCTACAATCGCTAACGCTATAGAAAACGAAAGAAATGTATAGGATTAGATTCTATTCGTTTGTTTTGACCACGTGACAACGATAATCCTATACATTTCTTTCGTTTTCTATAGCGTTAGCGATTGTAGATAGTCAACTTGGCTAAGCCCCCTGTTAGCATTGTGTGTCGTGATTGGGATTGGGACAGTTACATTTCACAAAATCAAACGCGGGTAGTTGAGGAAACCACGCAGTCTTCTCGTGACCATGGTCAAAGCAACTTGACCAAAACGTCGAGGTTAGTTCGATAATGACTATACGTTCGCGCGCAGATAAATAAATATAGTCATTATCGAACTCACGATCTATCACGATCTCACGGCTATGCTGACCGTTGACTGGCAAGTCAGAGGTCCCGGGATCGAACCCAAGGCGCGCACCTCTGACTTTTCGTAAGTTATGTACGTTTTATAAATTAATTATCACTCTCCGTGCCTCGGATAGCACGTTAAGCTGTTGGCCCCGGCTGTCAATTGTAGATCTTTGACAGTCGTTACGGGTAGTCAGAAGCCCGAAAGTCTGACAACCAGTCTTACCAAGGGGTATCGTGTAACCCAGTATCTGGGTTGTGGAGATCTGATAGGCAGTCGCTCTATGTAAAACACTGGTATTCAGCTGCTGCGGTAAGACTAGAAGCCGACCCCAACATAGTTGGGAAAAGGCTACGCAGATGATGAATAGAACCGAAGTAATATTTAAAACACACGCTTTCTGTTGTATGCAATTCATTATATCTTTAGTAATCTTCTTTAATCTCATTCAATAAGTCAGTGTTATCGGCCCGCCTTTCTTATCAATATTTAATTTTATCACATGCTTCATATAACCTCTTTATTACCTACATTTTATTAAAGACTAAGTACTAATCTGTAATAATTAATGTTTTCGGTACTGAATCAAGCACTGATAGCCTAGTGGTATGACCGTCGACGACAAGTCAGTGGTCTCGAGTACGATCCCAAGGCGCGCACCTCTGACTTATCGTAAGTTATTTGCGTATTATAAATTAATTATCAGTTGCTAAAACGAAAAAAAACATCGTGATGAAACCAGCACACCTGAGAGATTTTTCAATGGTGTGTAAAGCCATGTTAGAGGCCTACGGACGGTTTAAACTCTGACACTAGGTTGTTAATCAACCACACGATAGATCACTCTCGTAGTCCGATGGGACGGCCTTCCGACACAATCGGAGAGAGATCAGGCGCAGGGCCAACGACTTTACGTGCTTTCCGAGGCACGGAGTAAGTGATAATTAATTTATAAAATGCACATAACTTACGAAAAGTCAGAGGTCTATCACGACTCAAAAGGGTCGTAATAACATTCAGCCGGCTCACTTAGCGATCCATAATCTGTGCTCCACGCTACTGGATCACGGATAGCTGGATCTGCGATCCAAAATTGGATTCTGGTGTGGATCCGGCTAATGGTACTAATTCTCTTGCATACGCTAGCTACCTCTCTTTCTAACAGAGTTCTTTAGAAAAGTGTAGTTTCCGGCCTAAAAATAGAACCACTCCTACTCGTCCCGCGGGTGTCGTGAGAAACGACAAAGGGAAAGATCCGGAGGATGGGCAGCAGCATCCTGCTGTGTAACAGCAATCATCTGCATCTTAAAGAGACTGATCTATCTTTACATATAATTATGTACTATCGTGGACAAAGCCGGTGTACCACTCTTAAGGTTAAAATCGCTTGCACCCGGCGTCCGAACGTAGCGCTAGCCCCGCCTACGCACGTAGCATCGTTCAAAGCATTTTGATCGCAAAGTGGTGCACCGTTCGTGTCCACGATAGTACATTTACCTCGATGTGTTCATAATTTCTCATTACGAAAACCCATACAAATGCTATTGTTCTCTCTTCCAAGAGTTTGACGTCCTTCAGTGACGTCATTTAGAGCGATGACGTCATGAAGTACTAGGAACGGAAGATTTTTTTTTTACCCTTATTTACTTAAGGGTGATGTTGATTACTTAAGGCTTGACGTCAGTTTAGTTTGATGGGGAACTTCGCAATAGATAAAGTTAGTTTCAAACTCGTTCAATTTTTTTTTCGTTTTTTTTAAAGCTATTGCGGGCTTTGAGCGCGGCTACCGAATCATGAATTTCCGTAACAAAAATAAAATCTAACACCCTTTATTGCAGAATAATCTAATTCGGTGTTTAAAACATTATTAACTAACAAATAACATTAAAAAACAAAACGTTTAGAAATTTATAAATATTTGAATTTCGAAAACTAATTATTTGCTTAGATTTTTCAAGACGTGATTTTGTATGAAGTTTTTAAACTATTGACTGCATAAATAAAAAATAAATAAATAATTATAATTGCATAAGTTGATAAAAAATGCTATGCAATAGCTTTACCGCGGCAGTCCCCGAGTGCCACACGTTTTGTTTTTATTTATATAGAACTAGCGACCCGCCCCGGCTTTGCACGGGTGCATTGCTGATACTAATTAGAAATCTCAAAAATAACAGTATTTCTCCACTATTTAATGGATGTTATCTATACTAATATTATAAAGAGTTTGTATGTATGTTAGGGGTAATCTCTGGAACTACCGATCCGATCCTAAAAATTCTTTCACCAATAAGAAGCTACTTTATCCCTGAGTGCTATAGGCTATTTTTTATTCTAAAAAAAAAAAGTTTAGTTTTCAGTAAAAAATAACAATATCTGTGATTCAAGTAAGAAAAAAATACAGGCAATCTGGCTGCTTTATAAACGTGTTTACGGGAAAATTTAATTTAACGCGGACAAAGTCGCGGGGAACTGCTATAGGCCGACCGTTTAACTCGCGTATCGCCTGCGGGGTAAGAAGGGTGCGGGGGAAGATGTCACCGGGTGGATGAGTGGGAAGCGGGGAGCAGAGAGCTCACGTCAAGCGTGGCAGTGCGCACTGCGCTGTCAGTGCTCGCAGCGCGTGGTTGGTATTTTGGTTACGGACGCTTTGACATTAACGCACAAGGTACACGACTTCCTAAGATTAATCCCAAGATGAATCGCTCTTCCTGTTTTGCGAAAAAAATTAACAAGCAAGCTAAACAAATAGCATACAACATCTATTCCTTTTTTAAAGCCAGAAAACAAGATCATAGTTCTACAAAGTATCTTCAAGATGTAAACCTAAACAAACTTGTTGCTGAAGCTACAGGAATCTCGGTGACTACCATAGGTAAAATAATAAAAGAAGGATTATTAAAAGAAAAAAATTAAAAGAAAAGAAAGAAGGAGAATTAAAATAAAATCATGTTAATTTTAAATCGATTTATTATTAATTTGCAAGATTCTGACTTCTCAAGCTGCACAGACAGTGAAGACGATTCAAGCAATATGGATTTTAGTGACGAATAGTCCTACATAGCTTTTATCTGTGGTTTAAATTATAGAAATACAGATTTAAACAATTATATTTTAAACTTTTTCAACAATGTCTATCTCGAGATAAGTCTTTGGATTATTGACTCCGCGTGTAGAGTTACCCGCCCCCGCTCCCTTCTTACCCCGCAGGCGATACGCGAGTTAAACGGTCGGCCTATAGTTATACATATAAACCTTCCTCTTCAATCACTCTATCTATTAAAAAAAAACCACATCAAAATCCGTTGCGTAGTTTTAAAGATTTAAGCGTACATAGGGATATAGGGACAGAGAAAGCGACTTTGTTTTATACAATTTAGTGATGGTACTATGATTAACGGTATTTTTTCTGTATTTTCCAGGCGGCACGCTCCCTACTTCGGTCAGCCAGACTACAGAGTTTACGAACTCAACAAACGGTTACAACAGAGGACAGAGGTAGGCTGTTAATTTTAATTTATATTAAATAACTAATGAAGATAAATAAGCAGTGATAGCCTAATGGTATGACCGTTGGACTGCCAAGTCAGTCTCATTCGATCCCAAGGCGTTATAATACGTACCTCTACGCCTATTCTACTCTACCCTACCCCTAGCCTACCTTACTCTACTATCCTACCCTAAGGGTATAAATAATTCCATTGTTTTTAAATATTACACCTTTTTTATACCACATTTCTTACTAGGGTAAAATGAACTTAAATAGATATTAACTTTTAAATATAAACCTAGTAACATTATCATTAAAATACAACTAATACTAAAACTAAAAATTTTCGTAAGTTATGTGCGTATTATAAATTAATTATCACTCTCCGTGCCTCGATTAAGCCCTGTCAATTGTAGATCTTTGACAGTCGTTACGGGTAGTCAGAAGCCCGAAAGTCTGACAACCAGTCTTACCAGTGGGTATCGTGTAACCCAGTATCTGGGTTGTGGACGTCTGATAGGCAGTCGCTCCATGTAAAACACTGGTATTCAGTATTCAGCTGCATCCGGTAAGACTGGAAGCCGACCCCAACATAGTTGGGAAAAGGCTAGGCAGAAAGAGATAAATTAGTTTAAATTAGTTTTAATTAGTTTTGCGTATTTACCGTTATTAATAAAATTACGAACTAATTTCTCAATTACAAATTCCAGGACTCTGATAACTTGTGGTGGGACGCGTTCGCGACAGAGTTCTTCGAGGACGATGCCACGTTGACGCTCACATTTTGTTTAGAAGATGGACCTAAGAGATACAGTAAGTACTCCTTGATTTTATGCTTGCCTAGTACTATAATCCAGCGCTGGCCACTTTAGATTAGGGGGGGCACTGACACCCTGGGCAAATAAATTTTGGCGCCCACATACGAGTGTTAATTTTTTGCTGACGTAGCACAGTATTGAGGGTATGGAGCATGGGGGGGGGGAAAGAGACTCAAGAACTCGGCGCCCCCGCAAATTTGGCGCCCTGGGTCAACCGCGGGCCTCCCTAGAACCGGTACTGATTATATCCATAATCCCACCTACCTAACCTAACCTACATAGCCTATATCAGTCCACTGCTGGACGTAGGCCTCTTCTCATACGCGTCACTCATTTTATGAGCTCATTAGTAAGTGGGCAAGTGGGTTGGCGATCGCAGTTGCAGATGGTTGCTATTACACAGTAGAATGCTGCTGCCCATCCTCCAGATTTTCCCGTTGTCGCTTCTTACGACACCCGCGTGATAAACCGTTGACTGGTTTCAGGTTCGAACCCAAGGCAAGCACCGCTGACTGTTTAAAAGTTATGTGCGTATTACAAATTACAGAATATTATCACCTGCTCCATGCCTCGGAAAGCACGTTAAGCCGTTGGCCCCGGTTGTCATGACGATCTTTGACAGTCGATACAGGGAGTCAGTACCCTCATAAAATCCTGACAACTGATCTAACTTTAGAATATCGTATCCCTTTGTGTGGAGGTCAGTTAAGTCGCTCAGTAGAAAACTGATATTCAGCTGCATCTGGTTAGATTAGAAGCCGACCCCAACAAAGTTTGGGAGTAATAAGGCTAGGAGGTGTATTGTTGGTGGAATCCTATTAGAATTAATAAAACGAATGACTGAGGTCTTCAGGAGGTATATTTCCAGGTTTTTCAAGTATTTCTTAATATTAATACAATTCTAGTCTTTTCGTGTCAGGAGTCCAAAGCAAAGAGAGAGAGCCCAGCGAGGTTGTCAAATACCATCTGTCATTGTCATTTTGACAATGACATTAGACATTCCTTAAATACATCATCCCCTTTTAAAAAAAAAACAAAATTATTCTTGAGGAGAGGAGTCGTGATAGCCTAGTGGTGGTGACCGTTGACTGGCAAGTCAGAGGTCTCGGGTTCGCACCTCTGGCTTTTCGTAAATTATGTGCGTTTTATAAATTAATTATCACTCTCCGTGCCTCGGATAGCACGTTAAGCTGTTGGCCCTGGCTGTCAATTGTAGATCTTTGACAATCGTTACGGGTAGTCAGAAGCCCGAAAGTCTGACAACTAGTCTTACCATGGGGTATCGTGTAACCCAGTATCTGGGTTGTGGAGGTCTGATAGGCAGTCGCTCCATGTAAAACATGGTATTCAGCTGCATCCGGTAAGACTGGAAGCCGACCCCAACATTGTTGGGAAAAGGCTAGGCAGATGATGATTTAACCATTACGTTTTGTACTTCCAGCAATAGGCAGGACGCTGATACCTCGCTACTTCAGAAGCATATACGAGGGCGGGGTATCAGAACTGTACTACACCATGCGGCAGCCGAAGGAGTCATTCCACAACACTAGCATTACCCTCGACTGCGACCACTGTACCATGGTGACGCACCATGGAAAACCTATGTTTACTAAGGTAAGTTTGTATGATGTTCTTACTAGTAAACTGTCAACATATTTATAACTAGCTGTTCCCCGTGACTTTGTCGTTAAACTGTCTGTATATAAACGTCATTTTTACCCGACTACAAAAAAAGGAGGGTTATAAATAATGGAAAAAAAGGAGTTATAAATAATGGAAATAGCACTGATAGCCTAGTGGTATGACCGTCGACTGACAAGTCACAGGTCTCGAGTTCGATCCCAAGGCGCGCACCTCTGACTTTTCGTAAGTTATGTGCGTACTAAAAATTAATTATCAGTTGCTAAAAAAACGGTGAGGGAAAACATCGTGATGAAACCAGCACACCTGAGAGATTTTTCAACGGTGTGTAAAGCCATGTCAGAGGCCTACGGGCGGTTTAAACTCTAACACCAGGTTGTTGATCAACCATACGATAAGAAGAAGAATAATGGAAATGAGTCTGAATGAAGTTATAGTAGGTACATAAAATAAATGCACTTTTTATTTGTGGCCAAGGGGGAGTAAAAAATGCCTTCCGCATACCGTAGTCCGAGGACGTACGGTTATGTAGGGCTCGCACCCACTAAAAAAATCTCCCCCTGCGGGTTTCTTGCCGGGTACTGCAACCGCGCCTCGCTTCCAGTCCGCAAAAATTTTGCACTTAAGGGGGCAATGGCCTGGCGCCCAGGTTCCTGGACATCTCCCCAACACGCTCTATGGCCATCCACCACAAATAAATCCACCTAAACGACCATTCTGTTCCGCTGACCAGAACTAAATGAGACAATGCTTCGAAATTCAAAATACATTTGATAGTTATCAATGTAAAACTCTGCCTACCCTCTCTAGGGAGTAGAGAAATGAGGTGTATGTATGTTGTTGTAATGTGTGGTTGTCCGGCAGGTGTGCACGGAGGGCCGGCTGATCCTGGAGTTCACGTTCGACGACCTGATGCGCATCAAGTCGTGGCACCTGGCCGTGCGCGCGCACCGCGAGCTCATCCCGCGCCAAGCCGTGCACCCGCCCGACCACGCGGCGCTGGACGCGCTGGCCAAGAACATCACGCGCCAGGGCATCACCAACTCCACGCTCAACTACCTCAGGGTACGCACAACTATACATTAGCGAGCTCATCCCGCGCCAAGCCGTGCACCCGCCCGACCACGCGGCGCTGGACGCGCTGGCCAAGAACATCACGCGCCAGGGCATCACCAACTCCACGCTCAACTACCTCAGGGTACGCACAACTATACATTAGCGAGCTCATCCCGCGCCAAGCCGTGCACCCGCCCGACCACGCGGCGCTGGACGCGCTGGCCAAGAACATCACGCGCCAGGGCATCACCAACTCCAC
Source organism: Protodeltote pygarga (assembly GCA_936450705.2). Lineage (NCBI taxonomy): Eukaryota > Metazoa > Arthropoda > Insecta > Lepidoptera > Noctuidae > Protodeltote > Protodeltote pygarga. The sequence goes on from OW388277.2 coordinate 5,090,772, forward strand.
GCTCAACTACCTCAGGGTACGCACAACTATACATTAGCGAGCTCATCCCGCGCCAAGCCGTGCACCCGCCCGACCACGCGGCGCTGGACGCGCTGGCCAAGAACATCACGCGCCAGGGCATCACCAACTCCACGCTCAACTACCTCAGGGTACGCACAACTATACATTAGCGAGCTCATCCCGCGCCAAGCCGTGCACCCGCCCGACCACGCGGCGCTGGACGCGCTGGCCAAGAACATCACGCGCCAGGGCATCACCAACTCCACGCTCAACTACCTCAGGGTACGCACAACTATACATTAGCGAGCTCATCCCGCGCCAAGCCGTGCACCCGCCCGACCACGCGGCGCTGGACGCGCTGGCCAAGAACATCACGCGCCAGGGCATCACCAACTCCACGCTCAACTACCTCAGGGTACGCACAACTATACATTAGCGAGCTCATCCCGCGCCAAGCCGTGCACCCGCCCGACCACGCGGCGCTGGACGCGCTGGCCAAGAACATCACGCGCCAGGGCATCACCAACTCCACGCTCAACTACCTCAGGGTACGCACAACTATACATTAGCGAGCTCATCCCGCGCCAAGCCGTGCACCCGCCCGACCACGCGGCGCTGGACGCGCTGGCCAAGAACATCACGCGCCAGGGCATCACCAACTCCACGCTCAACTACCTCAGGGTACGCACAACTATACATTAGCGAGCTCATCCCGCGCCAAGCCGTGCACCCGCCCGACCACGCGGCGCTGGACGCGCTGGCCAAGAACATCACGCGCCAGGGCATCACCAACTCCACGCTCAACTACCTCAGGGTACGCACAACTATACATTAGCGAGCTCATCCCGCGCCAAGCCGTGCACCCGCCCGACCACGCGGCGCTGGACGCGCTGGCCAAGAACATCACGCGCCAGGGCATCACCAACTCCACGCTCAACTACCTCAGGGTACGCACAACTATACATTAGCGAGCTCATCCCGCGCCAAGCCGTGCACCCGCCCGACCACGCGGCGCTGGACGCGCTGGCCAAGAACATCACGCGCCAGGGCATCACCAACTCCACGCTCAACTACCTCAGGGTACGCACAACTATACATTAGCGAGCTCATCCCGCGCCAAGCCGTGCACCCGCCCGACCACGCGGCGCTGGACGCGCTGGCCAAGAACATCACGCGCCAGGGCATCACCAACTCCACGCTCAACTACCTCAGGGTACGCACAACTATACATTAGCGAGCTCATCCCGCGCCAAGCCGTGCACCCGCCCGACCACGCGGCGCTGGACGCGCTGGCCAAGAACATCACGCGCCAGGGCATCACCAACTCCACGCTCAACTACCTCAGGGTACGCACAACTATACATTAGCGAGCTCATCCCGCGCCAAGCCGTGCACCCGCCCGACCACGCGGCGCTGGACGCGCTGGCCAAGAACATCACGCGCCAGGGCATCACCAACTCCACGCTCAACTACCTCAGGGTACGCACAACTATACATTAGCGAGCTCATCCCGCGCCAAGCCGTGCACCCGCCCGACCACGCGGCGCTGGACGCGCTGGCCAAGAACATCACGCGCCAGGGCATCACCAACTCCACGCTCAACTACCTCAGGGTACGCACAACTATACATTAGCGAGCTCATCCCGCGCCAAGCCGTGCACCCGCCCGACCACGCGGCGCTGGACGCGCTGGCCAAGAACATCACGCGCCAGGGCATCACCAACTCCACGCTCAACTACCTCAGGGTACGCACAACTATACATTAGCGAGCTCATCCCGCGCCAAGCCGTGCACCCGCCCGACCACGCGGCGCTGGACGCGCTGGCCAAGAACATCACGCGCCAGGGCATCACCAACTCCACGCTCAACTACCTCAGGGTACGCACAACTATACATTAGCGAGCTCATCCCGCGCCAAGCCGTGGAATTGTGCCCGGTTAATGCCAATAGCCTCGCCCCCTATTACATGAGACTTATAACATAGCCGGCGAAACGTGGCTGTATTGTATACACATCTAAAAACCCACTCTGGGGAATACAGTCTATGTTATATTAAAAAATCTTAATGCAACAACTCTAACGGATTTCCGTCGCGTAATAATATTTATTAACTTGTCAAATCCTTCATTAGGAATACCGTCAAGCAGTTGTTTCCTTATGTTAAACGTTCACGAAAGTTAGTGACAGTATTAAAAAATCTTCCATGCATATAGCTTGATGTGATTTATTAATGAATTTGTTTTTACCCGACTACGGCGAAGCAAAAAGGAGGGTTATGATTTTGACCTGTGTGTATGTATGTATGGATGTTCATCTGTTCCCTCATAACTTCTAAACTAGTTATCATAATTGAACAAATGAGGTGTCGTTGGAAGCCTCTTGATTGTCCGCTGGTTATAGGCTACATGACGTCACATTAAACTTACTTCAGCGCCCTCTAGGGGACTTAAAGAAAAGAACTAAAAAAAATAATCTTGACGGTGTCGTGTGGGGTAAATGAAAGAGATTTGTTAACACATTTCAAATATATAGACATTATTAGCTGGTACTCTAACACGAATTCACATATCTCCAAAATAACTTAAATAATAATAAAGTTTAATTAAAAACTAAAACCCGACTACTTAAAATCTAAAAACAAGCTTCTTAGATTTAAAATAAAATTCTGTAGTCAGAGGCCTTACTGTATTATGGTAAATACTTTGTAAATTTGGTGGCCTATGACTACAGAATTTTATTTAAAATCTAAGAAGCTTGTTTTTAGATTTTAAGTAGTCGGGTTTTAGTTTTTAATTAAACTTTATTTGATTAAATTAATTATTGAATAACTGTTTTGGATAAATAGTCGAGCATTTCCTAAATCAATCCGTGAGTAAAGCCGTTAGTATTTAATAATGAATTTGTATTGTTTATATTTCAGTTATGCGTGATATTGGAGCCGATGCAGGAATTAATGTCGCGACACAAGGCGTACGCGCTCTCCCCTCGCGACTGTCTCAAAACTACACTGTTTCAGAAGTGGCAGCGAATGGTGGCCCCGCCCGGTGAGTTACATCTTAATTATTAAGGGTGATGGTCCCATCGCGGCGGGAAATTTAAAAATAAAAGAGGTTTTTTGTTTTTTTTAACCACTTTCTATATGAAATATTGCATTTTTCTTTAGTTTTCGCTCCTAGTCAACAAAGGCGCTACTATTTATAACTTTGTTTTATTTCAAAATGTTACCAATTTTGTATATTTTTATAAAATATACAAAATTGGTAACATTGAATCATGAATCTTACATAAACATGCAAAATTGGTAACGTTTTGAGTTAAAACAAAGTAATAAATAGTAGCGTCTTTGTTGAGTAGGAGCTTCAAAATAACAAAAAACCTCTTTCATTTTTAAATTTCCCGCTGCGATGGGACTTAAACGGTTTTACTTAGCTTGCCCTGTTTATTATTTGGTTCAAATTTAGTAATCGATATTTCACCCCCTTCCTGTTGACAGATTGATCTGATATTTGGTACACAGCTTTAGTTTTAATGACAAAACCGTTTTACGTAAAAATAAATTTTTACTTATATTATTTGAAAGGTAACTCGAGAGATTGTTCTTAGTTAAAAGAAAATTTGAGGTTTTTCTATATCGGGGATTTTTAATCTTATTGTTATTTTTACTAGTACTAATGTTGTATGTTTGTAATGTCCGCAGAGTCGCAGCGGCCGGCCAGCAAGCGGCGCAAGCGCAAGGGCAGCGGCGGACCCAACGCCGCGCCGCCCGCGCCCGCCAAGAAACGATCGCCCGGACCTAACTTCAGCCTCGCCTCGCAGGTAACACGCGCGCCTAGCTTCTTCTTCTTCTTCGTATAGTTAATAAAAAACCTGGTGTCAGAGTTTAAACCACCCGTAGGCCTCTGACACGGCTTTACACCCGTCGAAAAGTCTCTCAGTTGTGTTGGTCTCCGGCCTAAGAATAGAACCACCCCTACTCGTCCCGCGGGTGTCGTAAGAAGCGACAAAGGGAAACATCCGGAGGATGGGCAGCAGCATCCTTCTGTGTAACAGCAATCATCTGCTACTGCGATCAACAACCCGTTTGCCCAGCGTGGCGATTATGGGCAAATACCTCCAATGAAAGCATTAGGAGAGGCCTATGTTCAGCAGTGGACTAATACAGGCTGATGATGATGATGTGCTGGTTTCCTCACGATATTTTCCCCCACCACTAGACAGACATGTTGTAATCTAGTAAGTTTTGTTTTAGTTTAATATCTGTCATGGCGTTTGTGTTTTTTTGCTGTAATTTAACGAGTTCAATATGTAAAATCCTAGTGTTTATAATATAAAAAAACTTAATACTATTACCTACTTATACTCTGGCCTACTTTATTAAAACTCCACCCCTCCAACAAGACATATTAATCTTTCTCTATAACTTTACATTGTAAAACAAAAAAAATGTTGTTAGAATGGTGTTAAATTAATTTCCTTTATCCTTACCTAGGTATATCCTATCCTATCATATTTTTGCATGCCATTGCCCATTGTATTATGGCGGAATGTGTCTCGCTCATTATATAAGGTGCTTCTAAATTATCTGCCACGGCTGCAATGGGAGATAATATTGGTTATTTATATTACAATAGTGAAGTAATTTTTTTTATCTAACGTCATATTTTTTTTCTCTTTTCAATGTCATATGTACTTTCTTAGTTAATCTAAGACTGACCACTGACTAACGGTGAAGGAAAACATCGTAACGAAACCTGGACTTAACAGTCTGAAATCGCCAACCCGCAGTGAGCTAGCGTGGTGATTAATGCTCAATCCTTCTCTGTATGAGAAGAGGCCTTTGCCCTACATTGGGACAGTTACAGGCTGATTTATTTATTTATTTATTTGCCTGCGTTTTATTGCGTAGGTCTAATTCTGCTCCAAGCTCCAATTTTTTTTTACTGTTCCGGGGTACAAAATTTCTTCACTATTGTAATCTATATACTCAATACTTTCTCCCATTGCCATCGTGGCAGATAATTTAGAAGCACATTATATACATATGAACCTTCCTGTTAAAAAAAACCGCATCAAAATCCGTTGCGCAGTTTGAAAGATTTAAGCATACATAGGGATATAGGGACTGAGAAAGCGACTTTGTTTTATACTATGTAGTGATAAATAAATATATCAAACTGTCTGTAACGTTTCAGGACGTGATGGTAGTCGGCGAGCCGTCGCTCATGGGCGGCGAGTTCGGAGACGAAGACGAGCGACTGATCACGCGCCTCGAGAACACGCAGTACGAGGGAGACAACGTCGAGTGGTCCAACCCGCCCCCCGCCTCGCCCGCCAAGACGCCCCCCAACCACTGACCCCGGGGACTGACCCCTCACCCCAGCCACTACTGACCACGTCCAGTGTCGGGACACAAGTCTATGAACATTCACTCCAACCGACTTCACTAACACTTCAAATGTATAACGTTATAATTATTCACAATGCTGCTACTCCTGCGCATCGCTATCTCTTTTACTGTGGGTCTGCACCAAAAAGTTTAAGTCATGGTTTGAAACTTGTTTTATAAAAAAAATTTAGAACATAATTTGTTGTGTTGATATTTATGTTTATAATGCAGGAAACTTGTTTTTCATCAACATGTATTAAAATGTATTAAAACTTGTTGCACTATAAAACGTGGAACAAGTTGTGTGATGCAACATGTTCGGTAAATTGACAGAGAACAGAGTTTTCAACATGTCTTTATGCAAATATTTCTGAAAAAAAAAAGACAGAATATTTATCCGTCGATTTAGTATGCTCTTGTACCTGACGTTTAATTAGACGGCGTTATAACATGGCGATTTAAATTCTCGTTGATATCAAGTGTCCGTAAAAGAAGGGAAACAAAACTTGACATTTTTGGCCGAAGCCGAAGAGGTGGTTTTTTGGATGAGCCGAAGGTTTCTAAGAAGCGCCGAAACTTAACGAACGTTAAATAAATATTAGATGAAATCAATTTTAGTTTTTAATGTTAGTTAATAAATATTATAATTGACATGATTTCAAAGTATTATAAAAAAAGTAAAGTATTATTGTGTTTCAAGCGACTTTGAACTTTGAAAAAATAATAATTTTTTTCACTAAGTACTTAACCAATTTTGACCTTAATATGTGGGTTATTAAAACTTGGCTTCGGTCGAAAAATCGACCTTCAATCGGACACTAATGATATCAGGGTTTTTTTTAATTTGACAGCTCTAAAAATCTTCTGTCCTTTTCTTATGATCTTTTCTTTCTTTCAGAATTTGTGAATATAATTTTATACAAATATTATATTAAGTTAAATCAAATTTTCAAAAACAAAAGTTTGTTTTTTATAATGTTTTTAGTACATGGTAAAGTCAGTTGTTTCAAAATCTCTGAATTTGACTCTTAATCTAACAAATATTGATGGTAATGTTTGGAACTTTTACTTACAGTTGGTTAGACAGTGTTACACAAAGTCTAGCCGAAATCCCGCTTCGGCACATGTTTCAAAATCGGTTCGGCTAAGTGGGCTTCGGCACATCCTCCACTAAGCCGAATTATTCAATTTATTGTTATTTTCTAGTTGCCATGGCAATGTGAGTTCACATTTTTACTTTATTTTTTTAATTATTCGCTGTCTTGTCTTTCTGTCTGTTTGTTATTCTGGTTGTCATAGCAACGTATTTAGTTTTTCGACGTATTTTTATTGACTTGGTAAATCTGTCTAAACCAATAGAATGTATGAAATTGATTAAATATTAAAACCATTAATATTTGATGGGATGTATCTGTGAAGCCATATTGACGAAGTTAGAGAATTTAATTTTCTAATTAAGAAAAAAAAATTAACTCTCATTTTAACCGACTTCAAAAAAGGAGGAGTTTTCAATTCGATGCAGTTTTGAACGGTTTTACTTAGCTTGACCTGTTTATTATTTGGTTCAAATTTAGTAATCGATATTTCACCCCCTTCCTGTTGACAGATTGATCTGATATTTGGTACACAGCTTTTGGTGACAAAACCGTTTTACATTAAAAAAAAATACTGTCAACTTGCCTGACTTAGATTTTAAAAATTTACTGACTACGTCAATCGTGGCTTACCAGACACGAGAAGAGAAATAGTGGCGAAGGCGTCACACATCTCGATTCCTACTGGCTTCCCACTAAAAAATGGCATAGTCAGTCCTTAGAGATCCTTAGAGTATATAAGAAAGTATAGAGCAACCCTACAGAAGTATGAACCGTGAGCACGGGTATGAACAACGCGGCTGCGAGTCCGCGACACGAGCTCCGTCCGCGATCATACCTCGATCGACTGCTTCAACTAGGCTCCACGAGCGAAAAGTTACATTTTAGCTTATAACATGGTTAACTGCTGTGTTAAATTTTGTAAAAATTACTAGAAAACATAATTTAAAAAATGATAATTTAACATTTCAATGGTGAGACCTGCTTACGTTCCGCCCAAGGCAATGTTGTTGACGTTATCACTCTATATTTTCTTATATACTCTAAGGCTCTAACAAAAAGTGACCCTTCGCCACTCAAATAGTTCTAATGACTGTATCAAACGGCACTGAATGATTAAATATTCAAAACAATTTTAATTTTCGCAAGGGACCGAGCGCAGCGCTTTATCGGACGTCTAATAATAACAGAGTACGTAAAGCGCTGCAGCGTTATTGCAATCGAGTGCTATAGCAAACATTTTGATAATTTATTGCGCTAATTATCGATTTTTTAAGTCTTTTTGGAGAACTGAAGGCAATGGCGGATCTAGCTTTGGTGCCAGAGGATCACAATATAGTTGGGGTCAAAACAAGAAGTTATAATTTAATTTTTAAACGGTTTTATTCAGCTTGACCTGTTTATTATTTGGTTCAAATTTAGTAATCGATATTTCACCCCCTTCCTGTTGACAGATTGATCTGATAGGTACACAGCTTTAGTTCTGATGACATAATCGTTTTATGTAAAAAAAATTACTATTAATTAAAATTTAGGTATTTTATGAATGTATGGAAGTACTTACTGTACTTAAAATACCTATAGTCAAATAACAAAATCAGTTTTTCTTTTACGACTTCTTCCAAAACGCGTTTTCACTTCATCTACTTCAATGAGTATGTTTTTCTGGACATCGAGTGGAGAAATATATATAAGGTGCTTCTAAATTATCTGCCACGGCTGCAATGGGAGATAATATTGGTTATTTATTTTACAATAGTTAAGTTTTTTTTTTATCTAACGTCATATTTTTTTTTCTTTTTCCTGTGTTTTATTGCGTAGGTCTAATTCTGCTCCATGCTCCAATTTTTTTTTACTGTTCAGGGGTACGAAATTTCTTCACTATTGTAATCTATACCCAATACTTTTTCCCATTGCAACCGTGGCAGATAATTTAGCAGCAAATGCACATTATATAAAAAGATTTTGTTTAACAATTTTGATTAGTGGTCCTAGACACCCCACTGGATCCGCCCTTGACTGAAGTAGGGGCGAGGAAATTTCTGCCGCGCTGTACGCAATTGGTTATTCTGCGAACTGTGCGCATTTTCTTCCTCTACCACGCTTTAAAATCAAAATGTTTGCCGTATCTGAATAAATTAGTAAAAATTGCTCTTTGTTCAATTGAAGATAGTGTTTGGTGGACACAAACTACTAAAGAGATATCGGTTCGTTGCGATTTAAGACGGGAAGCTTATCACCGTCACAATTTCGTCCTATCAATTCTTTAGAATAAACTCTAGGTGGGGTATTTGATTATTTTTAATTAAATTACCATTTAAAATAAATATTTAAATATTTCTTTAACACTGACTGCCACGCCGCAGACACAATGCAGTTTTTATTGTTCGTGGTCACTAGTGACCGCGCTGGCGTTAAAAGGGTTAACTTACAAAGGAATATGTGCAGAAACAGTATTCAAAAAATGACGTAAGTTGTAAGGATTTGAATAATCTTTATGTGATTGTGGGCTTTGGGCTTTCACACGCCATTCAAAAGAAGTCAAGTGAAGGGAGACCTCACGAATATTATGACGTCATTAGTAATGTGGAAATTTCAGTGCTACCAACATATCTGACACGGTGGCCAAAATTGGAACTAATCGATTTCCTTACAAAACTTCTTCAAATGACATTACTATACTCACCACTAACGCCACCCTCGACTGCTTAGATAAGTTGGTGCCACTGTACAGCTTCCAAATTTAACAATCTTCATTTTGTGAAATGATAGCGATTACTAATTTATAAAACTTCGGCATTAATTGCCTTTTTAATTATTTTTTATCTTAAGCTGATGTCAAGGATATTTAAGTCAAATACCCTATTAAAAAAAAACTCAGTTGACACTTCGCCCATTGAAATTGGCGCGAAATTGTCACGGTGAACACCGTCCTAATGAAGTGTAAGCGGATGTGTAATTAAAAGATTTGTGTAATAAAGTATTAGGATAATATATTAAGTGAAGAGATTAGATTCAAATAACGATATGGTTACCTGCGGGCCGAAAGAGATTCATTTACAATCTCTTGTGAACTATTTTCTAAGAATTATGTTAAGATAATTGAGTAAACGCTGTCTTGCGTTTCAAGAATTGAATTAAGAATACGGAGCAAATGTTGTCTTGAATTTCGATTATGAATGGGATTGTCGATTACGTCTAACTGTCAACTGTCACTTGAAATGGCGGTATGGTCACAGACCTTAGCCTGTTTTAAAAAAGGCGAAGAAAAAAATTGCATTTTTTCTTAATTATTTAACTGCATGTTAGTATAAAAAAAAGTATTGAAGTTTTAATTGGCTGAAAATATTTTTTTTTGTTTTTCTTTTAATAATTATATGGCGTAAGGCAAATCCTATTCTTAGTCTGAAATGTGTAGTGTGAATGAATAAAAAAGCACGGCAGTTGGTTTCGCCAAATGTTGCTAACTTATTCCTTTTTTTTTCGTATGGCAATGTAAAACTTGGCTGAGTATAATTTGATAAGAGTACGGCGATGGCCATTCTCCTTTAGTCCGCCGGTGGCCATTTTGTTTTTTGTTCAAATGTTGATGTGGAGTGGCTTTGCAGTGGCGTTCGCGCGGCTGTGGCTGTCAAAAGGGCACACAAGGATTATGTCAACAAAATATAAATAAATCAATAATATAGGCCTTTACGGATAAATTATCATTACGACTTTTATTTCGATCCTTTTCCAACACTTCGGACAAACCCAGATTATTCTCCATGAAGAGTAGGCCGCCCTAGGAACTGACAACTAGAGTCACTCTTATAATAAAAATATTAGAATTACGACTATTCATAAGTGTCTAATGGCCTACATGAATAAAAATATTTTGATTTTGATTTTGAAACACTAAAAAAAAATTATCACTTGCTAAATGGCGAAGGAAAACATCGTAAGGAAACCAGGGGCTCTACTCCGAAAATCGAACAACGATATTTCGGATCGGAACAACCAAATTAGCACTGTTTAATTGTACTTAGTGCTTTCATCTGTCGTTTCGTTACAAATCCATAAAAACAAAACAAATTAGAAGGTAATTTAACGAATAAACATGCGATCCGACAATCGAAGCTTCGTTGTTAAAATTGCGGAGTAGGCCGCCAGCACACCTGAGATTTCAAGGGTGTGTAAAGCCATGTCAGAAGCCTAAACTAAGACGCCAGGTTGTTCATCAACCATAAAATAAAAAATATTCCACTTCTTTTATTTGTAGATTTTAAAACTCGACTTTTTCGTATAATTTACCGCTGACTTGTAGCAGATCGACGGGCTTTACCCAGTGGCCAGTAGGTACTATTCCTAATGTTCCCGAGAAAGCTACAATAATGTCCTTATGAAAATAGATGGATACGTGTCTTTTGAATCATGATTGAATTTCAAAATCGCGAGTAAGAGCCGACACTTTATAAAAATGCTTATGCTATGGCCTTTTTCATAACGAAAGATTATTTTTCCGAGTGCCTATTGCTAGTTTTTTTACGTCCATCGAGTTGTGGAATGGAAATGAGAATGACGCCATCTAGTGACAATAATAAAAACAAAAAAATCCACCAAAAACAAAATAATAAAAATACAGAAAAAAAAACAAGTGCACTCAAATGTTAAAACTCAAATGAACGCTTTCAAGTTTCAACATTTTAATTTGGAACGCATCTGAAAGGCCAATAACATCAACTTGGCATTTTCGTCACACGTCATCGCTGACGTTTGGTTGGTGCGTTCGTAACAAACAATAATAGAATTTAACATATGCATTTTAATTATAACTTGAATTTACTGGTTTAAGTGAAGTCAATTAACGAGTAAAATAGATCACTACAAATAATTTATAACTATTTTAATGTAACAAACTCATTAATTAATAGTTTTTGGAAGATTAGTTAATATTTAAAGACCAGTTTTGTAATCGTGTTTTACAGCTAAGTTTACTCAATCAACTTTCCGAACGTTACATTTCGATACGTGGAGCCGAAGTGAGCGGCTAATATTGCAATTTTTTTAAATTAAAACCTTATTTAGTCACAATTAGTTAAAAGACTGCAAGATGTTCACAAAGTACGCGATCTGTTTGTTGGCTTTCGCGTCTGTCGCGTTAGCACAGGGCTGCACAAACCCCCAAGTTGAGGCTTCATCGTTCACAAGTTTAGACGCAACAGTCGTAACACATATAGCGTATATTACAGAGTTTACACTGAAATGTGATAGCCCTCTGCCTGAAAACTATGCTTTATACGCTGAGGTTGAAGGAAAGCCGCTGACTGCAGCCCGTACCGGAGAAAACAAGTATCAGGTAAGGTTTAACCTTTTCATTGATCATTTTTAACTTTCGTGTCCCATTTATAACAGTATTGGTGACGTTACAGTTTCTTAGTGTCTGGACCATAAAACCCATTAATTATGTAACAAATAAGGACCTAATTTCTTGTTAGATTTCGAGAAACAAATGCCACATGATGGTTCAGTCATCTTATTTATTATACAGGTTAAAAAAAATACTATTTTTTTATTTTTCTGAGCAATAAAGCAAACGAAGGTAAGGCAAATAACAATAAGGTTTTTTAGATATATACAAAATAAGTACTTTCTAAAGAGATTATATGAATAAAACACACAATCAGATTCTAACATTAAATAAGAGATTGATTTAAAAAATAAGTAGGATTCCTCCCTTATTTTTTTTTTTTCGTGGCTGGGGGGAGTAAAAATGTGATTCAGCGGCTGGTGGCCAGTACGCAAGGCCAGTATGGTAGTCTTTACCTCTAACCTTGGTTTTCAGTTGTATCAACAAACTAAATTAATAATTAAAATATTATTTACTTCTACCCTCAACAAAGTCTGTATTTACAAGGAAATGTCAATAACATATGTTTTACAATTGAGAATCTAATTGACAAAGATAAAGGTTTACTTTTCAACGTAGTGAGTTCTTATGCCTACTAAGGTACTTTGTGCTGTACTACATATATGTTTATATTTAAGGCCACATTAATTGTAAAACCACAAAAATGCAATAAAGATTTTTGAATTTGAATTTATAAATAACTTCATATTTTCTGCTCGTGAAATTTCCAAAATGAAAGTTCGAAGTTTCCAGTTTTGTACAAAGAAAAAAAAATTATGAATCAATTATTCTTATTATGATTTAATAAGAAATTTAAAAAAAAACAACTTCGATTTCAAATTGGAATTCAATCAAACCCACGATCTTCGACAACCGCTAAACCACCATATCCCACCAGCATCAGTTAAAATTTCAAACTTCTTTTTTGATCTATCGATTTTTCTTATTTTAAAAATTATTTCTGCTTCTGAATTTTTTTTAAATTTTATACTTTAATTTTGATTTGTGTTTGCTTTTAAAAAATGTACTAAAAACAAAATTATCTATGACACGACAGTAGTGTCAAACATAATACGATTGGCATAACAGTCGCGTCAAGAGCCATGGCGTTAATAAATACTCTTCTGCCCTAGGATTGATGAACAACCAGATGTCAGAGTTTAGTTTTAATCCTTTGACACACCTTTGAAAGTATCTCTTAAGTGTTTTTCAAGATGTTTTCCTTCACTGCTTTTTACTTAATCAGTATAGTTAAAAGTCACGATTTATCGGATTTATAGAATAAGGGGTGCGAGCATGGATCTTTTTGTCGAATTCTTATCGAAAATATATCGATATTAAACGTCAATTTTGACACAATTTAATGAACTTTATGTCAAACTTGACGTTTAGAATCGATAAACGTTCGATGAAAAGTCGACAAAAGATCCATACTCTCACACAAGCATTGTCATTTTAATCAACCTTTCATTTATTCCTCAGGTATCCTGGACCGAAGAGCCAGCGAAGGCCCGCTCCGGTACTCACGAGATCCGAATCTTGGATGAAGAAGGCTGGGCGAATCTTCGTCGCGCCCGCCGCGCTGACCCCGCTGCCACTGTCGCTCCCCTGATCGCTATACAGTTGCACCACCCTGGCAGTGAGTAGTTAAATAATATTATTTTTTGTGAATTTTTGATATGTTAGCTTATTAAATATAATTATTTAATAAGAAATTTGAAAAAGCATCTGATACGGATGGGATTCGAACCCACGACCTTCGCTTACCACACGCCTTAGGCGTAGATAGAGATTTGAAATTTCGACTATTCTGATGGGATACGGTGGCTCAGCGGTTAGAGCGTCGGCACGGTACGCTGAAGATCGTGGGTTCGAATCCCACCCGTATCAGTTGTTTTTTCAAATTTCTTATTAAATAATATTACTTGTCTATATTTCTCTTAAATCTTGTAATCTATTGGCTTTAAGTTCCAAATCGATAAGTCTCTAAGGCACTATATTATCAAAAACCTTCATTAATTACATTTGGCTATAATAATATTTTCATTTCCAGGTTACTCCGGCCCCTGGGTAAACTCAGAGGTTCTAGCCACCGCCCTCTCCATACTGGTCGCATATACAGCGCTGCGTAACAAGAGCAAAATCCTAGCGTAAATTAGTTATTTAACTGGTTTTCTTACATTTTAAATTAATAAAAAAGTTAAGTTATTAAATTCTGTTGTTTTCTTATTTACACACTTTTTTACGCCATGCGCAATATATAAATAAATTAAAACTATACGCTCTCACCTATATTTTACAAATAAACTTACCGATTCTGTAGCACAAGCATGGATCTATTTATCGAATTATTATCGAAAATATTAAACGTCAAATTTGACACAATTTAATGAACTTTATGTCAAAGTTGACGTTTAATATTGACAAATATGCGATAAAAAGTCGACAAAAAGATCCGTGCTCGCACCCCTGATTCTGAAAAACTTAGTTTCTAAATTACTTTAAGAACAGTATTTTGCAAGTATCAAAGAATGCAGGGACAGCCTAGTGTTTTACGTTGGATTGCCAAGTCAAAAGTCACAGATTCGAATTCATTAGACATTACAGACGTAATAAAATCATGTGCTTATTATATCTACATTAAATTTTGATACTTGAACATGAGAATATCGCAAGGAGACCACGAGATGTTTTTACATTGTGTTTGAGGTGCGACATTTTTTGTGTGCATACTTATTTTCTATAAGTTCAATGCTGTGCGATATTTTGAAACACTTCTTGTGTCATTCGCCAGCACCTTGACTTGACTTGAAATCAGTGACACGACTAGCGTGTCTTGGAATTGCAAGTCTATACTTATCGTAGCTGATACCTGGGTGCAATTAAATTGTCTCAAAAAAATTATAGTTTATTATTAGAGACATTCTTCAAACTGAAGAAAACACAATGGGTCATAAATTCTCATGAGTTATTAATATTTAGAAACATTGCGCGTACAACTAATAATATTTTGTGAAATGAAACGTCATTATAGGCCAAATAAATTCAAAATTATGCTTGCCAAGATTATTGGTAAACCAATCGAGTGACTTTTTAATTTGGTAGTATAATACTGTTTTTAATCAGCTGATAAAGCTGATTATGTCATTGTCAGTTGTCACTGCTTGCTTGACTGTCGTCAAGTTTGTGGTTATGTTTGTGCAATAGATCCTGTGAAAATAAATATAATCATGACTATCAAACCACGAGAAAAACCAGAAGATGGCGAAGAAGACCCTGTAGAGAATATGTTAAAGAAAACCGGCTGTTTGGAGTTGCATTACAAAGTACAGGTGAACGCCTTTTTAAAATTTTATTTTTATTTATTCCATAAATTATTGATTTACTGTTTTTTATCGATTGTGTGATTAAATCTCTGATTAGGGATGATGAATTAGATAATGATACTGTCTTCATCTATATAAATAGCTAAAACAATAAATCCAATAGTTACGTAGGTATATTTTCCATTCATTCAGATGGATTTCATATTATTATTTCATCAGACTAATACTAGGTATACCTATTACCTACCACTACCACACCACAGACTTTCCACTTAGACTTTGTAACTTTGTACGAGTTATTATGACTGCACAATGCAGTCAATGCATAATTAATTTAATTTTAAATTATTATCCTCTGATGAGTACGTACATTTTCGTATTAAATAAAGAGCGCTATTTATGGTAAAGTAGCAATCGCCGAGTCGCCAGGAACTTGGTTGTTCCTTCGAATTATTTTTATTTGAAAATTATCACTAACTTTATCTAGTTAAATGCTTTTAGCGACATCTACTGTACAAAAATGGTACTGGTACAGTTTGGTAAAAAAGAGTGCAAAAATTGAGGGCGCCACTAGCGCACTTTACATATCACACCTCAAAAATAATTTATTCGAAATACGACGAATTTTTTGCCATCCAATATAATCAAAATGATTCACTTACAGCTTGGCAAAAAAGAGTCTGGAAAAATTGGGGGCGCCGCTGGCGCACTTTTCACACTACAATTCATAATTACAAGTTATTTAGTGCTTACATATTTCTACGAAGAGTTTTTTGTCCTTAAATATAATCAAATGAATCCTTTTTATGATAATTTAGTACTCACAAACTTAGTTTTTAAGATTTTTATTTTTAGTTCCAGCTGTCACCGCCTCAGACTCTTTTTTGCCAAGCTGTATATGTACCTTGTTTTAGTACTCACAAACAGCATATTTTTTTTTTATATTTAGTTCCGATTTTGATGAAATAAAAACTAAATTAGGATCAAACAGATTATCCAAATTTAAAACTTTATTGCTTAGATTATTAGAACTAGACATTAAATACAAATACTGTTTATAATAAACAATTTATTTTCAGGAATGCATTGCTACAACCAAAGATTGGAGAAAATGTCAAACAGAAGTGAATAATTTTAGAGATTGTATCAACAAATCAAACAAGAAAGAGCCGGAAATAAAAAGTTGATTTAAATAAAATAAAATTGTTTTATTTATTTTATCTCTTGGGGTTCACGTTTTTGTCTTTGTTCCAATCATTCACCGGGATCGGTGGTGCCCTCTGTCATTGTTTATGTCAGATCAGAGGGTAAGATGTTTGGGTAAGTGGACAACCGGGACGACAGCAAGTTCGGAGTCGTTTAAGTAAACATAGGTGTAACATAACAGAAGCATTAATTCCAGATAAAGTTTAAATGAGGGTTTTCAAGTGCTTAGATTATTCAAACTTCACGTGTAATATAAATAGGCGATAAAGGTTTATACTATTTTTCAGTATTTTGTGGTTTATCGTTTAGGGCCGTTTATCGATTGTTCGAAACTTTCTTTATAAACAAGGCATATTATGTCAGTTTCGTTTGACGTTTCAATGAAATGACATCTGACATTTCTCAATATCAAAAATAAACATTGCCGATCTGCACGTAGTTTTTAAGGTTACAAAAATGTTTAGAAAGTTAAGAATAAATTATTTTTCATCTCTATATGTTAACTATACAACTAGAGTCGGCGTGGATCCTAATTTGAAAGAAAGTTTCGATTCCAATGTCTTCAAACCACGCAAACATCCTGGCACAACGCGAATCAAAATAGCCTCTATTCCTCCCGACATTCAGAAAGCTATAAAATTAATTCTCGACGACTCTGGTGCTAAAGCATTATACCAGGACAGCATAAAACTAAGCAACTACATCCGCTCACGACATTTACCACCAGAAGAGGGAGAAATCGATGAAAAAGCGAAGAAAATTCATGACAGTATTTCGAAAAAAGTTTACAAAGGTGTCGAAAGAGAATTATCACAAGATGAACAGGATAATTACGAAAAAGTAATACAGAATAAGGTGTTCAGTGCGTTGAAGAAGAACGTTTATCGGTGGGGCAACATTGCGTTTGATAAAACCACCTCCTTGCAATATTTGATGAGTAGAGCTGCTCCCGAATATGCAGTCCTGGTACGTGTACTAGATGAAATAGTGAGGTTTAATCCAGATTTTAAACCGCGAAGTTTCTTCGATTTCGGTTCCGGGGTAGGCACTGGAACTTGGGCGGTCAACCAATTCTGGAAAGATCATATTTATGAATATTTTTGCGTAGACACATCCACGGACATGCACGATCTAGCTCGTCTCATACTCTGCAAAGGCAAAGACAATTTAGAAATGCCGTTAAAAGGTTATTTCCAAAGACAATTCTTGCCAGCTTCGACGCTGCTGAAATACAGTATAGTTTTATCAGCGTACTCTTTATTTGAATTACCGAGCATGCAATCTAGATTAGAAACCATACAAAAATTATGGAGTAAAACCGAAGATTACCTAATAATTATCGAGCACGGTTCATACGCAGGATTTACAATAGTAAATGAAGCTAGAGAATTCGTTCTAAATTTAGAGGGGAAAAGTCATAACAAAGGTTATGCATTCTCACCGTGCCCTAACGACAGTGTCTGTCCACGTTATTTGGAACGTGAGACTCCTTGCAACTTCCTAATGAAATATGAATCGTTACCGTACGCTGCTAAACCTGAAATTTACGGAGATGTATTTTGTTATATCATCTTAAAAAAAGGTGAGAGGCCCGCAGATGATCCACAATGGCCTAGAATAGTGCGGGCACCCATCGTACGGTCTAAACATACAATTTGCAGGTTATGTACGGCTCAAGGGGAATTGAAGGAGGTAATTTTTTCTAAAGCAAAATATGATCAGACTACGTACAGATGTGCTCGTTCATGTAATTGGGGAGATTTGTTGCCAGTGAAATAAAATCAATTAATTATTTAATACTGATTTTTATTCTAGTTACTAGCTACCTGACATGACTTGGTAGGCGTGTTATCCTACCTAAAAGCCTATTCTGTCTTACCTTACTCAAAAACTACTCTACTCAACACCTACCCTACTCTACATCTACCCTACTCTACATCTACCCTACTCTACATCTACCCTACTCTACATCTACCCTGCTCTACACTTTCCCTACTCTACACCTACCCTTCTCTACACCTACCCTACTCTACACATACCCTACTCTACACCTACCCTACTCTACACCTACCCTACTCTACACCTACCCTACTCTACACCTACCCTACTCTACACCTACCCTACTCTACACCTACCCTACTCTACACCTACCCTGCTCTACACTTTCCCTACTCTACACCTACCCTACCATACCATGCCCTAGAGGTATATAAAGGAATTTCTTATTAAATAATATCATTTAATAAGCAAATCATGTGCAAAACATGTTAAAATATAATTCCATTTTTTTTGTTCTATTCTGCTATTCTAAGCTAAAACAAATTCAACAAATAAAAACCATGAAAATCAGTCAAGCCATTCTCGGGCATAAAATAATTTACCTACTTACAGCATTTTTTTTTTATTTGTAAGCATGTTTCGATCAACCTGAATTTTTTGCTGAAACTTTGTAATGTTGTTCTCCTTCAATTGGTTTATTTCGATTTTTATTACTAGTCGACCTCAATGTGCGAGCGAGATAGCAGATTAGCGCGAAGAAGAGGCTTAAAGTTGAATAAATATTGTCATATTGAAGACGCCTGGTACTATCTGATAGCAATATTTTCAAACAACCAACACAACTGCAACTGTTAAGGCACCGAAACGACATCACTACACCTGTATCAGTCCACTGCTGGACATAGGCCCCTCATAGTCGATTTGGCACATTTGGTTCGGTATTTTAGAAGAAATTTCATCGGGACTTCTTTGAAAATACCGAACCGAATGTGCCGAATCGACTACCTATGTGTGTAGCTACCCTTACGCATTATTTATTTTGTGCGCTCTTTAGAAGGTGCGCAAGCGCGTTGGCGATCGCAGTAACAGATGATTGCTGTTACACAAAAGGATGCTGCTGCCCATCCTCCAGATTTTTCCCTTAGTCGCTTCTTACGACACCCGCGGGACGAGTAGGGGCGATTCTATTCTTAGGCCAGAAACCACACATCGAGAGAGGGCTGATCGCGCTCGGAGAAGGAGCCATCGAAGACGCAACCGCCTCGACGCTTAATACGCCGCAACCCCGCCTGCATCAATCAGGACAGGGCCTTTGGGTTCGCGGGCGCTCAGATTGGGGAGTCTGTCCGCCCAATAAGCGACTCCAGAGATGACGGTGGCACGGTGATCAAGTGCTGCCATTCACAGAGAGAGTGTGCCTGATAAACTTTGCGCAGGGAAGGTTCCGGAGCTGGTCTCTTAAGAGGACCCGGGACCTCCCTCCATGCGTTGATGGTGATCACCGGTGTGGTTTTATTGAGGTAAGAATCCCACACTACCCTGTCTCTTCCCGGAGGCAGGGAGCCTTTTGAAGGTTTCCCCCCTAAAAAAAAGGGCCGGAAACCACACGGCGACAAATATACGTTACTAGCTGTTCCCCGCGACTTTGTCCGCGTTAAATTAAATTTTCCCGTAAACACACGTTTATAAAGCAGCCAGATTTGCCTGTTTTTTTTCTCTTACTTGAATCACAGATATTGTTATTTTTTACTGAAAACTAAACTTATTTTTAGAATAAAAAATAGCCTATAGCACTCAGAAATAAAGTAGCTTTCTATTGGTGAAAGAATTTTTAGGATCGGATCGGTAGTTCCAGAGATTACCCCTAACATACATACATTATTACATACATACAAACTTTACCTCTTTATAATATTAGTATAGATAAATAATTATTGCCTCATCATTGCGGTGACAAGGTCAACAGGAAAGTTTAGTCATGCATGATTTTAATAGAATTATGTTTTTCCCTAATTGGGAACTGGGTTTATACCAAACGTCAAAAGTCCTAGTGTCTCCCAAAAATTCCGGAGGGTTTTCTGCAATTCGATGATGTATTAGGTACCTACTTATTTTGTTTTTGTTTTGAGTCTTGATATTTTGAGCCTAGTGGTTTGACCGTTGACTGGTTCGAAAAAACCTCTGTTTTTCGTAAGTTACGGGCGTTTTATAAATTAATTATCACTTACCTACTGATAAGCACTGATAGCCTAGTGGTATGACCGTCAACTGACAAGTCAGAGGTCTCGAATTCGATCCCAAGGCGCGACCTCTGACTTTTCCTAAGTTATGTGCGTATTATAAATTAATTATCATTTGCTAAAACTGTGCGGGAAAACATCGTGAAACCAGCACACCTGAGAGATTTGTCAATGGTGTGTAAAACCATGTCATAGGTCTACGGGCGGTTTAAACTCTGACACCAGGTCGTCAACCATACGATAAGAAGACTTACCAACTCCGTGTCAGGTTCGAACCCAAGGCGCGCGTGCACCTTTTTTCGTAAGTTATGTGCGCATTATAAATTAATTATCACTTACTCCGTGCCTCAGAAAGCACGAAAAGCCGTTGGCCCTGCGCCTGGTCTCTCTCTGGTCGAGTCGGATTGCCGTCCCATCGGACTATATAGTTTAACTAAAAGTTAGTTTTACAGAAAAGAAAGTTTTACTTTTTGTTATTTTTTTTTATAACTCATATTATGTCTACAGTAAAAATTGACGCTCTACGCTTAACGCTAATCATATCAGAAAAGTCTGATAACAAAAATGCGTAATGTATTTATAAATTAAACGGTACAGTTCGGCAAAAAAGAGTCTTCAAACATTGAGGGCGCCATTGGAGCATTTCAATACCAAAATTCAAAATTACAACTTAATTTGGATCTTACATATTTCAAAGACGAGTTTTTTGTCATAAAATTTAGTGAAATGAACCATTTTTAAGTTATTTTAGTACTCAGAAACTTAGCTTTTAAGGTTTTTATTTTTAGTTCCAGCTGTCACCGCCTCAAAATCTTTTTTGCCAAGCTGTACGTACACGAATTCTCATCTTAAGAACTCGTCTGAACTGTGCAACGTGATTTTCTATTGTATTCATAGCGTCATATTCGTCATCAAGACATACAGTTACAAAAGCAACTCACAACTCAGTCTTTCGCGCCTCAGTCACAATGACTGACGTAGGTAAACGAATATTGGTGTTTTTTACGATTTTAATAACTAATTTTGTTAGCGATGTATTATGTGGTGAGTGATTAACGATTTTAATTTTTTAATTATGTGCCAATCTATACTAATATGTATTATAAAGAGGTAAAGTTTGTATGTCAGGGGTAATCTCTGGAACTAGCGATCCGATCCTAAAAATTATTATCCCTGAGTGCTATAGGCTATTTTTTATTTATTAATTTAATATCTGTGATTCAAGTCAGAAAAAAACAGGCAATCTGGCTGCTTTATCAACGTGTGTTTACGGGAAAATTTAATTTAACGCGGAAGTCGCGGGGAACAGCTAGTTATTTATAATCATACCGTTTATCAAAGACAAATAAAATAGTAATATTATCTCGAAAAAATCCGATGCAAAATCATTAACTGATTTGTTATCCGTTTTGGCTTGATTGTGAACGCATTTTTTTTGTCTATTTGGTCTTCGTAAACGCAACGTAAAGTCAAAAAAAAAGCTGTAATGAAAACAATTGGTGGGAAATTTTAAGAATGAGGTCGTTTTCATTCTCATTAGGTTATGGGCATGTTTTTTTTGTGCTACATATGTGTACATACCTACGGTTGTGTAGATTGATATTGTGTAGTTTATCGGCTAATCTGTGTATTATTTGGGTTTGAATTGATACACTTAATTTTTGTTTGAAAAATATAAAAGCTAGAAGTAGGCTTGGGAGCCCGTAGTACTATTCTATTAATAGAAATTATTTATTGTTATCACAAGTCTATAAATAGGAGAATAGAGCTTTGCGATATGATTTTCCTTAAGTTATTGGGAAACTTCAAAAATGTGTTACAGTGTTGCAGTATTTTCCTGATATATTTCGTGAAGGCTGGCAATCATAACGCGATTTTTTTTCTGTTGTGTTTTTAGTTTAAGGTCGTTGCAATTAAATGAAAATATTAATGTTAATTCCTTATTAATTAACATTATCTACCTACGAATTTGTTAAACTATAGTAATATTATCGACGCAGTTTTATAAATGATATTGAATCAGTATAATTTTCGCTTGTTTGTAAATCGATTTTTCTATTCTTTTTTTTAGTAGCCATTGATGACAAGTTTTAACGTTTGTATCAATAAAAAAAAAAGAAAAAAAATATATAAATATGACATGTTTATTATTCATTTCTAATAATTCATCAATGACAGTGTAATGACCGTTGACTGGCAAGTCAGAAGACTCAGGTTCGAACCCAAGGCACACACCTCTGACTTTTCGTAAGTTATGTGCGTATTATAAATTAATTATCACTGTCTGTGCCTCCGATAGCACGTTAAGCTGTTGGCCCCGGCTGTCAATTGTAGATCTTTGACAGTCGTTACGGGTAGTCAGAAGCCCGAAAGTCTGACAACCAGTCTTACCAAGGGGTATCGTGTAACCCAGTATCTGGGTTGTGGAGGTCTGATAGGCAGTCGCTCCATGTAAAACACTGGTATTCAGCTGCATCCGGTAAGACTGGAAGCCGACCCCAACATAGTTGGGAAAAGGCTAGGCAGATGATGTATAGGTAGGTATTTGACCAGCGCACTTTACCGTGGTACCGACGTGGCGTACCGTGGTACGCCAGCGATCACGGGTAAAAGTCCCGCCCGAGTTGTGTTTGCGAGTTTCTAAATAAGCCTGTAACTGTCCCACTGCAGGGCAAAGGACTTTTCTTATACAGAAAAGGACTGAGCATTTATCACCACGCTAGCTCAATGCGTGTTGCGATGAATGAAATTCAAGGTCCACAGACGAGGAATATTACAACTTAGACAATGACTGAACTAAGCGTAAATTCTCAACAACTATTCATACATAAAAATTTTACCTTAGACTACTTACGATTTTAAAAACAACAAACGATAGCGAGATTCAGCTAGATGTCCAAATCTAACAACGACATCTATTGATCGAAATGTAAAACAATTGTTCTTATTTAACTAAAACATACATTTATATTATCACTTAACTTAAATTTATACCATGATGGATGGTTTATCTGAACCGACGATTTGAAGACTGTTATGTTTCCTTACGATGTTTTCCTTGTCGTTGATCATTTGTCAGTGGTGTTTTAGATTAACTAAGAAAGCACATTATTATGACATTGAAAAAGTCACATTGGTACATGCCAGGTCGAACCTACACCCACGTGATTGAAAAGCGGAACCAATACGCCACCACGACCTCTAAAACCTATATAAACCAGGTTAATATTTTTTTAACGCGAAACCTAAATTAACCACCTTATCTTTTGACATGTGTCCACAAAAATTAGTTTAAAAAAATCACTGATAATTCTTATCAAAATGTACTTAATTACGTAAACTACACATAACAGTTTTAACTATTAGAGTAACTATTTATTAATCTGTGCTATTAGTGAAACTAGAACAGTCTCCGGCGGGTAATACTGCATTTACAGTTTAGCAAAAAGGAGTCTGAAAATATTAGGGGCGCTGGCACACTTCTCACGCTACAATTCAAAATTACAAGTTATTTGATACTAGTACCTACTAACCTTTTTCTTGTGGCTGAGGGGGAGTCAAAAATGCCTTCCGCATACCACACGCTCGCACCCACTAAAACATCTCCCCCTGCGTGTTCCTCGTACTGTATCGGACGGGGCCGGGTACTGCAACCGCGCTTCGCAGCCCCGTCGAGACCTGCTCAAAAATTTGCACTCGGGAGGGCAATATCCTGGCGTCCAGGCTCCTGGACATCGCCCCAACATGCTCCTTGGGCTTTTGCCCCTATGTCATGTCAGTTGGTCTGCGACACAGAAATATGTGGTCTGCGAAGCCGCCCGCGCCAGGGATCGCAGGTTCAAGTCCCGCACGAGAGTTGTTTTTGCTAGTTTCTTATTAAATAAAGCAAATCATGTGCAAATCATGTAAAAAACAAACATAAAAATATAAGAAATATTTACATAGTTAGTATACAGACCGTACGCAAGATCTTATAGCCTAAATTTTCATGTCAATGTATTCGACTGCTTGCAATTTTTTTAACTAAGTACCTAATTAACAAAATTCTAAGTACTATAGCACTATAGTTATGAATATAAAGGCACATACGGGTCTCCTAATTTACCAAAACCTAATTTAATTAATAAACTATCCCAAAATACATGGGTCAGTCAACGTGTTACCGTTCTAAATAAAATTAATGATATTTTTCTTCACTTCCCAGGAAAATATAAATAAATAGATAAGTACAAACTATTTAATGATAAAACGAAAAACCTAAATACCTAGCTTAGAAAATTATTATTTTCTTATTATTAATAGATAATATAAAGGAAGGAAGCAGGAAGCTGCTGGATGCAGGTTGCTTCCAACCGGCCGATTTGGAAGTCATTGGGGGAGGCCAATGTTCAGCAGTGGACGTCTTATGGCTGAAATGATGATGATGATGAATATAAATAAATTAGCCTGTAACTGTCCCACTTCAGGGCAAAGGCCTCTTCTCATACTCACCACGCTAGCTCACTGCGGGTCGGCGATTTCAGACTATTAAAGTCCAGGTTTCCTTACGATGTTTTCCTTCACCGTTAGTCAATGGTGTCTTAGATTAACTAAGAAAGTACATATGACATTGAAAAAGTCACATTGGTACATGCCAGGTTCGAACCCACACCCTCGTGCTTGCGAAGCGAATCCGTAACCAATGCGCGAACACGACTGGAAAATATGCTGTTGACAAATTAATGTCAACAAACAGTGCAATTTTTTAATCAGAATAGGTTATCGGGTGGGGTTTATGACACCAGTACGATAACACTAGCAGTATCAATTAAAATTTTGTCTTATTTTGCTTAAGCATTAAAAAGCTAGAAAAAATAAAAAAACATTCGTTCAGAAGTCGCTAGTCGGTGCCAAAAAAAAAATATTGTCAATAATGAATATAAGTATTTTTATACATTTAAAAATGTATTTTACTTATATGTAATTTAATTAAATAAATGATAACTATAAGTATAAAACGTTGTTATTATTTAATTTTGCAGATACTACGTTTAATTTTGTTAATCTGTTATTAAAGTTTGAAATTGGAATGGAACCATTATTAATTTAAAAGCATTTTTTTAAAATTATTTTTTAATTTCATTATTGGCCGTGGTAAAAGCAAAAATTAATTTTATTTTTTAATGACATTTAATTTTATGTTCCATTATTGACTTCCATGTTATAGATTTTTGACTCAAGCAGTTCCAGTGCTTGATATCTTCAAAAAATATAATACCTGATGTTTCGTAGCCTCCACAGAGTACTATGATATACTAAGGAATTAGTCTCGTTCTAGGCGTAGCGCCTCCTCGCCACCCCTTATTTCTTCGTGAACGAAACCATAGCGCGATTCAGGAAAATCTGAATAGACGCTAACGTCATCTAGTGAAAATGTAGTAAGTTAGACGTGGCGCTGATTGTAATGAAATCGGGGCGCGGTGAAACAATGAACTAAAGATTTGAAAATATCATTTATATTTTTGAGAATGCTGTTTGAACAACCAGTTTTGATGTATTTTTTTTTAGCAAATGTTATCCCAGTAAACTCAATAAAGGAAATTTTAGTTACCTAAGAACTAGTTTTATCTGTGTCTATGGTTACTGAGGAGCTACAAGAGAAATGCCAAAGCCTCTAAATTAGTATATGATTGCTCTTTAAAAAAGTATCGCTTTGAAATTAGAATGTAATATAAGGCCTAAGAATAGAACCACCCCTACTCGTCCCGCGGGTGTCGTAAGAAGCGACAAAAGGATGATGGGCAGCAGCATCCTTCTGTGTAACAGCAATCATTTCCTATTGCGATCATGGCGATTATGGGCAAATACATCCAATTAGCGCACAATAGTGGCGCGCATTGGGAGACGCCTATGTTTAGCAGTGGACTAATACAGGCTGATGAAGATGACGACATCTCCTATACCTAAATGACTAATTAACTACTTATTAATTAACTTCCAGAATGCGTTCTCGACCTCGGCAAGGACTTCGGGAAACCTGGGCCAGTGTTTATAAGGCAAGGCAGCTTTCTGGCCCCAAATACGGAAACTGGAGCCATCACATTTAAGAGATCGGAAACCGTCGAAATTGCTTGCCCAGGAACCAGAAGATATATAGTGCTGGGGAATGCCACGACCAGTTACAATATCTTGGTAAACTTCGTTCCATTAATCATCTGCCTAGCCTTTTCCCTTCTATGTTGGGGTCGGCTTCCAGTCTTACCGGATGCTGAATACCAGTATTTTACATGGAGCGACTGCCTAACAGACCTCCACAACCCAGATACTGGGTTACATTAAATAATAATATTGTCGAATATTTCCAGGAAGCCCACTGCATCATCAACACGACGTTTCGCGTGGATCGCCAATTCGTCCAGTTCAAGGACATTCGGTGTAATGGCCAGCCGTGGTTCACAACCCAGCAGACTCCGCAGACTTGTAATAAACACAGCAAGTTGTACAAGTAAGGAGACCTATAATTATTTAATAAAATTTGAAAAATATCAAAATCAATCAATCAAATATCAAATAAATATTAATAAGCTATCATGTGCTATAACATGTAAAAAAATTCACAAAAACATTAAGGAGACCTATTTGGTGCAGCCGTGGGACACAAACCTCATGATTTATTTTTCTTTTATTTGTTTCATGTTTCTTTTTCCTCTTTCTCTTATTTTTGTTTGTTTGTTTTATTATTGTTTGTTTGTGTTTTCATGTGCTGTCTCAAATAAATTTTTCATTCATTCCTTTCATTCATGTACTTATTACAAGTGCTCCAGTCAGTGGTCGAAATTCGACCGAACTTTCTTTGCTTTTTTTAATTAAATTTATTTAAATTTTAGCTTTCTCCAATTTTTCGTTATAAAAGTTTATATTAGATATAAACTAGCGACCCGCCCCGGCTTCGCACGGTTACGCTAATATGCATGTATCTTCTTGAATCACTCTACCTATTAAAAAAAACCGCATCAAAATCCGTTGCGTAGTTTTAAAGATCTAAGCATACATAGGGACAGACAGACGCGGGAAGCGACTTTGTTTATACTATGTAGTGATGATTTGAACGAATCATTTAAATTTAAATTCAAAATCTTTATTGCATTCCACAATGTGATTCTTAGGTGGTAGAGATCATCGTGGACCCTACATACCTACATGTTTTCAAATAAAATAATGGCATAAAATAATAAAATAAAAATTCATTGCAAGCTGTTTTTTATTTGAAGACATGTTTCGATCAAGCTAAAATTTCTGCTGAAACTTTGTAATGTTGTTCTCCTTCAAATGGTTTAGTTCGATTTTTCATAACTATGTACCTATATTCATTGATTTTATATCTTCAATGTGCGAGCGAGATAGCAGATTAGCGCGTAAGAGGCGCCTTAATTTTTATTTACGTTTTATTTTTCATCTTATGGAAGCCTGGAATTAACAGTCTCAAATCACCAGCACGCAGTGAGCTAGCGTGGTGATTAATGCTCGATCCTTCTCTGAATGAGAAGAAGCCCTACAGTGGGACAGTTATCACTTCATAGTATAAAACAAAGTCGCTTTCTCTGTCCCTATATCCCTATGTAGGTATGCTTAAATCTTTAAAACTACGCAACGGATTTTGATGCGGATTTTTTTAATAGATAGAGTGATTGAAGAGGAAGGTTTATATGTATATTGCACCCGTGCGAAGCCGGGGCGGGTCGCTAGTTTATTTATATTTACTTTTTGTTTTTTCAGTGTCGGTTATGAGGTCAAAAAGACATTTCACACGCTGTACGAAGCTTGCTTCGACCAGAATCTCCTCCACACACATTACGTGAAACACCATCTTACCCCCATGAGTGTCTACATGCAGACGGGGGTGAAAAGACCCCAGTTTATTGGTAAGGAATATTTGTATTAGTTAACCTCTAGCTCGTGATAGCCTAGTGGTGACCGTTGACTGGCAAGTCAGAGGTCTCGAGTTCGAACCCAAGGCCGCACCTCTGACTTTTCGTAAGTTAAGTAAGGTAAGTTAAGTTATGTGTGTTTTATAAATTAATTATCACTCTCCGTGCCTCGGATAGCACGTTAAGCTGTTGGCCTCGGCTGTCAATTCTTCTTTTCAATCTTTGACAGTCGTTACGGGTAGTCAGAAGCCTGAATGTCTTATCAAGAAACCAGTCTTATCAAGGGGTATCGTCATATCGTGACAACTCAGTATCTGGGTGTGGAGGTCTGATAGGCAGTCGCTCCATGTAAAACACTGGTATTCAGCTGCATCCGGTAAGACTGGAAGCCGACCCCAACATAGTTGGGAAAAGGCTAGGCAGATGATGATTTGTAACCTCTATCTGTCGTTTAAATTTAAATTTCGTAACCCAGAACAGTAAAAAAGAAATTGGAGCATGGAGCAGAAGTAGACTAACGCAATCATCATTGCATATGGCATTCATCCTGCGTGGATCAGATCTCTATACCCAAATTTTTCAGCCAGCCTACGGCAGCTTTCCCATGTGGTAAACAAATGCCCACTTCGCTGTTTTCCCGGTGGAATGTCGGAAGTCCACAAACTCACCAACGCAATAAAACGCAGGCAAAAGAAAAAAAAATATGACGTTAGATAAAAAAAATTACTTACTTCACTATTGTAATATAAATAACCAATATTATCTCCCATTGCAGCCGTGGCAGATAATTTAGAAGCACCTTATATTATTACCTTACACCTTATTCTTTTTTAACTGTTTTTTTTTTAACTTTAATACGTTGCAGAGGGAAACTTGTACAGAGATGTAAGGATGAATCAAATATACAAAATGGATCACCAGAAGATTCAGCTGGCCGAAATACTAGGTCCTAGTGTGGTATCACACTATTTATCTAAAAATCAGGTGAGTCTTGGAACTTCATCATCATCATCATTTCAGTCATAAGACGTCCACTGCTGAACATAGGCCTCCCCCAGTGACTTCTTCTCGTCTGGAAGAGATTGCCTTGTTGCAATAAGACCGCCAATTGTACTTTTCTGTGTAATAATTAAAATTGTAAATGCTTTTATGTTGGTGTACAATAAAGAGGATTTGATTTGATTCTAGATGAAAATTTTGAAACTTATTCAGAACTAATTTCCTGGACACCCTGTGTTCGGTAGCTGTGGACATAGACACGTTCTTAAAAGTTAAAATAATTCGAGACTTATAGGTCTTCTTTTATTTATCGAAAGTAACTTAAAATACAAATAAACAATACTAAATAAAACTATCTATATACAGGGTTATTTGTAAAACACCAGCGTCCTTAAAAGGGGTCATTAAACTCATCATTGTGAACAACTTTTACTATGGGACCAACTCTGAAATCGCAAAAAAATCAGCTGTTCCATACATTTATATTCACATGACTCAACAAAATGTATAATATTATGTAATTATCGCCACGCTGGGCAAGTGGGTTGGCGATCGCAGTAGCAGATGGTTGCTATTACAAAGTAGGATGCTGCTGCCCATCCTCCGGATCTTTCCCTTTGTCACTTCTTACGACACCCGCGGGACGAGTAGGTGTGGTTCTATTCTTAGGGCGGAAACTACTGCATTGTTTAATGCAAGTTAGACGAAATGAAGAAAAAAAAGGAAAATCGTGTACTTACCTTTTATAGATAGTAGCACTGATAGCCTAGTGGTATGACCGTCGACTGACAAGTCAGAGGTCTCGAGTTCGCTCCCAAGGCGCGCATCTCTGACTTTTCGTAAGTTATGTGCGTATTATAAATTAATTATCAGTTGCTAAAACGGTGAAGGAAAACTTCGTGATGAAACCAGCACACCTGAGAGATTTTTCAATGGTGTGTAAAGCCATGTCAGAGGCCTACGGGCGGTTTAAACTCTGACACTAGGTTGTTCATCAACCATACGATAAGAAGAAGAATAGATAGTATGGCTCCCAGTTTTCTTAACGATCTAACTTTGATTATTTCAGTATCTAACTCGGGGTCACTTGGCGGCCAGAGCTGACTTCACTCTGAGCGCGGAGACAAAGGCCACTTTCCACTACGTGAATACGGCTCCACAGTGGCTGAGAGGAAACGCTGGAGACTGGGCTGCATTGGAGGAGGTTGGTATTTAATTTCATTTAATTTTAATATGAGAGTCGTGATAGCCTAGTGGTGCTGACCGTTGACTGGCAAACCCAAAGCACGCACCTTTGACTTTTCGTAAGTTATGTGCGTTTTATAAATTAATTATCACTCTCCGTGCCTCGGATATCACGTTAAGCTGTTGGCCCCGGCTGTCAATTGTAGATCTTTGACAGTCGTTACGGGTAGTCAGAAGCCCGAAAGTCTGACAACCAGTCTTACCAAGGGGTATCGTGTAACCCAGTATCTGGGTTGTGGAGGTCTGATAGGCAGTCGCTCCATGTAAAACACTGGTATTCAGCTGCATCCGGTAAGACTGGAAGCCGACCCCAACATAGTTGGGAAAAGGCTAGGCAGATGATGATGATGATGTTCGCCGTGTGATTTTCGGCCAAAGAATAGAACTACATTGTCGTAAGAAGCGACAAAGGGAAACATCCGGAGGATGGGCAGCAGCATCCTTCTGTGTAACAGCAATCATCTGCTACTGCAATCGCCAACCCTCTTGCCCAGAGTGGTGATTATGGGCAAATACCTCCAATGAACGCACTAAAGTAGCGCGCATTGGCAGAGGCCTATGTTCAGCAGTGGGCTAATACAGGTGATGATGATGATGATGAATCTTAGTTTTTAAGAGGAATTAAAAAGTGCTGAAGCACAGACCATAAGGTTATAAATGCTCTACAAACATTTTTTAGATTTATTATTTATTAAAAGTGTCGTGGTGGCGCATTGGTTAAGGACCCGCTTTGCAAGCGCGTGGGTGTGAGTTCGAACCTGACATGTACCAATGTGACTTTTTCAATGTCATATTTTGTAATATTTTTGTGAATTTTTTACATGTTATAGCACATGATAGCTTATTAAATATAATTATTTAATAAGAAAATTTGAAAAAACAATTGCATCCCATCCGTATCAATTGTTTTTTCAAATTTTCTTATTAAATAATTATGTCATATTTTGTACTTTCTTAGTTAATCTAAGACACCACTGACTAACGGTGAAGGAAAACATCGTAAGGAAACTTTAATTGTCTGGACTTTAATTGTCTGAAATCGACAACACGCAGTGAGCTAGCGTCGTGATTAATGATCAATCCTTCTCTGTCTGAGAAGAGGCATTTGCCCTACATTGGGACATTTACAGGCTGATTTATTTCTAGAATGTACACGTAATTTAAATTTCGAAATTTTTTAACCTTCCAGGCTCTTCGCCGTCGCGTGAATGCTGGCGAGCTTAACGTGGTGGTGTACACGGGTACCCATAGCGTCATGATGCTGCCAAACAACCACGGACACATGAAAGAGCTGTACCTACATGTTGACGCAAATAACAACCCCGGAGTTCCAGTACCTATGTATTATTATAAGGTTAGTTTCAATTTCCTTTTATTCGACTGGCAAAAACTGAGAATGCCGTTCTTTTTTTACACTATAGCGAAGGGAGTTCTAAATGTGATGCTCTAATGTGATGAGAAGAGAGGAAAATCATGTTGTGTATCAAGAGTATTAGGATTGGATGTGGGTGGATACAAGAAAAGAGGCAGACCTAGGAAGAGATGGATGGATTGTGTGAAGGATGATATGGCGAGAAAGGAAGTGAGTACTGAGATGACAGGTGATAGAGATGTGTGGAAAAAGAGGACATACTGCGCCGACCCTAAATAAATTGGGAATAAGGCAGGGAGATGCGAAGGGAGCTCTAAAGTTTCAAATACAGAGTGGCGCCCAACGTGGGGCCAGATAAGTGTATCTAGAGCAGTGGCTCCCAATTAGATTTTTCTCATACCACTTCAAGAAAGACTTCTTTGCGTACCCCTTATTGCAGGAACGTTAAATATATTTTTAAGGATTTCATATTTTAGTTCAGAGATTGCTGCGCGTAGGTACCCCTTGATGCAATGTCACGTACCACTAATTTGGATACACTGATCTAGAGTGTAGAATCTCAGGCCCCACGTTGGGCGCCACTATGAAGAGTGTATAATAGATATATAGTAAATACTACACTCATCACCACTTCGCATAGTAGGTAGTAGGTAGTGATTCTACAAAGTGGCGCCCAATGTGGGGCTGAGATACTGCATTCTACACAGTGGCACCTAATGTAGAACCTGAGATGAATCATTTTGGCGCCCAACGTGGGGCTGATATACTTCACTCTAAACAGTGGCACCCAACGTAGGGGCTGATGGACTTCACTCTGGCACCCAACGTGGATTCTGAGGGTGACTACACACATAGTCGATTCGGCACATTCCATTTGGTATTTTTGGAAGAAGTCGCGATGAAATTTCTTCTAAAATACCGAATCGACTTTGTGTGTAGCCATCCTTAGCCACTACCAAAGATATTGGAAAGAAGGAGATATGCCCGTGTGGTATAAAATGTACAGGAACCTAGTGTCTTCAGTTTGTCCCTACCACTCGCCACAACTACACACGCAATTCAATAAACGCAATGTCTCGGACCAATCTCAGACATTCTCGCATACAACAACTCCGTGCATGCTGCACAGACAAATATGCACTTTATTACTTTACACACAGCGATCATGCAACATGCACTGCCCTTACTCAGTCTTACTCACACATGGATCTACAGCGAGTACTTTCGCGACCGATACCAGCGGCCCTACCACGACATAAATTCTAATGTTCAAAATATCGTTATGTTATTTTTACATTGCTTCGTTTATTAACACAGTATCGAACTGAGATAGTACTTAAGAAGCAGTGTATTTCGTACAAAAATAATAAAGTCGTTGAGCTCCATGAAAACCAAAATAACATAATAAAGACAGCAAATATTTTTAGATTTGTTGTTTTTAATGAATTTAAAGAGAAATCTAATATAATTAATATAGTAAATGATTGTTTTACTAATCAAGTTTATTGTTTCACATCGATTTTTATAAGAATCCAGTAAACAACGCGTCATTTCGATAAAATTACACGGTCGCGGTCAAAAGTGTACTGGCTGCCGGTAACGGCCATTTAGCCACGTACGACTTCAGGAGTCGTACGGCGTAGACGTGGGAACGCCCCCTTACCACTTCTCCTTATTTAATATTTCTATGGCCACTACACTTTGGCACCCAATGTAGGGCCTGAGTCACTACCCTATATATTGGCGCCCAACGTGGGGCCCAAGAAACTACCCTAAATAAAGCTTCTAAATTATATTTATTTATATTTTACAGCTCGTCTACGACCCTTTAAACAAGAAAGCAGCAGTATTCATAACAATAAACTCATCCTTTTACAACGACACCATCATAAACAGCTTAACATTTTGCGACAATATTTGCAAGAACAACCCAAGATATTCCTGGCTAAAATGGCGCCCAAACGATGGAACGTTTAGTTTCTGCTGTGATTACGACAAGTTCATTGAAGAAGTCGATTATTTGCCAAAGATTGATGTTATAGATCGGTTTTTTTAAATTAACGGTTTCACTCCAGTGATTTAAAAACGATTTTTACAAATTTTAGAATAATACCTTTCGTGAGTCATACTAATATATAAATATTGATATTGAGGTCCGCGACGCCGCTGCGTATACACTTGCTCTTGAAAATGGACTCCGTTTGAGTTCGAAACTATACTTGCGCCAAACTCCAAAAAGAATACAGGTAAACATAGTAGTTTAATCAACCAAGTCATACAACAAACGTCAATTTTATTTGAAAGTATAATCTAAACTAAATTATCCAAAATGATCTTAATATCTGAATTTCAGCCATGTTATTTTGTTTTATAGGGCTGTGGTGAAAAATTAAAATGACTACCTACTTTTAAATAGTTTTTCGAAATGACAAGGTTCTAAAAACGTTGTGTGAGTGATTAGAGTGACAAATGTTGTAATAAGAGTTGTTAATAAATTATTAGCTTGTAGGTAACAGGCTATATTATGGAAATAATACAAGATTTGTTTAACGTAAGTTGTGATAACTCTAAATCGGTTTGTTTACCTGCATTCGCTATCGAATTTGGCGCAAGTATAGTCGGGCATTCCCCGAAAACAATACGTGAGTAAAGCCGTATCTATATTTCATAGATTTTTACAAAAGTGTCATGGCAATAGAGGACATGCTTTAGACGAATAAATAATTACTATGGTAACAATACCTAACGCCAGTGATGTATGATAAAATCATCTCATCTGCCTAGCCTTTTCCCAACTATGTTGGGGTCGGCTTCCAGTCTTACTGGATGCAGCTGAATACCAGTGTAATACATGGAGCGACTGCTTAACAGACCTCCACAACCCAGATACTGGGTTACACGATACCCGTTGGTAAGACTGGTTGTCAGACTGGGGCTTCTGACTACCCGTAACGACTGTCAAAGATCTACAATTGACAGCCGGGGCCAACAGCTTGACGTGCTATCCGAGGCACGGAGAGTGATAATTAATTTATAAAACGCACATAACTTACGAAAAGTCAAGAGGTGCGCGCCTTGGGTTCGAACCCGAGACCACTGACTTGCCAGTCAACGGTCACCACCACTAGGCTATCACGACTCTTATGTATAATAAAATATATTGTTTAAAAAGTCTTAGAGTAGATCATGTATTTGATTTCAGTCTCGTTATAATATTTATTTACTTGTCGAGTTTTTACGTTTCGAGTGCTTTGCAGATCTCGTAGTCGTAGCACAGATGACTAAATAGTTACTTCGTAAGTCGTAGGCAGACTGTTTTGAAATGTTATTCTCCTTGACTTGTTTTAATGGGATTTTTTATAAATATATTCAGCGATTTTATACCTTATAATAATATTATGTGCAAGCATGAATCATGATAGCGCTTTAGGCTCAGGGCAAAGGAGGTAGTCTTGAAGGTACAGTTGGTAAAAGTGGTGTATCACCCTAAGGTTGAATGCCGCTTAAAGGTTCATAGGTTATAAAGATTAGTTTCGCTTGCATATCGATGTGACACTTCTATTGCCATCTTTTTATACTTTTAAATTTAGGAACATTTATATTCTCTTTGTGGAAATTAATGTCTTATCCACTCATAATAAAGGTTAAAATATCCTGCACTTTTATGTGACTTATGACGTATGAATACTTTTCAAGGTTATGTCATTATTTTGCATCTGTTTCAGTGATATCTTTTTAGTAGATATGAACCTTGTTGTCATTTTCGATGACTAGGATACTAAATCAAAACTGATACACCACTTTCTTGGCCGACCGTACTTATATTGTAATTAGATAATCGAATGATTAAAAATCGACTATAAATTATTACGATTTAGTTTTAAGTGTTTATTAAAAATAATTTATTTAAATCTATTCACGGATTTGTATTTTTTTTATTTGTTAAAAAAGTATTATTAAATAAGATTTTATTTACTATCGGCTCTTTATTTATAGACTCACGCCTGTATTCCCCACAGGGGGTAGGCAGAGGTATGCAGTACACCCACATTTCGCCGGCTATAAGTCCCATGTAATAGGGGGCGAGCCTATTGCCATTAACCGGGTACAATTCCAGACTCCGTGCTGCTACCGAGAATTTCCTAATGGAAAAACCCAATATTTGCCCGACCCGGAGATCGAACCCAGGACCTCGTGCTCAGCAGTCGCGCTTACTACCACTAAACCAACGTGGCAGTCGTAGTTTTTATTTACATTTCTACTAATTAGTAGGTTTGTCTATTGTCTATATATCTATGAGGTAGGTACATACAGTACCAGTGCCGTGTGGTTTCCGGCCTAAGAATAGAACCACCCCTACTCGTCCCACGGGCGGGTGTCGTAAGAAGCGACAAAGGGAAAAATTCAGTCAAGTCAGGATTTTATGAGGGTACTGACTCCCTATCTCGACTGTCAAAGATCTTCATGTTAGCTGGGGCCAACGGCTTAACGTGCTTTCCGAAGCACGGAGCAGGTGATAATTAATTTATGTTTTTTTTTTGTAATTTTTTTACATGTTAGCTTAACAAATATAATAATATAAAAAAATCACAAAAAAATATTAAGAAAATGAGGTAATATGAAATATCGGATCGGTGCCTTCTAAAACTGCAAAGTTTGGAGCACTAAGTCTGATACGTAATGTATTCCGATAGATATTACTACACGCCCTAGGCGTAGAAAGAGATGTGAAATTTCAATTTTGATTCTGATGGGATACGGCGGCTCAGCGGTTAGAGCGTCGGCACGGTACGCCGATCGTGAGTTCGAATCCCATCCGTTGTTTTTCAAATTTCTTTTTTAATAATTATAATTTATAATAGTCATACCCGTAGTACTCTGTCAGCTAACGGTTTTAAATAAAATAAAAAAATATGTACAATTTTTATAATACATTTAATAAAGTTTTTAAACATAATATTACAATAATTATTTACCTAATCTAATGTCTTTTTATTGAGATACGTTCCTGTACACTTTAATTTACAATTATTTATAAAGTACGGTCAGAAAAAAAGTTATGAGTAGATATAAATATTTTTTTTTTACGTAAAACAGTTTTGTCATCAAAACTAAAGCTGTGTACCAAATATCAGATCAATCTGTCAACAGGAAAGGGGTGAAATATCAATTACTAAATTTGAACCAAATAATAAACAGGGGGGTTAGCCAAGTTGACTATCTACAATCGCTAACGAATAGAAAATGAAAGAAATGTATAGGATGACATTACCTTCGATCGATATGTCACGTGACAAGTAATGTCATCCTATACATTTCTTTCGTTTTCTATAGCATTAGCGATTGTAGATAGTCAACTTGGCTAAGCCCCCAGGTCAAGCTAAGTAAAACCGTTTAAAAAATGTCTGTAGGTATAGTCGACTATAATAACTTTTTTTCCGACCATACAAGTAAAATTAGTCGATTTTTCAAATAAAAATAATCAAACTATTCTATTTCATTTTGAGAGCACATATTTGTCTGACAACCAGTCTTACCAAGGGGTATCGTGTAACCCAGTATCTGGGTTGTGGAGGTCTGATAGGCAGTCGCTCCATGTAAAACACTGGTATTCAGCTGCATCCGGTAAGACTGGAAGCCGACCCCAACATAGTTGGGAAAAGGCTAGGCAGATGATGATATTTTTTTTAGGATGCAGATCTTTATATCGATTTTTTATTAAACATTTTAGACGTCAAAGGACTCGTCCGCTTTTTGTATGGACGTCGGTTTTTTATTCTGAGAAAATTCTAACCAGCATGAAACTACCTGATGCCGAAAACTAGAAAAATATGTAACCTGGAACCGCTAAAAAAAATATTTTATACCCCTCCATTTACTTTAATATTTAGAAGGGCTTGTTCGTAGTCTCTCCAGAAATGTACGACAAAATTTTATATTCCTCCAATTTTTAGTTCAAAATCACTTTCTATTAAATAGAAAGTGATTTTCTCAAAATTGGAGGAATATAAAATTTAATATTTTATGTTAAAATACTAGTTTTAAGAGCCTCTATTCAAATATATTTAACACATGCTGGTTAGAATTTTGGTCGAATAAAAAACCAGTTCAGGACAACTCTTTTGTCAAATCAGTTCATTTGAAGCTATTTTTTTTGTCATCATCTGCCTAGCATTTTCCCAACTATGTTGGGGTCGGCTTCCAGTCTTACCGCATGCAGCTGAATACCAGTGTTTTACATGGAGCGACTGCCTATCAGACCTCCACAACCCAGATACTGGGTTACACGATACCCCTTGGTAAGACTGGTTGTCAGATTTCGGGCTTCTGACTACCCGTAACGACTGTCAAAGATCTACAATTGACATCCGGGGCCAACAGCTTAACGTGCTATCCGAGGCACGGAGAGTGATAATTAATTTATAAAACGCACATAACTTACGAAAAGTCAGAGCCTTGGGTTCGAACTTGAGACCTCTGACTTTTTTTTTTATGTATGAAAACTTATTCCGACCAAACTGATATTTTACTGAACCTTAATAATGTTGTTCTCCTTCAATTGGTTTAGTTTGATTTTTCATAACTATATTCATTGATTTTATATCTTCAATGTGCGAGCGAGATAGCAGATGCCGCGTCTGTTTGTCTGTTCGCGATAAACTTAAAAAATACTGCACCGATTTTCATGCTGTTTTCACCAATGGATAGAGAGGTTTTTGAGGAAGGTTTTAGTATACAGTGTTATTTACAAAATACCAGAATCCTTAAAAGGGGTCGTGGCGGCGCCGCGTGACTTCAGCTAGTATAAAATAATTAATTTCTTATTTTCGCTTGAAATTGCTATGTTATCATTCTTCAATGCTAAATTAATATTATCACAATTTGTACGAAGCTTTAAGTACCATTTTATTCAATTTTAATTTTAGGTTTTAAACATTTATACGTTTTAAATACTGACGTCAAAAAAATGGACTTCAGACTTCAATTTCGCGCGAAATGTCCGAACTAAATGTTGCACATGTTACTTAAAACTATAATTATTAATAACTAACTTATGAAATTAAAACTTGTCATCTATTATATGAATATTTAATTTTTTTACAATATAATTAAGTTGTGCTGTCAATTGTCTTTGAAGACAATTTTTTTAAACCTTCTTTTCCAAAATTTCGAATATCGAAAACTCGTAAATAAAATGTGTTGTTTCATTAGCCGAGTCACCGCACAAGACAGGCGCGTTCGCAGTCTGATATTTTGGAGGGGGTCACTCACGACACTAATAAAAAAAAAACAGTCGAATTGATAACTTCCTCCTTTTTTGAGTCGGTTAAAAAATAGGTATCTGGAATAAAAATGTTTCTAAACTAGATGTAATTTTTTTCTAAGTTATTTTGGCCATCGTACGTAGTTCGTTAAAACATCACTAGATGTCAGCAAACTATAAATTTATCGCTGTTAGGGAATAGCTAGAAATTTCCTTTTATTATTTGTCAAATTTTTGAGATTTTTCAATACGATCTTAGATCCTTCCTCCCCCCCTTCGGACCGCGCCTGTCACGAGAGGTCTTGGATTTAAATCATTACACTTACACCCGGCATAGTATCATACAACCTATAAAGGTTACCTCAGTGCACTTTTTCGTGAATTTCGCATTAGAATTGTCCCGTTGTCCATTTATTTTGAAGTCAGTGGATCAAAGGAACAGAAATCGGCAATCATTTTGAACAAGAAATCGGCAAACATTTGGAACAAGAAACCGGCAAACAAAAAGCGGCAAAGTGAAGGCCCAAAAAGAAAAGCCGGACACAGATTCATATTTGACACTCACGCCTGTATTCCCCAGATGGGGTAGGCAGAGGTGTATGCACTACACTCACGTTTTGCCGGCTATATTATAAGTCCCATGCAATAGGAGGCAAGCCTATTGCCATTAACCGGGCACAATTCCAGCCTCCGTCACAGACAGTCATTTGTCCAGATGTTTGCCGATTTCTGTGCCTTTGAATAAAAAATTAAACACTAGAATCTCTTCCTTCAATAATCGCCGACAACGCCTGCCTATCTTTTTTATTCTCACACGCACAAGTCACTAACGCTAGTAAATGCTTATTTGAATACTCTGATCTCTCTTGAACGAATTCCTCCAAGCCTTTCCTAGGCAAATAATAGGCTTTTACATACTTATCTACATAGTCCTGAAACGGAACAGGTTTTAACCCAGAAATCTTTTCAAGTTTTAAAAATAACTGCCTGTAATCCAACTGCATCAATCCACGTCCGCCATTGGAACATTTTGTTGCGTTCGAAAACCCCTCAACCAATAAATGCACGATAAATTTCGATACCACACTCCAAATTGCGTTCAGAACCTCGATATTTAACGTAACCTTGTTAGAGATGTTCTCTAAACGCAGCGCGAATACTTGGATTTTTCTGATTATCATGTCGACGTAAGGACTGTGTTCTACCGCGACATTTTTGACATCCCATTTTACTTGTGACATAGCAATTAATGCTGTTCGTGCATCCACAGCTTTTGAACCAGAACACATGTACACAGGAACTCGCAAATCTTGAACAACGGCAATCGTATTATCTTTAAAATGTTCAAGAATCATTCTTTGGTGAGAAGCGACTATAGATTCCAAATACGGCTGCAGTATTTCGTATTGCTTCGCCAGAAAGATGACACTCTCAACTGCAACTACTCTTTCTGCTAAACCATGCAGATTGTCTTCGGAAGCCAGGTTTAGATGCTGAGGTGGATCTGGACAAGGAATTTTGCTGTCTTCACCAGAATTTTCTGTATCGATATTATTCTTTATTCTTTTCAAAACTGAGTTCAATTTCGAGGTGTACAAAGTTGAGGAAGCGACGTCTAAATCCGCGGTGAAAAATAGGTGGACAGTGAAAAAATAGTAGTCGAAGAGCTGATTCATTAGCATAACGACTTCCAAAGATATTTGAGGAAGATACCGACATATTTGGAGGTACTGCCCGCAGTGCCTCAGAACGGATAACGTCGTATTTGTTACTGTAACACAGTCTTTAACTTTACTGGGACTATCGTTTGATTCTCTATCATTTTCGTCTACGAAATCCCGTTTTAGCTCTTCCGGTTCATCGTCAGAATCATCGCTAATCAATTCCGGTTCTAGGCCAAAAATATCATCGTTTGTTATGTTTTCGTTCCGGAAAATATCAAATGGAGTATGACTTGTGTTCTGTTTAAAGTATTTTGATATATAAACGCTGTCATCTTGGGACTGGACTGACGACGCTCCATCGGATTGCGTTTTCAAAAACGAAGTATCAGATCTAACACCCAAATACTTTTTGAACTGTTTAAATTCTTGCAAATTTAATAAATTAAACGTCGATTTCACTGGGCACTGTTCCCAGCCTTCATTTTCTAAGAAGAGCTTCAATTCCTCCATTCTACCTCTATGATAATTCTTAATATATAAAACGCTTTGAGTTTTAATAAAATCTTGCAACAGATCTGATTTATCGCCGCAAAAAACTTCCGCAACTTGCGTTAACTTCCTCAATATTCCTAGCATTTGTATAAATTTCTCAAAAGGATATTCCTCTAAGCCTGAACTCTTTAAAAAGGTGGACACTTTTGCTTGCACATCATGCCAGATTCTAACCAACCCTGCTTTTAACTTCTGCCGAATATATTCTCTGCTAACATTCTTCTCTATTTCAAAAACATTATTGGATATAGGCACTGCTTCTTCCTCATCATGTTTCGAATGCCAATCGACAAGAAGATAATAACTCCTCATTATCAAGAACAAGTTTTCACATAAATTCAAAAGGCATATCGGGGCTTTATTTGGTTGTACTGACTGACACATTTCTTGGAATTTCAAATCAGTAGAGTCTCCAACGTAATTCTTTACTGCTTCGATTGAGGATTCATTGACAGCCGAGGAATAATGCATATGTAACTGCTCCATAGCCGCTTGTGTTTTGCCTAACAGCGCATAAGCTTTCCTCAACTTCCTAAAGACATTTTCGTCGAAATTATAACAGATACTGGCTAAAACCGAGTCTAACTTTTCTTCCGTCATGTCTAAAGTGTCCTGCAACCGTGTAGCTAAATCAGCAATGCAAGTATACTCTTTATGATTATTAGCAGCCTTTTTGCTTTTCAAAATAAGTTCTATGGCATCAAAATATTCTTTTTTGACTAGCATTTCGGCGACATCCTTTTCGACACAACGTAAGCTTCTAAGGAGTTCTAAAGATTTGAGAACTGATCTAATGATTTGGCGTTTTCTGAAGTTGGCTAGGATGACGAAAGTGGAGATGGTGAGATGGTTTGACGCGGCTCTGAGCTGAACTCTAGCTTTTTGACACGTTTGTAAAGTGGTAGAGAGCTGTTCGCGAATGCTTTGGATCTCTTTAAATTCTCGGTCACAATTGTCTCTTTGCTGAGATATGAGGTGAAGAGCTTTGCCAGATACTACCTGCGAAAGAAATATATATATTGTGATCTATGTGTAGCTAACAGTAAAAAGAATAGTGCCATATATAACTATGTATATGGATACGCTCCAGCGATTATTCTATACTTAAAAAAAATACTTGGATATTTTTTCAATTTGAATGCATTTTATCATAATCATGCCTTCTGCGAGAGAGAGAGAGAGATGGCATTTTATTCATAAGAATCTAATTTTTTTAAATATATAACTGTTGAATGTAGCCAGTACTTAGCAAATTACAGGATTACATGAGATTTACAAGAGGATATCTTAATATGGACATGCCATTGTATATCGGTAACGAGCCAGTGAGCTAGCGTGGTGATTAATGCTCCATCCTTCTTTGTATGAGAAGAGGCCTTTGCCTTGCAGTGGGACAGTTACAGGCTGGTTTATTATTGCATGGCATATCCATATTAAGTTCATCACAGTATAGATCTAACACAGAATATTTATCTACAGGGGTTCTAATCACGTACCTGCTGTTGTCTTTTAAGCTTGGTAAACATGTGTTCTATATCATCACAGGACGACGCCGGCGCATGCTCTAGTACGTAACGCGCCGCGTCAAACTCTGAAGGCGGGAGGAAGTAGACGTTTTCAATTTCACGGAGTACCTGTTGATGATACATTAATCAATTTTTTTTATTAAAAAAAAGAATACCTAAATCATTATCTGATGGTAAGTGATCACTAGAGATCGGATATTCCAGTGCATATTTACCTAAACTTCGATATAAATCTTTTGTACGTATGATAGAATCTGAACCTTATTTCAATACAGCTTTGGTTCAAATTCTATTGTACATTCATAAGATTGAATTGGTAGATGATTTATATTCCAAGTAAATCTTTTGGATGTGTGATAGAATTTGAACCTTAATTCTATACAACTATGGTTCAAATTCTGTTGTACATTCATAAGATTGAATTAGCATCTAACATCCCTGTCATTCACTTACAACTCACTCAGATAGACTGATGCATAAAGATTTATTTCGAGGAACAAAGATTAATAGATTGATTCACTCTTTTTGAAAGATATATATCTTTTTAATGAATCACTCCGGAGTTACACATCTCTAATTAATAAAAAATATAAATAATAAAAATTCCATAAAAAATCACATTGTTGGTAGTCGCGCACACCCTTGCTTACAAAGCGTATCCATATCCAACGAGCCATTTTACTTAATTTCATTAATTTCGGAAAAGTCTTTTTGGGATCCCCGGAGTCTTCCGACTTATCAGACAAACAGGCCAATTACATTATAATTTAAATCCAAGGCATTATCAAGACAGATGGACAAGATAAAAGGCTGCTGCCTGGTAAGTACTAGATACGATATCTATTAGATAGTAATTTACGTTAATATTAGTTTTATCAATAAAACTAGATAATGGACACTAGAGTTATTTGTAATTTTATATTTATAATTTTATTTTTTTTTATTTATAGACTCACGCCTGTATTTCCCCAGAGAGAGAGAGTAGGCAGAGGTGCAGTACACCCACATTTCGCCGGCTTTGTTATAAGTCCCATGTAATAGGGGGCGAGCCTATTGCCATTAACCGGGCACAATTCCAGACTCCGTGCTGCTACTGAGAATTTCCTAATGGAAAAACCCAATAACACTTTGCCCGACCCGGGGATCGAACCCAGGACCTCGTGCTCAGCAGTCGCGCTTGCTACCACTAGACCAACGAGGCAGTCTTCTTTATAACTATGTTATAATAGCTGCCTCGTGC
Source organism: Protodeltote pygarga (assembly GCA_936450705.2). Lineage (NCBI taxonomy): Eukaryota > Metazoa > Arthropoda > Insecta > Lepidoptera > Noctuidae > Protodeltote > Protodeltote pygarga. The sequence goes on from OW388277.2 coordinate 5,134,958, forward strand.
GACTTTGTACGCGTGATTATCATACTTTACGCCTATTCTATTCCTACCCTACTATACCCACTACCCTACTCTACCCCTACCCTACACTTCCCCTACCCTACTATACCGCTACCCTACGTACTCTACCCCTACCCTACTATACCGCTAGCCTATCCTACCCCCTTTTCTCACCTTTTAAACCTTTCTTATGAACATGAAATTATAAATAGCTAATAGGTACCTGAGACATAACGTGAGTACTTACTTCTAAATCTGCAGCGGAGTGCGCAGCGCTTAAAGCCCGGGAGTTAACCCCTGGAGGCCCGCGTCTGTTTTCCATTGTGTCTTCGGCTAGCATAGTTTACACCTGGGACAAAGGAGAATATTCTTGAATTGGGTTTTTGGTCACGTCATACCACTAGGCTATATCATCTGCCTAGCCTTTGCCCAACTATGTTGGGGTCGGCTTCCAGTCTTACCGGATGCAGCTGAATACCAGTGTTTTACATGGAGCGACTGCCTATCAGACCTCCAAAACCCAGATACTGACTGGGTTACACGATACCCCTTGGTAAGATTGGTTGTCAGACTTTCGGGCTCCTGACTACCCGTAACGACTGTCAAAGATCTACAATTGACAGCCGGGGCCAACAGCTTAACATGCTATTCGAGGCACGGAGAGTGATAATTAATTTATAAAACGCACATAACTTACCAAAGTCAGAGGTGCGCGCCTTTGGTTCGAACCCGAGACCTCTGACTAGCCAGTCAACGGTCACCACCACTAGGCTATCACGACTCTTCACCTCTAGGCTATATATCACTGCTTAATTAAAAATAAACTGGCAGCACTGAACCTATATAGAGATTACAAATAATGATATACCTGTGTATGTAGATACTTGTATTTTACCAAAGTTTTTTTCCTTATAATTGTTACTCTAATAATTAGAATTTAAGGAAAATAACAAGGATAATATGAGTATAACAATATAGATAATAATAATATCTTCCTGATCGAATTTCGGTCACATCGGCCAATCTCAACGGAGATTAGCCAACTACGCAGGAGATATTATAGTGCACAAGTGTGTGCACAAACACAGATGCACTCTCTATTCCCTCACTCTCATAGTCCGATGGGACGGCAATCCGACACGACCGGAGAGAGATCAGGCGCAGGGCCAACGGCTTTACGTGCTTTCCGAGGCACGGAGTAAGTGATGATTAATTAAATTTATAAAACGCACATAATTTACGAAAAGTCAGAGGTGCACGCCTTGGGTTCGAACCCGAGACCACTGACTTGCCAACGGTCACCACCACTAGGCTATCACGATACGGAAGATAACTGAAATATTAGCAATGCAAGAGGAAACTTTAGGTAAAACTATTAATAACACCTTTACGCATGTAGCCATTAGGCATAATCAGGAAACGACAATTATACTGGACCGGATAGAGGGGAAACATGCTCAAGGCAGAGCACCAGCACAGTGGCGGACAAGCCAAAGGCCCAGGGTAGCAAAACCAAATGGGATCTTCTCAAAAGCCCAGGGTAGTAAAACCAAATGGGATCTTCTCAAAAGCCCAGGGTAGTAAAACCAAATGGGATCTTCTCAAAAGCCCAGGGTAGCAAAACCAAATGGGATCTTCTTAAAAGCCCAGGGTAGCAAAACCAAATGGGATCTTCTAAAAAGCCCAGGGTAGCAAAACCAAATGGGATCTTCTCAAAAGCCCAGGGTAGCAAAACCAAATGGGATCTTCTCAAAAATTTAATTTTTTTAGTGTACTTTTTGTAATAAATAAGTTATATATGCTTAATCAGAGGACTTATCGAGATTTCCAGGCCCCCTAGGTTTAGGAGCCTGGGGCAGACCTCTCCCTCCACACCCTACATAGTCCTCTATAGCGCCAGCAAGACAGTTTTTTGCTCGTGACACCTAATTGAACCGCAGTCGTTTGAGGTAGTTCGATGGAGCTCATGTTGTGACCACGTTGTTCAAACCCATGCTAACGGTTCATACTTCTGTAGGTTCCAATCCTCTATACTTTCTGATATACTCTAAGATTACAACCACTCTCAATGGCTATGCCAGCCTCGCAGAAGGGTTTCTATTCATAAATTTAATTACAAATAATATAATAGGTAACTTTTTTCATCTTTTAACTAAGATTTGAATCACAATATTGGCTATGTATTGTGTTTTGCATCTTTAATTGGATGGAATCATTCAAACTATTATTATGGTCCTCAGTATAAATTTTAATTAAACTTATGGTTTTTCATCATGAAAGTGATGAATTTACTGTAACCATTGGCAACCTATATTAATAAGCTATTTCACAATAGGATTGTTTGCAAGTAAAATTAAAAATCTCTCCTCCTAAAACGCCACCCTGACCATAAATTATAATTACACACCACATCACAATTAAAATCTTTATAAAAATACCTACTTTAAAAAATATTCCTATGTGTTTTTTTTTATCAATTTAAATTATAGAATCAGCGAGGGTGACGATACAGCCTACAAGATATAAATTAAAGCGTAAACACTCACCTGATTAATATTTACGGAAATTGTTGACTAATTGACTATTTACAGAAACACTTATGAATATTGTAAGTGCGTACTATTTTATGCGATTTAGGAGAAACACGTTCATAATTCACGCACTTCAGACAAACGGATAAGTTATATAATCATTAAACAAACTAAGAATCTGCATAATTTATGACTCAGTCACAGTTTTTCAGTAGATTTTACTAAAATTTAATTCCTTTAAAGGAAACGAACTGTGACATTCACAAACACAAATCGCCAATCGTGAATCGGATTTCGGAACGGATGAGGATGACACAAAATTACAAAAAATAAGAATGACAGACGGCGGCAGCAGGACATGTCAACAGTCAGTGATGGGAAAATAATTTGGAGAAAAGCTATTATAAATCGACTACCATAATCGAAATTCACTCACACTCAAGCCATTCATTCACCATTTTGCTCTTTAATCCTACCGCGGCGGTGGCGCTAAACCACACCCCCTTAAAGTTTTCGCCTAATATGAAAGCGAATAGAGACGCAATTAATTGGAACCTGTAACCTTGTAACCTGTATTCAGCTGTAATTGTATACAGTTTAGTGACATAAATATCACGTTTTGTACCTTTAGTAAATTTTTGCGGACGACCTACTTGACATTTTTGGCAGGGCAAGAGAGCGTTTCTTCGCAAATATTTATTAAGAAACTCGCAAAAACAACTGATTCGGGTGAAACTTGAACCAGCGTTCTACGGCGTACCATGCTATCGCTTTACCAACTAAGCTACCGAGTCCTACCCGCTTCAGTTGAAATTACAAGCTTCTTTCTTAAACGCCTGATAAGCGTGTGGTATTTGTTACGCTTTGTTTCTTTATTATAGTATTTATTTTAAGTCATTTTCATCATAATTATTATATTTATGTTCAGTTGATAAGGTTCAGTGCAGCGTGGCTAGAAATCGGTTAGTTCCAATTTTAACCAATTTAACAAATAAATTGGTTACACTGTTTATCGACTATTGCAGAAATAGTTGATGACAATTGTTCTGTACATCCCTACACTACACCGTAGTTGACGTATCTGACGTTCCTTTATACGTTGAAAAAATTCATCGTAAACAAATACAAAGCAAAATACTTGTGTATTTTTACATAAATTCTTTGGACATATGCATTTTTGTCATCTATTTGATTATATTATAGTTATTTAATAACGATTTGGAAATAACCATTACACTTTATTTTATCAAATAATACAACTTGGCTGAAAGATCAATGAATATCAATGCCACATGTTGAAAATCTATTTAAAAAAAAGTAGTGCTGCTTGACGTCATGCTAGCGATGAGTATTTAGCGATAGTGAGTGGATTCGTTTATTAGTGTTGTTTATGTGGACTTATTGATGTTACTTGTGAAATAGCAAAAATGGAGACCGAAAGGATGATAGAAGATACCATACCACCCCAGGTGAGGGCAGAAACTCTAAATAGAACAACCCGTAATGTCATGATGGTCTGTCCGCCATATTTACTTTTACCAATATTCGCTTGGATTATTTTGTGTTTTTATGACTAATCTGATAACAAAAGTAATTTTGGAACGATTATTTCTGTCCCCAATTATCTGGACAGTGGTAGTTCATACGTAAAAATGAAGCTGTATGTTAGTTATTTGATGCAACATCAAGTACTGCTTCTTAAGCCGTCCTGCAATGCGGATCTTTAAAAAGTTATACTTTTTTCTACACTTCCTTTTGCATTTGTCGAGGTCTGTTGACTTTTACGTGTAACATGAAGCATCTTTATTACTTTTTTGTGGACATTTGTTTGTTTAATTACATATTTCTTTGCATATTTTTCGTTCGTAATACTGTCACGTTACACAGGAAACTTTGTTATAAAAACATAGTTTACTTTGATAAACAACCAGAGAATACGTCACCACGTTCTTATTATGTCTCCTTTACGAACCAAAGAGGATAATTATAAAAAACATTGATCATACAAAGACGTCTGTTCCAAATAAATGCTTGTGCTACTTTTCGTAGATCATGTTTCGTAATATTATTGAGGTTTGCAGAAGAAAAAGTTTGCATGATGGTAGTGGTATTATATATCCTGCTAAAAAAGCTAGCAAATTATAAAATAATCAGGCTCTGTATCTGTACTTTTAAATCTAAAAAAAAAAGAAAAAATATTTAAGTATTAAACAATACAATAAACCTAAATGCATTTCAATTTTCAATAAAAACAACCTTTTAATAATATCATTACATATGTTTAATCTTAAGTTAGAAATAAACTAAATAATGATTAACAAACTTTAGGAATTGTTAAAAGACTAGTTTGACAGTTCTAAAAATCTTCTAACCCTTTCTAATTATCTCTGTTAGAAAGAGAAATAGTGAGTCTAAATTAGGTTAATGTGTCCAAGCTCAACTAAAAGAAAAAGAAAATAAATAAATTAAAAGCATGTATAACATTCAACTATTAGTAATAAATAGTCAGACCCTCACAGATCATCATCATCATCATCATTTCAGCTGGAAGACGCCCACTGTTGGGCATAGGCCTCTCCCAAGAATTCACAGATCTTACCATTATTAAAATATGTTAACCAAACTTTTATATTGCAATATCAAAATTAAATGTATCTGTGCTGTTGACCATTGACAAGTCCCTTTATCTTGAGCTAATCCTGGATGCCGATTCAGGTCATGCTTACCTTAAAAATGCATTGTCAACGGAACTGAACTAACATGCAAAAATTCAACTCTGTAAGCTATGAGGAAATGGTTCTAATTCAGCTTGCAAGATTCCACCCGAACAAACATACATTGCAAGTTAAATAAAAGCTTGTAAAAATTGTACCTTTGACAGTTTCAAACGGGGTTCCCGGTAATGTCCAAATACAACCTCTGCCAGCCTTTGTCTAGGCCTAAAGAAGATGTACTTGTACCTTGCCGAAATTTGAAGAAAATGCCCCTTAAAAGTTCCTAATTCTACTTATCACCAGCCGCGTCGTCTTCGATAGACCCAATAGACCAGACCATAGACCTAGGGTCCTCTTTGTTATGCTTAGGAAATTTTTAACTATGATATGAAAACGCGCAAACTATACCTTCTCACCGCGAACGCGCAGCTACCGAATAGCGCCCGCGCAATCACGGAACGGCGCCCGCGCAACCATGGAACAACGCCCGCACAGCCACCGAATAGCGCCCCCGCAGCCCCAGAACAGCGCCCGCGCAGCCAACAAATAGGCCGCGCCGCCTTATGCAACGCGTGACGCCCCGCGTTTCCGCAAATGAGCCCTTAAGCTGCGCGGGCGCTTCGCTTAAGCTGCGCGGGCGCTTCGCTTAAGCTGCGCGGTCAATGCGCTTTCGTGGTGTTTGAGATCAGATTTTAAAATACCTAAGCTTAATGTAATTAGAATACAATTTAAAATTGCATAAATTCCGGGATAACACGTGGATACGGGCTGATTTTATGCTTACCACTCCAGCTACCATTTAATTTTTATATATTTTTAGGTGACGTCAATCACATGCGTGGACACAGGAGTGCGGCCAATTCCGAGTAGCCCCGCGTACACAGCAGAACGAGACGCCTGCCTCAACTACTTCGCGAGATGGAACGAAACAGACCAGGTATGTTACAGAGTTACAGACGGAATGATTCTTAATGTAAAAATAAAAGAGGTTATTTGGTTTTTTTAACCACTTTCTGTATGAAATATAGCATTTTTCTTTAGTTTGGGCTCCTAGTCAATAAAGACGCTACTGTCTTATCTCAAAATGTTACCAATTTTGTATAGGTATTTATATAAAATACTAAAAAACAGTTTCATGTTGAATCTTACATAAACATGAAAAATTGGTAACATTTTGATTTAATTCATTATTAATTAATTATCAGTTGCTAAAACGGTGAGGAAAAACATCGTGATGAAACCAGTACACCTGAGAGATTTTTCAATAGTGTGGAAAGCCATGTCAGAGGCCTTCGGGCGGTTTAAACTCTGACACTATGTTCATCAACCATACGATAAGAGGAAGTCGGTAAAGAGTCAAAACTGCGTAAAACCGCCTGTTCTCTTGCAGGTGGAGTTTGTGGAACAGCTCCTGGCGCGGATGTGTCACTACCAACATGGTCACATCAACGCATACCTCAAGCCGATGCTGCAAAGAGACTTCATCAGTATGCTACCCAGTAAGTGCTGTTTATCTATCACTATTACATATTATACAAATATTATTATAAAACAAAGTCCTCCCCGTGTCTGTCTGTTTGTCTGTTCGCGATAAACTCAAAAACTATTGCATCAATTTACATAATAATAATAATATTCTCCTGACCGTATTTCGGTCACAGCGGCCAATCTCAACGGAGACTAGCCAATTACGCAGGAGATATTATAGTGCACAAGTGTGTGCGCAAACACAGGTGCACTCTCTATTCCCTCACTCTCATTGTCCGATGGGACGGCCTTCCCGAAACGATCGGAGAGAGATCAGGCGCAGGGCCAACAGCTTTACGTGCTTTCCGAGGCACGGAGAAAGTGATAATTAATTTATAAAACGCACATAACTTACGAAAAGTCAGAGGTGCGCGCCTTGGGTTCGAACCCGCGACCACTGACTTGCCAGTCAACGGTCACCACCACTAGGCTATCACGACTCAATTTACATACTGTTTTCACCAATGGATAGACTGGTTCTCGAGGAAGGTTACAGTATACAGGGTTATTTGTATACACATGACTCAACAAAATGTTTTTTTTTTGCGACTTCAGGGTTGGTCCCATAGTAAAGTTGTTCATAATGATGAGTTTAATGACCCCTTTTAAGGATTCTGGTGTTTTACAAATAACCCTGTATAATTTGTCAAGTTTTGCATACATTAGCTAAAATATAATGATATTTGTTGGTGGTGTCGGAAAAAAATAAGCCGGGTTGTGGGAACGGGATTAACATTTCATGATAACTTTTGGTCGCGATAACCGACATCCAAGAGAGCGAAGCCACGGGCATCAGCTGGAATTATAATAAAATCTTAAGCGGGTCTCGTAAAAAGCGACAAAGGGAAAGATCCGGAGGATGAGCAGCAGCATCCTTCTGTGTAACAGCAACCATCTGCTACTGCGATCAACAACCCGCTTGCTCAGCGTGGTGATTATGGGCAAATATCTCCAATGAGCGCACAATAGTGGCGCGCATTGGGAGAGGACTATTTTCAGCAGTGGACTAATACAGGCTGATGATGATGATGATGATTATAAATACGAAAGTAACTTTGTTAAACGGTTTTACTTAGCTTGACCTGTTTATTATTTGGTTCTTTAGTAATCGATATTTCACCCCCTTCCTGTTGACAGATTGATCTGATATTTGGTACACAGATTTAGTTCTGATGACAAAACCGTTTAACGTAAAAAAAAAAATCTTATATTATTTTTCACGTCTAAACCTACGAAGAGGCGTTTTACTGACAAAATCAAAGATTGGGAAACGATTCATCGGCAATCGTTCAACCGGTCATTATTTCGATGATCAAACGTTTCGTGTTTCGACATCAGTCTTTAAGCAACGAATTCGTCACTAGTCATCGAATCAGATTATAATCAACTTTTACCCACGGCTTCGCTCCGATAATTTAAAATTTCAAAATCAAAATCAAAATATTTTTATTCATGTAGACCATTTTAGGCACTTATGAATAGTCATAATTCTAATATTATTATAAGAGTGACTCTAGTTGCCAGTTCCAAGGGCAGCCTACCCCTCATGGAGAAGAATCTGGCAAGAAACTCCATGGTTGCTCTTTTAAATAATGGCTTACAATATTTTTGGATACATTGTTCTAAGATTGTCATCTATTATCAAAGGAACATTTTTGTTACCTCGTTAGTCTAGTGGTAGCAAGCATGACTGCTGAGCACAAGGCCCTGGGTTCGATCCCCGGGTCGGGTTTTTCCATTAGGAAATTCTCAGTAGCGGCACGGACTCTGGAATTGTGCCTGGTTAATGGCAATAGGCTCGCCCCCTATTACATGGGACTTATAACATAGCCGGCGAAACGTGGGTGTACTGCATACACCCACACCTACATACACACAAAAAGTTGTTGTTTTTCTCGGGAACAGTACTTTTTTCTTGGGATGAAAGGTACCCTATGGATATAGGGTACCCTATGGACATAGGGTACCTTTCATCCCAAAAAAAAGGCGAACGTACAGGGGTGACAACGGAACGTGATAATGTATATGCAAAATTCTTCCGTTTTCAATTCGATGCGTATTTTGTTGTTTATTTTTACTAGCAACTGCCAGTGGCTTCGCTCACGTTATACTTAGAATTTGATTCAATCACGTGGCGCCATCTATTATCGTCAAAAATCAAAATCAAAACATTTTTATTCATGTAGACCATTAGGAGCTTATGAATTATATGAATAGTCATAATTCTATGGATGTCGTGGTGGCGCATTGGTTACGGACCCGCTTTGCAAGAGCGTGGGTGTGGGTTCGAACCTGGCATGTACCAACGTGACTTTTTCAATATCATATGTACTTTCTTAGTTAATCTAAGACTCCACTGACTAACGGTGAAGGAAAACATTGTAAGGAAACCTGGACTTTAATAGTCTGAAATCGCCAACCCGCAGTGAGCTAGCGTGGTGATTAATGCTCAATCCTTCAATCTTAAGGGACAGTTACAGGCTGATTTATTTATTTATAATTCTAATATTGTTTGTTGTAAGAGTGACTCTAATTGCCAGTTCCAAGGGCAGCCTACCCTTCATGGAGAAGAATCTGCCAAGAAACTCCATGGTTGCTCTTTTAAATAATTGTACAGCTTGGCAAAAAAGAGTCTGAGGCGGTGGCAGCTGGAACTAAAAATAAAAATATTAAAAACTAAGTTTCTAAGTACTAAAATAACTTTTATTAATGACAAAAATATATATAATTATATATATAATTAATGACAAAAAACTCGTCATACAAATATCTAAGTACTAAATAACTTGTAATTTTGAATTGTAGTATGAAAAGTGTATCAGTGGCACCCCCAATTTTTCCAGACTCTTTTTTGCCAAGCTGTACATTATTGTTCGAGAACAGTGTTTTCTGCAGTTTTTATTGAGATGAAAGGTACCCTATATTTGTTTCTGTACTGCTGTATTGAACTGCACGCCCCTGTTCATCAAATGCCCATATCGACAAACGATTTCCTTTCATAAAACAAAAAATATCAAACCATTTAAATTCAAGAAGATATATATTCAGTTCGATTATAAATTCTAATGGTGTTAGAAGCTCAGCCAATCTGTGAACCAAATTGAATAGAAACATTGAAACACTGTTTTTTTCGACTTATTTCAGAAAATGTTCTAGAACCAAGGGTATTGGAATATATTATCGAAGCTGTCATAGCCTAGAGTAGTGACCTCTGCGAAGGTCGTAAGTTCGAAACCCAGGCACGCACTTCTGAATTTTCGAATTCATGTGCGTTTTTAACCCCCGATACGAAAAGAGGGGTGTTATAAGTTTGATGTGTCTGTGTGTGGCATCGTAGCTTCTAAACGATTAGACCGATTTTGATTAAGTTTTTTTATTTAAAAGATGACTTAATCGAGAGGTTTACTTAATTGAGTTCCGAGTAATTTAAGTAGTAATTTAGGTAATTTTCAAATTTATAGTTGTAAAAAATAATTATCACTTATTAAAACGGTGAGGGAAAACATTGTAATGAAACCAGCACACCTGAGAGATTTTTCTCGCGCTGGGCAAGTTGGTTGGCGAGCGCAGTAGCAGATGATTGCTGTTACACAGAAGGATGCTGCTGCCCATCCTCCGGATCTTTCCCTTTGTCGCTTCTTACGACACCCGCAGGACGAGTAGGGGTGGTTCTATTCCTAGGCCGGAAACCACACGGCACTACTTATTTATTAATAGTTAATTCACATGTCGTGTTATTTTTAAACCGTTTTTGAGGTGACATCAAGAATGAATCCTCCATGAAGGCTGCCCTTGGAACTGGCAACTAGAGTCACTCTTACAACAAACAATATTAGAATTATGACTATTCATAAGTCCCTAAAGGTTTACATGAATAAAAATATTTTGATTTTGAATACTCTTTGAGAGTAGCCAACTATCCTATTCTACTATTTCTTATTCTACCATTTCTAATTCTACCATTTCTAATTCTACCATTTTTAATTCTACCCTCTAATTTCCAGAAAAAGGCCTCGATCACGTCGCCGAGAACATACTCTCGTACCTCGACGCCAGTTCGCTCTGTGCTGCTGAGCTGGTCTGCAGGGAGTGGCTGAGAGTCATCTCAGAAGGGATGCTGTGGAAGAAGCTGATTGAGAGGAAAGTCCGCACTGATACACTGTGGCGAGGGCTTGCTGAACGACGAGGATGGTGAGGGAATCTTCATTTGGTCTTTTAATAATGAAATTTGAATAGTATGCTGAGATATATTTATTATGAAATTTGTATAGTATGCTGAGATTTATATAGTACGCTGAGATTATTATATTGAGACAGACGACCTAATACAGGTCGCAGGAAGTCGCTGGATGCAGGTTGCTTTCAACCAGCCAATCTGGAAGTCATTGAGGGAGGCCTATGTTCAGCAGTGGACGTCATATGGCTAAAATGATGATGATGATATATTTGAATAGTATCTTTATTTTATTTAGTAAGTTTATGAGGGTGTTCCCTATATCGACCGTCAAATATGACGGACACTGATAGTGGTCAGAGCGTCGATACGAAACGTCGAAAATCGTGGGTTCGAATCCCACCCGTATCCGTCGTTTTTCCAAATTTCTTATTAAATAATTATAATTTTAACTGTCTTCCAGGATCCAGTACCTATTCAAACCGAAGCCAGGCTGCCAGCATCCATCACACTCCTTCTACAGACAGTTGTACCCCAAGATCATCAAGGACATACAGTCCATTGAAGACAATTGGAGAATGGGCAAACATAATCTTCAGGTAAGGATTGTTTTCTACTTGTAGAATAACTCAATCATATAATGAAACAACTGTAACTTATAAATTAATTATCACTCTCCGTGCCTCGGATAGCACGTTAAGCTGTTGGCCCCGGCTGTCAATTGTAGATCTTTGACAGTCGTTACGGGTAGTCAGAAGCCCGAAATCTGACAACCAGTCTTACCAAGGGGTATCGTGTAACCCAGTATCTGGGTTGTGGAGGTCTGATAGGCAGTCGCTCCATGTAAAACACTGGTATTCAGCTGCATCCGGTAAGACTGGAAGCCGACCCCAACATAGTTGGGAAAAGGCTAGGCAGATGATAATGAAACAACTGTCGAACAACAATATGAAATAACTGACGTTTCGAGATCTTTGAGACCGTCTGCAAAGATCTCGAAACGATGTTTCGTCAGGAGTTTTTCAAAAATACAATTTACGCGAATTTATCCGTTTAAAAGTTGTTTCATTATGTTTAATGTTCGCGAAAGTTTGAGACTATATAACTTAATCATAATCATAATCAATCATAATCATCATACAGCACTGATAGCCTAGTGGTATGACCGTAGACTGACAAGTCAGACGTCTCGAGTTCGATTCCAAGGCGCGCACCGAGTTTTCGTAAGTTATGTGCGCATTATTAATTAATTATCAGTTGCTAAAACGCTGAAGGAAAAAAAAAACATCGTGATGAAACCAGCACACCTGAGAGATTTTTCAATGGTGTGTAAAGCCATGTCAGAGGCGTACGCGGTTTAAACTCTGACACCAGGTTGTTCATCAACCATACGATAAGAAGAAGATCATCATTTATTTGTGAACATTAGGTGTATAGGTCTTAAGATTAAAATTTTGTGCACTCTGTCCTACCACAAATCATCATCTGCATCTGACTAGCCTTTTCCCTAAGAGTATATAAGAAAATATAGAGCAACCCTATAGAAGTATGAACCGTGAGCACGGGTATGAACAACGCGGCCGCGACACGAGCTCCGTTTGCGATCATACCTCGATCGACTGCGGTTCAACTAGGCTCCACGAGCGAAAAAGTTACATTTTAGCTTATATCATGGTTAACTGCTGAGTTAAATTTTGAAAAACGTTTAAAAAACATAATTTGAAAAAATGACATTTTAACATTTCTATGGTCTTACACCTGCTTACGCTCCGCACAAGGCAATGTGGTTGACGTTATCACTCTATATTTTCTTGAATACTCTATGCCTTTTCCCAACTATATTGGGGTTGGCTTCCAGTCTTACCGGATGCAGCTGAGTTTCAGTTTTCTACGGAGCAATTGCCTATCTGAGCTCAAGCCGATACTCGAAGGTTAGGCTATCACTGCTTTATATATTCAAATCAAATCAAAAATTTGAGTCGTGATAGCCTAGTGGTGGTGACCGTTGACTGGCAAGTCAGTGGTCTCGGGTTCGAACCCAAGGCGCGCACCTCGTGACTTTTCGTAAGTTATGTGCGTTTTATAAATTAATTATCACTTACTCCGTGCCTCGGAAAGCACGTAAAGCTGTTGGCCCTACGCCTGATCTCTCTCCGATCGTATCGGAAGGCCGTCCCAACGGACTATAAGAGTGAGGGAATAGAAAGTGCACCTGTGTTTGCGCACACACTTGTGCACTATAATATCTCCTGCGTAATTGGCTAGTCTTCGTTGAGATTGGCCACTGTGACGGAAATTCGGTCAGGAAAATATTATATTATATTATATATTCAAATTAATTTCTTCCACAGAGGATAAACTGCAGATCAGAGAACTCTAAGGGCGTGTACTGCCTTCAATACGATGACAACAAGATAGTTTCTGGATTAAGAGACAACACTATCAAGATTTGGGATCGGAAGACGTTGCAATGTGTCCGGGTAAGTCATTTTTGTATCATTTTGCTAATGTTAGACCCATGATAATATCATCACTCTTGGTCAGCTTGACCGGCGTAGTATACCCTGACTCGGGGCCTCCGAAAATCGAACAACGATGTTTCTGATCGGAACGTAATAATGAAAACCCATCAAACACAATCCTTGCCACCAATTTACCACTGTTTAATTGTACTTGGTGCTTTCATCTATTAGAATCATTAATCAATCATCATCATCAATCTATTAAAAGGTAATTTAACGAACAAACATGCGATCCGACAATCGAAGCTTCGTTGTTAAAATTTCGGAGTAGGCCCCTGTACCTACAGAATATCGTGATTGGTACGATCAGTGAGAGCTTAAAAAACCCAATCCCCTATTCATAATCACAGCCCACTTCCATAATCACATCCTCCTTCTATAATCACAGCACCTTCCATAATCACTGCCCCCTGATAAGGTTCTTTATTATAATAATTGTAAAAAACCGGATTCGTGTTGAATCAACACGAATCCGGTTATTTACAATTATTTACGGTTATTTACAACACTGTTGATTCACCTTTCAGCTGATTTCTAGGGCTGTATTTGAAAGATTTTGGTGAAAACTTTGACCCTGGTTTACTCGAGTATTATTTAGGGTTCGGTTCCAAAACCTATAGAATAGAATAATTTAGAATAGAATAATTTATTAAAAACTTTTTCAATATACATTACATAGAGTTCATTCACATTATAAGTATTATTTACAGTAATGGTAAAGGCTAATTGAAACAAATATAAGACTAAACATATAGGTTATCGATGCAACAAAAATATTGAAAACAATATACCTATTTTCTAATTCTAATTATATGTCTATGCAAGGATTGTTTATAGGGTACCTTATACGCCCTTAATGTATTATTTCGGGCTTCTGTTACACGCTATATTTAATCTAAACCTTAATCTTCTTTCCAGGAACTCCAAGGTCACACGGGGTCAGTCCTCTGCCTACAGTACGACGAGCGCGCGATCATATCCGGCTCCTCGGACAGTACGGTCCGAGTGTGGGACGTGAACACGGGAGCCATGCTCAACACACTCATACACCACTGCGAAGCGGTGTTGCATCTTAGATTCTGTAATGGAATGATGGTTACGTGCAGTAAGGTACGTTGGGGTCATATTGATGCCCTAAATTAGGTGATTGTAGGTCGTCAGTTTAGGTTAAGGAGTGATTGAAGGTCAGATTAGGTTAAAGAGTGATTGGGGTCAGATTAGGTTAAAGAGTGATTGAGGGTCAGATTATGTTAAAGGGTGGTTGAGGTTCAGATTATGTTAAAGGGTGGTTGGGAGTCAGATTATGTTAAAGGGTGATTGGGGGTCAGATTATGTTAAAGGGTGATTGAGGGATCATTAAGGTTGAAAGGTAATTTGGTGGAAAGTTGATTTAGGGTTATATGAGGTTGAAGGATGATTTGGGTTGTCAGATTAAGTTAAAGGGTGAATTTTGAGGTTTTTAGGTTTGAAGGTATTAGGTTGAATGGTGATGCAGGGGTGGGGTCAAATTAGGTTAAAGGGGGAGTCGTCTTATTAGGTTGAAGGATGATTAGGGGGTCAATAAGGTCAAAGGGTGATTTGGGTGTCATATTTAGTTGAGGAGTGATTTGAACACAAGATATTAGTGCTAATTCTCTTGCACACGCTCTAAATTAATTTAGACTCACTATCTCTCTTTCTAAGGGAGATCATTAGAAAAGGATAGAAGATTTTTAGAGCTGTCAAACTAGTCCATTTGCGTGATATCAACGAGAATTTAGTCGGCATGTCATAGAGGTCTCGTCTAATTTCACGTCAATTGCAAGGACGTAGACTAATTTGACAGCTCTAAAATTTGTTGTCCTTTTTCAATGGTGTTTATTAGAAAGAGATATAGTTAAACTAAAATTAGCTTAGCGGGATGTACAAGAGAATCAGCACCTTTGTTGAGAATCACCGTTAGAGACTAAATATTCGCTAATTTTTTTTTTAATGTTATTTTTTTTAAGGATCGTTCGATAGCGGTATGGGATATGACGTCAACTACAGAAATTATGTTACGAAGGGTGTTAGTGGGGCATCGGGCGGCCGTCAACGTGGTCGACTTCGATGAGAAATATATCGTCAGTGCTAGTGGCGATAGGACGATTAAGGTTAGAACTTGTTTATCTAAGCTAATTGAGATCAGCCAATTACGCAGGAGATGTTATAGTGCACAAGTGCGTGCGCAAACACAGGTGCACTCTCTATTCCCTCACTCTCATAGTCCGATGGGACGGCAATCCGACTCGACCGGAAAGAGATTAGGCGCAGGACCAATGGCTTTTCGTGTTTTCCGAGGCACGGAGTAAGTGATAATTAATTTGTAATACGCACATACTTAACTTACGAAGTCAGAGGTGCGCGCCTTGGGTTCGAACCTGAGACCTCTGACTTGCCAGTCACCACTAGCATAGTATAATAATCATACAGTACGGTAACTACGTACAAACGCTCAAAACGGCTACACTCACACAAACACGCGTAACGACGAGACTCCTAAGCGAACGTCGCGGTACTCGCAGTATCAAGGACGCGTCGTTGCGCATGTTTGTGTGAGTGTGACGTTTTCGAGCGTTTGTACGTAGTTACCATACTGTATGATTATTATACTGTTACTAGGCTATCAAGACTTAACTATATCGGTTACTTTTATCGATTGCCTGTCGAGGAACGTAAGTATGCAATTCAAATATGGAGATAATCGCGGCGTTCTCATATAAAATCACTCGAGGATTGTATCGCTGTGTGGAGACGGTTCCATAGAGAGTGTATAGAAATACGTGGCACGACGATAATATGGCCGCGATTCTCTCGCTCGTGGAGACAGCGCCTAAGTGTTTACTGGTTCTTCTTCTTTCTTATCGTATGGTTGATGAACAACCTGGTGTCAGAGTTTAAACCGCCCGTAGGCCTCTGACATGGCTTTACACACCATTGGAAAATATCTCAGGTGTGCTGGTTTCATCACGATGTTTTCCCTCACCGTTTTAGTAACTGATAATTAATTTATAATAGGCACATAACTTACGAAAAGTCAGAGGTGCGCACCTTGTGATCGAAGTCGAGACCTCTGACTTGTCAGTCGACGGTCATACCACTAGGCTATCAGTGCTATATAATTAGTGTTTACTGGTCCCTTATATTAATAATAAACTTCTCCTCCCCCTAAGGTTTGGAACACATCATCCTGTGAATTTGTCCGCACGCTAAACGGTCACAAGCGCGGCATTGCGTGCTTACAATACCGCGACCGATTAGTCGTGTCGGGATCATCGGATAATACCATCCGATTGTGGGACATCGAGTGCGGACAGTGTATACGTGTTTTAGAAGGACATGAAGAGTTGGTGCGGTGTATACGGTGAGTGTGGGGTCATTTATGTCCGTAAGAAGGAGTTTGGGGTCATTTATGGCCTTAAGAAGGAATTTGGGGTCATTTATGGCTTTCCAGAATCAATTTGGGGTCATTTATGGCTTTCAAGAATGAATTTGGGGTCATTTATGGCTTTCAAGAATGAATTTTGAGCAATTTATCAGTGATTAAAAGGAATTTGAGGTCATTTATGGCTTTAAAGAATGAATTTAGGGCAATTTATGGGTGTTAAAAAGGATTTTGAGGTCATTGGTGAGTGTTAAATAGAAATTTGGGGCCAATTATGGGCGCTAGGTATAACTTATCGGCGTAAGAAGGAACTTGGGGTCATTTATGGGTTACAAGAATGAATTTGGATCAATTTAAGGTGTTAAAAAGGAATTTGGAGTCTGACTGAATGAGTGTTTAATAGAAACTTGGGGCCAAATATGGGCGTAAATATTGAAAGAACCTTGGGATAATTTATACATGTTAGATCCTCCTAATGCTGATGAAGAAACTTAGGGTCATTTATGGGTGTTACTGAGAATTTCCTAATGGAAAAACCCAATAACACTTTGCCCGATCTGGGGATCGAACCCAGGACTTCGTGCTCAGCAGTCGCGCTTGCTACCACTAGACCAACGAGGCAGCAATTTGAGGTTATTTGTGAACATTTACAGATTAATGTGATCCTTTGGGATAATTTATAGCCTGTCTTCGTGATCAATATGACGTAGATGTAAACGAAAGATTTTCAATTTTATTTTTGTATAAAGTTCATGAGTTCTATAGGCCGACCGTTTAACTCGCGTATCGCCTGCGGGGTAAGAGGGGAGCGGGGGCGGGTAACTCTACACGACACTGACAGCGCACTGCCACGCTTGACGTGAGCTCTCTGCTCCCCGCTTCCCACTCATCCACCCGGTGACATCTCCCCCCGCACCCTTCTTACCCCGCAGGCGATACGCGAGTTAAACGGTCGGCCTATAGTGTTATAAATAAAAAAATAAAATATTTTAAAATTATGATCAAATTTCAGCCATTAGGTGGCCTCTAGTATAATAAAATGTCTATTATTTTAAGTTCAACAGGAATTCTAAATAAAATGCAAATTTTATCTATTCCCTTTACAGATTCGACAATAAACGGATAGTAAGCGGCGCGTACGACGGTAAAATAAAAGTGTGGGACCTACCCGCGGCATTAGACGTCCGCACGCCGCATCAAGAACTATGTCTTAGAACGTTAGTGGTAAGTGTCATTAAAAACTATTTGAGAAAGAAAGATTATGAAAGAGAGATTATGTACATCTATCAGTTTATTGAGCTATATCTATATATATATATATATATTATATATATATATATATTATATTGTATATCTATGTATGTATATTATTATTTATATATATATTTCATTTCATATTTTAGGTCATAAATAATCATTAATATTTTTTTAGTGCATCTACTACTTAATTATCTCTGCATCACCCAAAGGTTGACTGGTAGAGAATGCCTTTGGCATTAAGTCCGCCTTATACACCTGCTGTATAGAAGTATTAAATAAATAAATAAAGAAAGATGAAAAAAAGATGGCGCTGCCCGTCATGTAAACATTGAGCTCCGTACACTTTTTACTTAAAAAACTAAACTACTATATTTCAGACTTTAATTTATGATAATTGTGATATCAATGTTATAAACTATAAGTGAAAGTGCTATCAACATAAAATATAATTATCACATAATTTGAAGTTATTCTGTGTCGTGATAGCCTAGTGGTGGGGACCGTTGACTGGCAAGTCAGAGGTCTCGAGTTCGAACCCAAGGCCTAAACTATGACTTTTTGTAAGTTATGTGAGTTTTATAAATTAATTATCACTTTCCGTGCCTCGGATAGCACGTTAAGCTGTTGGCCCCGGCTGTCAATTGTAGATCTTTGACAGTCGTTACGGGTAGTCAGAAGCCCGAAAGTCTGACAACCAGTCTTACCAAGGGGTATCGTGTAACCCAGTATCTGGGTTGTGGAGGTCTGATAGGCAGTCGCTCCATGTAAAACACTGGTATTCAGCTGCATCCGGTAAGACTGGAAGCCGACCAAACATAGTTGGGAAAAGGCTAGGCAGATGATTATACAAAATTAATATTATTAAATTATTTTCAGGAGCACACTGGTCGTGTATTTCGTCTCCAATTCGACGAGTTCCAGATAGTCTCCTCATCGCACGATGACACGATCCTCGTGTGGGATTTCCTCAACTATGGGGGGGCCTCACCAGCCCCCGCCCCCCAGCCGAGACCCAGGACTCCAGAACACGATAGAGATAGGGAACACGATCTATATGATTAGTGAGTTCATTTTTATTATGTTTAAACATAACATAGATATAAATATTTAATAAGAAATTTGAAAAAAAAACTGAGTCGGATACGTAATGTATTCCGATAGATATTCCACACGCCCTAGGCGTATAAAGAGATTTGAAATTTCGACTGATTCTGATGGGATACGGTGGCTCAGTGGTTAGAGCGTCGGCACGGTACGCCGAAGATCGTGGGTTCGAATCCCATCCGTATCAGTTGTTTTTTCAAATTTATTATTAAATATTTATATTTAATAAAATAAAACATGTAAAAATTTCACAAAAATATAACATAGATTTCTGTATTCCCCAGAGGGGGTAGGCAGAGGTGTGCAGTACACCCACGTTTCGCCGGCTATGTTATAAGTCCCATGTAATAGGGGGCGAGCCTATTGCCATTAATCTGGCACAATTCCCAAGATTCCCTGCTGCTATTTAGAATTTCCTACGGTGAGCACGAGGTCCTGGGTTCGATCCTCGGGTCGGGCAAAGTGTTATTGGGTTTTTTATTACTGCATGCACCTCTGCCTACCCCCTCTGGGGAATACAAATGTAAGTTTATATTTTGTGTTATATTTATGCAGCAAATTAATTTGAAAAAAAAAAAAACAAATTCAAAATCAGTCTTTCAAATTTTCTTATGAAATAATTATATAACATTATCTATAACATGTAAAAAAATCATAAAATATTAATTATATCTTCATTAATTTCAGGTAATTTAGAAAATTAAGGACAATATAAGACTTGTAATTATCGCTTAGAGCGCCGTGACTGACGTCACAACAAGAACTCACGTTACCGAGGTTTATGGACCAATGGGCGACCTAACTGCAGTTTATAATGTTAAAACCACAGAGGAGATAGGAAATGGAGTGATTAGTGAGCAGTAGCCTTCATGTAGTCAAAGATATTCAAATAAGTTTATTTAAATTGAATAAAAAACAAGCTTGGCAGAAAGGTTGCAGTTGGGATTAAAAAAAATAGAAAAGAATTGAAGTGAAAATTCGAAATTTGTTAAAAAACACCAGTGAACCTTGGTTCAAGTCTGCTAGAGCCGAGCTTACCCGAGTCAGCGTCACTGACCCGAGTCTAGCCGACTCAGAGTCCGCGACCCGAGTTTACCCGATTCAGCGTCCCAAGTTTCGTTCACTGCTTAAAAAGTGTGCATGCTCTGCGCGTAAAAAAGTTTTCACTTCAAAATGAAAAAATAATGTTTTAGGGTCATTCTAAAAAGTTTTAAAGCGAGTTATTTTATTTTATTTGATGGTATTGAAGTCTCAATAGAAGTCTAATAGTTATAAATATCTTATGACCGAGTGGAATACAATTTCTGCTGTAATCGAAACCGACTTTCGGCTACAATTAGTTGCGGCCGAAACTGAAACTTAGACATGTTATTTTTTTTTTAAATAGTGTCTTTTTAACTTTTTTTCACAGACAGACAGTCTTTTTAATTATTATAATAAAATACAATGATTAAATTAATAAATACATATTTATTTAGTTTTTAACAAATCAAATCATTATTTGATTCAGAATACATGAATTAATTTTCGACGATTTTGAAACCGAAACGGGTGCGAGCACGGATCTTTTTATCGACTATTCATCGAACATAATTATTTACTAAGAAATTTGAAA
The DNA here is from genome assembly GCA_936450705.2 of Protodeltote pygarga. Classification (NCBI taxonomy): domain Eukaryota; kingdom Metazoa; phylum Arthropoda; class Insecta; order Lepidoptera; family Noctuidae; genus Protodeltote; species Protodeltote pygarga. The sequence continues at coordinate 5,155,805 of OW388277.2, forward strand.
AAACAACTTATACGGATGGGATTCGAACCCACGATCTGTATCAGTTGTTTTTTCAAATTTCTTATTAAATAATTATATTTAATAAGCTAGCATGTGCTTTAACATGTAAAAAATTCACAAAAATATTTATCGAACGTTTATCAAATTCTGAACGTCAAGTTTGACATAAACTCCATTAAATTGTGTCAAAATTGACGTTTAATATTGATATATTTTCGATAAGAATTCGATAAAAAGATCTATGCTCACGCTACTGGTTTAAACTGGTTTTTTTCGGCCGAAACCGGACGTAACCAAAATTCAGTTAGTCATAAATAACTTATTACTAAAAGTTGTGTTTTTTTTATGTTTTTTCTTTCCATAATGAAACAACTTTTAAACGGATTGCCTAGTGGCCACGACAACGGTCTAAGACGAGCGGCGCGATGGCCATGCCACGTACCGCCTAGTAGTGTTTGCCGCTGCAACCGTGGTGGACGTATTTAGGCATATATTTTCTAATGATATTTTAAATTCGACGGATGGAGTGCACGAAATCAATACAAATCATTTTAAGTATGGAGAATGGAGAAACCGCCGCCGCCGCCGCTGAGAGCGGCGAGTTCGTGGCCAGGCCGTAACTCGCGTATATTGTATTTTTCAAAACACCTGACGTTTCGAGTGCTAAGTTGTGTTGAATTGAGTTTAAAAGTTGTTTCATTATGTTAAATGTTCGCGAAAGTTTGAGACTATATTTTTTATAATTATTTAAGTAATAAGAAAATTTTGAAAAAAAAAAACAACTGATACGGATGGGATTAGATGTTTTTTCAAAATTTTCTTATTCAATAATTATATTTAATAAGCTAACATGTAAAAAATTCACAAAAATACTAATTTTTATTTCCTTCAATTTTTTTTCTATTTTTTTTTGCCAACGATACTGTGCGATTCAACCAATAGCAATGACCTGCCGCCATTTTGTTTAAAAAACTAAACGCTTAGCAGGACGACTCTATTGAGCGGTTTAAATTAGTTTTTTCTGCTGTTAGTTGTAGGGAATTAAAGCAATAATGTTATAATTATGTGTAAAATATCTAATTCTAATTAACAAAGCGTACAGTCACGAGCATAGACATGTGAACACGAACTTTTACAAAAAAAAAACAATAATATCTCTTAAAGTGTATTATTAAGTAAATTGGGTATGTAACACAGATTTAGGGTTGCCAGGTATCAGGCTTTAGTTGATTATGTCTGGCTTTTTACAATCGTGTCCGGCCAAATACATACAAGTCCGGCCTGTCCGATTTTTGTTAAGCTTTTGGTTAACCCCGCCCCGCCAAAAGATACCGAACAAAACGAAAGCGCGTGAGCGACTCACGCACACACGCATGTCTCGCCATCACAATCGCGGTCATTTTTTTTTCAATACCAGTGTGTCAGGCTTTCAGGGCAAAATATCCGCCTTTTCTATTTTCGGGCCTGGCAACCCTACAGACATTAGTACTTCTATATTATTTAGGTAACTATTTATATGATGTTTCAGAAGTGCTAATGTATACGTCTGTGCTGTGGTTGTACAGTTGCAAGCACAAATATGTGAACAGAAAATTATCGAAATCTTTAATTTGGATTTAGTTAGGTACTGATATAATTATGTAAAAGATATAGTGGAACTATCCAGATTAAAATGTTAGCGTATTCAAAAACAAGTGTGCACATATTTGTGCTCTCGACTGTATTTTTTAGGTGACAAGTGACAGAAGGTCATTGTTAGAAACGCATAGTACTATTCTACCTTTAAAACCATAGATCTCTTGCAATATTTTTAAAACTCTATTTCCTCGCTAATCTGTGATTTCAATGATTAAGTTAGTAAAAGGTTGGCTATGAGTATAACCATAAAGGCACTATAACATATGGCATAACGGTGACCCATCCGTGCTTGCCCTGATAGACATTTCTCTAGAAAGTTGTCTATGGATTAGATATTTGATTCGTTAGCGGTAGCTGACTTAATAAATAATTGTATATAGCAGGACGCTTTAGTGGCTAAGAAACTTTTTAGTACAAGCTAACTGACATATACGTTGTTGCTATGGAAACGTCGAAAAATTAAAAAAAAAAATTTAAGAAAAAAAAATTGTTGATTATTAAAAAAATACAAAGTTATAGGTAATTTTCAATATTTTATAAGCTTTGGCGCAAACGAGACATCAATGGAACGCTGTCTTCTGCGAATATATTTATTGCTGTAGGGAGTCACACAAAATGTATGAAAATCGAAGTGGCTGTTCTCGGTGGCTCATTTGCGCCGAGTTTAAGTAGACTGCATTGAACAAATGACGTCATTGTTTCTGATGTCAGTTAACCACATAAAAAAAAATATAAGGTGCTTCTAAATTATCTGCCACGGCTGCAATGGGAGATAATATCGGGTATTTATATTACAATAGTGAAGTAACTTTTTTTATCTAACGTCATAATTTTTTTTCTTTTGCTTGCGTTTTATTGCGTAAGTCAAATTCTGCTCCATGCTCCAATTTTTTTTTTTACTGTTCCAGGGTACGAAATTTCTTCACTATTGTAATCTATATACCCAATACTTTCTCCCATTGCAACCGTAGCAGATAATTTAGAAGCACATTATATAAAAAAAATGTATAAAAATCCCTAAAAAATTTCTTAGCCATTAAAATCTGTAAGTTCGTTAAAAAAAACTCGCTAAAAATATTATCTACAAAACTTAGCAAAGAAAATTATATGGACTAGTTAAGTAATAAATTTAGTCTTTACATATTTTTTCTTTTCTGTTCATAAAGCTACTCTGTGTTCTCTGCGCCGGCGCACACCGGATGACATGCCAGAGGATTTTATGTTTAACAATGTAATTTAATAGTTATCTTCAAAAAGGAAGGAATGTTTTTTCGCCATATTGAAAAAAAAAATTGTAAAACTATTTTTTTTTTACTAAGACTTAGTTAAATAATAGAAAGCTAAACTGTTATGTATAGAAAACGCACTCTTTCTTAAGTATGAACCTGAGACCTCTGCCTCTGCCTGAACTAGGCTATCAATGTCATCCATCTACACTTATATTTATCTCTCTTTTTATGTTTCTTTTTATAATAATAGTAAGATTTTAATGAGATAATATTTAATTACATTTTAAAATTCTCTGACATGTCGCCGGTGTGTGCTGATCCTAAGGTTTTGTGCGGACTATAGACGATTGAGTCACAGTATTAGTCCAGGCAACGAATAATTATGGATGGAAATGTCGAAAGCAGAAAGTTTGACTTAAGAACTTTGTTAGGACTAGTTAGGTGATGAACATACTAAAAGTCCCCACCCCTCCGAGGTGAGCCCGAGGGGGGGGAGGGCAAAGAAGGTCCCATTTTTAGGTTTTTTGCTTATATCTCAAAAACGGTGCGTCGTACGAAATTTTGTTTTACTACATAATTAAACCTGATAAAATTGTCTACAACTTTGGCTTAAACACTTTTTATCTATCTCCAACCGTTGCCTAGCTATGAGCTTCGAAAAATGGTCATTTTTCAAAAATGTGTAATAATCTCTCGTTTTCTGGATTTCAGGACACAAATTTATTTTAAAAAAATGTCCTCTACTCCTATATTATTAATTAATCACTCGCCGCTTCTTTGCACTTGAGGTTCCTGGTTGTGGTTCCTCAGCGTTTACGTCTTCTTCTTTCTCCTCATCTGTCGAATCGTTATTCGATGATGCTGCTACATCATTGTCGTCATCGTCGTTGTCCTCCAATAAATTAGTACTATTTGTGCAACTTCCGTTGCAATTGTGGCAAATGGTAGAGCACAGCATAGAGGCCTTCCTACATCCACATCTAGCACTACTGCAATCAGTAGTGCACCGGCAAAATATCAGCTTCTGTATTTCTTCCGGTGCAGCTGGGTCTTTGGTTTGAAAAGGAACCAAGAGGTTGCTTTTATTCCGTTTCCAACCCCATAGTTCAGGGGAAAGGTCTTGTCCAAGCCAAGCCTGGACCTGATGGTAAGTACGGAAAGAGTGCTCCATTGCTGCTCCCTCAGTTGGTGGAAGGCTGGAAATGTCTGGTTTGACTTTGATACTGACTGGAGAAAACGCTGGTAGCGATAGTTATTAAGAGAGGTCTCCTTTTGTTTCGCTCCTTATACCTTACTACCTACTACTACTTATACCTTATTACCTTAAAAAGCATAAGTTTCCATTTTGTCTTATGTCAGCATGCGACGAAGAGGGGTTCGAAAACACCTCTGCGGCTTGACGGATTTCAGGATTTTTTAAATATAGTTTACAGAAACCAACTTTGCTTCTCCGAACTGCAGCAGAAGTGGTGTCGCATCCCGTGAAGGCGTGTAGAATTAATATGTCTTTCAGATCTAGCTGTTGCAATTCCTGACTTGAATAATAGGTGGTAGATACTTTACCTCTGGTAGGTTTGATAAAAATAATTTCCTGGTCAGGTGGAGTCCTTATGCTATGAGCAGAACTATCAAGTCAACATCTTCTCCAATGACTGCAACTAGAGAATCCTTTGACTTTTCAATGGCAGTAGAGACCACTATCAAGTCAGCATCGTCTGGAGCTTGTTGAGTCTCAATGCTGTTGCTATTAAGCTGAGATCGGAGAATGGCAATAAAGTTGCTTTTATTGTGGCTGTTTGACAGAAAATGTTCCTGCTTGACACCGATCATTGTGTCTAAATTGAGACTTATATCAGCTGACTGCTTTAGTCGATACCTACGCTCTTGTTAGCTGTCTTTGTGCTGTTGACAGAGTTTGTGTATCCATCGAATACAACAGTACACGTTTTCCCTGGGTAGTTACGCTTAATGAATTTTATGTAGGTCTCGCATATAGTTGCCACTGTGCCTCCTCTTGGCCAAATCACTTTATGAATGAGGAGTCCTCCATCAATTACAACGTCCAAGTTTGGTAATTCATAAGACTTGCTGGTTGCACCAAACAGGGAGTAAAGAGCAGAGGTAAAGTACCTACCACCTAATATTCAAGTCAGGAATTACAACAGCTAGATCTGGAAGACATATTAATTCTACACGCCTTCACGGGATGCGACACCACTTCTGCTGCAGTTCGGAGAAGCAAAGTTGGTTTCTGTAAACTATATTTAAAAAATCCTGAAATCCGTCAAGCCGCAGAGGTGTTTTCGAACCCCTCTTCGTCGCATGCTGACATAAGACAAAATGGAAACTTATGCTTTTTAAGGTAATAAGGTATAAGTAGTAGTAGGTAGTAAGGTATAAGGAGCGAAACAAAAGGAGACCTCTCTTAATAACTATCGCTACCAGCGTTTTCTCCAGTCAGTATCAAAGTCAAACCAGACATTTCCAGCCTTCCACCAACTGAGGGAGCAGCAATGGAGCACTCTTTCCGTACTTACCATCAGGTCCAGGCTTGGCTTGGACAAGACCTTTCCCCTGAACTATGGGGTTGGAAACGGAATAAAAGCAACCTCTTGGTTCCTTTTCAAACCAAAGACCCAGCTGCACCGGAAGAAATACAGAAGCTGATATTTTGCCGGTGCACTACTGATTGCAGTAGTGCTAGATGTGGATGTAGGAAGGCCTCTATGCTGTGCTCTACCATTTGCCACAATTGCAACGGAAGTTGCACAAATAGTACTAATTTATTGGAGGACAACGACGATGACGACAATGATGTAGCAGCATCATCGAATAACGATTCGACAGATGAGGAGAAAGAAGAAGACGTAAACGCTGAGGAACCACAACCAGGAACCTCAAGTGCAAAGAAGCGGCGAGTGATTAATTAATAATATAGGAGTAGAGGACATTTTTTTAAAATAAATTTGTGTCCTGAAATCCAGAAAACGAGAGATTATTACACATTTTTGAAAAATGACCATTTTTCGAAGCTCATAGCTAGGCAACGGTTGGAGATAGATAAAAAGTGTTTAAGCCAAAGTTGTAGACAATTTTATCAGGTTTAATTATGTAGTAAAACAAAATTTCGTACGACGCACCGTTTTTGAGATATAAGCAAAAAACCTAAAAATGGGACCTTCTTTGCCCTCCCCCCCCTCGGGCTCACCTCGGAGGGGTGGGGACTTTTAGTATGTTCATCACCTAACTAGTCCTAACAAAGTTCTTAAGTCAAACTTTCTGCTTTCGACATTTCCATCCACACCCCCTTTGAGAGCATTCATTGACTGGACTATATACTAATCATACAGTATGGTAACTACGTACAAACGCTCGAAACGGCACACTCACACAAACATGCGTAATATTGCGTAACGACAAGACTCCTAAACGAACTTCGCGGTACTCGCAGTAGCAACGACGAGTCGTTGCACATGTTTGTGTGAGTGTGTCGTTTTTGAGCGTGTGTACATAGTGATGTAGTCTTGCTTGATGCAGTTTTCATAGACAAAAGACGGTTTTCTAAAAGGCGATTCGTCTTCATACTTTGTGTTTTAAATAAGAATAGGATCGATGACCTTCCGCCATATAGTTCATTAAAAAAAAAAATTTAAAATCAATAAAATTTTTCATTCTTTTTAATATTAGGATTTAGTTAATTAATGCAAAAAAAATGAAAAGCAGGCTGAAGTCGACTAGAGCCGAGGTTACCCGATGCAGCGTCACCGATCCGAGCGTGACACTAACGCTTATGATGTAAATATCGACTAGAGCCGAACTTATCCGATTTAGCGTCACCGACCTGAGTATAAGCTAATATTTACGAAGTAGAGTCGTTTCCAGCCGAGTTTACCCGATGCAGCGTCACCGAACTGAGCTTGTACAGGGTTATTTGTAAAACAATCAGCTGTTCCATACATTTATGTTCACATGACTCAACAAAATGTATGGAACAGTTGATTTTTTTTGCGATTTCAGGGTTAGTCCCGTAGTAAAAGTTGTTCATAATGATGAGTTTAATGACCCCTTTTAAGGATGCTAGTGTTTTACAAATAACCCTGTATATAACGTCTAACATTAATAATGCAAAAAAAATATTTTGCATTTTTAATGTTAGACGCTGTATGCTGCATCTAAAAGTTTTCAATAATACAAAATAACCTTCTAATTTCTAAAGCATACTTTTCAAGCGACAGGTAGAGGTCATTGTTGTTCCTATTGTTAGTTAAAACTCATATTTTCATTCATCCATAGACAATCCGAAGTGTCTAAAGTCCGCGCACACCCTTTCTAGAAGTATTTCTTTAAACCATGCGATCTATAGTTTCGCCCGGCGGCTTCGATTGTATAGGTAGTTGTTTAAGTTTAATTTTTACTTAAATTATGTTATTGAATATGTTGGAATCGTGATTGGTTCTCTTTATTTATGTCCTGGGTTTTGTGCCAGGTTGTTACAGGCTCGCCTTAAGGTCGGGTTCAGACGAGTGTAAAATGTAATGTAATGTTGTTACATTACAATTGCAATGTAGGTAGTGTTGCTAGATGTGTTTTTCAGCTCCCCCTTAAGTTTCCCTTTTTTATCTAAGCAGTGGCGGAGGATGATTTTTATTCCAAGAGCCGGAGCTTCAGCTAACCCGAAAATAATAGCATAGTCAGTAGACATTATTGACTGTGTCATTTTTTTTTAGAAGCCGGTAGGAATCGAGTTGTATGGAGCCTCCGCCGTTGCTAAGTAAACAATTTGGCGTGGTGGGTACAAAAAAAATGCGAGCAATAATTTGATTTTAAGTGAGATTTATACAAAGCCTGTGATTTTAAATAAAAGGATTGTACCTTACCATGTTATGCTTAATTACTGCGTCCCGATTTTCCGTCCCTGTCCCGCTTTTTTGTCCCGCTTTATAGAAAAACGGATTTGGTAACACTGAATGTATCGTTGTTGCCACACCAAGAATTCGCGTTACATTACACATTACATTACTTAATTACACTCGTCTGAACACGGATTATTGGCAAATGTTGTGTAAAATCTCTTTTAAATAAATTTGTATTGTAGATCGTATGATTTAAAAAAAACAAAAGCCAGTGACTTATATTTGTGAAGTATAAGTGGGTAGGCTGAAAAGAAATTTAACTAATTGTCAGTGTACTAGCGCCGCATTGATATTGCGAATGGCGGCCATCTTTGTATACGTCACTAAGATGGCCGCCGAACTGTCAGTACCGTTTGCAAGGTCAGCGAGCGCTTCGCCGCTTACGCGGTGGATGACGTTAGGATGACGTCAGCTGTGAAATCAGGGTGTATTTGTTTTAAAGAGTTTTGACTGTTTGATTTGAGAAAGTAAATGGCTGCGCTCGAGTTATTATGGAGGCTATTCATTAAAGAATTATTCAATGGTGCTGATTCTCTTGTACATCCCGCTAAACTAATTTTACTATAACTATATCTCTTTCTAATAAACATCATCGAAAAAGGACAGCAAATTGGACTACCAAATTAGAGCTGTCAAATTAGTCTACCTTCTTGCAATTGACGTAAAATTAGACGAGAGCTACGACATGCCTACTAAATTCTCGTTGATATCACGCAAATGGACTAGTTTGACAGCTCTAAAAATCTGCTATCCTTTTCTAATGATCACTGTTAGAAAGAGAGATGACGAGTCTAAATTAGTTAAAAGCGTGTGCTAGAGAATTAGCACTAATATCATACAAAGTTATTAGACCAATGACTTGAGGGAATCGTCAGAGAAATTTAGATTCTAACAAATTAGGCAAAAGAGTTAGTTTGGCAGGAACGCTAGCTAAGGCTATAATTTATTCAAAATGTTATTAATATAATGTCATTTTATTTTATTTTCTGAAAAGGTATGACTGAAACCTATAAAAAATAAAACAAAGATATATATTCATCCCAAACTAGCTGCACTGCCAAGCCAACTCCTTTGCTGACTGTACCATACCACCCTTAGAAAAGTGGCGCCACCTACCAACTTATATTTGACAAAACTTGTATGTATTAAAACAAGGACTTCGACAATTATTTTGTAAATATATTGTACTGATGAGAAATGTCTGAGTTCCAGTTGGGGGAACGCGTATCTAACGAAGTTAAGTTCGCTTTTGTAAATCTATTTGTCTTAATTGTGGGCTTAGGGATAGACTACAGTTGAAATTTGATACGTATTTGATAGCACATTAAAGAAGATTAAAATATAATACGTTTAAAGAAATTATTTACATTGGTCAGTAAATTGCGAAGATAAAACTACAGCTTGGCAAAAAAGAGTCTGAGGCGGTGACAGCTGGAACTAAAAATAAAAATCTTAAAAACTAAGTTTGTGAGTACTAAAATAACATAAAAATGATTCATTTGATTATAATTAATGACAAAAAACTCGTCATAGAAATATGTAAGCACTAAATAAATTGTAATTTTGAATTGTAGAGTGAAAAGTGCGCCAGCGGCGCCCCCAATTTGTCCAGACTCTTTTTTGCCAAGCTGTATTTCAAAATTGGGCGCCTAATATAAATGACGTCATTTCTACGTAACGTCAAACGATTGGAAGTGATCGTCATTTCGCGGGAAGAGAATGGCGATTACCCGCAGAAAGTTTGAGATTATAACTTTGGCATTAATTAACCAATTTTAATATATTATATTTTAAGCTTAGAGTATATAAGAAAGTATAGAGCAACCCTACAGAAGTATGAACAACGCGGCCGCGACACGAGCTCCGTCCGTGATCATACCTCAATAAACTGCGGTTCAACAAAACTCCACGAGCGAAAAAGTTACATTTTAGCTTATAACATGGTTAACTGCTGTGTTAAATTTTACAAAAATTACTAGAAAACATAATTTAAAAAATGACATTTTAACTTTTCAATGGTGAGGCCTGCTCACGCTCGCAAGGCAATGTTGTTGACGTTATCACTTTGTATTTTCTTAAATACTCTAAGAATTGAAGTTTTATTTAAAGTAATATCAAATATGTATTTATTTTATACAATAGTAATTTATTTTGAGGTATGAGAGAATAAGTCCTTTACCAATCACAGACCGTATCGGAGGCGGGTTTGCGATAGTGACCGGCCGAAATAAGATTTTGAGCCGAAACTGACACTGAATTTCGGCTTTGTGTAAGTTTCGGCCGAAACGGAAACTTAAACATGTTATTGAAAAAATGTGTCTTTTTAACGTTTTTTTTAGACTTATTCTACAGATGTTTAATACTTTTTAAATATTGTAATAAAATACAACATTAAGGGCCTGTTTCGTAGGTTACGGGTAAGTTCCTGTTATCTTAACTGACAGAAAATTTCTTACACATTATGTTCCAATATTGAATTTATCTAGTAGGTAGAGCTTATCCTTAGCCTGTGAGACTTGGCCATAAAGTTAAAATGTATATTTTTAACCGACTTCAAAAAAGGAGGAGGTTCTCATTTCGATTGTATGTTTTTATCCATTGTTTAGTAACAAATAAAATAAATGATTTGAATTGCCGAACGTGATTCTGAAATATAAAGTTTCGTGCCGAACTTAGATTTTTTGGCCGAAACCAAAACTTCGGCCGGTCACTAATTTGCGACTACCCGTCATATTTGTTATGTATTTAACCTATAAGCCCTCAAACTTGGCTTAACCGTTCCTAACTCGAAACCTCTCGGTTTTCGAGATTGTTTCTCAATTTTCTCCCAACTGTTCTAATTATTGTAATATAAATAAAAATGAGGGTAGACGAAAAATAGATGTTTTTGTTTATTTTTTTTTTCGAAGAAGTAAATGCTAGATTTATTGAATGTATAATTAAAAGTGTTGTGTGCGATGTTACGCGGTTTTCTTAATTTGAATGCTTTAGTTTAGGTGAGTTTTTAAGGCTTTTCGTTGCGAATTCTTAATTTGAATTAACGAGGCGCGGTCATTAATCTGCTATCTCGCTCGCACATTGAAGATATAAAATCAATGAAGATAGTTACGAAAATAAGTTATCGTAACAAACCAGTTGAAGGAGAATAAATTACAAAGTTTTAGCAAAAATTTCAGCTTGATCGAAATTCGAAACATGTTTTCATACATGAAAATTGCATACTTACTTAAATAAAAATTAATTTGAAGGAATTTTTATGTATGAAAACTTAACTATTAAACTATTATTTTCATTCTCTATAACTTGGTTTGTCGCTATTTTTCATAACTATATTCATGGATTTTATATCTTCAATGTGCGAGCGAGATAGCAGATAAGCGAGTGTACGCGCCTTTAAACGTTAATTCAAATTAAGAAGTTGAAAGTGGCCCTAAGAATCTTTATAGATTAAAAATCAACCTTTTTTCTTATGACCCACGGCACAGAGATGATTCTTACAATCAAAGATGAGGTTTTCCGTCATCCTGTGCTGTGTTAATAGAGGTGAGATTTAAATAAGAAACAAAAATATACATGACACATAATTTTAATCTTAAGTTGAATTTATTAATGATTTTAATGATCTGTAACGAAATATAAACTTACAATTATGTTGAAATGAGAAATATTATTCACGAAATCTAAAGTTGTATTAGCTAAAACAAATATTGTAAAATTATTTTTAGGTACAATTTCACGAAATTCGTAATTTGAATTAAGTATTTCTTTTCTTTTTTGGTTAATGGCCCACAAGCTGACTCTTGTCAACAACCCTGCCAGTGTCAAGTGGGGACGTACAGCTTGGCAAAAAAGAGTCTGAGGCGGTGACAGCTGGAACTAAAAATCTTAAAAACTAAGTTTGTGAGTACTAAAATAACATAAAAATGATTCATTTGATTATAATTAGTGACAAAAAACTCGTCATAGAAATATATAAGCAATAAATAACTTGTAATTTTGAATTGTAGTGTGAAAAGTGCGCCAGTGGCTCCCCCAATTTTTCCAGACTCTTTTTTGCCAAGCTGTAGGTACGTTTACACGGAGTCACGTTTTGAATCTTATTTTTATCGGATCAGGAGAAACCTCTTTTTTCATCTACATAAATACGGCTACATAATCATATTCATCGTTGAAGTCCGGTTAATCAGTCTGAGCTCCCTAGAACTGTAACTGAGAGAGATCACGTAGATAAAAAAAAGCATTATCCTCCTAGCCTTATTACTCCCAAACTTTTTGGGGTAGACTTCTAATCTAACAAGATGCAGCTGAATATCAGTTTTCTACGGACCGACTGTCTGACCTCCGCAACCCAATAGATACCATATTTTAAATTTAGATCAATTGTCAGGATTTTATGAGTGCACCAATCGAAGCGCCATCTATCGGCTCCAATTAAAGCATCCAGGGATACACTCATACTATAATCCAGTCGCTTTGAAGTGATACGCGGGAAAAAAAAATTGTGGCCATAGATTTTTATTTATCTGTATATTAATATGTCAAGCGAAAACTGTGGATCCCTTTTTAAGAATATTGCTCGCACGGAGGAGTGTGAAACTTGGCATAGTAAAAGTTTATATGGAGTAAGTGCAGTAAGCTAAAATTTATAAAAAAAATACGGTAGAATTTGACTTTGAATTTGAATTTGACCACTGACTGGAGCACTTGTATAGATTATGAAATAACTTTTTAAACGGATTAGTGGCGTCGAAGATTTTTTGTCAAAAAACCTGACATTTCGCGAGCTTTGCAGTTCTCGTGGTCGCAGGCAGACTGAGGTGACAAGCGTCTGAACAGTTATTTAAAATTATTTTTGATCTACCTTCAACTTTATTTAGTAATTTTGCCCGTATTATGTGAAATTTAGTTTAATTTTAATAAATTTATATGCTATTATTAAGATTTTTAGTACCGTTTCCTAGTGCTGGCTGAAAAGAGAAGAAACGGCGATTAGGTATTATGATTATTTGTCATGCTAAAATATTAAAATCTCTTTTCAAATAAAAATTCAAATCTGAAGATATTCTTAAAAAGTTATCTTAACTAAAGCATTCATTTTAATTTTGTATAAATAATGTGAATTAGTATAGGTGATAATTAATTGTACATTTTTGAGGGTAGGCCGTTTTTTATTCTAAATTTAAATATAATGAAGTGCTATTTAGATATTTGTTTTTATTTTATTTATATGGAAGCCTCTTAGACCTATCTGCTCCTTAGCAATCGACATTTTATTTAAATAAAAATAATTATTAATTTACAAAAAAATAAGCTTTTATTGTGTCAAATTCTGATGCACATCGCTCTAAACAATTTTTTTTATTACTTATATGTATACATTTTTAATCAAACTAAGTTGGTCTCTTTTAGTTTTTTTTAACCAATCAACACTAAAATTCATCATGTTTCTTGCAATTATGTGCTAAGTCATAGTATTAAATAATTTATAGAATTTTGTTATACCATGACCACTGCGAGTACCGCGATGTTCGCTTAGAAGTCTCGTCGTTACGCATGTTTGTGTGAGTGTGCCGTTTCGAGCGTTTGTACGTAGTTACCATACTGTGTGTTTTTTATACTGTGTCATAACTTAGACCGACTCACCAAATTCTTACTTAGAAATAGAATAATAAAAAAAAAAATTGCAATAATTTCTCCCAAGGTACCAAAAATTTTAGAAAAAGACAGACCTACGGTTTTTGAGGAAGCACTGTACTAAACGCTCGCTACCGCCAAACGGAGAAATCGTGTTTCATTACACGTTACAGTCGTCAGAACCCAGCCTAGTATCTGCTGCGCCTGCGCATTGTAATGAATGTGGCTTTAAACCGCTTTGGAGTTGCACCAAGTTGTATCTACAGGGTGAAATCATGAGCATCCCTAAAAGAGGTCATTGCACTCATCATTACGAACAACTTATTATGTTACAAACCCTGAAATCGCGAAAAAAAAATCAGCTCTTTCATACATTTATGTACACAAAACTCAACAAAATGTATGGAACAGCTGTTTGCTTTCTGCTCCATCTGTTTTTTTGCTGTTACAAAAATAAAACATTTTTCGATACTGGAAATATGAAATAACGTAAGTGACATGTAGTCAAATGTCCCTTACGTTATTTCATATTTCCGGTATCGTTTTCTTTCTTTCTTTCCTTTAAATTTCCCCCTTTATTGTAAATAGTTTCGCTAATGTACTTACCAAGCTTTCATCCACTGTTGTCACTGCCAATAAGAATAAAAAACGTAACTACCCACCATTTTAATGCCTTGCCTTGAATTTAGTAATAATATTAATAAATAAAAGTTCTAAAACGCTTGTTTTATAATGTTTGTTCTAATAACAGGTAATGTTTTATAAGGTCGTCAATCATCATCTATTCAGCTACTCATCACATTAATGCATCAGCTACTGCGATCGCCAACCCGCTTGCCCAGCGTGGCGATTATGAGCAAATACCTGGAGCTATTTGCCCATAATCGCCACGCTCGGCGTGAGCATGAGCGCGCAATAGTGGCGCGCATTGGGAGAGGCCCTTCAGCAGTGGACTAATACAGGCTGATGATGAAAGTCGTCAAAATATCTTTGTACAAACTAACGATAGTTAAAATTATATTATTGTACAATAAACGCCATCTGTGTGAAGTTAGCTCAGCCGCGGGTAGATTTTTTTTCATGGAATAACTGGTTTTTAAATATATTTTTAGTAACCGAGATTAAACAGCACAATTATTTAATTTTTTTAAATGTCTTTGCTCTGGAAGTGATGTTAAAAACACCAATTTGTGATGTAACCAATATGTGATGTAAAAAACACCAATTTGGCGTTCAAAAGATTTATACTGGGCGTAAAAAGGCATATTACGTGCCCAAAACGTGGCGAAATCTACGCATACTGTTCGTTCATCCTACAAGTAACATTGAAAAAAGATGAAGGAAATTGATTTTTTTTTAAATCTCTCGACGAAAACGTGGTGTAGGTACCGTGTAATAAGTTTAGTGTGTATCTGAGGCATTGTAGCTCTCAAACGGAACGCAGTCCGTGAACGACTTCAAATCCAAAAAAATATCAGCGCATAACACTTAATTTCGCTAAAATTACTTTTAGCGCCATCTATGAACTTAAGTGGATATTAAAATAAATTAAGATAGGACCACTCTACTTTTAGAAATTATAGATGGCAGTGTAATGATCATAGAAAAAAAAAACTCTGAACTTTTTTTGCCGAGCTGACCTGGACTGTCAAGTTGATAAACCGATTTTGATTTCGTTTTTATTTTTATTTAAAAGGTGATCGAGTCATATTAGCTATTTTGTTTTAATTAAGGTTTTTTTTGAGTCTGGATTTGTGATTTAAAAATTTGAAATAGCTAAGTACAGACGCCAGCACATTAAGTTAACCGAAACTGTCAAATCCCAATCAACTTTGAATCTTATGCTTTTGCGAGAAAGTTGAAAATCCCAATTTCTCATCTAAAAATTAACGTTATTCTCTAATCTTCTTATTCTCTAATGTTGATGTTTTCTGTCTTAGATAGACAGAAAGAGAGCTCTTGTGCTAGTCTGCGTCCAACTCCGATCCGACTTCAATACTTACAAATTTTCCAATAATTTTTTTGTGTGTTTTCGAGTTTGGATCCGACTCACGCAGTACGCAACGGTTTCATAAGGTAATTAATAACGGTCACCTACCTGTACCTAGCTATTTAGTTATGTATCCTACCTACGAGATTGCCTGGAGGTTGAGACGTGCTCCGCAAGAAAATCACTTACGCAAAAAAATAGTCCAATACCAATAGGTAGAGAAAAAGATCATTTTTAAAATAAAAAAGGTCAAAGTATTAAAAAAAATGGTATAATATTTTTTTAAAGTTATTTTAAAGAGCAGTGAGTGCCGTTTGTTCGACGCTATCGAAATATATCGACATGGAAGTTATTAAGTAATCGAGAAGGTGAAGACATATTTAGATTTTATGTAAACTTTTTGTTAGTGTATTACAGTACCTCAATGTTTTTAATTATGACTACCTACGTGAATTAAAAAAATGCTAACAATGTCATTTTACTAAAATGATCGTTATCTGCATGTTACTTGAGATCACATTAATGAACAACCTGTACTTAAATAAATGAATTTGAAGTGTAACAAAATATAGCACAAATAGCTTCCATAGATAGTGGTTTATTTAATAAAACTATTTGGATGTTGGCCTATAGATTCTCTATAGATTCGTTATGGCATTTTTTAGAATGATCTTTGTAAAGTCTTTGTTAAAAAAATCACATGGAAAGAATTCATTCAATTGCTTCGTTTTTAATTTGCCATTGCGAATGTATGATGTGTCAATCACATGCTGAAATGCAAATTCTTCCATTGTAATTTTATTTGATTAATAATTCTTAAATGTATATACATAACTTCTACTTTAATGTAAATAAGAGGTTAATGTAATATGTACTAGACGCTACAACCTGGACAAAATATATTCTGCTTATGAAAGCTTTTAAAATAAAACCGGAATTTCCCGAGTTGTCCTTTTTTATTATTATTTCCTCTTGTATATATAAACCGTATAATGCAATTGCAATGTAATCTACTAGGAATATAAAGTAATTTAAGAAGAAACGCCGAGTACTATAACTTTAAAAAATTACGCGGAATTTGTCTAAAGATGTCTGCACCTTCGCCATTCATGGTATCATGCCTCTCCATGACCTTTATCGTGTAAGAAGAATGTAAAATAGACTGCTATATCATTTTGTAATAATATATTACGTACCTACTTGATACAAAGATAAATATTGTGAATTGTAAATAATAAAATAATTCTTTATTGATAAATAAATAAATGTCTATTGTTATAGCAGTTTTATTGTTAGTTACTGTAAAATCATGTGTTTTGCTAGCGTGTCGTATTGGGTGGAAAATAATATTTGAATTTTTTGTGTGTTCGCAACCCAGCTACACTAGAAATGTACCGTAAAACGAGGTGAATAAGGACTCAGGGGTAAATAGGGTCAAATCGAGGAATCTAGTTTCGAAGCCACAAAATAAAAAAACAAGAACTTCCAATTGCTACCTTTTTTTTCTTCTAAAAGTAGAATATATTATCTTCTAACTGGCAACACCGAAGCGTTGTGAAGTTAGTAAAAGGTGTCAAAAATCTTCTTTCAAATAAGACTGTAGATGTGAGGTTGCGGCTTTGATTATAGAAATTCTATAATCAAAGGGTTGCGGTAGTCCCTTATGTTGACCGTTTTTGGAAATTCTAGTGTTTTTTTGACAACGTGTGGAGTTAGCCAACGATATAATATCTTTAAGAAGCTACACAAAAAGAGGTAAGTCTAGATTTTACATAGTTTTTGTTTGGGATAGGAAAACCTCTGGGATTGTTTATTTTTTCGAGGTGAATAAATACGGTAACGGGGTGACAAGGGACGGCTAAAGTACAAATAGAGTCGCCTATACTTGGTAAATAGGGACATATGAAAGTTGATTAGGAACGGTAAAGTTTGAATAGGGTCAGGGCTGCTACAACATGAATTGAACATTTTATCGAATTGTTTTGCAGGATTTCACTTTTTATTAAAATAAGGCATTTTCATTTTATTTATTTTAAACTTATATACAAGCATGCGTACAAGGCCAACTAATGAGAAGTAATAAAAGATACATAGGTACGAACTTGTAAGAGTCGTGATAGCCTAGTGGTGCTGACCGTTGACTGGCAAGTCAGAGGTCTCGGGTTCAAACCCAAGGTGCGCACCTCTGACTTTTCGTAAGTTATGTGCGTTTTATAAATTAATTATCACTCTCCGTGCCTCGGATAGCACGTTAAGCTGTTGGCCCCGGCTGTCAATTGTAGATCTTTGACAGTCGTTACGGGTAGTCAGAAGCCCGAAAGTCTGACAACCAGTCTTACCAAGGGGTATCGTGTAACCCAGTATCTGGGTTGTGAAGGTCTGATAGGCAGTCGCTCCATGTAAAACACTGGTATTCAGCTGCATCCGGTAAGACTGGAAGCCGACCCCAACATAGTTGGGAAAAGGCTAGGCAGATGAGGTACGAACTTGTATGATTTAAAAAACAAGCCTACAAACAAATAATAAAAATACGTAGTGTGTTGAACTAACAATATATGGGTCTTCGTTGTTTTATGCATTTTAATATTTTACATTTCGTCGCCTTGGAGGGCAATGGAGCTAAGCCATAATTTTTGCGAAATGAAGTTAAGTTGACTAAGTTGAGTTGAGTAAGACTTTTGTTGGAACTACACTAAAATTTATTGGCAAATTTAAAAAAAAACCTGCTTAGAGTCATATCTGCATATCTGTTAGATTTATTGACTAAAATAAACTTTGGGTTTTCCACAAGACGTTAATGCACTTAACTTCATTTCGCAAAAATTGTGGCTTAGCTCCATTGCCCTCCAAGGCGACGATTTATAGGTTTCTATATTCTTTAAATTTCTTTACGCTTTTATTTTCAACTTAAAAAAAACCTGGAGGTTCTAAATTCGACTGTATGTTTTTTGTTTGGTTTGTATGTGGCGCTATTACTCCGTCATTATCGTGAATTGATTTTGATGATTGTTTTTTTGTATGTTAAGATATAACATCAGAGCAGGCCTCATAATAAATTTTATCAAAATTGGTTCATCATTTTTTTAGAAAATTGTCGAAAAAGATAAACATGTATGCAGATTTTTACAGAGATTTTATAATATTATAACGCTAAGTAGCTTTCTGCAAGATATCGAAGTCGATCGGTTTTAACGTTTTTAGCGTACAAAATTTTGTCTTATGTGATTGTTAAAAATGGGTATGTGGATACCTGATTTCTATAAAATAGATGGGTACTCACCTACTACAGTAAATAAATAGCGACGTAGATACTTACCTAACCTTGATTGTTGTTATTTTCAGAAATGCCTCGTGTATATAAACCGGGTGGTACAAAACAATACAAAAAATATGATGAGTTGACCATGCAAGTTGCGCTTAATGAATATAATAATTCAAATTTATCACTGGGAAATATTAGTGCAAAATATGATATTCCTAAATCGGTCTTACATAGACATAACACCAGGTTTATGAAAAAGCCAGGAGGTCAACCAGTTTTAAGTGCAGAAGCCGAGGAATACATAGTCGAAAATCTTAATCATTGTGCTGAGTGGGGATACCCTTTAGATACTTACGACCTGAGGGTATTGGTTAAAGGTTATTTAGATAGATCTGGCATAACTGAGAAAAGATTTCGAGATAATTTACCTGGTCCAGATTTTGTGAACAGTTTTTTACAAAGAAACAAAAACAAAATTTCATTACGAATTAGCCAAAACATAAAAAGATGCCGAGCGTCCGTTTCACCGCAAATTATAGAAGAATATTTTATTGAATTGGAGAAATCCTTAGAAGGAGTGCCAATGTGTAACGTTGTAAATTATGACGAAACAAATTTATCGGACGATCCCGGAAGAAGAAAAGTTATAACAAAAAGAGGCGCAAAATACCCGGAGAGAGTCTTAAACCATAGTAAAGCGTCTACATCAATCATGATGGCAGCTGCTGGTGATGGAACTTTACTACCTTGTTATGTCGTCTACAAAGCTAAAAATTTATACGAATCTTGGGTTCAAAATGGGCCGAAAGGTTGCAGGTATAACTGTACTACTTCTGGGTGGTTCGACAGTATCACGTTTGAGGACTGGGTCCGTACTGTCGCGTTGCCATATTTCAATAACAAAGATGGAAAAAAAATACTCATCGGAGATAATCTTTCATCCCATTTGTCTCTAGACTTGATTAATGAATGCAAAGAACAAAACGTGCATTTTATTTTTCTTCCTCTAAATTCGACACATCTTACGCAACCGCTGGATGTAGCTTTCTTTAGAGCAATAAAAGGTGCCTGGAGGGACATTTTATTTCAGTGGAAAAAGACCGATGGCCGTACTTTACCTACTATTCCTAAAAGTGACTTCCCTAGTCTTTTGAAAAAATTATTAAATCGCATGGCAAACCAAACAAAATCAAATATACTCTCAGCATTCATGAAATCTGGCATAAGCCCTTTAAATAAAATTAAAGTTTTGGAAAGATTACCAGGAAACGCCTGTGGTGAACAATTCTTTGATAGAGATGCTCTTGATGAGACAGTAGTAACCATGTTAAAAGAAATGCGATATGGCACTGGAAATAACAAACCATGCAACAAGAGAAAGAAAATTGAAATAAAACCAGGTCAAAGCGTGTGCACTGATACAGAAGTAATCCTAAGTACTGCTAACAATAGCGACCAGGAAGAAAGTAGCTTTTTGAGCAATGAATCTGATTTGGAAGAAAACCTACAATTATCAGAGAGAATATCTGCATCCAGTACTAATAGTGAATCTGAATGTCACGAAGACAGTGAAATTCAACCAAAGTCTACACTTAAGCAAAATTATAAACTTCAACACAAAACTGCAAAACTGATTCCAGAAGATAGAAAGAGGAAATTCGAAGAAAAAGCTTCAATGGCAATGACTAACTTGACTAAACCTAAATTGGAACCTACCATCGTTTCAAACACTTCAAATCAACCTAACCAAAAACTAGAAAAACAGAAGAACTATGTCAAAAGGGAACAAAACAAAAGAACTTTATCAAAACCAGGGTGTACGGATAAATTTGAAACGGAACCTATAAATAAAAAAGCGAAATCAAATTTAAAAAAGGTTGTGACACAAGAAGAAACACGTAAAGAAGTTAAACAAGTACAACTTTGTAACGAAGCGATTAAACTAAAACAAGAGTCATCTCATATGGTTGAAGATCAGGAAAATCGCAATGTCGAGTACATTTTTAAAAAGCCAACGACTCTAAGAGAGTATAAAAAAAATAAAAACGAAGGAATAAATAAGTCAAATCAGGAAACAAAGGGAAGAGTAATAAGAATGGACACCGATAATAATACAGAAGAAGTGACTATTTTTAACGATGTAAGCAACTATGAGCTACTCGACAAATTCGATATTGAAAATATGCCTTTAATTTTCGACAGTGATTTTGATGTCGTAAAAGAAATAGAAGTAGTGACAATAAATAAGGCATTTCTATTAATATTACTTACAGCTTGGCAAAAAAGAGTCTGAAAAAATTGGGGGCGCCGCTGGCGCACTTTTCACACTACAATTCGAAATTACAAGTTATTTAGTCCTTACACATTTCTATGACGAGTTTTTTGTCATTAATTATAATCAAATGAATCATTTTTATGTTATTTTAGTACTCACAAACTTAGTTTTTAAGATTTTTATTTTTAGTTCCAGCTGTCACCGCCTCAGACTCTTTTTTGCCAAGCTGTAAGTAATAATAATAGAAATGCCTTGAATCTCTCAGGAGATAAAAGTTAGAGAAAAAAGTTAAAATCTATCGATTAAACCTGTATGTTGGACATCCCTACATATGAACTGTCAACGTCGACGTAGCGTCGGATAGCGTTCCGTTAATATTTTTATAGCCTTATTTTGGTTTTATTCCTTTCTTTTAATACGAAAAAAGTGAGACAAAGCACCAATGTTTGTGCGGAACGCGCTTTAATATCGATTCACGGTTGAGGTTAGGTCTTTTTGTAAAATAACTGGATTATTTGTAGATAATGATATTTACTTAGTACAAGTGGCGAAAACAGTTAACAAAGAACGTTTTATTTTAAAATTGAGTGATACAATGTCTGATGCTGAAGAACCGCCGACGAAAATGTCGAAATACGAAGTTGAAGAGGTATGTGACGGAATTTTGTTAGCCATGAATAGGCCGGCTTGACCGAGGTAGTATCTACCACTTTTATCGAGATGAAATATCGTATTCATACTGTTGTTTTCCTAAAGTAGGCCCAAATTTACTCGGTTAGGTTGAAATTTGGCTCTCGGGAAAGTGATGCTCCTAATAATGTAAGAACTACACCAGGGGCAGTGATGGACTTAGCCAGGGGCCCAGGGTGGCAAAATTTAATGGGGCCCTGGTCTCCTTTTAAACTTGGAAGTTTTGGCAGTGGGTATACGATTTGTGAAACTGAGTTAATACCATTAGGCTATCACTAGGCGGTCTTGTGTCTTGTGTTTTGGTTTAAATAGGTACATATGAAATCAATGAGAATAAAAATATAAGATTACCAGATTGTATCACTTTTAATTTTATTAGATCATCATCATTGCGTATGGCATTCATCCTGCGTGGATCAGATCTCTATATCCAAGTTTTTCAGCCAGCCTATATTAGATTATATCATATATATTTATACCATTTGAGGCCTACGGTATGTTGACATATAAGTAAATGAATCTAATATGTTTTAGTATCTGGAGGAGGCTGAAGAGGAGATTCTAGAGGAGGGTCAGGAGGAGTGGCTCAGTGAAGGAGTACTTACTGATGAGGACTATCAGATAGTAAGTTTTTTTTTTTTTTAATTATTCAATATATAGAAGTTCTTAAACTTTCGCGAATTGGAATCATGTTTTAAATATTATTTCGGGTCTATTCGCGCACAGATAATTCAAAATAGTCATTATTGAACTAACCTCGACGTTTCGGTCAAGTTGCATTGACCGTGGTCTCGAGAAGACTGCTGTATGAGGGTGTCATCGTCTTGAGCTGCGGGTGGTTTTCTCAACTACCTGCGTTTGATTTTGTGAAACGTAACTGTCCCTGTATTTAATATATGTATTTAATTAATTTATCTTTTACATTTACCTTGGCCACTTCTTACGACACCCACGGGACGAGTAGGGGTGGTTCTATTCTTAGGCCGGTAACCACACAAGTAACAAATTATCATCAAATAACATTTATCCTTACATAGTATAAAACAAAGTCGCTTTCTCTGTCCCTATATTCCTATGTATGCTTAAATCTTTAAAACTATGCAACGGATTTTGATGCGGTTTTTTTAATAGACAGACTGATTGAAGAGGAAGGTTTATACGTATATTGCGTTCTTGCAAAGCCGGGGCGGGTCGCTAGTAACTTTTATTGGAAACTAAGATCAGAATGCGCTCGGGGGTCAGCGCTTACTTACACGATTCAGTTGTATCGTTAAAGACAGTTAATCTGTGTGGATCGCTCAGCGGCGCCCCTGGAGTAACACCCCACAGGACGTCGCGACGCTTGTTTGGGAGACCCTGCCCTGAGGGATTAGAGAATGCACCTATATTTACGCACATACTTGTGCACTATAATATCTCCTGCATCGATGGCAAATGGCTGCTGTAACCGATTTAATGAATTTGTTATAATAATAATAATCGTGAATAATAATAAGAGTCGTGATAGCCTAGTGGTTGTGACCGTTGACTGGTAAGTCAGAGGTCTCGGGTTCGAACCCAAGGCGCGCACCTCTGACTTTTCGTAAGTTATGTGCGTTTTATAAATTAATTATCACTTACTCCGTGCCTCGGAAAGCACGTAAAGCCGTTGGCCCTGCGCCTGATCTCTCTCCGGTCGTGTCGGATTGTCTCTATTCCTTCACTCTCATAGTCCGATGGGACGGCCATCGGACTATGAGAGTGAAGGAATAGAGAGTGCACCTGTGTTTGCGCACACACTTGTGCACTATAATATATCCTGCGTATTTGGCTAATCTCCGTTGAGATTGGCCGCTGTGACCGAAATTCGGTCAGGAGGATACTATTATAATAATAATAGCCTTTATTTCACTAATAGACTTAAACTAGTTACAGTTCAGATAAGTTACAATAATTACATTACATTGTCTTCATCTATCAGCATGCCCCTTGACGCATAGGCCTCCCCCTATGCGTCAAGGAATTAATGAATGAATGGAGGATGGGATGGGAATCAAGGGATGAATTTGTTAATAATAATAAGTGTCCCCAGGCAAGCCCTTCAAAGGACCGGGTCTCTTTCTTTTGAAAGAGAGCCCGTGAATTTAAAGAGATACAAATAATAATAATAAATTAGCCTGTAACTGTCCCTATGTAGGGCAAAGGCCTCTTCTCGTACAGAGAAGGATTTGAGCATTAATCACCGCGCTAGCTCATTGCGTGTTGGCAATTTCAGACGATAAAGTCCAGGTTTCCTTACGATGTTTTCCTTCACCGTTAGTCAGTGGTGTCTTAGAATATCTAAGAAAGTACATATGACATTGAAAAAGTCACATTGGTACATGCCAGGTTCGAACCCACACCCTCTCGCTTGTAAAGCGGGTCCGTAACCAATGCGCCACCACGACATTTACGACACGAATTTGTTAAGGAGGATTTAATTATTCTTTTATTTGTATTCTAGCCCGAGCACGATAAAACTGACATAGACCTCAAGCCTAAGCAAGAAGACCAGGACACTACACAAGACCTTCATGATGATTCGATGACGGAAGCCAGTCAGGACATGGAACAGAAGCCAGCGATTGTGACACAAAATATTGAAGAGACTCTCAATAGTTTGGACAGTACTAAAAATGGAATAGCTGATGACCTGGACGCGTTCTTGATCAGGTAAATCCTAAATACATAATCTATCATCAATCATCATTAGTCCTCTGCTGAACATTGGTTTCTCCCTATGCGCGCCACTAAATTGTGCGCTCATTGGCTAGCGGTAAACATGGAGAAAAATAAACAATTGTTTTATTTTTCGAAAAATTTACCAAAGAATCCTTCATCATCTGCCTAGCCTTTTCCCAATTATGTTGGGGTCGGCTTCCAGTCTTACCGGATGCAGCTGAATACCAGTGTTTTACATGGAGCGACTGCCTATCAGACCTCCACAACCCAGATACTGGGTTACACAATACCCCTTAGTAAGACTGGTTGTCAGACTTTCGGGGTTCTGACTACCCATAACAACTGTCAAAGATCTGCAATTGACAAGTGTGTGCGCAAACACAGGTGCACTCTATTCCCTCACTCTCATAGTCCGATGGGATGGCAATCCGACACGACTGGAGAGAGATCAGGCGCAGGGCCAACGGCTTTACGTGCTTTCCGAGTCACGGAGT
Organism: Protodeltote pygarga; assembly: GCA_936450705.2. Classification (NCBI taxonomy): domain Eukaryota; kingdom Metazoa; phylum Arthropoda; class Insecta; order Lepidoptera; family Noctuidae; genus Protodeltote; species Protodeltote pygarga. The sequence continues at coordinate 5,180,630 of OW388277.2, forward strand.
AAGTGATAATTAATTTATTAAACGCACATAACTTACGAAAAGTCAGAGGTGCCTTGGGAACTCGAGACCACTGAGTTGCCAGTCAAAAGTCACCTCCACTAGGATATCACGACTCTCATCAATCAATCGATCACGGTATGGCAACTATCACGGGCTCAAATCCTAATCTAATCCTAATCGCTTTTACAATAGGCGTGACGAAAGATTTTCAAATCTTCTTCCGTAATGTAGGTACACATTTCTATTTACGAAAAAACCTTCGAAATAAACTTTAGTTTAACGAAGTATGAAGCCATTTTTCTAATATTTTCCCAATAATGCGTCAAAAAAGCTCTCAGGTGTCATGGCGTCGACTCTGACGTCACGCTTAGGTAAACATGTCGAATATTCACAACAACAAAACAGTGTTGACAGCGGATTTTACCTAAGTGTGACGTCATACGCTGTGATTGCTGTTTCAGTCAAAATGGCGGATTGCAATATTTTAGGGTTTTATTATTTTAGTGAAAATCTTGATAATCTAATATTTTTAAATAAAACTGAAGCAGTGTTTTAATTTTTTTTATGTAATGTTTCCCCTAACATCATTAAATCGACGATTTTTTGATACTGTCGTCATGCCTATTTCATTAAAATTTATTTTTCAGAAAGGCCGATGGCAAAATTGTAGAAACAAAAATTAAAGAGGACAAGAACAAGGAGGACGATGGCAACGATACAGATGATTTACTGGTGAGATTATCATAGATAATATAGACTTTAGGTCATAGATTATACAGGGTTATTTGTAAAACACCAGCATCCTTAAAAGGGGTCATTAAACTCATCATTATGAACAACTTTTACTATGGGACCAACCCTGAAATCGCAAAAAAATCTGCTGTTCCATACATTTATGTTCACATGACTCAACAAAATGTATGGAACAGCTGATTTTTTTTTGAGATTTCAGGGTTGGTCCCATAGTAAAAGTTGTTCATAATGATGAGTTTAATGACCCCTTTTAAGGATGCTGGTGTTTTACAAATAACCCTGTATAAAAAGGTATAGAGTGACTTAGCTTCCCGGCGCGACTTCGTACGCTTGATTATCCTACTCTACCCTATCTACCCCTAACCTACTCTACCCCTACCCTACTCTACCTCTTTTTCTCACCTTCTGACTGCTTTACACACCATTGAATAATCTCTCAGGTGTGCTGGTTTCATCACGATGTTTTCCCTCACCGTTTTCGTCATCATCATCATCATCAGCCTGTATTAGTCCACTGCTGAACATAAGCCTCTCTCAATGCGCGCCACTATTGTGCGCTCATTGGAGGTATTTGCACATAATCGCCACGCTGGGCAAGCGGGTTGGCGATCGCAGTAGCAGATGATTGCTGTTACACAGAAGGATGCTGCTGCCCATCCTCCGGATATTTCCCTTTGTTGCTTACGACACCCGCGGGACGAGTAGGGGTCGTTCTATTCTTAGGCCGGAAACCACACGGCACCGTTTTGAGCAACTGATAATTAATTTACAATACGCACGTAACTTACGAAAAGTCAGAGGTGCGCCTTGGGATCGAACTCGAGACAACTGACTTGTCAGTCGACGGTCATACCACTAGGCTATTAGTGCTATATAAATCATTTGATTACACATATTTGATGACAAAAAAATCGTCATAGAAATATCTAAGTACCAAATATAGACTCACGCCTGTATTCCCCAGAGGGGGTAGGCAGAGGTGCAGTACACCCACGTTTCGTCGGCTATGTTATAAGTCCCATGTAATAGGGGGCGAGCCTATTGCCATTAACCGGGCACAATTCCAGACTCCGTGCTGCTAATGAGAATTTCTAAATGGAAAAACCCAATAACACTTTGCCCGACCCGGGGATCGAACCCAGGACCTCGTGCTCAGCAGTCGCGCTTGCTACCACTGGACCAACGAGGCAGTCAAACTAAGTACCAAATAACTTGTAATAAACCACCGTATCTTTATTTTTTTCGAGCTCAATTAAATATGGCGGATTTAAAAAATAAATTTATTTTTTAAATCCGCCATATTTAATTTTACGAGATTTCATATAACCCGCGGACCATTAAGACGCATCGATAGACAACTTATTTTTTAAATTACAATAAATAGTTTAGGAGCTACGAGGGAACACATGAACAAACTTACATACATACATACATAGACTGCTAAAATCATAACCCTCCTTTTTTTTGTAGTGGCGCCCCCAATTTTTGCAGATTTTTTTTTTGCCAAACTGTTTTCACATTTAGGATAAGCAAAACAAAATGGAGGTTACAATATTTATATTATCCACAGCGCATGTTAGGGGAAGGCGATCAGAATGTGAAGAAAAAGTCTATGAAAATGATGAAACAGGAAAAGAATGATGAACTAGGCTCTAGTGATGATGATGAATTTATTTACGAGGTATGTTCATACAAATAACACAAGTCAACAAAAAAAAAACTATTTTTTTGTGTCTGTTATTTAATGACTATTGTCTGCTTGTTTACAAAAAAAAAAAAATCAAAAACTCGATTTATAAAAAAAAAAGTTTGCTTTTGTACTTTATACGATGATTTAAAAATATAAGATTTTTGCTAAAAATGCTTAGAGACTACCTTAATAAGCAAGAGAGAGGGTTACTTACAAAAGCAAACTTTATGAGATAAAAATATAATTTCTTTTATTATTTAGGTATAAGATATCTAAATCGGGTACTCAAAAGTCAGGCACCAAATTCTTCTCTTAATCTTTTTTTCCCTGGTCTTAGAACTGCATGACATTGCAGCCAGTGGCGTAGCGGATGGCGTGTAGTGGGTAGCGTTGAAAATGCCGAAAAAACATTTTTTTTTTTTTCAAAAAAATCGGAAAATAACGGATTTTTTTGTCGCATGTTACACGGAAAAATTAACGAAAGAATCCTTGGCGAAAAAACAAGATTCTTTCCAATTTTTCGGTTTTTTTCGCTTAATGTTTTGGAAAAGTTGAAAAAACGTGTGGTATAATTTTATTAAAATTGAAATTCTTTGTGCGTCCTTTGTACAAAATACACATTTTACGTATTTCTTGCCTAATAAGTTAGAAAAACACGAATTTTTTCCCGTTTTTTCATACTTTACGGTTTTTTTTCAGTTTTATTTGAAAAATAAATGCAATTTTTTTAAAACTTTCGAATGAAACATTGAAAAAAACAACGGATTTGGAAAGAAACGGAAATTTATCATGTTTTTCAACACTAGATAGGGCCCTGGCGGCATACAAAAGGGGGCGGCAAGCGCTACGATTTTTTAAATAGAAAAGGAATTAAATGGTATTTATTTTAAATAGTTTAGTAAGAAAAATAAGCTAAGAAAATATTTTGACTGCATATTATGTTTCTGTCGGCCGTATAAAAAAACCAGCAAGGATTATACGAAAATAAATAGAGATTTGATGAGCATTATAATCAATATGTTTGCAAAATAAATACTCGTAAAGCAAAATGATTAATTGATCAGCAGGATTATACAATTGATCAGCAAGATTATAAAATTGATCAGCATAAAAGTAATATTGAAAAGCAATAATCTCTAAAAGTCTGCATTTTTAAATTATTGTCAGCCTACTATTAAAAATTACCGCACTTTTATTGAAAAATCGGGAAGTCAGTTAAAGTAGGTGGAGTTTCTCAAAATGGGCGGAGTTTCGCAAAATGGGTTGAGTTCCGCAAAATAGGCGGAGTCCCGCAAAATGGGCGGAGTTTCACAAAATATCTTAAATAAAATAAAATAACTCCACTCACTGTTTTCCATCAGGCAGCATGGAGCCAATTTTTGCGGCAGTAATAAAAAAAAAAATATGGGCGGAGTTTCGCAAAGTGGGCAGCCAATCACGTGTAAGCATTGTCATTCGAGTAGATGTTACATTGGAAATTGGAAATAATGTGATTTTGTTTGCAATTATTATTTTTTGACGTTAAACGACCAGTTTTGTATAATATATAACTAGCTGATACCCGCGGCATCGCCCGCGTAGATGTCGGTTATCGCAACCAAAAGTAATCATGATATTTTGGCTTATTTATTTCCGACACCACCACCAAATATCATTATATTTTAGCCAATGTATACAAAAACTTGTCAAATTATATACTAAAACCTTCCTCAAGAATCACTCTATCCGTTGGTGTAAACAGCTTAAAAATCGGTGTAATAATTTTTGAGTTTATCGCGAACAGACAAACAGACACGCGGTGGAGGACATTGTTTTTTTTATATGTAGTGATAGTGATATTGTATCTATGAAGGATATCATGAAGAAAAGAAAATATCTGGTTATCAATCAATCAGAGGTAGTGACGTCGACGAGGTAGGTACTAAGGTTCTGTTTCATGTATTTTGTTTATCTGTCTCATCATTCATGAGTCGTGATAGCCTAGTGGTTGTGACCGTTGACTGGCAAGTCAGAGGTATCGGGTTCGAACCCAAGGCACCTCTGACTTTTCGTAAGTTATGTGCGTTTTATAAATTAATTATCACTAACTCCGTGCCTCGGAAAGCACGTAAAGCCGTTGGCCCTGCGCCTGATCTCTCTCCGATCGTGTTGGAAGGCCATCCCATCGGACCATGAGAGTGAGGGAATAGAGAGTGCAGCTGTGTTTGCGCACACACTTGTGCACTATAATATCTCCTGCGTAATTGGCTAATCTCCGTTGAGATTGGCCGCTGTGACCGAAATTCGGTTAGGAGGTTATTATCTGTCTAATTGTGATAGCCGTGTGGTATGACCGCTGACTGGCAAGTCTCGGGTACGATCCCAAGCGCACCTCTGACTCCGAAGGTAGCTGACTTTTCATAAGTTATGTGCTTATTATAAATTAGTTATGTGTGAGAAGTGTGTGTTTATGTGTTTTTGTACTTGTCTTACCATTTTTCTCAAAAACTTCTCAATCGATTCTTTTTCATTACACATACAGCTATGCTTAAGTCTCGTAAGTTATTGTGTGTGAGGAATAAATATATTTTTATTTCATAGGTCGCGGTGACAAAGAAAAAAAAGAAAGAGTTTTTGAACTGGATATTAACTAAAAAGTTTGATAGCCGTCAGGAAGCAGAACTGGCTGTAAAGACAGAAGGCGTGTGGTCCTTGAATTATAAAAATAAAACGGAAGACGGCAACAAGATGTACTTTAGGTGCAATAAATTAAAACGCCGTGGTCCCCAATGCTCAGCAAAAATGTATTTATTAATGGATGCTACAACAGATTCCGTCCTCATGTTCAAAGCTGACTCCAACCATGATCACGACGAAAAATCCGACTTCCTAACTACCCACGGTTTAAGCGACGCTGTAAAAACAGAAATAAATAAACTATTTGATTTAAAAATGAAGCCAAAGGCAATAATGCAAAAACTGCAAAATATGTCACTCAGTGTTAAAATGTCGCAGCTACGAAATTACTTGAGCGATCTACGGCGAACTGTGCAGCAGTCAACTATAAGCATGGGGGAACTTGAAGCTTGGATCGTTTCCCATTTAAAGTTACCTATTGATAACCATGAGGTTTTTGTTGTATCCTATCAAATTAATAGTAATGTAGGACCGACTTTTCGGTTTGCCATTTCGACGAAATATTTAATCCAAATCGCTAAAGATGCCAGTATCATACACGCAGATGCCACGCAAATTATCTGGCAAGGTTTCCCTCTTTTGATTTGTGGCACTACTGACCAGAATCGTAATTTTCATCCTTTATGTCTAGCAGTTTCGAGCAGTGATCAAAAAGAGGATTTTAAAGTCATTTTCGATGGGCTTCGGAAAGCTATTCAAGAAGGTTTTGAACAGACTTGGGCACCAAAAGTCCTAATCTGTGCTGCTGAAAGTATCCAAAATGCGTTCCTCGAGGTTTTTGGAGACAATGTGGTGGTCCGCAAGTGTTGGGGACATGCAAAGAAAAAAATTCAAGAGACAGTTGATAAGGTGGTAAGCAAGGAAGTGCGTGGTGAAATTTTGACTGATGTGGAAGTATTGCACTCGATAACCGATCCAAATACATTTGATGCAGCTTCTGAAGCCTTTTTGCTAAAATACAAACACCAGACTGAGTTCATTCAGTTCTTTAGGGAGCAGTGGTTGGGACAACATCGTAACTGGTTTTTGGGAGCAGCTCCCAACTCCCCATCAACCAACACCGCTTTGGAAGCATTCAATAAAGCGATTAAAGACAGCGATATCTTACGAGAGCGCTTTCCTCTATCCCGTTTTTTAGCAGTGGCAGAAGAAATGGTCAACAAGTGGTCCATAAAATATACTACGAACCCAGAAGGAAATGAATTTGCCAAAATTCCTTGTATAAGTCTCGAAAATTGGACAGAATCTTATCATTGGGCGAAAATGTCGAAAGAATTATCTGTGCTCTATAATGACGACCATTATACGTACTACCAAATTCCATCTGGTCAAGCGCAATCTTGTGAAGTTTTTGTTAAGCATGAGGATACCTTTAACAATTTCAAAGTTCAGAATTTCAGCAAGTGGGTAGTCTCACTGCCAATTGAAAAAGATAATTGGAAACAGGGAAAATGTACGTGCCCAAATTTCTATGAAAAGTACTTTTGCAAACATGTGATTGGATTAGCTATACGTTTAGAGTACGTGGTTCCGCCACAAGAGGTCAAAATCATTCCCGTAGGAGAGAAAAGGAAACGAGGGCGTCCATCGAAAGCCAAAAAAGCTTTGATTATTGAATGATTTTCATCATCAAGATCATCATCATCAGCCTGTATTAGTCCACTGCTGAACATAGGCCTCTCCTAATGCGCGCCACTATTGTGGTATTTGCCCATAATCGCCACGCTGGACAAGCGGGTTGGCGATCGCAGTAGCAGATGATTGCTGTTACACAGAAGGATGCTGCTGCCCATCCTCCGGAGCTTTCCCTTTGTTGCTTCTTACGACATCTCATCATCGGATATCTCATCATCTAGAGGATAAGCAGCAGCATCCTTCTGTGTAACAGCAATCATCTGCTACTGCGATCGCTAACACGCTTCCCAGCGTGGCGATTATGGGCAAATAACTCCAATGAGCGCACAATAGTGGCGCGCATTGAGAGAGGCCTATGTTCAGCAGTGGACTAGTACAGGCTGATGATGATGATGTTGAAAGGCAATAAATCTCTGATGATTCAATAGTACTTAGATAGTTAAGCTATTTGTTTACATATAAGATGGTATTAATTCGTTTTTGTGATTCTAATTTAATTAGAATAGACGCTGGGTCCGGGAGCCCGGAATATTTATAAAGACCTATCTGGGCGTCTGGTCGAGGCAACCTGTGACCGAAATGCTGGTCTGTACCTGGCCCAAAGGCTGAGTATAGCTATTCAGCGAGGCAATGCAGCCAGCATTTTAGAAACGTTGCGTACTGGTAGCGGTCTGTTAGATTAAGGGTTTTATTTTTCTTTATTTATTATTAAGATTGTTAGTTTTGTATATATAGATAGTTTTATTAAGTATTGTTTATTTGTATTTTAAGTTACTTAATTAAAAGTTTTAAATTTAATTAGATAATATTTGTATTATTATATGTAATAATAAATATATAAGTGATCTCTTAGACTATTATTAAATCACCCAATCTATTCTCACCTATACGAAAGAGTCTATTATTGGATATAGTAAAATATTTGTTATTAACTTAGCGCAAAAAAAAAACTTGTTGCTGGAAAAACTAAATTAATTATTATTTATTTATTTTATTATAAGATGTATGCTAAAGGTGAGCTGGATAAAATACGACACACTAAAATAAGAAAAATAACTATAGCAACAAACGCTCTGAGTTACGCACAAAAATTGAAATGGAAGTGGGCAGGACATGTTGCGAGGCTAACTGATCTTAGATGGACAAAAAAAGTTACATTCTGGAACGGCCCAATAGGCAAAAGAGCAAGAGGGAGACCTATTACAAGATGGGAAGACAAGATTAAAACGACAGCTGGTCCAAACTGGAGACAAATAGCTCAAGACAGAGTCAAATTGGCATCACTGGAGGAGGCCTTTACCCTTTATGGGGTTCCGGTAGATTAAAAAATAATAATAACAGAATAAACAAAACTAAAACTAACACATGCATAGATTATAAGAAATGTAAATTTACTGGAAATAAAAGGCTTTTTTATTTTATTTATTTTATTCTTGCCGCACAAATTGACTGCATGCTGCCTGATGGAAAGCAGTCAGTAAGTCCCATAGTGATGGCCATCATCCCAGCAGCCAGCATAGCAATGTGGCATGATGGCCCTCACCTTGACGGCCTTGAGAAAAGCTTTTTCACGCCCCGCTTAAAGGACCCAGGATCATAAGTGGAGGGAAACACGTGGGCTGGTAACGAGTTCCACATCTTAATAGAACGGCAGAGATAGGAGGCGCCGAACCGTTTGATGCTGAACCGTATAAGAGTGTCACCTCAACCCAGCACGTGTCGTTTAGCAAATACTCGTAAAATTAATTTTATAGCTGACCAAAATGTTATAAAACCCATATCACGATTTGCTAATCTATTATTAACTAGCGACCCGCCCCGGCTTCGCACGGTTACTCTAATATGCATGTATTATACATATAAACCTTCCTCTTGAATCACTCTATCTATTAAAAAAACCGCATCAAAATCCGTTGCGTAGTTTTAAAGATGTAAGCATACATAGGGACAGACAGACGCGGGAAGCGACTTTGTTTTATACTATGTAGTGATGTTCCCGTAAATATATTTTATGTGCTATGGCATCAAATTTAAAGCTGCTCGATATCACGTTTCCTGCTGTACAATCAGTTATTTGTAGCGCGCCACTGGCAGCGGCTCAATTTACTTAATTTGCTGATAGATTACATTTTGGAGATGACTGAAACCTCTTTATTTAGCTGATCGTTTGAATTATAGCCAAAAAACATTAAATATTAAAAAATAAACATAAAAAAAAACTTAATTTAAAAGACCGCTTCCAGTGGGCAATGTCCCCAAAACGCTGGCTGCATTGCCCTGGACAGCGGCTACTTATTTGAGCCTTTTGGGGTCGAGACGCTAGGATCGTGGGGGCCAGAAGCCCGAAAATTTTTTAAAGACTTAATCGGGGCTTGTGGTCGAAGCTACTCGGGATCAAAACGCTGGTCTATACCTAGCTTAGGCTTAGCATTGCCATTCAACGTGCCTATTCCGGAGCTGGTCTCTTAAAAGGACCCGGGACCTTCCTTCATGCGCTGATGTTGATCATCGGGGCGGTTTTAGTGAGGTAAGAATCGCACACTACCCGGTCTTTTCCCCGGAGGCCGGGGGCCTGAAGGTTTCCCCCGAAAGTGCCAAGCGAAACCGCAAGGGTGCGAAAGAGAGGAGGTGAAACGTAGTCATTGATATGGAACGATATGATAAAAATATATTAGAAAAACTGACTAATAATTTAAATGGGGAATTGTGAATCTGCCCCGGGCGGCAAAAAGTCACGCTACGCCACTGGATGCAGTTACTTCTAGCGCACTATCATAGCTTAAACTATAAAACTATTGTTATATACAGGGTTTTTGTAAAACACCAGCAATCGCAAAAAAAAAATCAGCTGTTCCGTCATGTGTTGTTGCTGTTGAGTCATGTGAACATAAATGTATGGAACAGTTGATTTTTTTTGCGATTTCAGGGTTGGTCCCATAGTAAAAGTTGTTCATAATGATGAGTTTAATGACCCCTTTTAAGGATGCTGGTGTTTTACAAATAACCCTGTATAGTTATAAATAAGGGCGGTACATACGCAATTAACATCGAAGGTACATTCGAAGCCCGAGGTGAGAATATTGGTAACATTTATTCACAGCGAAGCAAAGTGAAAACATTAAAGTTAGCTAAAAACGCGCTCATTAAAAGAACGCCAGCGATGAAAGCTGAGCCAGAAGATATGAGCGAGGGAGACGACGAAAGTGATCAGGTACATCCTTTCTTACTATTTAAAAAGGTAGGTAAATTATAGAAACTTTTTTATAAAGTACTAACTACCCGGCGCGGCTGTACACGTAATTATCCTACTTCAACGCCTATTCTACCCTACTGTACCCCTACCCTACTCCACCCTTACCCTACTCTACCCTTACCCTACTCTACCCTTACCCTACTCTACCCTTACCCTACTCTACCCTTACCCTACTCTACCCCTACCCTACTCTACCCCTACCCTACTCTACCCCTATCCTACTCTACCCCTACCCTACTGTACTCTTACCCTACTCTACCCCAACCCTACTCTACCCTTACTCTACTCTACCCATACCTTACTCTACGCCTACCTTACTCTACCTTTACCCTACTCTACTCCTATCCTACCTTACCCCTTTTTCTCACCTTTGAAACCTTCCCTGGACTTTCACACATATTTCAAAACCAAAATTATCCAAATCGGTCAAGCCGTTCTCGAGTTTTAGCGAGACTAACGAACAGCTATTCATTTTTATTTATATAGACTAACTACCCGGCGCGGCTGTACGCGTGATTGTACTACTTTAAATTTTTATAAATTTTTATTTATCATTTCTCCAAAAAAAATCTTACTTATATTATAAATAAATAAACAAATCAGCCTATAACTTTTCCAATGTAGGGTAAACACACTTGAGAGATTTTTCAATGGTGTGTAAAGCCATGTCAGAACCCTACGGGCGGTTTAAACTCTGACACCAGGTTGTTCATCAACCATACGATAAGAAGAAGAAGCTGAACTCAAACTCAAATTTTGTCGCAAGAGGTCGTGGGTTCAAATCCCGCTCGTAACAAATTTTTCTTTTTACAAAATTTCCTACTCTCAAAATCAAACGTCAATATTTCTTTCCACTAAAAATTACTGCTTCGTTGGTCTAGTGGTTACAAGCGCGACTGCTGAGCACGTCCTAGGTTCGATCCCCGTGTCGGGCAAAGTGTTATTGACATTTTTTGTTAGGAAATTCTCAGCAGCACGGAATCTGAAATTGTGCCCGGTTGCAATTACATGGGACTTATAACGTAGACGGCGAAACGTGGGTGTACTGCACACCTCTGCCTACCTCTGGGGAATACAGGCGTGAGTCTGTGTTACTGCGTAACATCGCTCCGCGCACCAAACGGTCGCATTGGCCGCGCCTCCCCACCAAAACCTCCTTCACTCACCTACTAGCTACTGTGCGCGCGCGTCGTCGGTCGACCTCGGTTACCTACCTATTGAAATACAACGCTAAATCTTTGTAAATAATAATAAAAAGAAAAATATATTTTGTTTTAATTACGACGAGTCAAGACATATACATACACTCCTGGAGCTTGGCATTCAAATAGTCATGTTTTTATTAATTTATTATTATTAAATTGTTCTTTCTCTTACAGTCTTCCGATGAAGGATCTACAGTTAAAAGAATGTTTGAAATACAGAAAAATGTAATTCAAACTAAACCAGTTACTAAGAAGATAGTTAAACACGTAGTTCAAGTTAATACTAGTGTTAATAAGCATGGTAAGTTATAATACAGTTAAGCCGCTCAAACGTTTTGATGTACACCCGCACTCTATATTGGAAACATGTAAAAATAATTGAAATAATACACACAGACTTATAAAATTATCACTCTCCGTGCCTCGGATAGCACGTTAAGCTGTTGGCCCCGGCTGTCAATTGTAGATCTTTGACAGTCGTTACGGGTAGTCAGAAGCCCGAAAGTCTGACAACCAGTCTTACCAAGGGGTATCGTGTAACCCAGTGTCTGGGTTGTGGAGGTCTGATAGGCAGTCGCTCCATGTAAAACACTGGTATTCAGCTGCATCCGGTAAGACTGAAAGCCGGCCCCAACATAGTTGAGAAAAGGCTAGGTAAATGCTCTATGAAAGTTTCAGTCGAGATCAATATCTTGTTTAATTGCATGTCCATCATATTTATTCCAATAATTGGGCTTCATATTTTTATAACCAACAATTAGCGTAGCGAACAAATATACACTGGGGCTGTTTAACACGTGCAGTCTTTGTAGTAGCCATCAACGAGAGATGTCACCAAACACGCCTTTAAGGCATTAAGAAAGAGATTCGTAATTTCAACTGAAGCGGGCAGGCCTCGGTGGCTTAGTTGGCACGATGGCACGGCACGCCAAGGATCGTGGGTTCGTCCCGCACCAGTCAGTTGTTTTTGCGAGTTTCTTATTAAATAACATCAAAAAATAAATTAGTTAGCGCATGCGAGGATGTGTGTATGTAGAAGTATGTGGGGTGGGTACAATATTTTACATCATTCTTGTAAGTAAACAACAAATATTTTTGTACTTTGACAGATAAACCACAACTTAAAATCACTTCTAAGCCGACAACTATTACATCTCAAAAATCGACTTCAAGCTCATCTCAAAAGCCGACTTTAAATACATCTCAAAAATCGACTTCAATTACATCCCAAAGGCCGACTTCAAACACATCTCAAAGGCCGACTGCAACTTCATCTCAAAAGCCGACTTCAAAACCAGCACCGCAGTCGAATCTTCTAACTAAAGCACCATTTAAATCTGTTGAAATCAAAACTCCTGCGCCGTTCAAGCCTTTATCTAAATCGACTTTCAAAGACAGCTTGAAGTTGGAGCGGAAAGACTTCAAACATGAAGAATTTGATGAAATTATTGATGAAGAAGAGTTTTTAGAAGAAGATGACATTGATTTGGATGAAGAGGTTATTAAATATAAATATTTAATAAGAAATTTGAAAAAACAACTGATACGGATGGGATTCGAACCCACGATCTTCGGCGTACGGTGCCGACGCTCTAACCGCTGAGCCACCGTATCCCATCAGAATCAGTCGAAATTTCAAATCTCTTTATACGCCTAGGGCGTCTGTGCTAAAACATGTAAAAAAATTCACAATAAGTATGAAGAGGTTAGATTTTTTTTTTAAAAAGCTGGTTTGGGGCAGTCTTCTTATCGTGTGGTTGATGAACAACCTGGTGTCAGAGTTTAAACCGCCTTAAGCCTCTGACATGGCTTTACACACCATTGAAAAATCTCTCAGGTGTGCTGGTTTCATCACGATGTTTTCCCTCACCGTTTTAGCAACTAATATGTAATTAATTTATAACACGCACATAACTTATGAAAAGTCGGAGTTGCCTTGGGATTGAACTCGAGACTTTTAAGTTGTCAGTCGACGGTCATACCACTAGGCTATCAGTGCTATTAAATCGATTGATAACCGTGGAATCTAGGATTCCAGATGAAAATCAGCGTCAGGCGTATGTGCCCGACATGAAGCTGATCTGGACACCCATTTGGTCCAGCCGTGAGACACACACCTACGTGTTGTCAATTTTCTTAATTTTAAGTTTAGATTTTTAGTTTTTTTTCTTTTATTATTTTAATGTTTTTTTTTATTTGTTTTTCTCATATACATCACTTATTTTGTTCGCTCATTAGGTGTTTGCCCTTAATCGCCACGCTTGACGCTGGGCAAGCGGGCTAGCGATCGCAGTAGAAGATGGTTGGTCAAATTGGTCTAGCCATTCTCAAGTTTTACAATTGCATATGTATGTAGAGCCTATCATGGAGTTTCTTGCCAGATTCTTCTCCATGAAGGGTAGGCTGCCCTAGGAACTGGCAACTAGAGTCACTCTTATAACAAACAATATTAGAATTATGACTATTCATAAGTGCCTAATGGTCTACATGAATAAAAATATTTTGATTTGATTTTGATTGATCAAGTATTGAAAAACTGGATTATTTTATCCACAGGAATTCGCCGAAGAATCGGAAGGTGACAATTCGAAGAAGCAGAGGATCATGAAGCCAGAGATGATGGATGAGGAGGTTCCCAGCGATGGAGAGAGTCACTCTGAGGATGGAAGCCTCTATGATGTAAGTACAAATACAGGACAAATATATAAACATTTTTTTTTGTGAAATTTTTACATGTTTTAGCACATGTTAGCTTATTAAATATAAATATTTAATAAGAAATTTTAAAAAACAACTGATACGGATGGGATTCGAACCCACGATCTTCGGCTAGAGCGTAAGCACGGTACGCCGAAGATCGTGGATTCGAATCCCATCCGAATCAGTTGTTTTTTAAAATTTCTTATTAAATATTTATATACATAAACATTTTTTTAAAGTACTAGCTTCCCGGTGCGACTTCAAACGCGTGATTATCCTTCAACGCCTATTTTACCCTACCCTACTCTACCCCTACCCTATTCTACCTCTACCCTACTCTACCCCTACCCTACTCAACCCTTACCCTACTCTACCCTTACGCTACCCTACCCCTTGGACTTTCACACATATTTCAAAACCGAAATTATCCAAGCCGTTCTCGAGTTTTAGCGAGACTAACGAACAGCAATAATATTCATTTTTTATATATATATTTTTTATTTTTATATATATATGTATATAGATTTATGCACACTATGCGAACACTTAAGTTCGAAATTATGTAGAAAACAACTGACTCGGGCGGGACTCGAACTGGCAATCTCTGGCATGGCACGGTACGCCATTTTTGCGAGTTCCTTATTAAATATTTTCACTTTATAAAAATGATTACTCGCTAAAACAACTGACTCGGGTGGGACTCTAACCCGAGATCTCTGGCTTGGCACGGTACGCCAGAGACCGGCTCGAGTCACGTCCGAGTCAGTTGTTTTAGCGAGTTGAGTTTTTTATTAAAGATTATCATTTCATAAAATTGTTTGTGTACCTATTTATAATACAACATATTCTTGTTCGCAGGAATTACCTTCATCAGATTCTGATGATATGGACGACTGGTTCACGTTGGACATCCGAGCGGAACGTGCCAGCGATTACTTGCCGTTGTTAGGTAATTATATTCATACTAGCTTTATACAGTTTTCTTTTTAACCGTAAACAAATCAGCTGTTCCATACATTTATGTTCACATGACTCAACAAAATGTATGGAACACCTGATTTTTTTTTGGCGATTTCAGGGTTGGTCCCATAGTAAAAGTTGTTCATAATGATGAGTTTAATGACCCCTTTTAAGGATGCTGGTGTTTTACAAATAACCCTGTATGTTTTGCTTATTACATGAAAATTTTAATAAGAAACTCGCCAAAACAACAGAGTAGGGCGGGAGTGTTTTAGATTAGTTGATTGTGTTGTTGCAGGCAGCAAGGCGCGCGCGCTGCTGCTGGGCGAGCGCGCGCGCGTGTCGGGGCGCGTGGCCACGCTGCGCCACAGCCTCAGCGCGCTCACCGACAGCGCGCGGCGCCAGGCCGACACGCTGCGCCACGCCGCCATGGCGCTCGCCGAGCTCGACGACACGCTGCGGGCCTACTGACTCGCCATGACGTTCTATTCCTGACTGCTATACAATGTGCCTCTTACCCCATTACCCCCTAACCCCCTAACACTTTACCCCAAACCCCCTAACACTTTACCCCAAAACCCCTAACACTTTACCCCTAACCCCTAACACTTTACCCCTTACCACCTTATACTTTACCCCTTGAAAATATTTAATAAGAAAACATGACTGCATAAACATGTAAACAACATACATAAAATACTTTACCCCATACCCCCTACTATCTCCCCCTTACCGCTCGATTTTCAGCAAATATGATGAAAATATTAACTCTCCATTCTACCTATAATGAAGAGCTTCAGTATACCCTTAGAGTATATATAAGAAAATATAGGGCAACCCTATAAAAGTATGAACCTTGAGCACGGGTATGAACAACGCGGCCGCGACACGAGCTCCGTTTGCGATCATACCTCGATCGACTGCGGTTCAACTAGGCTCCACGAGCGAAAAAGTTACATTTTAGCTTATATCATGGTTAACTGCTGAGTTAAATTTTGAAAAACATCTAGAAAACTTAATTTGAAAAAATGACATTTTAACATTTCTATGGCGAGACCTGCTTTCGCTCCGCACAAGGCAATGTGGTTGACGATTTTCTTGAATACTCTATGAGTATACCTCTCCGGGGCACCTTGTATACCTATAGTGTCTTTAATTAAGATTAAAAGAAGTAGCGGCATTTTTTTAAAATAAAAAGTTCATTAAATTAAGTAAACGTTATCCCTAGTACGACTTTGCAAACTGTACGATAACTTGAATGGTAGCTGGAGCCCGCTAGCGGCACATTAACGGCCTGGCCACGATGGCCTGGCTTAGCGCGGCGCGGCGAGCGGTAAGAACAAATGTACTAAAATGTTCAACGACGCCACGACTCGCCGCTCTCAGCGGCGGCGGCGGCGGTTTCTCCATTCTCCATACTTAAAATGATTTGTATTGATTTCGTGCACTCCATCCGTCGAATTTAGAATATCATTAGAAAATATATGCCTAAATACGTCTAAATACGTGGCATGGCCATCGCGCCGCTCGCAGACTTAGCCCGTCGCCGCCGCCTTAGACCGAAGTCGTGGCCACTAGGTTAGAGGGCAGCAAATTCAAGCTTGATAAACGAATATACTAATATTATACAGCGCTAGACCGGTCGTAGTGGTATTCTTTGCAAGGGACCTATGCTCGTCAGGGGCCGTCTCCACGAGCGAGAGAATCGCGGAGTTTTCATACAAAATCACTCGACGATTATATCGCCGTGTGGAGACAAACTCGTACAGTTACTATTCAATTTGATGGCACGACGAGACTATCGCCGCGATTCTCTCGCTCGAGACGTCCCCTAAGTCAGTTTTATGGCTGAAATGATGACGATTAAAGCTAAAACTTAAAAAAAAATTGAATAAAAAAAATCCAACTAAAAATCTTGAAATAACTAAGACATTTTGGAGTCGGTTCCAAGCCAAATTCTTAATGAGAAGGCTAAAGAGGCTAGAACTTGACTTGGAACTGACTATTTTTAAGATTTTTAGTGGTGCCTAAGATTACGCCCTCCAGCAAACCGTAAGCCATCAGATAAGATTAACTTCGAGTAGTTCGCATTTTTGTACTTTGGATACAATTTGGTTATTTAATTATGTTCTAAGATTAGTTTTAGTATAGTCTTGTAAATAATTACGTTAATTAAATAAATAGTTTTAATTTTAGTCTGTGTTTCATTGTAATTTAATGGATCGGAATGCTGGGCCGTGAAAAAAACGGATGAAAAAAGATTGCATGTAACAGAGATGAGAATGTTGAGATGGATGTGTGGAGTGACAAGAAGGGATAAAGTAAGAAATGAGTATATTAGGGGAAGTTTAAAAGTGGCGCCAGTAACAGATAAGTTGAAAGGAAATATCGTTTGTCTTGGTATGGGCATGTGATGAGGAGGGATGAAACACATGTGTCTAAAAAGGTGATGAATATAAGTGTTGATGGATGGAAGGGGAGAGGGAGACCAAAGAAAAGATGGATGGAGTGTGTAAGCACTGATATGAATGAAAAAGGAGTAAATGCTCAGATGACGGCTGATAGAGAGGAATGGAAGAAGAAGACATTTTGCGCCGACCCCAAGTAATATGGGAGCAGGGCAGGCGAAAGAAAAGTTTAATTGTAATTTAAGATATATTATTATACAGGGTTATATGTAAAACACCAGCATCCTTAAAAGGGTCATTAAACTCATCATTATGAACAACTTTTACTATAAGATCAACACTGAAATCGCAAAAAACATTAGCTGTTCCATACATTTTGTTCAGTCAGGTGAACATAAATGTATGGAACAGCGTGAACATATGTCCGCTTTTTGTATGGACGTTGGTTTTTTATTCTGAGAATATTCTAACCAGCATGAAACTACCTGATGCCGAAAGCCACAAAAATATGTAACCTGGAACCGCTGAAAAAATATTTTTATACCCATTAACTTTAATATTTAGAAGGGCTTGTTCGTAATCTCTTCAGAAATGTACGATAAATAGACAATGATTTTATCAAAATTTGAGGGATATAAAATTAATATTTTATGTCAAAATACTAGTTGTAAGAGCCTCTATCCAAATATATTTAACACATGCTGGTTAGAATTTTGGTCGCATAAAAAACCAGTTCAGGACAACTCTTTTGTAAATAATAAGGCTGGGACTTAGAGTAGTTAGAGTACAGATATATCTATATATACTCTAAGGGCTGAGATAGTCTTGGAAGATTTTTTTTGCCGATTCTTCCAAGGGGATAATATTATCTAAAATATTACGTTTTCATTTTGGAGATCAAGGTTCGATTGAACCGAGCGGATAAAGATGAAACAGTCAAAGAGAAAAGAAAGATCAAAACAAAGTTTTAAAATTGTTTTATTTCACAAAAATAATAGAATACAACGATCGAGCTACGATCCTAAGAATGTAGCACTCACTGGTACAGTTAGGCAAAAAAGAATCAGCAAAAATTGGGGGCGCCACTAGCGTACTTAATAACCATAGAGTATTCACGAAAATATAGAGTGATAACGTCAACCACATTGCCTTGTGCGGAGCGAAAGCAGGTCTCACCATAGAAATGTTAAAATGTCATTTTTTCAAATTTTGTTTTCTAGACATTTTTCAAAATTTAACTCAGCAGTTAACCATGATATAAGCTAAAATGTAACTTTTTCGCTCGTGGAGCCTAGTTGAACCGCAGTCGATCGAGGTATGATCACAAACGGAGCTCGTGTCGCGGCCGCGTTGTAACGTGCTCAGTTCATACTTCTATAGGGTTGCTCTATATTTTCTTATGTACTCTAAGGTCCTAACACATTACCTACTATGACGATTTTTTGTCGCCATTTCGCCAAATATAATTAAATGATTTATTTTAAGTTGTTTTAGTATTAAAATTAGTTTTTAACATTTTTATTTTAAGTTTCAGCTGTCTGCCTGAGACTCTTTTTTGCCAAGCTGTATGCTATATCTTAAGTTTAAAAAAACCGTCCAGTAACAACAAGCGACGGTAAATAGTTAACTTTTTCGATAAATTTGTCGTAATCGCAGCAAAAACTCTTCTTCGACCATTTTAACCAACTGAAGTCAGAATTTTTATCACAAATATTCGGACAAAATATATCTCTAGCAACAGTATCCATTTGTGAAGTGTTGATAGTTATAAATGCCGTGGCGGCTTTAGTCTTCGGATCATAGACCAACTGAAAAAGATAATAAAATAAATAAACCAGCCTGTAACTGTCCCACTGCAGGGCAAAGGCCTCTTCTCATACAGAGAAGGATCGAGCGTTTATCACCGCGCTTAGCTCACGTGTTTAATTTCAGATTTCCTTACAATGTTTTCCTTCACCGTTAGTCAGTGGTGTCTTAGTTTAACTATGAAAGTACATACCTATAGAAAAAGTCGCATTGGTAGGTACGTAGATTTGAACCCACCACGACACATGATTTAAAAAAATTCAGTGGATACCTATTTTAAATAATATAAGTAAATATTTTTTTTACGTAAAACGGTTTTGTCATCAAAACTAAAGCTGTATATCAAATATCAGATCAATCTGTCAACAGGAAGGGGGTGAAAAATCGATTAGGTACTAAATTAGAACCAAATAATAAACAGGTCAAGCTAAATAAAACCGTTTAAAAAAATAACCAAAGATTGATCTCATTAAAGTTTGTGATTTTGAATAAAATAATTGTAACCATAATATGCATTTAGCTGCGCCCTGATTTTTCTGTTCCAGTCCCACTCTTTTTTAAATTTAAAACCCGTTATTTGTTAAGACAAATCTGGCAACCCTAATTAGCTCTATATCGCGGACAAACACGGCTTTTTAGGGTCCCGTACTTTAAAAGTAAAAAACGGATCCCATATAGGATAACTTTGTCTGTCAAGACCCTTTATTTATAGGTACTTAATAAAAAACGTGTGGCACTCGGGGACTGCCGCGGTAAAGCTATTGCATAGCATTTTTTATCTACTTATTTATGCATTTAATAGCTTAAAAACTTAATACAAAATCACGTCTTGAAAAATCTAGACAAATAATTAGTTTTCGAAATTCGAATGTTTATATTTCTAAATGATTTGTTTTTTAATGTGTCAACATAAACTAAACCTTATTTGTTAGTACATAAGGTTTTAAACACTCGATTATAAGGTTATAAATTAATTATCACTCTCCGTGCCTCGGATAGCACGGTAGGCTGTCAATTGTAGATCTTTGACAGTCGTTACGGGTAGTCAGAAGCCCGAGAGTCTGACATCCAGTCCTACCAAGGGGTATCGTGTAACCCAGTATCTGGGTGTGGAGGTCTGATAGGCAGTCGCTCCATGTAAAACACTGGTATTCAGCTGCATCCGGTAAGACTGGAAGCCGACTCCAACATAGTTGGGAAAAGGCTAGGCAGATGAAGGTTTTAAACACTCAATTAGATTATTCTGCTATAAAGGGTGTTAGGTTTTATTTTCGTTACGGAATTTCTTGATTCGGTCGCCGCGCTCAAAGCCCGCGATAAAAGCTATGTATAATATAAATATTTAATAAGAAAATTGAAAAAACAACTGATACGGATGGGATTCGAACCCACGATCTTCGGCTTACCGTGCCGACGCTCTAACCGCTGAGCCACCGTATCCCATCAGAATCAGTCGAAATTTCAATTCTCTTTATACGCCTAGGGCGTGTGGTAATAATTTTTTTCAATTTTCTTATTAAATATTTATATTTAATAAGCTAACATGTGCTAAAACATGTAAAAAATTCACAAAAAAGCTAGGTATGTATAACCTTAATAAACATACACAACAATTACCTTATAAAAATACAAAGGCACAGGTACGATACCCTCGTCCAAGTAGATAGGCTTCATTTGTTTTTTATTGTCCGGCAACGTCAGAACTTCGTGGGCACCCGTGTAGACCACCACATCAGACCCTCGGGCTTGCACACGATACTTCAGCACCTGCAAGAGTAGACACAATATTTTTTATAAAGTATATAATGTCCTCCTGACCGAATTTACGGAGTAAGTGATAATAAAAAAAAAAAAAAAAAAAAAAGGTTTATTTCAGAAACTTGTACAACTTTTACAGTAAATCTTACATAGGGACCTCCTTTTAAGTAAAAGATATACCTGTGCTAGGAGGCCCCGCTCTTCAATGACAATTTTGTAATGGTAAAAGTGGTGTACAAAAACAAAATATAATCCAAACAAGAAAACTACTAGCAAAAAACTAAAATTAATATAATTAATAATAATTAATTTATAAAACCCACATACCTTACGAAAATTCAGAGGTGCGCGCCTTGGGTTCGAACCCGAGACCATCTGACTTGCCAGTCGACGGTCATCACCACTAGGCTAAGCTGTTGGCCCCGGCTGTCAATTGTAGATCTTTGACAGTCGTTACGGGTAGTCAGAAGCCCGAAAGTCTGACAACCAGTCTTACCAAGGGTTATCGTGTAACCTAGTACCTGGGTTATGGAGGTCTGATAGGCAGTCGCTCCATGTAAAACACTGGTATTCAGCTGCATCCGTTAAGACTAGAAGCCGATCCCAACATAGTTGGGAAAAGGCTAGGCAGATGATGACCTATCATGTTACTGTAACTTTTTTTTGTGTGTGTACATTAAATAAATACCGTTTCAAGTAGGCTCCAGTCCCCACCATTGGACTTGCTCCATTGTGGAGCGGTATTTATGTATTGAAATGTAGCCATCATTTGGGGAATCATTGAGTAATCTGCCTGGGCCGTCAGGTGACCACGAGTCAGAAGTTCCTAGAAAAAATATAATAAATTAAATTATTCAATAAGAAACTCGCAAAAACAACTGACTCGGGCGGGACTTGAACCCGCGATCCCTGGCGTGCCGTGCCATCGCTTTAAACTGTTAAACTGCGTTTAACTGAGTTCAGAACTGCAATTTGTGTATGGCTGAACCTTAGAGTATAGATATTTACTCTAAGGGCTGAACCATAGAGTATTCAAGAAAATATAGAGTGATAACGTCAACCACATTGCCTTGTGCGGAGCGAAAGCAGGTCTCACCATAGAAATGTTAAAATGTCATTTTTTCAAATTAAGTTTTCTAGACGTTTTTCAAAATTTAACTCAGCAATTAACCATGATAAAAGCTAAAATGTAACTTTTTCGCTCGTGGAGCCTAGTTGAATCGCAGTCGATCGAGGTATGATCGCCAACGGAGCTCGTGTCGCGGCCGTGTTGTTCATACCCGTGCTCACGGTTCATACTTCTATAGGGTTGCTCTATTTTTTTCTTATATACTCTAAGGGCTGAACTTAGTTTTATTGGACCATAGAATTTCTTGCCAGATTCTTCACCATGAAGGGTAGGCTGCCCTTGGAACTGGCAACTAGAGTCACTCTTACAACAAACAATATTAGAATTATGACTATTCATAAGTCCCTAATGGTCAACATGAATAAAAATATTTTGATTTTGATTTTGATTAAACTCGGTTATTAAAGTGAATGGTGAAATTGGGCCTTATTCATTAGCAGGCTATACATGTACTATAGCGGACACGAACGGTGCACCACTTTGCGATCAAAATGCTTTGAACGATGCTACGTGTGTAGGGGAGGTTCGGACAACGGGTGCAAGCGATTCTAAGCTTAATAGTGTTGCACTGCCTTTGTCCACGATAGCAACTATTTACATTTTTTGCACTACTCAATAACTTGCAGTAATCCTAGAGCTAGGCAAAAAAGAGTCTGAGGCGGTGACAGCTGAAACTAAAAATAAAAATATTCAAAACTAAGTTTGTGAGTTTGTAAGTTATTTTCAACTTAGTGTCTAAACACACTATGCCGAACGTACGCGACCGAAGTTGCGCGGCTGATTTTACGTTCCGACGTGTTCGGCTGATACGACACACTACAAGTGCCGAACTTACGCGGCAGAAGTTCAGTTGCGTTTCTTGATGCGTGTGTAGTGTGTATGACCTTCGGTCGCGTATAATGTGTCCACTACAGCTGAACGCTACGCTGAACTTACGCCCGACCGAAATTACGTTGCGTTTATAACGCAATGTAACTTCGGCGTAATGTGCCGTCAGTAATACAAATAACATTGCAGGCGTAATCATGCCGAACTTCGGTCGCGTACCTACGTTCGGCATAGTGTGTTTAGACACTTAAAAGTGAATCATTTGATTAAATTTGATGACAAAAAATTCGTCATAAAAATATTTATGCACCAAATAACTTGTAATTTTGAGTTGTAGTACGAGAAGTGCGCTAGTGGCGCCCTCAATTTTTCCAAACTCTTTTTTGCCAAACTGTAGAACTATTCTACTTACTTTATCTTTCTCCAAATATTTTGATGCCATACCAGCGCCTAAGACATTATTTAGGCGAGTTTCCTGACTTTCAAAATTGTAAAGTTTATCCATTTTCGCTTTTGGTATATACAATCCTCCTGTTGGGACAAAATAATGATCATCATCAGCCGAAAGGTGTCCACAAAGTGACAAAATAAAGACTTTTAAAGCCTGTAACTGTCCCACAGCTGGGCAAAGGCCTCTTCTCATACAGAGAAGGATCGAGCATTAATCACCACGCTAGCTCACTGCGTGTTGGCGATTTCAGACAATCTAGTCTGTAAGTCTGTAATTCTGCAATTTAATCTTTATTGTACACACAATTACCTATACAGGGCTATTTGTAAAACACCAGCATCCTTAAAAGGGGTCATTAAACTCATCATTATGAACAACTTTTACTATGGGACCAACCCTGAAATCGCAAAAAAAATCAGGTGTTCCATACATTTTGTTGAGTCATGTGAACATAAATGTATGGAACGGCTGATTTGTTTACCATAGGTACCCATAGAACGCCACAATGAATAGAATAGAATAGAATATACTTTATTGCACATCAAAAAAAAATTTCAAAGATACATAAATAACATGATCGAAAATGTACAATTGGCGGTCTTATCACTAAAAGCAATTTCTTCCAGACAACCAATGAAGATATCAGATGCTGATAACATAATTCAACAGGCAGTTTGGCGATGTGCACAAAAACTTATATACAAATACCTACATAGATACTATAAATAAATACTTATTTTAAAATCATACATAAATACCAATATATATGAGCGACTACTTGTCGTTTGCATCCACCGGTTACCCGCGATCTTGATAGTGTCGTCGGTCCACCTGGTGGGAGGCCTACCCTGCGTCTTCCAGTTCGTGGTCGCCACTCGAGAACCTTTCTTCCCCAGCGGTTGTCGGTTCTTCGAGCGATGTGACCAGCCCATTGACACTTCTGCTTGCATATTCTGAGAGCTATGTCGGTGACCTTCATTCTTTGGCGCATTTCGTCACAACTAACACTAAACACATAATATTTGTATGCTACTTCTTAATTATTAATGTAAAAGGCGATTGATTAAAATATAATTATTATGATATCATAATATGGAATGGAACCATTTTTTTTGTCGTGTGGACAACTCTATGAGTACCCCATCACCAAGGGCTGGCGATGGGGTTATATCCGACTCGCACGGACTAACCACACGTTGTTTCTCCACGAACCTCTAGGCAGAAATACGGTTTTCGCTTGCGCATCCAGCTACCCCCGCCAGGTTTCGACTCGCCCGCCCTGGCGAACCTAGAACCCTGCGTGTGCCAGACGCACTAGTTTTTTAACCAACATTTTCTTTTCATAACTTACCCTGAAATTCTGGTCTAACTGTCTTCCCTTCAAGCTTCTGCGTGTACCTACTCATAGGAGTGAGGTCATGTTTGACGTAGTATGTTCGTAGCCCAGCCTGATCAAAACACGCTTCGTATTGTTTATACACCTTCCCATTAATGAAGTGACCAACTCTAAAACAAAGTAAAAGTAAAGTAAACTTTATTGTCTTTGATTTGAGCGCTCCTGATCAGAAGGTCTAAGCAAAATGTCCAACAGCGCAAAACGTCCAATGAGTCATCATCTGCCTAGCCTTTTTCCCAACTATGTTGGGGTCGGCTTCCAGTCTTACCGGATGCAGCTGAATACCAGTGTTTTACATGGAGCGACTGCCTATCAGACCTCCACAACCCAGATACTGGGTTAAACGATACCCTTGGTAAGACTGGTTGTCAGATTTCGGGCTTCTGACTACCCGTAACGACTGTCATAGATCTACAATTGACAGCCGGGGCCAACAGCTTAACGTGCTATCCGAGGCACGGAGAGTGATAATTAATTTATAAAACGCACATAACTTACGAAAAGTCAGAGGTGCGCGCCTTGGGTTCGAACCCGAAACCTCTGACTTGCCAGTCAACGGTCACCACCACTAGGCTATCACGACTCTACGGTAACCACCACTAGGCAAAACGTCCAATGAGTAATAAGTCATAAAAGGTCCATGTAGCAAACGTCCAACTATCAGATGGTCTATATCGCAGAACGTCTAATTAGCAAATCGTCATTTTTTAAGTGTGTACAATCATGATAGAAAGTAAAAGTCACTTGTAAATTACATTTAAGGTACAGATGTTATTTATACTTATGATTACTCAGTCAACGCTTATGATAGTGTTACATCAATCAGCCCATTTTGAGCATACAATAATTTTAGAAGAAACTTATGGGAATTTATCAGAATTTATACTAATAACAATAAAACCAAAATAAGTAGAACCAGAAAATCAAGATTATCAAGGCTTATTTTTAGTTTCCAAAAATTCCTTAACAGTATAAAAACATTTTTCAATTAGCCATCTTTTTAAACGTAGTCTAAATAGCCTTAAGGGCAATTCTCTTAGGGACTGGGGTATTTTATAAAAAATTTGAACACACATAAATATGCTATTTTTATGGAAAAGTAAATTATTAGTTAATAGCACAATAGTCGTGATAGCCTAGTGGTATGACCGTACGCATAGCGCGCAGAACTAAGGGGAGAACTAAAGGTTCTGGAATGGAGACCACGTATCGGCAAGCGCAGCGTAGGACGTCCACCCACAAGGTGGACAGACGACGTAATTAAGGTCGCAAGAAGCAGCTGGATGCAGGTTGCTTTCAACCGGCCAATCTGGAAGTCATGGGAGGCCGATGTTCAGCAGTGGTCTTATGGCTGAAATGATGATGGTGATGACCGTTAACTGCCGTAACCCAAGACACCTCTGACTTTTTCTAAGTTACCTACGTCATCTGCCTAGCCTTTTCCCAACTATGTTGGGGTCGGCTTCCAGTCTTACCGGATGCAGCTGAATACCAGTGTTTTACATGGAGCGACTGCCTATCAGACCTCCACAACCCACATACTGGGTTACATGTAAGTATGTTTGTAATTATGTGAGCACCATGTAGTCCTTCCAACTTAGTTTTTATTAACGTGATGATTGCTGTACGGCTTGGGTATGTCATGCTCACAGAAATGTTCTGATAGCGGTGGCGTTGTGTGTCGGGTCGTTTGATTCCCTACAATATGGTTGAGTTAGGCGATGGCTGATGCATGCGTCATACTCGTGAACGGGTGCCGTCTGTTGGGACTGGTCAGCTCATAGCTGTTACGGTAATTCTATCAAAAGCATAAATATATTTAAGATGTACTTGTGTTTAGTCGACTGACATTGTTCTCACATAAGACCTCAGAACAATGTAACCTAAAATATTATAAGCCATTTATTTAAAAGAGCAACCATGGAGTTTCTTGCCAGGTTCTTCTCCATGAAGGGTAGGCTGCCCTAGGAACTGGCAACTAGAGTCACTCTTATAACAAACAATATTAGAATTATGACTATTCATAAGTGCCTAATGGTCTACATGAATAAAAATATTTTGATTTGATTTGATTTGACACGATACCCCTTGGTAAGACTGGTTGTCAGACTTTCGGGCTTCTGACTACCCGTAACGACTGTCAAAGATCTACAATTGACAGTCGGGGCCAACAGCTTAACGTGCTATCCGAGGCACGGAGAGTGATAATTAATTTATAAAACGCACATAACTTACGAAAAGTCAGAGGTGCGCGCCTTGGGTTTGAACCCGAGACCTCCGACTTGCCAGTCAACGGTCACCACCACTAGGCTATCACGACTCTTTATCACTTCTAAGTTACCTACGTGAGTGTTATAAATTAATTATCACTTTACTACGTCCCTCGGAAAGCACGTTGAACCCTAATATTTTTGTATTTTTTTTACATGTATAGCACATGATAGCTTCGTCGATTGACACGGTAAGTCGAAGATCGTGGGTTCGAATCCCATCCGTATCAGTTGTTTTTTCAAATATTCTTATTAAATAACTAGCTGCCCCGCGCGACTTTGTACGCGTGATTATTCTACCTCTACGCTTTTTCTACTCTACCCTATACAACCCTATCCTTTTCTACCCCTACCCTACTCAACCCCTATTCTACCCCTACCCTACCCTAGGCTACCCCTACTCTACCCCTACCCTACCCAACTCTACCTCTACCCTACCCTACCCATACTCTTCTACTCTAGGTGGAGGCGGCGGCGAAATCCAACAAATCAAAAACCATGAAAATCGGTCCAGCAGTTCTCGAGTACACCTACTAATATTCATGACTTCAACTTGAAAAATGGCTGAATTTCATTTAAACTTTGATCTCCTATATTTACTCCCCATAGTGGTTGAATATCGAGATATCCGTTAATTAATTATGCCACTTTGATTTTCTTTCTAATATTGAATTTCCTACACAAACTTTCACCCCCGCCCGCTTTCCCCCCTAATAGATAGAGTTTTCAAAAAGCTGAAACACGTCTTATTTGTTAAGCAAAACGCTAAATACTAAGTTTAATAACGGATTTTTATACCTACAAACTCCCCTTTTATATCTCTTTAGGGGAAAAAAATCAAAAATTTTTGATACACGTCTTTCTTATTTTTAGCGCATAAGCTTAATACTTACTTATTTTTATACCTGTAACTTAAAAAATAACGAATTTTCCATACAAACTTTCATCCCCTTTTTTATCCACTCAATGGTAGATTTGAAAAAAATAAACTATGCTCGTCTTTCATCTAACAACCGAAAAGCTGAATACCAAGTTTCGTACATATAACTTTAAAAACGACGGACTTTCATACAAACTGTTATCCCCCTTTTTACCCACTTAGGGGTGGAATTTCCAAAAATCCTTCCTTAGTGCACGCTTAGGGTACTTAAAGAATATTGTCTCAAAATTTCGAGTCTCTAGGTCCACCGGTTTAGGCTGTGCGTTGTCTGTCAGTCAGTTAGTCACGGTACTGTTTTATAAGTATAGATATAGCACGTTGAACCTTTGGCCAGAACTAACTACCTTCGGTTTTCGGGTCACAAAATGCTAACGTTGTATAATTAAAAAGAAAGCAGAGTCGTGATAGCCTAGTGGTGGTGACCGTTGACTGGCAAGTCAGAGGTCTCGGGTTCGATCCCAAGGCGCGCACCTCTGACTTTTCGTAAGTTATGTGCGTTTTATAAATTAATTATCACTCTCCGTGCCTCGGATAGCACGTTAAGCTGTTGGCCCCGGCTGTCAATTGTAGATCTTTGACAGTCGTTACGGGTAGTCAGGAGCCCGAAATCTGACAACCAGTCTTACCAAGGGGTATCGTGTAACCCAGTACCTGGGTTGTGGAGGTCTGATAGGCAGTCGCTCCATGTAAAACACTGGTATTCAGCTGCATCCGGTAAGACTGGAAGCCGACCCCAACATAGTTGGGAAAAAGGCTAGGCAGATGAATGTATAATTAAAAAAAAAATACTTACTCGTAAATTTTGGCGTTTGCATGACAATCATTAGGCTTTAAGGTGACCTCAGGTTTCATGTTGCATCGAATTTCATCAAAGTTTATGTTAATCTGCACTGTAGTCCTTTTTCCTCTGACAATCGACACTTTGTCATATTGAAATATTTTGCCTGCAAAACACTTGAGTTCCTAAAAGTAAAGAATAAATAAAATAAAATAATAAATCTGCCTGTAACTGTCCCACTGCAGGGCAAAGGCCTCTTCTCATACAGAAAAAGATCGAGCATTAATCACCACGCTAGCTCACTGCGTTTGCGATTTCAGACTATTTAGTCCAGGTTTCCTTACGATGTTTCCCATCACCGTTAATCAGTGCAAGTGGTGTCTTAGATTAACTAAGAAAGTACATTTATGACATTGAAAAATCACATTGGTTCGAACCCAAAATCATGTGCTCATAAAGGGTTCGTTACCAAAACAAAAAGATTGAAAAAAAGATGAAGAAACTAGGCTAGCCTGGAACTAAAGTGGTCTACGTAACATATTTGCTAAATCCACCCTTTTAACCGTACATTTTAACCGACTTCAACAAAGGAGGAGGTTCTCAATTCGATTGTATTTTATTTTATGTTTGTATATTTAGAACCCGCTCATTTATCGATTTGGAAATAAATTTTTTGTTTGAAAGAATAAAATATCTACTTATTCCCAAATAGGTCCCATAGAAATATTGTCATGATCTGATCATGAACTTCGGAGATAGAGAATGGAACTCCTCATAGGATTACAGCAGAACTGTTGTAACAAGTAAAATTGCTTTGTTTATAAATACGTGTAGTCAATGGCTGAGAAAAAAAATAAAAAACCGACTTCAAGCTTGAAATAACTATAGGGACGTTTAGGAGTCGGTTCCAAGCCAAGTTCTTGCCTCTTCTTACCGATAATTTGCTACCTCGCTCGCATATTGAAGATATAAAATCAATGAATATATTTTTGTGAATTTTTACATGTTATAGCACATGAAGGCTTATTAAATATAATTATTTAATAAGAAAATTTGAAAAAACAATTATAAGTTAGTATCCCATCCGTATCAATTGTTTTTTCAAATTTTCTTATTAAATAATTATATTCAATGAATATAGTTATGAAAAATCGAACTACACCATATGAAGGAGAACAACATTACTAAGTTTCAGAAAAAAATTCAGCTTGATCAAAACATGTTTTCAATTAAAAAATAGCTTTAAGTGAATTTTTATTTTAATCCATTTCTATGCATGAAAACATGTTTCGATCATGCTGAAACTTATAAGTAACGTTGTTCTCCTTCATATGGTGTAGTTCGATTTATCATAACTAAGTTTTTTTTTTCTAAGTGTGGCACTAGTTATGACTTTGTGCTTGTGTGAAATTATATTTTTGATGGCAAATAACGGATAGGAAAGGGAATTTTGTAAGGGTCAGGAAAGGAAGTATTTTAATATTTAGGAAAAATATATATTATATAAATAGACATACATAAACTAAATCTTTACCTATATCATTTTTTAACAAGAATGAAGATATCAACTTATAATATTTAATAGTCATTATTAAACAAGAAATACAAGTAGGAAGGGAAACATTCTGGGAAACAAGAGAACGGAGGAAGGATGAATGATCATGACGGGAACAGGAGAAGAATATGTGATCCAAAGTACCAACATCATCTCCACACTCGCAAAGATGGAGATGCTTTACAAGCTTCTTAGATTTGAAGTAAAGTTCTGTAGTCGTAGTGATGACGTATCAGAAAGTCAAAAAACAAGCGGAGGATAGAGAGAGGTGGCGATTGCTCCACCGACAAGAGCCTAGCTCTTAAAATATACAGCGTGTAACAGAAGTCCGAAATAATATATTAAGGGCGTATAAGGTACCCTATAAACAATCCTTGAGCATAGGTTTTGGAACCGAACCCCAAACAATTCTCGAGTAAACCATGTTCAAAGTTTTCACCAAAATCTTTCAAATACAGCCCTAGACATCAGCTGAAAGGTAAACCAACAACAAATCTGGTTATTTACTTTCAATAAATTCTTTAAGTAAGCACTAGGCACGCGTAGGATAAAGAAATCTGTCATTATTGAAGAAAATGAAATCAAAAGAATTATTTTGTATGAAAAAAAAATGCCTCTTTTGCATTCAATATTTTCGCAGGTGATTCTCTTCATGATATACATACATGCCCCCTTAAGTATTATTTCGGACTTCTGTTACACGCTGTATAAGAAGAAGTCGGAGGCCACAAATTTACAAAGTATACCCTTGGAAGAATAGTATTTACCTACAATACAAGATCTACAATATGGAACTTAGCATAACTATATTCATTGATTTTATATCTTCAATCAACTTCAATGTGCGAGCGAGATAGCAAATTATCGGTAAGAGGCGTCATAAGAACTTGATTTGGAACCGACTCCAAGATTTCAAGCTTTTAAAGTAGGTATTCGTAGTTCCTATTTATTAAATTAAATTAATACTTATTTAAGTATCAAAGACTCATAAGGTAAATTCTGTGGTATTAGTAACAATTTTCCTTATACCTATATGTTAGTAATACAAAAACAAAACAAAAATAAAATAAAAACGGATCGGAACGGAGCAGAAAAATTATTAAAGGTACATAATCATCATCTGCCTAGCCTTTTCCCAACTATGTTGGGGTCGGCTTCCAGTCTTACCGGATGCAGCTGAATACCAGTGTTTTACATGGAGCGACTACCTATCAGACCTCCACAACCTAGTTACTGGGTTACACGATACCCCTTGGTAAGACTGGATGGCAGACTTTCGGGCTTCTGACTACCCGTAACGATTGTCATAGATCTACAATTGACAACCGGGGCCAACAGCTTAACGTGCTATCCGAGGTACGGAGAGTGATAATTAATTTATAAAACGCACATAACTTACGAAAATATATATATAATATTCTCCTGACCGAATTTCGGTCACAGCGGCCAATCTCAACGGAGACTAGCCAATTACGCAGGAGATATTATAGTGCACAAGTGTGTGCGCGAACACAGGTGCACTCTCTATTCCCTCACTCTCATAGTCCGATGGGACGGCCTTCCGACACGATCGGAGAGAGATCAGGCGCAGGGCCAACAGCTTTACGTGCTTTCCGAGGCACGGAGTAAGTGATAATTAATTTATAAAACGCACATAACTTACGAAAAGTCAGAGGTGCGCGCCTTGGGTTCGAACCCGAGACCACTGACTTACCAGTCAACGGTCACAACCACTAGGTTATCACGACTCAGAAAAAAAAATTGGGGGGGGGGGAATATATATATATATTTACTTACCAAGACTTGAATTTTAGTATTAGTCCCGGGAGTACCAAAAACGATTTGTCTATCTTTTCCCGAACAGGCGGCTAACACCTTGTCACTGGTTTTAAAGGTAATTGCCCCACTAGGGGAATTAGGGGTAATAAACTTCTCATCACGAATGAACACAGGCCCTGGTTTCCCAAAATCCTTATTCAGGGATAAGCTGCAATCTAGAAATAGTATAAAATTTTCAAATTTAAAAAAAATAAAAATTTACAAAGAATTATCGGGACGTCTGGTCGAGGAATCTCGTGACCAAAATGCTGGTCTGTATCTGGCCCAAAGGCTTAGTATTGCCATCCAGCGAGGCAACGCAGCGATCTTTTGGATTAAGTTTATCTTTTTAATTAGTTTATATAGATAGTTTATTTCTAGGTGTATGGCAAAAAAGAGTCTGGAAAAATTGGGGGCGCCGCTGGCGCACTTTTCACACTACAATTCAAAATTACAAGTTATTTAGTGCTTACATATTTCTATGACGAGTTTTTTGTCATTAACTATAATCAAATGAATCATTTTTATGTTATTTTAGTACTCAAAAACTTAATTTTTAAGATTTTTATTTTTAGTTCCAGCTGTCACCGCCTCAGACTCTTTTTTGCCAAGCTGTAGTTAGTTATTATTCTTGTGCTCGACCTTTTATCTATTTCAATAAAGTTCTTAATTACCTAAAAAAAAAAATATATATATATAATTATTTAATAAGAAAATTAAAAAAAACAACTGATAGGGATGGGATTTGAACCCGTGATCTTCGACGTACCATGTCGACGCTCTGATCGCTAAGCCACCTTTTATTAAATAATTCAATTTAATAAACTAACGTAACGTGTAAACGTAGTTTTTAAGATTTTAATTTAGCGACAAAACCTTTTTTGTTAAATAAAAAAAAAAAAATTTAGTTCCAGCCTTAGAGTATATAAGAAAATATAGAGCAACCCTATAGAAGTATGAACCGTGAGCACGGGTACGAACAACGCGGCCGCGACACGAGCTCCATTTGCGATCATACCTCGATCGACTGCGGTTCAACTAGGCTCCACGAGCGAAAAAGTTACATTTTAGCTTATATCATGGTTAACTGCTGAGTTAAATTTTGAAAAACGTCTAGAAAACATAATTTGAAAAAATGAGATTTTAACATTTGTATGGTGAGACCTGCTTTCGCTCCGCACAAGGCAATGTGGTTGACGTTATCACTCTATATTTTCTTAGATACTCTATGGTTCCAGCTGTCATCGCCTCAGACTCCTTTTTTGTCAAGCTGTAAATTAAATATTTATTGCCACTTACCGCTCTGCACATCACAAATAAAACTAATAAATAAAATTGAAATTATTGCAAAAAAATTTGGTATGGTACACATTTTAACAGCGCGTCGCCGTTGCGCTGTTGGCAACCGTTACAAGCTATCAAATAATAATTAAAACGTATTAAACATGTATTATTTATATAGTTTATAGTAGGTAGGTACATAGTAGGGGGACGACAAACAAGAATGAGTCATTTAAAATAGTTATTTGTGCAACAAGAGAGCAAAGTCGTTTATTGCTGCGAGTGCTGATTTTGAATCCTGAGCAAGCGAAGGATTCAATGATTGAATCACGAGCGTAGCGAGTGATTCTAAAGTTGAATCCTGAGTGTGGCGAGGGATTCAAAGGCACGAGATGCAAAAAACTTTGCTCTCGTGTAACACACATAATTTTTCACTTCAGCAGCGAGAACACTTTAGAAGATAATAGTAGTTTATGTAACTGTTACATTAATAGTATAGGTACACGACTGTTTTAATACCTAGTTATGTGCAGTTTCATACACTACTTTATCTACCAACACTCATAAAAATAAGTAATAACCTAACCTAACCTAATAATATAAGGTCAATTACCTTGATAGAATTTTCTTCATTTTTGTGTTAAAAGATGTTCGACATTTTCGTTGCTGCTAACTAATTGCCAGGAAGAGTTAATTTTTTCTTATTATTACTGACATTTTCAGAACTTTTTAGCCCAGAATAAGTTTTTATATCGATAGTAACACAATTATTAAAAAAGTAAACAAACATTATTTAGAACATGGCGCCCAAACTCAGTTCACCGCGGATGCGCCCTGGCGCGCGCCACCACAAAAAATTACGGCGCCACGACAGAAAACGCGGCTTTCTGAAAAAAAATAATTAAAAAGTTACTTTGTCTCACAAGGGAGCAAAATCGCATTTTGCTCACTGATTTCAAGCAGCAAAACCTACATGTTTGAGCTACCTACTGAAGTGAAAAAATATTTATACATTTGAGTATTTGTTAGAATGAATCACTTTTATTTATTAAAGAGAGATTTCTGACTGACTGATTCATTCATTAATTTTACGTTATCATTCCTATTTACGAGGGCGATGGAGGTCCGGCAGGGCCCGGCCGCTGTCCGCCCCCTTCCCTAGAAGATGCAGGAATGCTCACAAACCGTAAAGTAATATCACTTATGTAGTCTAATAATAAGCAAAAACGGAAGATAATTTCCTAATGGAAAAACCCAATAACACTTTGCCCGACTCGGGGATCGAACCCAGGGCCTCGAGCTCAGCAGTAGCGCTTGCTAGCACTAGACCAACGAGGCAGACATGTTACACGTTGTATATTATATACAGGGTTATTTGTAAAACACCAGCATCCTTAAAAGGGGTCATTAAACTCATCATTATGAACAACTTTTACTATGGGACCAACCCAAAATTGCAAAAAAAAATCAGCTGTTCCATACATTTTGTTGAGTCATGTGAACATAAATGTATGGAACAGCTGATTTTTTTTTGCGATTTCAGGGTTGGTCCCATAGTAAAAGTTGTTCATAATGATGAGTTTAATGACCCCTTTAAAGGATGCTGGTGTTTTACACATAACCCTAAAAACAAAAAAAATGAATTGCTGTTCGTTAGTCTCGCTAAAACTCGAGAACGGCTTGACTGATTTGGATAATTTTGGTTTTGAAATATGTGTGAAAGTCCAGGGAAGGTTTAAAAGGTGAAAAAAAGGGGTAGAGTAGGGTAGGGGTAGAGTAGGCGTTGAAGAAATAAGTCACTACATAGTATAAAACAAAGTCGCTATCCGCCGTCTGTCTGTCCCTATGTATGCTTAGATCTTTAAAACTACGCAACGGATTTTGATGCGGTTTTTTTTAATAGATAGAGTGATTTTTAAGGAAGGTTTATATGTATAATACATGCATAATATAGTAAAGAAACACTGATAAATTTCATTGCACACGTGTGAAGCCGGGGCGGGTCGCTAGTAATTATATAAAAGCGATTGCTTGACGATCAGCGACGCGTTGCGCACTCGTTGAAAAATACCGTCTAATCTCGCGACCGTGCCGTGCCGAGCCGTTCGACGGTCAGCGCAGCCCCTTAATATAATCACTGCACTGTTATCTGGTATCATAGCAACCGATTTGATGTCAGCTATTTTTACCCGACTACAAAAAAAAGGAGGGTTATGATTTTAGCAGCCTATGTATGTATGTAAGTTTGTTCATCTGTTCCCTCGTAGCTCCTGAACTATTTGTTGTAATTCAATAAATAAGGTGTCTATCGATGCGTCTTAATGGTCTGCGGGTTATAGGATATATGAAATTTCGTAAAATCAAATAAGGTGGATTTTAAAAATAAATTAACTAGTCAGCTCGAAAAAAATAAAGTTAAGGTAAATTTATCGTGTTTGTTATCAAATGGAAGGTCTTGATGAGCACATTCAGAATATGTATATGTTGCAGTCAAAACTCTTAGCCGGTCAAAAGTACTTTTGACTGGCAAAATCAGGCAAAAGTACTTTTGACTGCACAGGTTGGTCAATAGTAGTTTTGCCGGTAAATTATTGGTTAATAGTGCTTTTAACTGTAAATTTGCGGTCAAAAGTGGATTTGACTGACGCTCCTGGTCAATACTACTTTTAACCGCTAGATAGTCAGTCAAAATTACTTTTAATTGGTAGGAGTGGAAATTAAAGGGCACTCATTTAAAGGGGCAGTTGTAAATAGCGGTTTTGGTAAGTTAAAAATTATAAATGGCACGTTTAATAACTAGTTCAGCAGTTAAAACTAAGCAGTAAAGTAAACAAAAATGAGTAATAATAAAAAATAATGAAATGGATCAGTGAATATATAATTGAGTAGGAAAATAATTAAATAGGCGGTACAAAATATTGAATGAGCAGTTACGTGTGGTAAAATAGTTTTTGTGATAGGCTATCATTTAAACGATAATTTTGGTAAGCTATAAAATTGATTTTATTTGCTAAATCTAAATAAATAAAATAATAAAAATAATCTTTATCATATAATCGACGGAGCCTCGCTTCGCGGGGCTCCTACTTCTGGGTGGTTTAAAAAAAAATAACAACGAAGGGGAAGGCGAGGTCTATTCGCTCGCTTCGCTCGCTCACACGACCCCGCCGACCCTTCTAACCTAACCTGTCCGATTCGGGGTGCCCTAAAGTCCATACACAGAATCGTAATCTGCCGAACTATTTATCGAACTGCTCATTCCATTATTTTTACCGCTCATTCAGATATTGGACCGCTCAATTATTTTTAGAATTGACTTTGTATGATAAAATAACCGACTGACACGACTGACTGACACGACCATTCAAAACTACTTTTGACGGAATCAGTTGGTCAAAAGTACTTTTGACCAGCTTCATTGGGCAATAGCACTTTTGACTGTTATTTCAGTCAAAAGTACTATTGACGAAAGCCTATGGTCAAAAGTACTTTTGACTGATTTTGCCAGACAAAAGTAGTTTTGACCGGTTAAGGGTTTTGACTGTAACATATATATTATCTATATATTCTAGACCACTTCTTAGAATATCAGGCTTCTAACTACCCGTTACGACTATCATACATATATGTAATTATAACACTGCATACAATGTGAAAACGTGATAACAATAAATATTTACTAATTAAATTAAAGTTTCTACAGAACATCACTGCCTATTAAATTATGATTATATTTTAAAATAATGTTAATTAAATTGAGATTATTTTCGTAACTAGATGGCGTTGGTTTGCGGTTTTGTGGAAGTAAGTAACATAGAGTTCAGTCGATTATCTGATAATCACTGCACTGTTATCTGGTATCATAGCAACCGATTTGATGTCAGCTATTTTGTCAATATTTGACATTCACTTCAGTGTAAAGAAATTGTACTGTAATCGATTGAAATAAATAAATGTTTTTATTATATAAATTGTAAATAAAAATGAGTGCAGACACGATCTTGGAAGGGCCAAGGAGGCGGCATAATGTCGCGAAAATACGGGTCCACGATTATTTATATGGTAAGTTTAAAAAGCCGTGTGATTTCCGGCCCAAGAATAGAACCACTCCTACTCGTCCCGCGGGTGTCGTAAAACGCGACAAAGGGAAAGATCCGGAGCATGGGCAGCAGCATCCTTATGTGTAACAGCAATCATCTGCTACTGCGATTGCTACGCTTGCCCAGCGTGGTGATTTTGGGCAAATACCTCCAATGAGCGCACAATAGTAGCGCGCATTGGGAGAGGCCTATGTTCAGCAGTGGACTAATACAGGCTGATGATGATGAAGATCAAAAATATAATTGTTATGTGCTCTTGATGTCGAATTTCATCAATTTGTATCAGCGGCTAATCTTAACCGATATTAGCCATCTGCACAGTAGTGTTGATACAAGATGTCCCGCTTTTCAGCCCTCCCAAGACACGTCCCGTCAGCACATTAAGCGGGACGTCTAAAGCCCCGCTTTTTCATCTAAGTACCCAATTAGGCGTTGTTACCTACTTAAAAAAAATCCCCCTAATGATAGCCTCTAAGTGTTTGTCGAGGCTCTTGGCTATTAAACTATTGGCCGACACAATGATTGATGCGGAGTCCACATCCCACATGTCGACAATCTCACGTGCCAAGTCAAGATACTTTACTTCTTTTCTTTATCTTTTCGATTTCCGTGAGATTGCCGTCATGAGGGACGGCGATGTCCACAATCATTGCGCGGCGCTCTAATCGATCTAACACTAAGTTATATCAGGCTTATTGGCTACAATAGTCCTGTCAGTGATGATAGATCGATCCCAGTACAATGTGGCACGTTTATATCTTATTTATTGGTTTTCCTACATCGAGAGAGAGTCGTTTTGACTGGCAAGACAGAGGTCTCGGGTTCGAACCTAAGGCGCGCACCTCTGACTATTCATAAGTTATGTGCGTTTTATAAATTAATTATCACTCTCCGTGCCTCGGATAGCACGTTAAGCTGTTGGCCCCGGCTGTCAATTGTAGATCTTTGACAGTCGTTACGGGTAGTCAGAAGCCCAAAAGTCTGACAACCAGTCTTACCAAGGGATATCGTGTAATCCAGTATCTGGGTTGTGGAGGTCTGATAGGCAGTCGCTCCATGTAAAACACTGGTATTCAGCTGCATCCGGTAAGACTGGAAGCCGACCCCAACATAGTTGGGAAAAGGCTAGGCAGATGATGATAGTTTTCCTACATGATTTTCATTAATTTTATTCATAGATTCGGCGTTCATCGTGTCGGGGGCGCGGGACTACGCGCGGACAGCATTCAAAGCAGCGATGGCATCAGCGCAAGTGGTTCGTATCTCTTTCTTTTTCTTAAACTATTTGGCTTTTTTCTAGCAGCAGCCCCGGATCTACGGGGCAAGCTAGGGCTCGTGCCCCGGACGGCACACAGAGCGCGGCAAATTCAAACTTGGCTTATTCGTTAAATATACACGCTACTCACTGTACTCTCTATAAACTACTCGGATTATACAGCGCTAGACTGGTCGTAGTGGTGTTCTTTGCGAGAGATCTATGGGCCTCTTGCAAAGATTATTAGATACAACGCTTTGCACTTGCAAAGCGACTTACGTGCTTACGTGGGTGTGGGTCCAAATCTGGCTTACCAATGTAAGGTTTTCAATGTCTTATGTTCTTACTTTCTAAGTAAATTTAAGTCACCACTGTCTAACGGTGAATGAAAACATCTTAATTATCGTAACGAAATGTATGATTTATGAACTAGCGTACCTATTGTGATTAATGCTCGATCCTTCTCTGTATGAGAAGAGGCATTTGCCCTGCAGTGGGACAGTTACAGGCTGATTTATTTTATATTATACACGACAACAGGACGATTGACATTCCTGTAAACCACGTAAAGAGTATCATGTTCTTTACCCGTATACAAATAATCAATCAAATCCAACAAATACTTTAGCCGCAGGAAAATTAAATCTTCTATTTACTGATCTTTAGGTTTTAAAATGTTTAGATGGACTGTGTTCGTTTTAATTTAATGTCGTACATCCAGAAACACATTGTATGTTTTTTGTACAAACAATTTTGTGTGCTGTGGCCTGTGATATGCATGTAGCACTACAGGATTATTATTAATACAAGTGCTAAGTGCGACCGAGATTAGATAGAGGGCTAAACGGATGAGCAGTTCGGTGAGGCGCGGTCAGATACTATTGCATGATTCCTGCTGTGTTAAACAAAGGCGCATGCTTGACGCATTTTATTTTTTTCCTCATTAATAACAAGCCACACAGCGCATGCGTGTTACATTTTGTTTTTTTTCCTCATTATTAACTAACTACCAGTGTAATCATTTTTCGGATTAATATAATATTGGTGCTGATTCTCTTGTGTCACAAAACACCGAGAGTACAAAAGTAAAGCTACGTACATTGGGCGCGCGAGCAACGCACACATAGACATCGTTCACGGACACGAAATCTCAGACTGACTCGGAGTACTGCGCCACAACTTGGCACGCGCTGCACTATACGCATCGTAATATTTTTTGTGCAAAAATGGAGCACCGAAAAAAAAGTTATTACAATTGTTGTGTGTTGAAATGTTTAAATTCGACTTTAAATAGTCAATTTTCGTTTTTTAAACTACCAGTTGTTTTAGAGACGTTAGTAGGTTTGTAATTTTATGATTAGATACGTGAGTAACACAAAACACGGTAGGTACCTAAGTGTTTATGATTTTTATAGGTGGGTACCTACCTATTTGCCTATAATCTATTTACATTGTATTGTATTAGGTATCTACAAAATGAAAAGAAGTGTTTATCATAATAGGTACTGTTATCGAGAAAGAGTCGCACATCTTTTTACGTAACTATTTAGCTTTTTTGGGTGGGTCGCTAGGAAATAATGTACCTACTCGTATCTACTATCTACCTAAGTATTTAGTGCAAATTACTCTTACGCTAGTGAACCAATAAACCGTTTGCTCAATATGTATACTCGATGATATCAGTTTTACAATAATATATGTACCTACAATCAATCTAAATAATAATATACCTACCTACGCTCGACCCGCTCGCCACCACAGACATATAAGAGTAGCAGACCATACATTAATCACTAGTTATATTTATATAGATGGGTATAATCTTTTTTCCTTTTCTTACAAAAGGACAACTCAATATATGTATCTCGTTCTTTCACCTATTGCAACACTCACACACACATAGACAAAATATGAGGCGTAGTCTATTTTGTGACGCCGCCATATTAGTTAAGCTACATAAGCTACATCGATTCGAATTATTATCATCAGGTTTTCGTAAAAAATATTGCTCGGTTGAGAATTAAATGGTAAAATAATAATTTTATAAAATGGTAAAGTGCAGTGCCTATCAGTGTGATAGTGCTAGCTATAACAATACACCTGGATTGACCTTTCATCGGTAAGTTTTATGTTGCTTTGTTAAGATTAAAAGCTATTCGGTTCTCTCTGATGAAGAGTTCAAATAATTAGTTATTGTTTAATAGCTTATTACATAGATTTTTAAATTTGGAGCTTAATCGTATATAATTTTGACCTATAACAACAGAAATAAAAGCATTTATGAGTTAGTTTGTTGTAAAGTTGCAAATATTGACAGCTCAAGTACTACAATATTATCGAGGGACGGATTTGGGAACAATTCAAATGATTTTTTGTAGATATGGTACCTATACCTAGATTGTTAAATATTTACGACATCATATCCATAATAATGCAGAGCACAGATTGTCAGCTGTTATAATAATAATCTACAAAAAATAGTCGCAGAAGTCTTAATTATTTTCATTAATACCTATGTCGATCATTCACATTTTTGTAATTTCAGGTAATTCAGATCAAAATTAAACAGTATTAATAAATCTACCAGGTTGTTCATCAACCACACGATAAGAAGAAGAATAAATATATCTATTTTTATTATGTCGTGATTATGTCTTATTCACCATGTCCTAAATGCGGCCCTGGCATAAATAGTTGTTCAATGTGTGCGTTTTGCCTACGCTGTTTAAACTTTATATTAGGTCTGCTACTCTTATATGTCTGTGCTCGCCACGGAAAGATGATGGAGCGGCGAGCGCGGCATCCCTAGCGCGACCGCCGAGAGTAGGCATAAAAAACGCAGTACATACATGAGCTTTACTTCTGTACTCTCGGTGTTTTGTGCTTGTGTAACGAGCTAAACTAATTTTAGTCTATCCATATCTCTTTCTAATAAACACCATCGAAAAAGGACAGCAAATAATTAGAGCTGTCAAATTAGTCTATGTCCTTGCAATTGACGTGAAATTAGACGAGACCTCTTGACATGCCGACTAAATTCTCTATGATATAACGCAAATGGACTAGTTTGACAGCTCTAAAAATCTTCTATCCTTTTCTAATGATCTCTGTTAGAACGAGAGATGGCAAGTCTACATTAGTTTAGAGCGTGTACAAGAGAAGCCGAAACACCCAAATTTGAATTTGATTTGAAAGGTAACAAAAAATATTAAATTAAAAAAATTAAAAAACTGACGTGGTGACGTGCTTCAAAAGTTGTCCTTATTACCCGTGCAAAGCTGGGGCGGGTCGCTAGTTAATTTATAATACGCACATAACTTACGAAAATTCACTAGGTGCGCGCCTTGGGATCGAACTCGAGACCTCTGACTTGTCAGTCGACGGTCATACCACTAGGCTATCAGTGCTTACTTTTAATTTTTTAATTAATCAATGATTTGATCAATTTCAGGTCATACAACCGATATATGGCAATATGTTTTCAGAAATGAGAATTCGTCCGAGAATGCAAGTTGGTAAGTTGATACAGGATCATTTTCTTTAAAGAACGATACTAGCTAAATATGATGTCCACTACTAGCTAAATATGATGTCTAATACTAGCTAAATATGATGCCTACTATTGAGTAGGTATATTATTATATCTACTGCTAGGGGTAGATATTGTGCCCACTTGTCCTTGTTATATTTTTTCTTTTTTTTAATTCTAATGTATTTCTCTTTATTAAAATGTATTTTGCCTTAGTTCTTCCCAATTTTATATTCTTTTTAATGTATTTCTCCTTAATTCTACTCAATTTTATGTTTTTGTCTCGAGTGTCTGCTGAGTCTAAATAAACGTTTCTTTCTTTCTTTCACTACTAGCTAAACTATTATACCCACTACTAGCCCGTTACTAACACAGCTAAAAATTTTGCTAAAATTATTTTTTAGTATACCATCCGAACTGCCGGCTACCAGATCATATAGACAGATCCTATGGCGCCTATCTGAAGAAAGTGAGGGAAGCCAGGAGTGTACCAACGCCACAATTCAGTGGAAAAGATCAATATAAATATACTGCTGCGTAAGTAACTCATTCTCAGAGCCGTGTGGTTTCCGGCCTAAGAATAGAACCACCCATACCTAGTGGCCACGACTTCGGTCTAAGGCGGCGGCGACGGGCTAGGTCTGCGAGCGGCGCGATGGCCAAGCCACGTATTTAGACATATTTAGACGTATTTAGGCATATATTTTCTAATGATATTTTAAATTTGACGGATGGAGTGCACGCAATCAATACAAATCATTTTAAGTATGGAGAATGGAGAAACCGCCGCCGCCGCCGCTGAGAGCGGCGAGTCGTGGCGTCGTTGAACATTTTAGTACATTTGAGCGGCGAGTTCGTGGCCAGGCCGTTACTCGTCCCGCGGGTGTCGTAAGAAGCGACAAAGGGAAAGATCCGGAGAATGGGCAGCTGCATCCTTCTGTGTAACAGCAATCATCTGCTACTGCGATCGTCAACCCGCTTGCCCAGCGTGGCGATTATGGGCAAATACCTCCAATGAGCGCACAAACGTGGC
The DNA here is from genome assembly GCA_936450705.2 of Protodeltote pygarga. NCBI lineage: Eukaryota > Metazoa > Arthropoda > Insecta > Lepidoptera > Noctuidae > Protodeltote > Protodeltote pygarga. The sequence continues at coordinate 5,223,837 of OW388277.2, forward strand.
GCGCATTGGGAGAGGCCTATGTTCAGCAGTGGACTAATACAGGCTGATGATGATGAAAAATGATGTAACTCTTTTAACAAGCTAAAATAATAACTCGACTGACTAACTGCTTCGTTGGTCTGGTGGTAGCAAGCGCAACTGCTGAACATGAGGTCCTGGATTCGATCACCAGGTCGGGCAGTGTTTTTCGGGTTTTTTATCAGGAAATTCTCAGTTACAGCACCAAGTCTGGAGTTGTACCTGGTGAATGGCAATGATTCGGTAGCTTAGTTGGTAAAGCGATGGCACGGTATGCCAAAGATGGCTTGTTCAAGTCCCGCCCGAGTCTGTAGTTTAGCGAGTTTCTTTTTAAATAAGAATATTTTTTTAAGAATAAGAAAAAGAATAATTTATTGAATAATTTTTGTACAAATATTTTTAAATAAGCTTAATTTGACAACATGTCTATAATAATAGGTACCTGAATTAGGATAATCCTGTATCTCAGGTATTAATGATCTAAGTAAAAACAATAAACAATAATTAAATATTTTCTAATAATCTAATTTTCTAATTTGTAAAGTGAACAAACTTACATATTTATTTTATTATTAAATTTTATTACTACTACTATTAAATTAAATTACAATAAACATACAATAACAAATATTAACATCCTGGATTTTTTTTCAGCCCAAAGAAGCTGCTGGCAATGCCTACAACCACACCAGACTTCCATCCGACTACGCCACATTTTATCCCCATGGGACCGACCAAACCAAGAAATCGGGGAACTCAGAGTATATTCAGGTAAGATTTTTAAGTAGGTAGGACGTATACATCACTGATAGCCTAGTAGTATGACCTTAGAGTATATAAAAAAATATAGAGCAACCCTATAGAAGTATGTGTGAGCACGGGTATGAACAACGCGGCCGTAACACGAGCTCCGTACCTCGATCGACTGCGGTTCAACTAGGCTCCACGAGCGAAAAAATTACATTTTAGCTTATATCATGGTTAACTGCTGAGTAAAATTTTGAAAAACGTCTAGAAAACATAATTTGAAAAAATGACATTTTAACATTTCTATGGTGAGACCTGCTTTCGCTCCGCACAAGGCAATGTGGTTGACGTTATCACTCTATATTTTCTTGAATACTCTATGGGTATGACCGTCGACTGACAAGTCGGAGGTCTCGAACTCAAGGCCACCTCTGACTTTTCGTAAGTTATGTGCGAATTATAAATTAATTATCACTTACTCCGTGCCTCGGAAAGCACGTAGCGCCGTCGGACTTGAGCCTGATCTCTCTCCGGTCGTGTCGGATTGCCGTCCCATCGGATTATGAGAGTGAAGGAATAGAGAGTGCACCTGTGTTTGCGCACACACTGTGCACTATAATATCTCCTGCGTAGATAGCTAATCTCCGTTGAGAATGGTCGCGGTGACCAAAGTTAGGTCTAGAGGACATTCGTTAATTATAAAAATGTTACAGGGAATCGTCAGCCCAAACCATACCTTGGCAACCAGATGGCAAAGCCTCCAGGTTTTGTGATAAGACGCCGGAAGTTCTTTATCTCGATAAATTAGAATGGGGTGAGTATTCTCACTATTATTTAGACTAGTCTGCTTACAGGACTGCTAGCAGTGGCCTATTTTGAGATTCAGCGCCCTGGGCCTGTAACATTTGTCGCCCCCATATTAGGGTTGTTGAGGAAGTGAATATGAGGAAGAGGGAGTTCCAAGCACAAATCTTGAGGATGAGGATATTTTTTGAGGAAGAGGAAGCGGATGAGGTAGCGGATGAGGAGTCGGAAGAGGTAGCGGATGAGGAGGATATCTTCTTCTTAGCGTGTCGATGACAACCTAAATTGAGTCAGCCCAGAACTGGGCTACGAGATTGGCGCCTTCAGTAGCGTCCATCAGTTCAGTTCAGATGATATGATATATACAGACCCTACAGACGCTGTCCTGTACACACACACACAAAAATTAATTACAAGATCATTTTTCAGTGGACCTAATTGTGAATCTAAACCATTCTTGAATCGCCTTGAACACACACAAAAAAATCATCAAAATCGGTCCAGTCGTTTAGAAGGAGTTCAGTGACATAGTGAAATTCCTCTTATTTTGAGGAAGCGATAGCGGAAGAGGATTTTTAGTTTTTTTTTATTAGGAGGATGCGGTAACGGTTGAGGAACTCAAAATATAGCGGAACTTCCGCATTATGAGAAAGCGGAAGAGAAATCCTCAGCAACCCTACCCCATATACACCCGTACAGCGTTTTGCTGTCCATCAAACTACAATCAAACAATTTTAAGTTTTTGTTAATTAGGGTCGATGTTGCGCATTTGGTTACGGACCCGCTTTCGCCATTGTGACTTCTTTCTTAGTTAATCTAAGACACCATTGAGTAACGGTGAAGGAAATCATCGTGAGGAAACCTGGTCTTAATAGTCTGAAATCGCCAACACGCTGTGAGCTAACGCGGTGATTAATGCTCGATCATTCTCTGTATGAGAAGAGGCCTTTGCCCTGCAGTGGGACAGGTTTCAAACTGGTTTATTTATATTATTACTAGCGACCCGCCCCGGCTTCGCACCGGTGCAATATACATATAAACCTTCCTCTTCAATCAGTCTGTCTATTAAAAAAACCGCAAAATCCGTTGCGTAGTTTTATAGATTTAGCATACATAGGTATATAGGGACAGAGAAAGCGACTTTTGTTTTATAATAAGTATGTAGTGAATAGTGATTATTTCATATCTACAGAATGCGGCATGCGCGTGCGTGGACTGACTTGGTAGTTGCCATATAGTAAATATGACCTTGACTGCGTAAAAACTGCAGCTAAAATTTAACTGCTTACCAAAATTCTAGCGGCCATATTGCTTGACGCAGCAGAGGGTTCCTTTCCTAATCTAGATTAAGTTAAGTTTGAGAATTATAGTGACGATCATGTTATTCTCAGGTCCAGGATGCCCTTATCGTATTGGGGATTTGCCAGCTGACTTCCACACCACAGAAATCATAAACAAGTAAGATTTTTTTTAAATTAAGATATGCATGTGCCGTGTGGTTTACGGCCTAAAAATAGAACCATCCCTACTCGTCCCGTGGGTCGTAAGAAGTGACAAAGTGAAAGATTCGTAGTCCGTCGTCCCATCGGACTATGATAATAAGGGAATAGAGAATGCACCTGTGTTTGCGAACACACTTGTGCACTATAATATTTCTTGCGTAGTTTGCTAAGCTACGTTTAGATTATCCGCTGTGACCGAAATTCGGTCAGGAGAATATTATTATTAATTTTTAAATAATTTATTATTGGTTACGGACCCCGCTTTACTTTGTACTTTCTTAGTAAAGTTAATCTAAGATATTACTGACTAACGGTGAAGGAAAACACCAGTGATAAAAATAATCAGTAAAAAAGCAGTGATAGCCTAGTGGTATGACCGTTGGATTGCCAAGTCAAAGGTCTCAAGTTCAAACCTAAGGCGCACCTCTGAATTTTCGTAAGTTATGTGTGTATTTTAAATTAATTATCACCTGCTCCGTGCCTCAGAAAGCACGTTAAGCCGTTGCCCCGGTTGTCATGAAGATCTTTGACAGTCGATATAGGGAGTCAATACCCTCATAAATGTAAAATCCTGACAACTGATCTAACCTTAGAATATTGTATCCCTAAGGTTGCGGAGGTCAGATAGGCAGTCGCTCCGTAGAAAACTGATATTCAGCTGCATCTGGTTAAATTAGAAGCCGATCCCAATAAAATTTGGGAATAATATGGCTAAGAAGGTGAAGGAAAACATCGTGAGTAAACCTGGACTTAACAATCTGAAATCACCAACGCGCAGTGAGCTAGCGTGGTGATTAATACTCCATTCTTTTCTGTATAAGAAGAGGCTTTTACCCTGCAGTGGGACAGTTACAGGCTGATTTATTTATATTATTATTATTATTTAATCTTACCAGAATGCGACACGCGCGTGCGTGGACTGACCTGGTAGACAGGGGAAAGTTTCCTCGATGGATGAAGAAGAGAGACGCCATAATCAATGACGTCGAAACCAAAGACTGGATATTCAGGGAAGCAGTAAGTTTTTTTTTAATTAATAAAATATTGGAAACGTGACTACCCCGTCAGTCTGGAAGTAGCAAGCGCGACAGCTAAGCACGAGGTCCTGGGTTCGATCCCCGGGTCGGGCAAAGTGTTATTGGGTTTTTCCATTAGGAAATTCTCAGTAGCAGCACGGAGTCTGGAATTGTGTCCGGTTAATGGCAATAGGCCCCCTATTATATGGGACTTATAACATAGCCGGTGAAATGTGAGCGTACTGCACACCTCTGCCTATCCCCTCTGGGGAATACAAGCGCGAGTCTATAAATAAAATAAATAAATAAATTGGAAACGTTTTTAGATATACAAGATTTTTAATTAGTACATTCGCTGCGGCAGAATTGGATCCAAACCTGCTAGTGCGGTATGAGACAAATACTGCCCGTATCTACAATATTAGAATTTTGTGACCCGAAAACCGAAAATAGTTTGTTCAGAATCAGTAACAGAATCGATTGCAAAGGTTATGTACCTATGTTTGTCCCAAAACATGCCAAAAAAGGTTGGACTTCCATTTTTCCCGCGATCCTTGGCGTGCCGTGCCATCGCTTTACCAACTAAGCTACCGAGCTCTGCCTGCTTCACTCGCCTCTAAGGCGATTCGTAATTTCAAATAAAGCGGGTGGGACTCGGTAGCTTAGTTGGTTAAGCGATGGCACGGCACGCCAGGAATCGCGGGTAACATACATACATTATAATGAACCAATGATTATTTTTTCTTTCGAAGTCCTAGCACATTTTATTGATATCGTTCATATTTTTTCATCAGTGCCAATATTAATATTTAATAAGAAATTTGAAAAAACAAATGATACGGATGGGATTCGTAACCACGGTCTTCGGCGTACCGTGCCGCTGAGCCACCACCGTATCCCATCAGAATCAGTCGAAAATAGGTGGCCAATTCCTGCCCTTAAAATCAATCCAGAACGCTGGAGACTGCAGTAATGACTATAAAGTGATAATTACTTTTAAAATAAAATAAAATATATCGCAACATTCATATTTCTCTAGAGCATGCGAGGAAAAATTGCAAAAAATATAATAATATGATAATTGATTTGTGTGGTATTTATGTTGATTGGGTTTGCCTTTAATCAAAAATAGAACGATTTTAAATTCGTCATTTTTTTTTTCGTTTATGGCTTCAACTATTCGTACTTTTCCACAGAGGATTTATTTTTTGGACGGTTCTACATTTGAACTTGTGTTTGGATACACGCCTAAAACAACGCGGTGCGGTGACAAAATGATAGTGATATTCATTATGCATGTGTGTATCTGATCATTCTATAATTATTTTACGATGACAAGGCAAGTTCAAAAAAAAGTATAAGTAGTTTAACTAAGGCAAACAATTTATTATAGCTTCGTAGAAATATAATATTAAAGCTGAACAATATTGTTAGCCTCAACTATAATAGTACTTTATGCAACTGTTGTATAATAAGGGATATTAAAACACGAATGTGGGTGTGATAACGGTATCACATGAGTGTTTTTTTTTTCAAATTCAAATTGAAACGCGCGTGAAAGACCATGTTCTTTTTTTGAAATTCATACATAGTCACGCATCGATAAGTAAGAATGTGGCTGTCTGCTAAAACCCTTTGCGCAAAAGTGATCGAAAAAAAATGAAATTCAGTACAACATTATATTATCATCCGTTTGGATGATTTATTGGTTCTTTTAATTGGGTTTTAATTACATTGGGTGTTTTTAATGTTGGCAATAATGTAACTGTTTCTAATCTTTTATAGAGGATTTAAAGTGGGAGTAGATAAAAATAAATATCATAACGTCGACGGAAAACACGGGCTGTATGGACTAGATTCATTTGCCTTTCCCGCGCTTTTGGATGAACTAAATAAAAAAATATTTAAAAAAAGCAAAGTCTTGAGCTGATCTGATCACGTTTTACTGTGCTATTTTTTTGTGACTCCGTTATATATTATATTACTTGACCCGCCGCTATCGCCTATTAGATTTTCGTTTACGCCTTTGATGTTAATATTCTGTTGTGCATATTGGACTTGTTACTCTGCTTACGGTTTGGATTCGATGTTCACGATGTCAAGATGTCTGAATTGTAATCTACTAATCAAATGCGAAGGCATAATATAACAACTTTAACACCGCAGTTACAAAATACATTGTCTGAATGGCTTGGTATACTAGAGGTAGGTATGCACCAAGTGGTATTTATAATCATAATTCACTTTACCTGTCATTGATATATTTTTTACTGGCAAAGTAACTGCGAAAATGCTTTACTAACGTGATGATTCCAGGATTGCTAATTGATAGTTTCGAACAGAGTTTACGGCGGCGGTGTTACGGACGCTCTTGAAATAGTTCCGTTCGAGTTCGAAACTAGTCAAGCAATTGCGAAATCATACTGTGAATAAAACTAGCTACTTAGATAATTCTTTAAGTAGGTAATTATTTAAAAATAGTTATTTCATATTTTTTAGCTTCCCCCAAATGGATTAATTTGTACTGCCTGTTATGTATTGTTGAATCAACGGTTAGAAGAAGGTATAAATGGCAGAGTTTGCGGCCACCCTATGGTGTGTGTTGGTTGCGGACGCTCTGTTATGGGGAGGCGTTACGCTGTGCGACACCATACTCTTGAAGAAAACAGTCCAGTAATAAATATTTTTTCTCATGGAATAAAAATAAAGTATTATTTCAGTGTTTTATTATTTCCCTTTCTTCACTTATAGTTTTGCCAGACGTGTAAGAGAAGTATAAGTATGAGTAAAGCTTGCTCTCTTTAGCCATATAGCTTCGTCAGGCGCTGCTTCACACCCACGGGGAAGCGATATAGCGCTAGTGGACACACTATAGCAGCATCACGTGTAGGTAATTATTTTCAACAACGATACCAGGATTACAAAATCTACTTTTATACAATAAGGCATTCACTAACATCGGCTACGCTATGGCTTACAACCTTTAAGCAGCTTCTGCTCATGAATTCGCTTCAGAGGACTTTTCAGCATAAAAACCCTTTCCATGAAAGAATGATATGAAATGATAAGTGGTGTGTCAATGGGTGTGGTTGTTTATCAGCGTCATATATATATACACATATACCAACATCTACAATATAGTTTACACATATAGATTTAGTTTTCGTCACGTACCAGTGAGTTTTTTCTGATGTTTTCTTTTTATATTAAAGTTCCAGAGCGTAGTGCCTTGCAAAAATTGTTAAAATGCAGGTTTGTAAGTTATTGCTATTTATAATTTGTAGGCGCTAAAATATTTTTTGGTAAGCAAATATAAAATCCCTCGCATGCTCTCTCATCGTAAAACTTACACAATTAAAAACTTAAGCCTGTAAACTATAACGTAACATACTATATGTGTCTACACATTGAGTATTTATTGAGGGCACAGCGCTATCCAAATTCTGTCCATGTATTTTCAAATCTCTTTCTACGCCTAAGGCGTGTGGTATATATTTATATTTAACTAGCGACGCGCAATATACATATATATATACCATCCTCTTCAATCACTATAACTATTAAAAAACCGCATTAAAATCCGTTGCGTAGTTTTAAAGATTTAAGCATAGTTACATAGGGATATAGGGACAGAAAAAGCGACTTTACTTTATACTATTTAGTGATAAGCTAACATGTAAAAATTCACAAAAATATAAGTGTTAATAATTAGGTGGGTGCTAACATTAGGTTAAGTTACAAAGATTTTACCTTTGTTTACCTACCTACAATAGACGTTTTGTGCTTAACGAATTCTTTTTACAGGAGATAGATGAACTCCAAGATATTCGATTGGAGTTGCTACACCGCTTACAATTGGAGCAGAGAGAGAAGGCATCGAACAGAACCAGCACGATGCTCGCCAAGCTGTGGGCGAATAAGAAACAAGAGATGGAGAGGAAGATTGATATAATACGAAGAACTAGAGATAGAGGTCTATTAATTTATTTTACTAGCTTCCACCCGCGACTACATCTGCGTGAATTTCGGTAACCCTACTTATTACAATACTGCTAATCCCCCATAATTATTATAATAAATTGTACCCTAAAACCTGACTTAGTATTTAACAAATATTTTTGCCGAATTTCAACTATCTGTCCAGTAGTTTTCGCGCCAATCTCTGACAGACAAAAAGACAGACAAAGTTTCTAAAAACTACATATTCGGCTTCAGTATCGTTCATCGAACATGTAGCAATTACTTTTTTCCAAAAATATTTAATGTAAGTACAGTTTTTACTTTGTTAAACGATTTTATTAGGTATATGCATAGATTTTTTAACATAACATAGACTCACGCATGTATTCCCCAGAGGGGGTAGGCAGAGGTGTGCAGTACACCCACGTTTCACCGGCTATGTTATAAATCCCATGTAATAGGGGGCGAGCCTATTGTCAAACCGGGCACAATTCCAGAATCCGTGCTGCTATTGAGAATGTCCTAATGGAAAAACCCAATAACACTTTGCCTGTCTCGAGGATCGAACCCAGGACTTCGTGCTCAGCAGTCCCGCTTGCTACTACTAGACCGAGGCCGCCCGTAGGTCTCTGACATGGCTTTACACGCCGTTGAAAAATCTCTCAGGTGTGCTGGTTTCCTTACGATGTTTGCCGTTTTAGCAATTTACAATTAACTAGTTTTTTTGTGAATTGTTTTACATGTTATTATATAGCACGTGTAAATCTCACTCTCTCGCTCACTCATTCACTCGCACTGAGTCGGATACGCAATGTATTCCAATAGATATTACCACACGCCCGCGCGCCCTAGGCGTAGAAAGAGATTTGAAATTTCGACTGATTCTGATGGGATACGGTAGCTCAGCGGTTAGAGCGTCGGCACGGTACGCCGAAGATTGTGGGTTCGAATCCTATATTTTGTATCAGTTATTTTTTCAAATTTCGTATTAAAAATATTATATTTATAATTAATTTATAATACGCACATGAATCAGAAAAGTCAGAGGTACATATCGAACCTATGACCTTTGACTTGGCATTCCAACGGTCATACCACTAGGCTATCACGACTTAATATTAATAATTTACAGAACATCGAAAACTGGTAGCTATACACGAAGGTGGTGGCAGAGCTGGCTTAGTAGCCCGAATGAGGGCTGCAAGAGGAGGTGGATCGATGACCTACGCCACCCAAGACCCTACGTCAGACATCCACGCGCCGTTAATAAGACATGGGTACCAGGCGCGCAGAAGGCACGCGGAGATCATCTACGATCCTACTCTGTTGTGTGAGTTACCTTTCACAATTTATGCTATCCTAGTACTTTTTTAAACCCAAATTTTTTGAAACACTAACTACTCTACGTTCCAAAACACAAATCACTGACGTAGCTCACAAGGCCGCGAATTTGAAATGGCCTATTAGGCGTGACGAAATATTTTCAAATCTTCTTCCGTAATGTAGGTACACATTTACTATTTCCAAAAAAACCTTTATTTCGGTAAGGCAAATAATTTATTTTAAGTTACTGATCTCTCTTTCTAACAAAGAAGATATTTATTGTGAAAATACGGATAGAACATAAAATATCAATTATTATCTAATTAAAATTATCTATATATACAAACCTATAAACTAAAACCTTAAAAATAAATAAATATACAAAACCCTTAATCTAAAAGACCGCTACCAGTAGGCAACGTTCCCAAAATGCTGGCTGCATTGCCTCCCTGAATAGCTATACTCAGCCTTTGGGCCAGGTACAGACCAGCATTTCGGTAAGTCATTTTTCTAATATTTTTTTAAAAATTCGAGATAATTCGCGCGAATTCTCACGAATACACGCGCAAGAATTTGACATTTTGATGCGCTTCGACTCTGATGCTAGTATGAATTGACGTTTAGTGTGCGCAAGTGCGTGTAGACATTTTATTTAGATAGAAATTATTTCTAGTTCTATTTTTTCACCAAACAGCTCTAGAAGACCACCAAGACATAGCGGATCCCCCGGCGTGGCTCGAGATGTGTGGCCAGGACTTAAAAAAGACCTGTTCTGGACACAACCTGCTTCGAGACCCTAATATACTTTGTGAACGCGAGACCAAATGGAGCGAACAGTTCCTGGAGAACTTGCATAATGATTTGAAAAGTTAGTATGCCTTTATAATTACCCTGAAGGCGTCGTCGTAAAGTGTCGTGTAGTTTCAAGCCTAAGAATAGAACCACCCCTACTCGTCCCGCGGGTGTCGTAAGAAGCGACAAAGGAAACAATCCGGAGGATGGGCAGCAGCATCCTTCTGTGTAACAGCAATCATCTGCTACTGCGATCGCCAACCCGCTTGCCCAGCGTGGCGATTATGGGCAAATACCTCCAATGAGCGCACAATAGTGGCGCGCATTAGGAGAGGCCTGTTCAACAGTGGACAATACAGGCTGATGATGATGATGATGACGTCTTTTTCGATCGCTAGTCACATTTAATTTGAAATTTGTTCAGAGGCCCGTCTTGGCGCTGCTACAATGACAGCAGGCCCTCTCCATGTCCTCAAGCCTCGCAAGGAGTACGTGGTGGAACGGCCTCAAACCCCGGAAGTGGAAGCGGTAGACGATTTGGAAGAAACTTATCATCAATCTGCCTTGGTGCTGCAGAAGATTATCAGAGGCCGTGCTGTACAGAATTTGGTAAGGTTACGCTTGTTTTTGACTTTTTACGATGAAAAGGCTTTGAAGCTATTACATAGCTTATATCGTGGGCTTTGAGCGCGGCGACCGAATCAAGAAATTCCGTAACGAAAATAAAACCTAACACCCTTTATAGCAGAATAATCTAATTGAGTGTTTAAAACCTTATTAACTAACAAATAAAGTATAATATTTAGGTAGGACGTTCACCCACAAGGTGGACAGACGACCTAATAAAGGTCGCATGAAGCCGCTGGATGCAGGTTGCTTCCAACCAGCCAATCTGGAAGTCATTGAGGGAGGCCTATGTTCAGCAGTGGACGTCTTATAGCTGAAATGATGATGATGATACTTGATGTAGTCTTTTCACATCTAAAATGAAATCCATGTTTTTTTTTCCTATAAAAGTTATTATTGGCTTGTGTTTAAACGCCACCCAAAAAAGTACCTATTTTACTACCAAAAAAATCTAAACGGTTACCAAAATGGATAAATGGTCACCAAATAACGTTTCCTAAAATTGGGCTTGGTCGACGTCTGGGTGGTTTATAAAAAAATAACCACGAAGGGGATGGCGGGGTCTATTCGACCCCGCCATCCCCTTCTAACCTAACCTGTCCGAGTCGGGGTGCCCTAAAGTCCAGATTGCAACCAGTTTCTCCTGTTAACAATAGTTTGCTAGCACCATAAAGTAGTCTGGGATCAAATAATGTATTTTGGTTGACGTCTTACTATTTTGGAGAAAGATTTTTGGTAGTAATATTAATCTTTGAGTTGGATAGAATTTGGTGACCGTTAATCCATTTAAGGAACCCAAAATAATATTTTTGGTGGCCGTTTAAATTATACCCGTTAATATTTCGCCTATCCTAGATGTACGAAGGTCGCACCCGAGCAGCTGAACTAACGGAAGAGTTGAAGACTACTCATGGGCTTCAAAAAGAGGACAAGTTGCGGATTGCGAGAGAGGAGTCCAAAGCAAGGGAGTTTAATGCTAGAAGGACGGAGACTGAACAGAAGGTGAGATAATAGTCTACCTTTTTCTACTGGTCTCTCAGTGGCTTAAGACTAGCTGGGCTCCCTCAGGCTGATTAATAGGATATCATTATTTAATAAGAAATTTGAAAAAACAATACGGATGGGATTCGAACCCACGATCTTCGGCGTACCGTGCCGACGCTCTAACCGCTGAAGTTCAATCTCTGACTTTTCGAAAGTTATGTGCGTATTATAAATTAATTATCACCTGCTCCGTGCCTCGGAAAGCACGTTAAGCTGTTGGCTCCGGTTGTCATGAAGATCTTTGTTGTTATAGGAAGTCAGTACCATCATAAAATTCTGACAACCGATCTAACTTCAGAATATCGTATCCCATTGGGTTGAGGTCAGATAGACAGTTGCTCTGGAGAAAACTGATATTCAGCTGCATCTGGTTAGATTAGAAGCCGACCCCAACAAAGTTTGGGAATAATAAGGCTAGGAGGATGATCTTCTTCTTCTTATCGTATGGTTGATAAACAACCTGGTGTCAGAGTTTAAACCGCCCGTAGGCCTCTGACATGGCTTTACACACCATTGAAAAATATCTCGGGTGTGCTGGTTTCATCACGATGTTTTCCATCACCGTTTAAGCAACTGATAATTAATTTATAATACGCACATAACTTACGAAAAGGCAGAGGTGCGCGCCTTGGGATCGAACTCGAGACCTCTGACTTGTCAGTCGACGGTCATACCACTAGGCTATCAGTGATGATGATGAATGATGATGACTTTTGTTGTGTCATCACTTGACCTTCCTTTTTCCAGGATGATGCGATTACAGCTCTCGTGGATGAGTTGTGTGGTGGAGCTGTCTCAGCTGCTCTGGACTTTTTGGAGAAGGAGCTCCGAAGACTTAAGGAGGAAAGAAGACAGCATGCGTTCTTGTTGATCGCCTGTAAGTATACTAACATCTGTGTCGGCCATTTTTATAATCGTGGGGAATTAGGGCGCCAACCTCGTTAATAAATCGCTATCTTGCTCGCACAGTGAAGATATAAAATCAATGAATGTATATTTCTGTAATTTTTTTACATGTTTATAGGACATGTCTAGCTTATTAAATATAATTATTTAATAAGAAATTTGAAAAAAACAACTGATATGGATGAGATTCGAACCTACAATCTTCGGCGTACCGTGCCAACGCTCTGACCACTAAACCACCGTATCCCATCAGAATCAGTCGAAATTTCACATCTCTTTCTACGCCTAGGGCGTATGGTATGGTCTGGTATCTATCGGAGTCGGATACGTAATGTATTCCGATAGATACCTATTATACCATACGCCCTAGGCGTAGAAGCTCGCGGTTAGAGCGTCGGCACGGTACGCCGAAGATCGTGGGTTCGAATCCTATCCGCATCAGTTGTTTTTTCAAATTTCTGCAAAAATATCAATTTGATTGGAATAAGTTTTGAAACAAAAAAATTACCTAAAGTGAGTAAACCTGAAACTTTATTTTTTAAATAATATACCTACCTAATATAAATTGTTAACAGTACGGGAGAAGACGATGAGGGAAGCTGCAGAAGCTGGCAGAAGACAGAAAGAAGAACATCGCAGAAGAGAACATGATGAAATGTTCAAACAGGTACTTTTAAGTCTTTTGATTCGAATATATTGATAGGAATATTTTATCTGACTGCCTCGTTGGCCTAGTGGTAGCAAGCGCGACTGCTGAGCACGAGGTCTTGGCTTCGATCCCCGGGTCGGGCAAAGTGTTATTGAGTTTTTCCATTAGGAAATTCTCAGTAGCAGCACGGAGTCTGGAATTGTGCCCGGTTAATGGCAATAGGCTCGCCCCCTATTACATGGGACTTATAACATAGCCGGCGAAACGTGGGTGTACTGCACACCTCTGCCTACCCCCTCTAGGGTAAAAATATAGATAGGAATATTATACATATTGCCGTGTGGTTTCCGGCGTAAGAATAGCCACCCCTACTCGTCCCGCGGGTGTCGTAAGAAGCGACAAATGGCGGTTGATGGTGGTGGTGTCGGTAAATTTACATTCATTCTTAAATCTGGACTTAATAGTCTGAAATCGCCAACACGCAGTGAGCTAGCGTGGTGATTATCGATCCTTCTCTGTATGAGAATAGGCCTTTACCCTGCAGTGGGACAGTTATAAGCTAGTTTATTTTATTTTCGAACCCAAGGCGCGCACCTCTGACTTTTCGTAAGTTATGTGCGTTTTATAAATTAATTATCACTTACTTCGTGCCTCGGATAGCACGTAAAGCCGTTGGCACTGCGCCTGATCTCTCTCCGATCGTGTCGGAAGGCCGTCGCATCGGGCCATGAGAGTGAGGGAATAGAGAGTGCACCTGTGTTTGCGCACACACTTGTGCACTATAATATCTCCTGGGTAATTGGCTAGTCTCCGTTGAGATTGGCCGCTGTGACCGAAATTCGGTCAGGAGAATATTAGTTTATTTTATTTATTTTTATGTCAATTTCAGGTCCTGGGTGTAACTCAAGGCACAATAGACGCGTATCTGAATGAAATTATAGAAGAGGGCGTCGAATTAGCGGCTGAGGAAGATGCTACCAGTAGAGCGAAGGCGCAGGCTGCTAAATACCACGATACACTTATTGAAACTACTGATCTGTAAGTAACAGCATTGATCATCATCATCTGCATAAAATCAGGTTAGCATAGAGTAGAGATCATCATCATCGGCCTAGCCTTTTCCCAACTATGTTGGGGTCGGCTTCCAGTCTTACCGGATGCAGCTGAATACCAGTGTTTTACATGGAGCGACTGCCATCAGACCTCCACAACCCAGATACTGGGTTACACGATACCCCTTGGTAAGACAGGTTGTCAGTCTTTCGGGCTTCTGACTACCCGTAACGACTGTCAAAGATCTACAATTGACAGCCGGGGCCAACAGCTTAACGTGCTATCCGAGGCATGGAGAGTGATAATTAATTTTTAAAACGCACATAACTTACGAAAAGTCAGAGGTGCGCGCCACCCGTGACACCCGCGGGACGAGTAGGAGTGGTTCTATTCTTAGGCCGGAAACCACACGGCAAATACAATTAACTGATGATGATGTAAATTGTTTGTTCAGATCGACAACAGATACCAACGAGTTAGTGGCTGAGCTGGTGCAGCAGTTCCTGCTGCCGCACGCCCACAAGACTGCTACTAGACTCCACATAGCTAAGATACAACAAGCCAAGCTGGAGGCTGCCAGGAGCACTATCTTCGGACTCATCGATGACGCTGAAATTAGGAAAGGTAGGTCCAGCAGTTTCTTCTCTAACGTGACTCATGGGATATCATATTTATAGGAACCAGATAGCTGTATAATGTTGACTATATTTATTGAGAAAATTATTGTTATTTACATGAATACCTACTAAAAAAAATACTAAATAAAACTATCATAATTATTAATTATATACAAACCTAAATACCTTAAAAACTTATTTAATACTTAATAAAGCTAAATATAAAGTAATATACCTACACCTACATTAAAGTAAAAAAATAAAATTAAATTAAAACAAACAAAAAGCGTCGAAAATCTCCTCCGCATATACATGGTTATTTGTAAAACACCAGCATCCTTAAAAGGGGTCATTAAACTCATCATTATGAACATCTTTTACTATGGAACCAACCCTGAAATCGCAAAAAAAAATCAGCTGTTCCATACATTTATGTTCACATGACTCAACAAAATGTATGGAACAGCCGATTTTTTTTTGTGATTTCAGGGTTGGTCCCATAGTAAAAGTTGTTTATAATGATGAGTTTAATGGCCCCTTTTAAGGATGCTGGTGTTTTACAAATAACCCTGTATACACAACACACATATTATACATAAATTATCGTTTAGTTACAATAAATATTTATTTATTATCGTTACAATTGTCAGATAGCCAATTCTAATTAAATTTAATATTTTCTTTCAGCTGTAGACATCCGCTGCGGTAATGCAATTGGCAAAGTATGCAAATGCACGCATTGTCTGTCGAAGGCTGGACCAGTGGAAACTACAGCCAGAGATGACATACGATGGCAGTACGCCAAACGTAAGTATTTTTTTATCCCTTCTATTCGAAAAGTCTCGCTTTGTTCCTCTGGAAGTGGGGGCAAAATAACTCTTTTCAGATAGGAACTTTTTAGCGGGCGGAAAAGAGATTTAAATTTGGAATATACAGTAGAATCCGTTTATTAATTACTAGCGATCCGCCTTCGCACGGTTATGTATTATACATATAAACCTTCCTCTTGAATCACTCTATCTATTAAAAAAACCGCATCAAAATCCGTTGCGTAGTTTTAAAGATTGAAGCATACATAGGGATATAGGGACAGAGAAAGCGACTTTGTTTTATACTATGTAGTAATGATAGTGATAGACACAAGCGTAAGCTGTTGTAGTTTTAAAATTGCTAATTAATTTAAACTGTAATCTTATTTATTGAACAGGTTCTGTCAAACCACCAGAGAAGACTACCGAAGAGAGATACCCAATGCCGCATGAGATGAGATGTATGCTCAACGAACTGATCCACGACGGTAAGCATAATATTTTCATCACCTGCCTAGCCTTTTCCCAACTATGTTGAGGTCGGCTTCCAGTCTCACCGGATGCAGCTGAATACCAGTGTTTTACATGGAGCGACTGCCTATCAGACCTCCATAACCCAGATACTGGGTTACACGATACCCCTTGGTAATACTGGTTGTCAGACTTTCGGGCTTCTGACTACCCGTAACGACTGTCAAAGATCTACAATTGACAGCCGGGGCCAACAGCTTAACGTGCTATCCGAGGCACGGAGAGTGATAATTAATTTATAATACGCACATAAATTACAGAAAGTCAGAGGCGCGCCTTGGGTTCGAACCCGAGACCCCTGACTTGCCAGTCAAACGGTCATACCACTAGGCTATCACGACTTATGAATCGTCTACATGAATAATAAAAATATTTTGATTTTGACAAATAATTTTTATACAGGGTTATTTGTAAAACACCAGCATCCTTAAAAGGGGTCATTAAAATCATCATTATGAACAACTTTTGCTATGGGACCAACCCTGAAATCGCAAAAAAAAAACAGCTGTTCCATACATTTATGTTCACATGACACATGATATTATTACACAGTTGTGACTGAATCACGTCGTGAACGCGCCACGAAGCTATCAACAAAACGAGATGCCCTGGAGGTATTGGACGAAAAAGTGCAGATCACACTTGACGCGAAACATTTCGTGGACGTTGGTGAGTTCATTATTTTATACTTCACTTCACACGGTTACGCTAATATGCATGTATTATACATATAAACCTTCCTCTTGAATCACTCTATCTATTAAAAAAACCGCATCAAAATCCGTTGCGTAGCTAGTTTTAAAGATCTAAGCATACATAGGGACAGACAGACGCGGAAAGCGACTTTGTTTTGTACTATAATATATATACTATAATATAATACTACTACTAATATATATACTTATAGGTATGTAGTGATCAGTTTAATGACACAACTTTTTAACGAATTAGTCGCGTATAAGATTTCTATGGCCGCATCGAATAAACGTTCAAGAGCTCTTACACGATTTTTTTTTCGTTTTTTCTATTCCTTAGCCCACCCCCCTACCCCCCAATTTTATAAATTTTAGTCCAAAAATACGTCTGCAACTTAGAGTATATAAGAAAATATAGAGCAACCCTATAGAAGTATGAACTGTGAGCACGGGTATGAACAACGCGGCCGCGACACGAGCTCCGTTTGCGATCATACCTCGATCGACTGCGGTTCAACTAGGCTCCACGAGCGAAAAAGTTACATTTTAGATAGGTATCATGGTTAACTGCTGAGTAAAATTTTGAAAAACGTCTAGAAAACATAATTTGAAAAAATGACATTTTAACATTTGTATGGTGAGACCTGCTTTCGCTCTGCACAAGGCAATGTGGTTGACGTTATCACTCTATATTTTCTTGAATACTCTATGGTCTGCAATCGTAGGTACCTACTTGATTTCTTTTATACGAGCATATTAAGGATTACTATATAAAAGATTAAACGTTTTCATTTACTCATATAAAGTTGACGTTTTTCACTTGCACGATTATTCGATGCGGCCATCGATTTATTTATTTGTCAAATCTGACGTTTCGAGAGCTTTGCAGTTCTCGTGGTCGCAGGCAGACTGAGGTGACAAGCGTCTGAACAGTTATTTAAAATTACTTTTGATCTACCTTCAACTTTATTTAGTAACCCCGCCTCGGCTTCGCACGGGTGCAATATACATATAAACCTTCCTTAAGAATTACTCTATCTATTTAAAAAAAACTGCATCAAAATCCGTTGCGTAGTTTTAAAGATCTAAGCATACATAGGGACAGACAGACGGCGGATAGCGACTTTGTTTTATTTGCCCAGATTTTGCCCGTATTATGTGAAAATTTAGTTTAATTTACTAAATTTATAAATTCTATTAAAATAAAGATTTTTACTACCGTTTCCCAAGTTGTTTCAATACGTTAAACGTTCGCGAAGTTTTAAGGGGTAGCTACACGATTCGATCCAGCACATTCGGTCCGGTATTTTAGAAGAAATTTCATCGGGACTTCGAAAATACCGAACCGAATGTGCCGAATCGACTATGTGTGTAGCTACCCTCACAGAAAGACGCGCACATCACCCAGTCATCACAACTTAGATTCCATAAAAAATCATCATTATTTCCTTCTTTCCTAGTTCTTAATACATCTTTCTTTATCTAGCGGTGGATTTAGCAACTGGTAAAAAGATACTTCCGGTGAAGGAATCTAAATATAGACATTTGATGAAGAAGATTTACCCTAACGCTCTCGAGCGATTCAAAACTACTGAAGGCCAAGGATGTTAGTATTGTTCTCTCTTTCTAATATATTACATCCCCTTCTAGCAGATTGGTATGGTTAAAGTTATCATAATTTATAATGGCTCGCAAAATGCCCGTGTCACGTGCTGCCGGGCGGCATGTCGGCGGCCATCTTGGTTGTTGTGTATTAAATACGAATTTTTTATAGTATAAAACCTAAAATATATGAAATAGGCTACCGGTATCGGGAACAGATTAGGCAATTACGTGACACAGATTACGTGGAGGCTTAAAAAAATAATACTTATCGAAAATACAGGCCTCATTTTGTGTTAACTTAAATCTCTTTTCTTAGGTCCAAAAGACCTGCCTTCTGAAGTACGAAGAAAGGCTGAGGAGGCAGCGAAGCTTGGTATGGAAGAAGACACAACGTGTTACTGTGATGATGAACAAAGTCCTGAGTCTTCCAGGCCGACCAAGATAAAAATTGGTAAGATTTCAAGACAAACAATACCATCTTTTAGGGGTCATCTTTTTTTTTAAAAAAAAAGGGGGGTTAATTTCGGAACTCGATACAGACAAAATACAGTAGGTACCTACAGGTCTTCTTCTTCTTATCGTATGGTTGATTAACAACCTGGTGTCAGGGTTTAAACCGCCCGTAGGCCTCTGACATGGCTTTACACACCATAGAAAAATCTCTCAGGTGTGCTGGTTTCATCACGATGTTTTCCTTCACCGTTTTAGCAACTGATAATTAATTTATAATACGCACATAACTTACGAAAAGTGAGAGGTGCGCGCCTTGGGATCGAACTCGAGACCACTGACTTATCAGTCGACGGTCATACCACTAGGCTACCAGTGCTGTACCTACAGGTGATGATGCATATTTGTTGAGGTTGTTTTAATTTGGTCACAAATTTAATGTAAGGGGTCAAAAATTTAATGAAAGGGGTCAAAATTTTAATCAAAGAAGTCAAAATTAATTTTAAGGGTTTCAAATTTAAATTTTAAAAATTTGTTTCTAAAATAAAAAATATTTTAATATTCTAGAGTATTTCATAGCGCTACAATTGCCACGAGATATCTAGATATTTACGACTATATACGCAGATTTTACGAAGGCTAAGCCCTAGACAAAAAGTCAGAATGCATCCAAACCTAATTTCAATATTTCCAATAAAGAGTTGGTTGAGTTCATCATCATCAGCCTGTATTAGTCCACTGCTGAACATAGGCCTCTCCCAATGCGCGCCACTATTGTACGCTCGTTAGAGTTATTTGCCCATAATCTCCACGCTGGGCAAGAGGGTTGGTTATTACACAGAAGGGTGCTGCTGCCCATCCTCCGGATCTTACCCTTTGTCGCTTCTTACGACACCCGCGGGACGGGTAGGGGTGGTTCTATTCTTAGGCCGGAACCACACGGCACGGGCAAGTTACAAAAATATATTGTTTTTTTTTTTGTGAAATTTTTACATGTTTTAGCACATGTTAGCTTATTAATATCTAGATATTAAGAAAATTGGTTATATCGCATCGGTGCCTTCTAAAACAGCAAAGTTTGGAACACTGAGTCGGATACGTAATGTATTCCGATAGATATTCCACACGCCCTAGGCGTAGAAAGAGATTTGAAATTTCGACTGAATCTGATGGGATACGGTGGCTCAGCGGTTAGAGCGTCGGCACGGTACGCCGAAGGTCGTGGGTTCGAATCCCATCTGTATATCAGTTGTTTTTTCAAATTTCTTATTAAATATTTAAGTAGGTATAATATATTGGTTGTTCTCCGAGTTGGCTCCGGTACCTCTTTGAAAAATTCACCCTCCGCCACTGATAAATTAATTATTTTAGTTTCAGACGAATCTCCGACGGAGAAGAATCTCTTGCCATCTCAACTCAGAATGCTGGAGCTGATGAAGTCATGTAAATGTGATTCTGTACAAGCGCCAACATATGCAGAAGGTAAGATAAAACAAATTGATATTGGGCCATCCATTAATCATGTGATGTTTTTTTTGGCATTTTTTGACCCCCCCTCCCCCTTGGTGATACGTGGTGAGGTCTAAGACTACCCCTCCCCCACCCCCCTATATCACGTGTATTTTTTCGTACCTGCAAAGAATCTATTTTTTTATTTATAAAAAAATACTGGTATAAATATCATCTAATTTTATTATAGAAAATTAAAGACTATAATAAACGTTCAGAGGTAGACAGAAAGGTTGCATTTGTTTTTGACTGACATAAAAATAATGAAAGAAATGCGAAAAATACATGTAACGCCGCTTTTCGGTTGAGTATCGCGCGCTTGCCGAAAAAATAAATACACGTGATATAATATTTTACCCCCCCTCCCCCATTGTGATATTTCGTGTGTTTTTATGGACCCCTCCCCCTTTCGAGCCTCACATGATTAATGGACAGCCCCTAATGGGTTTATTAAGTGACTGGTCACGTCACGTGATTCACTTTTGTATTAGAAGTTAAATTTTCGTTTTTAGATTTCGACCGATGTTCCTTGGGGAAAGTTGTCCAGTTTCATGGACCTTTTTTTTATAGGCACTCCTGTATTCCCCAAGGGGGTAGGCAGAGGTGTGCAGTACACACACGTTTCGCCGGCTATGTTATAAGTCCCACGTAATAGGAGGCGAGCCTATTGCTATTAACCGGGCAAAATTCCAGACTCCGTGTTACTGAGAATTTCCTAATGGAAAAACCTAAAAACACTTTGCCCGACTCCGGGATCGAACCCAGGACCTCGTGTTCAGCAGTCTTGCTAACACTAGACCATCGAGGCATGGAACTTATTACCTCCTAATTTGGCAGGTCTTCAAAACAACAGGGTGTATTTTTAAATATATCTGATAATTATTCTCTTATAGCTCTCGAAGAAACTGAAACAGGAGACGCAACGACAGTGTATTCAGAAGCTACTGAGTACACGAGTAGTTTTACCGAAGACGATAAGCCAGCAGAAGAGACACCGCAATAATGATTGTGTCCCAGCAGAGACTATTGAAAATTATTTGAATTTTGACAATTGTTTTAGGGCTCTAGCCTCGTAAGACCTCCGGCCCATTTAAAAGGACTTTTTTAACCGACTTCAAAAAATGAGGAGGTTCTCAATTCGATTGTATGTTTTTTTTATGTTTGTTACCTCAAAACTCGCTCATTTATGAGCCGATTTGGATTTTTTTTTTCTATTGAAAGGGTGCTTCCAGATTGGTCCCATAGAAATATTGTAATTATCTGATCATGGAGTTACGAGATATCGAACGGAACTCCTGGTAGGATAACAGCAGAATTATCGTAACAAGTAATATTGCTTTGTTTATACGTGCGGTCGATGGGAAGAGTGGGGATACGTGGTCACCCCCTCCCCGTTTTTTATCACTATCCAAAATTAAAAATTTAAAAATATCGAGTAAGGTATCGTTTGAAAGGGCTTTTAATATAGATTTTAAATATTAGCCTCAAAAGTGTCAGGGGGAGGGGGTAATCTTAGGTGCCACTAAAAATCCCTTTTAACCTCCTCATTATGAACTTGGCTTGGAACCGACTCCAAAACGTAAAGTTATTTTAAGATTTTTAGTTTCTTTTGAAGTCGGTTTTGTTTTTTTTTTTTTTATATAATCATTCCGTCCTGAACTTTAGAACTCCTAGTCACGAATAAACGCCGGAGGTCCCTCTACTATAGAGACCAAAACTTCACCACAATTCCGCGTTTCAAATTTTGCGCCAATTTAAAAAATATTTATAATATCTATGAAACACCTCAATTTGAATTTGATTTGAAAGGTACAAAAAATATGAGATAAAAAAAATATAAAAAGATAAAATTGTTTTTGCGAGTTTCTTATTAAATCATTTCATTTAATACCTAAGCAAATCATTTGCATAAACATGTAAAAAACATACATAAAAATATATTAAAAAATAATTGAAACTGAAGCGGTGACGAGCTCCAAAAGTTGTCCTTATTTACGAATAAATCATGGAAACAAATCAAACGCACCCAAACACCGTGCCGGGTGCCGCCGGGTGGCAAGTGATTGACCTCTCTGTTTGGTGTGCACGCCGATTTTTGTAATAAAAATGGGTGTCCAACTTAAATATTTTTTAGCATTTTTTCAATTCAATTCAATTTGTTTATTGCGAATATAGGTTGATACAGTTGGTGATTATATAATTATGTCAGTTATGGACTAAACATTGCGTGCAGCTATATTCCGCCATATGGTATGCAATATTTAACATTTTTGATAATTTGTACCCTAAAACCTGACTTGGTTGGACCTGCCGAATTCCAACTCAATCTGTTCAGTAGTTTTCGCGCCAATCTCTGACACACAAACAGACAGACAAAGTTTCAAAAAACTACATATTCGGCTTCAGTATCATTCCCCGAACATGTAGCACTTACTTTTTTCCAAAAATATAAATTGCACAGTTTTTAATTCGTTTCGATTTTATTATAAGTGAAAACTTATGATGATATATAGCAACGTATGTAAGGGCGTAGCCTATAATTATAGTAATTATGTTAAAAGGCAGGCGTCAAAAAAACAGCCGTTCCATACATTTTTGTTCACATGTGTAGAAGTTTGTAAGATAGTTAAATGATACTATTGTTGTTAGGATGAAATAAATTTAATAACTGGACCAAAGGTTAAATAATATAAAGGAGCGAGGGAGCACACGCGATGACCGCTAATCGTGTACTGACTATTATATGTATAATAATTTTTAAGGTGAAGTAAAAACGCTTATTTGAAACATTTGGTGTACGGTTTCACCGTACATGCTCCCGGGCCAAAAAGATACAAAAAATTACACGTCTTCTAATCTAAAGCTACATTTTTTAACTATAGGGGATGTAGCTATATCCCGTTTACGATCACTGTTAACACTAGCTAAACTCACTTCACTCGGCTGTCGGTCAGCCGTACTCTGCTTTCGCGAGAACACAACACTGTTTGCCACACTTTGTGATAATTCCACTGAAGAAACTGCTCGTCTTCTCCTCCATATGAAATATGCAGCCAACAAAATGGCTACACCCAGCAAGCCGTAACTAATAGTGTATTGGTGAATGTCATGCGAAGTCAGAGTATCATCTGGTGAGTTGGCATTGGCGGATTTCAATTGTTGTATTCGTTCTCCCAGATTGACCAATGAACTGTTCAATGGGTCTACGTAGTCTGTGTAGTGAGATAAAGATATGTTTACAATGTGATTTAGCTCTGCTATCTGTGGGGTTGGAATTTCAGAGTTTGATTTAATAGTATTCACTGATTTGGCATGAGAAAACAGCGTAAAATCTTTACTTTTTATTACGCATTTTGAATCTAGGTCAATAATACCAGCTCCATGCACCTGTTTAAATGCAACTTGATCTTGACATATAATCCTCACCGAATAGGTATTACAGCAAAAATAAAAGTATCTAGATGGGTCATGTAATTCCATCCACATATCTTGGCAAGGGGATTTAGTTACAAGGCATTGTTTTAATTTGTTATCCAACTTGCAGAATTTTTCATCGATGGGTAAACGATTAATCGGTTTATTGATTTGACATAAATATGAGTGTTCATTATGCATGCATAACTGGAGCTCCACCAACGACATTGTAAAGAATGCGTCCTTTCTTAAATTAATAGCTACAAATTCAGCAGCTGGCTGTACCATAATCATATCATTTTGAATTTGCTGAGGAACTGCCAAAATTTTGTAAATCTTATAACTATCCCTGCTGGTTAACGGAAAAGTGATCTCAAATATAAAATATTCTTGCATCATTCTTGCCTTTATTCGCAGCAAATTGTAAATCTGTTGGAGATCCGATTGTATATTGTCCACGGGTAAAGTAATGTCTTTAGTTAATTGTCCAGAGATAAACTGTAATTCCCGCTGTAGCTGATCAGGTGTTAACAAGTGAGTGTTGAATTTTCCGTGAAAAATGTCCGTGATGGTATCTAACAGGGTGTCCTGTATTCTTTTGAGATTTTGAATCAAATTGATAGCGGTGACAGCCGATAAGGTAAAATCTTGAATTTTAGCTAAAGTTTCAACCTCTTCTTTGATAGTGAACGCAGCATTATCTAATTGATTCAAGTGTTTGTTTATACTTTTATGTTGTAACTGGATCGTTTGCTCTGTTCTTTTTAATACATTGTATTCCGCCTCAATGACAGAGGTCTGATTTCTTAACAGGTAAGCAAGATGCCGCTCGTTTTGTTTTATAAGTCGTATATCTTTCTTGTACTGTTCCGCGAATCGTTCGTCGAGTACGCCGAACAGGCTATTAGCCGCGTACCCGATACCGTTGATAAGACCGCGACGCTGTCTGGTGCGCCCGTCAAATTGTTGATTAAGCATTAGTTGATTATAGTGTTCTAATTCTTTAATGTCGTGATTTAATTGTAGTGTTATCATACTACAATGATTTTTATCTTTTAGGGATGAACAGAGCCTTTCTAAATAGTTCAAAAATTTTGTTGCAGCGCTGTTTCCTTCCCAGTAGGGATCCATATCGTAATAAACTATTAGATTCCACTTGTCTCGCATAACTAGCATATTGTCTATCGACTCGAAATATAGGGAGTTATTGCTAGGTAATACTGATATATTAAACGTTGCCTGAGAAGGGGTAATCAAAGAAATGAAGAATAATAATGACAAAGCTATTGACACAAGCTTTGATCTGGGATTCCCTTTTCTTATCTGACTATCGCACTCTTTTTTAGTTTGATGATAAACGTTCTTGTCGTCAGTATTACTTGAAGAAGGTGTTATCGGTAATATTGAGAGTTTTACCACGGGCCTTTTAATGATCCCGTTTTTTGTTTTTAAACTTACGACTCGAACTAATCCATCTTGGCCTGGATGAATATCTACTACTCTGCCCATCAACCATTTGCCAGGAGGTAGATTATCATCTTGAATAGTAACTAAATCTCCGATAGTAATATTCTGTTCAGTGCTTCGCCATTTGCTTCTAATTGATAACTGAGTTAAGTATTCCAATTTCCACTTCTTCCATATATCTTGTGCTATTTTCGCAGATAAATACCATCTAGTTCGAGCATCTTTTTCAGTTTCAATGATGCCGGCTCCGCATCTTCCGGTCAAGAAATGAGCTGGAGTAAGTACATCTAGGTCTGCGATATTTTCAGATAATGCACACAAGGGCCTGGAGTTCAAACAAGCTTCCACCTGCGCTAAAATAGTTGCGAATTCTTCGAAGGTTAACTTCTGTTCTCCAATTACACGTTTAAGGTGATGTTTTAAACTTCTCACAGCTCGCTCCCATAGTCCTCCGGCACTTGGCCATGATGGCGCATTAAAGTGCCATTCTATTTTTAAATCAGCTAGTTCGGCAAAAAAATTACAATCAAATTCATTTTTAAAATCATAATAACTTTCTTGTATCATTCGATTGGCTCCGACGAAATTTGTCCCATTATCGCTGTATAGATGTCGCGGCGCCCCTCTCCTGGCTGCCATACGACGTAATGCTGCTAAGAATCCGGAACTGGTTAAATCGGACACCAGCTCAAGGTGTATAGCTTTGGTTGCCATACAAACAAACAACGCAATGTACCCTTTGGTTGTCTTAATTCCCCGTCCCTTGTTGCTTTTAACATCAACGTAGCCTGTGTAGTCCACTCCAGTGTGATAAAATGGCGGGGCGGGGTTGCTTCTTACCTCGGGTAACTCACCCATCAGTTGATGCTGTATTTTAGGTTCATGTTTTTTACAGGTAATGCAGTTTCTTAATTCTTTCTTTACCGCGTTAGTTCCACCGATTATCCAATATTTTTGTCTTAGAGTGAATAAAGTTAATCTCGGTCCACCATGGAAGGTTAGCTGATGAACTTGTTGAATTAATAGGGTGGTAAGCCGACTGCTATGGGGTAATATCGCAGGATGCTTCATTTCCATACCTATGTTCGCTTTGCTTAAACGGCCTCCAATTCGTAAGATGCCCATTACATCCATGTAAGGATTTAACTTTAATAAATTACTTCTATTGCTCAGTTTCTGATGTTTTCGTAACTTTATTATTTCTTCTGCAAATGCAGTTCTTTGGACGAATTTTATGATAAGTAACTTTGCCGTCCTCAATTCATGCAAAGTAAGAAATCTAGGTAAGTGTATACGATTAGTTGAAGGGGTTGCATCCTTCTTGAACTTAATTATTTTAAATGCTCTTAAAAGCCATGCTACTATTTTAATAACTTTATTTATTGAGCTGAATTTCTGTAACAACTGTAATATGATATTTTCCTGGCTATTGTTTTGTAAACCATTCACTTTGCTTGCTTTTTGTTTAGCCTTTATTTCTTGATCGGTTGTATAAATGACTCTTTTAGCCTCAATTTTTTCATCGAACGATTTCAATGACTGTGGACCTTGCCACCACAGCGTTTGATTTTTCATTTGGGAGGCTGAAATGCCTCTACTCGCGGCATCGGCCGGGTTTTCCTCTGACTTAACGTATCGCCAGCAGCTAGGTTTCATGATTTCAGTGATTATCTTAGTTCTATTCGCCACAAAGGGTTTCCAGCGGCTCGGTTCACCTTGTAACCACCCTAGAACCACCATTGAATCCGTCCACCCATATATGCGAATATCGAGCTCGCTTAAACAAGTAATAACTTTGCTCATTAATTTTGCTAATAAATACGCACCACTTAATTCTAGTCTAGGTAAAGAGATACTTTTAGAAATAGGCACTAATCTAGTCTTTGCAACTACTAGTGTCACAGATGATTTGTTTTCCCTTTGTACGCGTGCGTAAATTACCGCCGCGTAAGCTTTTGTGGATGCGTCACAGTATCCATGAAGCTCTATGACGTCATTGGGTTGATATCCTATCCAGCGCGGTATTGCGCATTGATTTAGGTGTTCCATATCTGCTTTAATTAAATCCCATTCTTTTTTGATGTTCTCCGGAACTTCTTCATCCCAATGCATTTTATTTAACCATAGTTTTTGGAATATCAGTTTTAATTTAGTTGTTATCGGTGACAACCAGCCTAATGGGTCAAATACTTTAGATATCTCCGATAAAAGTAGTCGCTTTGTAAGTTTGGCGTTTGAGTCGGCTAAACTGTATTTGAAAGTAAACTTATCATCACAAGAATTCCAACGCAGACCTAAGGTTTTCGACATATTTTCTGATTTAAAGTTAAATATAATTTCGCTATTGCTGCTATTAGATTCTATATTGTTTAGAAGTTCTGGATGATTGGCGGACCATTTTCTTAGAGTAAAACCTCCTGATTTTAATAATCTGTTAAGCTCTTCGATAAGTTGTTTTCCTTTTTCAATGGAGTGTGAACCATGGACCAGATCATCCATATAAAAGAACTCTTCTAAGATTTTAGCAGCATCCGGAAATTTATTCCGTTCATCCGTGGCTAAACGCTTTAACGTCATCATCGCTAGAAACGGCGCCGATTTAGTTCCATAAGTGACAGTAGTGAGATTATAAGTTCGCAAAGGTTGATCTGGCGAACTTCTCCAGATGATTTGTTGATATTTCTGATCATCATCACATACCATAATCTGCCTATACATTTTTTCGATATCAGAAGTATAAGCATATCGATACTGTCGCCACTTCAAGATCAATCCTTGTAAATCCTGCTGTAAATTAGGTCCTTTACACATTAGGTCATTCACACTGTATCCGCTGGACGTTCTAGCTGACGCGTTAAACACCACGCGTAGCTTCGTAGTTGTTGACTCAGCACGTTGCACCGAGTGGTGCGGCAAGTAACATGATAGCGCTTGATTGTTTTTATTATAACTCGGCACCATATGACCTAAGGCTATGTACTCACTGATGAATGCTTTATATTGCTCGGCTAAAATTGGTTGTTTAATAAATTTACGTTCCAAGTTTTGAAACTGTGCTATCGCGATTTCTTTAGATGAGCCTAGTTTTTCGTTTATGTCAGGTTTTAGAGGCAATTTTACCACATACCGTCCATCTGCCCGACGCTTAGTCGTTGATAAATAAAAGTCGACACATTCCTGGTCTTCGGTCGATAAATTAGAGTTTTCGCTAATGTCCTCAATCTCCCAAAATTGCTGAATATCGGAGATATTGTTTAAGACGACATTACATTGAAACGATGATTCTTGACCACCGCCAGATATGATCCATCCAAGCTGTGTTTCTTGTAACACAGGTTGTGTTGTGCTCTCCCCTTTAATCAATCCTCCTAACATAATCAAGCCATTAACTTGAGCGCTTAATAACAAGTCCACTGGACGGCTAATGTTAAAGTATGGATCAGCTAGTTTTAGATTTTCTATGTATGACCACTTTGATGTGTCAAAGTTCTTAAAAGGTATTTCTTTAAGTAAATTTTTCATAATCAAAACATCGGTAGAAAATGAAAAGTCGTTATGTGTAGAGTAACAGTTGAGTGTGGTCATGCCATTACAATTATTTTCAATTTCTCCTACACCAAATATTATACCGTTAAATTTCGATCGTGATAATCCTAATTTCTTCGCTGCACTTTCTCTAATAAGAGAAGCTTGGGATCCCGGATCTATAAGAGCTCTTAAAATATGATAGGATCCGTCGATAGCTGCTACTTTAATTAAGGCTGTTGCTAACAATACTTCATTCGTGCCAGGATAATCCTGTGAGATATGCGCAGTAATTGCCACGTGTTCTTCCGATGGATTGGGATTAGTAGTTATAGCTGCTGTATTCGATTGCGACATATTTTTAACGCAAGCGTCATGTAAAACGGAGTGGTGATTTCCGGCGCACTTGCGACATCGCCTTTCGGAAAAACATTGCTGACCATTATGATTATATAAACAATTTTTGCATAAATTCATTTTTGTAATTGTTTGTAATTTAGTATCGTTAGGCAATTTTAAAAATTTAAAACAATTAAATAGCGCGTGTTGTTGACCGCAATATTGACATTTGATCGTAGACACGTGCAAAGCTTTGGAAAATGGATGAGGCTTGTTGAATTTATTGGCAAAGTTAGGGTTGTAGCGTTTTTCTTTTGGACTATCAGTGACATCGTTGAATGCTTGATAATTAGATTTTGGAGTAGTTTCCAGCTTTCTGCGCGAGGTTTCTAGGTTGGTGAATTTACCCTCCAAGTAGTCCAAAAATTCCTGCAACACCGGTAGCTCTCTCGAATTTTTCAGGGAATCGATATAACTCGTGTATGTTACGTTATCAAGCTTCTGTGATAATAAATGCACGAGAAGCGGATCCCAAGTACTGATATCAATTCCCAAGTTTCGTATAGCATGCAGACTTTCTAAGGTTACATCATGCAATTTTTTAATATGAGCCATCGATTGCTGTTGAGTGCTCGGTAACCCTAATAATGTATTAATGATCGAAGTAAAGATAAGTTTCGTGTTATTGTATCGATGGTTTAGGATTTCCCAACAGGTTTTGTAATTAATTGAACTTATTGGTAAATGCTGAGTAAGACGC
This sequence comes from Protodeltote pygarga, assembly GCA_936450705.2. Classification (NCBI taxonomy): domain Eukaryota; kingdom Metazoa; phylum Arthropoda; class Insecta; order Lepidoptera; family Noctuidae; genus Protodeltote; species Protodeltote pygarga. Next base: position 5,253,999 of record OW388277.2, read on the forward strand.
TCTGCTTCACCCCTTAACTTGCCTTTTAAAAATTGCATTTTTTGAGCTGGTGACAAGGTAGGGTTGTTATGAATAGCTTCTGTAAAGAGGTCCTTAAACGGTATCCAATGTTGATAGTTTCCCGAAAACGTTGGGATGTCCATTTTTGGTGTGGAGTGCTCTCTATGTGTTACACTCCAAAGCTTTTCATTGATCCTTTTCTTTAATTGCATAAATGTTCGTTCATGCTGGGTATAAGCTGCTTCGTAATCATCGTCTTCCCCAGCTAACACGCTATCTATCTCCCAATGAATGGAGTCAATTTGTGACCAGCGAGTTTGTAATGTCTGTAAAGCGTCCTCCATCTCCCATTTTTCCACCAAGGAGTCCACTTCGATAAAGCTTGCCGATCTCTTAAAAGCTTTGAAATTCGCTATTTGTTTTTGCATCATCTCGTCCAATTTACTAGCAGAGCCTTTCGACTCCATTGAACGTAGCATTTTTGATTTAGTTTGCTGCTCGTAACCTGATGATCCTGCTTCCTCCAGTGCAGCATCCTCTTGCTCCTCTTGTGCTGCTTGATAACTCCTAACGGACTTTAAAGGAGTTTGCTTGCTAGACAACTGTAGACGTTGATCGTTAATTAGAGTCTTAGCGGTTATGTAGACCTTGCTTACCTTCTCATGCTCGGAATTCGTAAAATATGTATGTTCATGAACCCCATACTGACAGATAGCTATATGATTATTTTGAAAATCCGACCAATACTTCTCTAACAACTCTAATCGCCTTTTAAAATAGTCGTCTGATTTCCTTTCGGCGCTGTCCTTTTTTATGTTTATCGGTACTTTCTTGATTAACTCGCTCAGTTCGAGTTGCTGATAGTAAAGATCTTCCATTATGCTGCTAATTAGTTAACGAAGAAAAAGGAAAGATCTTACTTGTATGATACTGGCTCGCCTGCCGCTGATTTGGTATTGTCGTGCTACGACAACCGATGCTCTGCTGACTTTGGGCAATGATGTCCCGCTGCTAGATACTGAGTGCTGCTGTTAATACCGACGTTCTGCTTAGGCTGCTGATTGCCCCGCACTTGAGGCGCTGATGTTCCACTGCTGTCGTCCTTGACGTTGCTCAGTTTGTGGAACTAGCTACGGAACTCGACCCCTTGCTGTTAGGGCTTTGTTCCGAAATTCTAAGCTTAAGTTCTGCAGTGAAAGTAAGTCCACAATTCACAAGTGACACTGCAATCCAATATGCTGATTCACGAACGAGTCCACTCACAAGTCTATCAATACACGTTGCTCCACAAAGAAGAACGAATAATAAAACTCGCGAGGTCCCGCCCGATGGCTCGAAGGACCATGTAGAAGTTTGTAAGATAGTTAAATGATACTATTGTTGTTAGGATGAAATAAATTTAATAACTGGACCAAAGGTTAAATAATATAAAGGAGCGAGGGAGCACACGCGATGACCGCTAATCGTGTACTGACTATTATATGTATAATAATTTTTAAGGTGAAGTAAAAACGCTTATTTGAAACATTTGGTGTACGGTTTCACCGTACAACATGACTCAACAAAATGTATGGAACAGCTGATTTTTTTTGCGATTTCAGGGTTGGTCCCATAGTAAAAGTTGTTCATAATGATTAGTTTAATGACCCCTTTTAAGGATGCTGGTGTTTTACAAATAACCCTGTATAGATGGATGGATGTTTCTTACTCTTTTACGCAAAAACTACTGAACAAATAACTTAAGCGTTCAACTGGAAGCCTAATTTCTTAATTTTTTTAAATAGACATCATTGCTACGCCCTTGGCCTAGAGGCGTTAAACTTTCTTAATTATTTTAAATTAAAATTAAACTTAGATATAAAAATTTACAAATTAGAGCGAGTGCAATCATGAAAACTATATTAATATTGTCATTTATAAACTCTTATTGTGTTAATAAATATTATCTGAATATTATTTTGTATTTTAATTGATTCCCTAAGAAATCCCGAAGGATGGGATATGGTGGCTCAGCGGCAGCGGTTAGAGCGTCGGCACGGTACGCCGAAGATCGTGGGTTCAAATCCAGTTGTTTTTTCAAATTTCTTATTAAATATTTATATTTAATAAGCTAACATGTGCTAAAACATGTAAAAATTTCACAAAAAGTATTAAGAAAATTGGTTATATCGCATCGGTGCCTTCTAAAACTGCAAAGTTTGGAACACTGAGTCGGATACGTAATGTACTCCGATAGATATTAACAGATGCCCTAGGCGTATAAAGAGATTTGAAATTTCGACTGATTCTGATGGGATACGGTGGCTCAGCGGTTAGAGCGTCGGTACGGTACGCAGAAGATCGTGGGTTCGAATCCCATCCGTATCAGTTGTTTTTTCAAATTTCTTATTAAATATTTATAAATCCCGAAGGGATAGCCTAGCCTAGTCTCAGGTCGAAACCAAGGCGCGCACCTCTTTTCGATTCCCAGGTCGGAAAACTGTTATTGGGTTTTTCCATTAGGAAATTCTTTTAGCAGCACGGAGTCTGGAATTGTGCCCGGTTAATTACAATAGGCTCGCCCCCTATTACATAGAACTTATAACTAGCCGGCGAAAGTAGATGGGATGAGTGACGGGGCAAACGCAGTGGTTTTTGGTCTGCTAATGTGGAATGTAAAATAAACTAATGTTAATAATTTCACTGCACTGATAGCCTAGTGGTATGACCGTCGACTGCCAATCAGAGGCCTTGAGTTCGATCCCAAGGCGCGCACCTCTGACTTTTCGTAAGTTATGTGTGTATTAAAAAATAATTATCAGTTGCTAAAACGGTGAGGGAAAACATCGTGATGAAAGCAGCACACCTGAGAGATTTTTCAATGGTGTGTTAAGCCATGTCAGAGGCCTACGGGCGGTTTAAACTCTGACACCAGGTTGTTCATCAACCACACGATAAGAAGAATAAATTAATAAAAATAAAGAGTAGGGGTGGTTCTATTCTTAAGCCAGAAACCACACGGCATAGATGACGATGATAAATGTGGGTATACGCAAAATGAATAAAACCAAATCAAATGAATATCAAAATCACTTTATTGACACCTTACATTTCATTATTAAACTTAATAATAATTAATTTACGCTAAGTCCGGGGCCCAAAGTTTAAATGTCCTGTCGTACGAGCATGTAGCTATGAACTTATTGTCGAAGGATATGTCTGCACTCATCACCTGAAAATATAGAAATTTATTAAACTATGTATGCTAATGAGCATTGGTATGCTGTATGCTGAAGGGCATTGGTATGCTATAGAGCATTGGTATGCTGAAGAGCATAATTCCGAAAATTGAGTTGGGTCACCCAACTCAATTTTCTATCTATTATCTCTTTAATATTATCTATATATCTATTTAATATAACCACCCAGGGTGGTTTGTTCACCTTACACGCTGCCAACGGACCAACGGATCTACGTGTTTTATTGCATAGATATAATTTGTAGGCCGGAAGGACAGAACAGAGCGAAGCCACAGGAAAAGCTAGTTAATTATAATCTCAGAGCTATCGTAACAAGAACAACTGGGCATGAGAGTTTAAACGTGAAAGAGAATGCGGAAGAGCCCACTAATAGGCTAAAAATAATTGGTAAGGTGAATATTATGTGTATGCTGAATAGCATTAGTATGCTAAAGAGCATTGGCATGCTGTAGACTATGAGTGTGTTGAAGATCAAACGTTATCTTTCAAACAGGACTAAACTGCTGAACGGATTTGGAAGAAACTTAGTGTAAAGGTAGTTTAAGTCCAAGAAAATATAGGCTACCTTTTACAAATAAATTAGACAAAATCGCTAACAGAAGGTAGTTTCTATATATTTACCTTATTATCATGTCCGGAGAGAGTTCTTAGAGGATGCCACGCTGGGTTGGACCATAGTTTCACAGTCTTATCATAAGATGATGTCAATAAGAAGTGTCCGTGACTTTTCTGGTAGCGGACATCTGTAGAAAGTAAAAAAATATAGCTTATTCCTTGGGGCAAAAGCACTCTTACAAATTAGTGAGAGAGAGAGGGTCGGGTCGTTTGATTCCCTACAATATGGTTGAGTTAGGCGATGGCTGATGCATGCGTCATACTCGTGAACGGGTGCCGTCTGTTGGGACTGGTCAGCTCATAGCTGTTACGGTAATTTTATCAAAAGCATAAATATATTTAAGATGTACTTGTGTTTAGTCGACTGACATTGTTCTCACATAAGACCTCAGAGCAATGTAACCTAAAATATTGTAAGCCATTTATTTAAAAGAGCAACCATGGAGTTTCTTGCCAGGTTCTTCTCCATGAAGGGTAGGCTGCCCTAGGAACTGGCAACTAGAGTCACTCTTATAACAAACAATATTAGAATTATGACTATTCATAAGTGCCTAATGGTCTACATGAATAAAAATATTTTGATTTTTTTTTTGACCACTCCAGACGCCCGCTCGCACCAGTTAAAACTGTCTAACTGTGTTTACGTAAAGGATAAACACTTAATACTATTATGGTGCGTCTATACTAGACGAGCAGAACACGAGCGGGGCCGCTCGTCTGGTCGTTGTTCCTGGCGTCAAGTGTGGACGTACAACCTCCAATGAACACATGCTGCGAGCGCGATGCAAAATTCAGTAGTGACACAAATAAAAATCATCCCATTTTGAGCTAGTTTTGGATTCTTGTTCTAAATTACGTACTTTATTTTATACAATAAAGACCCAACTTGTTAGGTCATAAAATACCCAATAACTGGAGCTTTCAATAAGGAGGAATAGTGCGCGCGCACTTGACAACGAAAACTTTAAAGCGTGATTTCTCAAATTGTTAAATTTTGTCTTGTGCCAGTATTGAATTCAGTCAGAGTTATGTTTGTCAAAAAGCCGACAATAAACTGAGCACAGTTGAGCACGAACTAAACACTCGAAGCGCGCTCGTTTGCTCATAAAAGGGTCTACACTACACGAATTTGTGCTCGGCTCGTCTAGCGTAGACGCACCTTTAGATGTAACAACTTTTAACGGATAACACGCGTAAATGTTTATTTTTCAAAACACACTTGACGTTTCGAGTGCTTTGCAGCACTCGTGGTCGCAGGCAGACAACACTTACGCGAGTTATCTGTTAAAAGTTGTTTCATTTATGTTAAGTGTACGCGAAAGGTTGAGACTATATTATGCATCTTTAGATGTTGGTCCTTATCGAAACGAAAAATCAATCACAAAAAATACCTATGACTATTTTTTTATTATTAATAACTTACCTAAATATAATTAACAAAATTATTAATAACTTACTTAAATGTCGTGGTGGCGCATTGGTTATGGACCCGCTTTGCAAGCGCGTGGGTGTGGGTTCGAACCTGGCATGTACCAATATGACTTTTTCAATGTCATATGTACTTTCTTAGTTTATCTAAGACACCACTGACTAACGGTGAAGGAAAACATCGTAAGGAAACCTGGACTTTGATAGTCTGAAATCGCCAACCCGCAGTGAGCTAGCGTGGTGATTAATGCTCAATACTTCTCTGTATGAGAAGAGGCCTTTGCCCTATATTGGGACAGTTACAGGCTGTTAGGCAGTTAATTTATAATAACTTACCGCTCAATAGATGAGTGTGTGATGGTATCGTGTACAGCGCTGATCGGCGTCTTAAATCCCAAATTTTAGCCTGAAAATGTACTCAGATTGTAAATATTGGCAATAAATGTTACTTATCAGTGTGGCTTTTTAAAAATAAGGTTAATACTTTTCCGTTCCGACTGCCTCGTTGGTCTAGTGGTAGCAAGCGCGACTGCTGAGCACGAGGTCCTGGGTTCGATCCCCGGGTCGGGCAAAAGTGTTATTGGGTTTTTCCATTAGGAAATTCTCAGTAGCAGCACGGAATCTGGAATTGTGCCCGGTTAATGGCAATAGGCTCGCCCCCTATTACATGGGACTTATAAAATAGCCGGCGAAACGTGGGTGTACTGCACACCTCTGCCTACCCCCTCTGGGGAATACAGGCGTGAGTCTATAAATAAAAAATAATACTTTTCTTTATAACAACAAAACAGCAATTTTTGTTGGCTATATCTGACATTTCATTGTAGCATTGGTATGCTGAAGAGCATTATGATGTTGAAGAACATCGATATGCTAAAAAAAGTGCGTTTATTGAAGAGCTTCCATATATTATGCTGAAAAACATGCGTATGCTTAAGAGGCATGCTCAAGATAATTTGTATGCCAAAGAGCATCGGTGTACTTAAGAGAGTAAATGTGCCAAAAAGCATTCGTCTGCTGAAGAGCATACAGCATACGAGTATGCTGACGAAAATTAGTATGCTAAACAGTGGGGGGAAACATGTTGAAGAGCTGACACGCAAAAAATCTTTCTTGTTTCATAAATAGTGTTTCTATGAAAAGGAAGTCACGGAAAATCTTACTTGATGATCAGCCGCCGCTGTAGCGAGGTGATGTCCAGCCGGTGACCAGTCCACGCCCAGCACTGGGCCCAGATGCCCTTCGAGGAACATCACACAGCGCCCCGTACGTAGGTCCCATACACGACCGAATGCGTCCATGCCACTGAAAAGATTCGAAAGTTAAATAGCCGTACGCACATATAGTCACGAGAGTGATTCTATTAGGGTTCCGTTATCGATGTACGGAACATATAGCTAGTAATAGCTTCTTCTTCTTCTTATCGTATGATTGTGTGTCTACAGCTAGCGGCCCCCACGTCCGATTCAAACACGGGGCCCAAGAAATTAGTTCTCAATTAGTTCCATCGGATCTCACCTGAATTTTAATTTGTTACGCGAAGAGTCGTGATAGCCTAGTGGTGGTGACCGTTGACTGGCAAGTCAGTGGTTTCGGGTTCGAACCCAAGGCGCGCACCTCTGACTTTTCGTAAGTTATGTGCGTATTAAAAATTAATTATCAGTTGCTAAAACGGTGAGGAAAAACATTGTGATGAAACCAGCACACCTGAGAGATTTTTCAATGGTGTGTAAAGCCATGTCAGAGGCCTACAGGTGGTTTAAACTCTGACATCAGGTTGTTCATCAACCATACGGTGTGTCTACAGCTCGCGGCCCCCACATCCGATTCAAACACGGGGGTCCAAGGAATTAGTTCTGAATTAGTTCCATCGGATCTCACCTGAATTTTAATTTGTTCAGCGTTATTTCTTGAAATAAATTCTTTAATGTTGACCTCCAACGAATAAATAACGCGTGTACACCCACATTTTGCCGGCTATGTTATAAGTCCCATGTAATAGCGAGCCTATTGCCATTAACTGGGCACAATTTCAGACTCTGTGCTGCTACTAAGAATTTCCTAATAGAAAAACCCAATAACACTTTGCCCAACCCGAGGATCGAATCCAGGGCCTCGTGCTTAAGTCGCGCATGCTACCACTAAACCAACGAGGCAGGCGGCTTTATTTAATCTTAAAATACATTCTTCTTCGATTTGATTCGAGAACCTCCTTCTTTTTTGAAGTCGGTTAAATATATGAGCGATCGTACAATACTTACCCAGTTACAGCTAATGACCCATCGCATTGGAATGCGATGCTGTACACAGGCTTAGCGTGACCCTCTTGATGCAATACCTCCGTTGCTGAAACAGTAAAATGTATAATAATTTAATCATCATCTGCCTAGCCTTTTCCCAACTATGTTGGGGTCGGCTTCCAGTCTTACCGGATGCAGCTGAATACCAGTGTTTTACATGGAGCGACTGCCATCAGACCTCCACAACCCAGATACTGGGTTACACAATACCCCTTGGTATGACTGGTTGTCAGACTTTCGGGCTTCTGACTACCCGTAACGACTGTCAAGGATCTACAATTGACAGCCGGGGCCAACAGCTTAACGTGCTATCCGAGGCGCGGAGAGTGATAATTAATTTATAAAACGCACATAACTTACGATAAGTCAGAGGTGCGCGCCTTGGGTTCGAACCCGAGACCACTGACTTGCCAGTCAACGGTCACCACCACTAGGCTATCACGACTTACGACTTTAATAAGAAATTTAAAAAAAACAACTGATACGGATGGGATTCGAACCCACGATCTTCGGCGTACCGTGCCGACGATCTAACCGCTGAGCCACCGTATCGCATCTGAATCAGTCGAAATTTCAAATCTCTTTCTACGCCTAAGAAGAAAATTGGTAATATCGCATCGGTGCCTTCTAAAACTGCAAAGTTTGAAGCACTGAGTCGGATACGTAATGTATTCCGATAGATATTACTACACGCCCTAGGCGTAGAAAGAGATTTGAAATTTCGACTGATTCTGATGGGATACGGTGGCTCAGCGGTTAGAGCGTCGGCACGGTACGCCGAAGATCGTGGGTTCGAATCCCATCCGTATCAGTTGCTTTTTCAAGCTAACATGTGCTAAAAATTCACAAGAACTTGATATAGATTTCAAATCTTACCAGTTTCGAGATCCCAAAGCCTCCAGGAATGATCGAACACTGTGGTCGCCAGGAAACGGCCTGATGGATGGAACTCTATGCGGGCCACGCGGGCCGGGCTGTGGCCCTCTAACGATGCCATCGGAGACTCGCTGGTGACCAAAATATATTAGGTATAAATTTAAAAAAGAATATATTAAGATAAAATTGAAATTTGGTAAAAAAAAATGGTTACGAAAGGGATTTGAGTTCGCCACCTTCTGGGTTATAAACGAATGTTGCGGATGCAGATTTTTTGACATCCACGGATGCGGATGCAGATTTTTGGCAACCACGGATACGGATGCAGAGTTTATGACAGCCGCTGATACGATTATTTGAAGTCTCACATCCGCGATGCGGATTTTATATTATTTTTTAATACATATGGTGGCATTTTGAAATCACTTGTCTTTCATATCGTGCATTTTGAATTCCAATATTCTGTGGCTTTTTGAATTCCAATAAACTTAATATTAACTGCAGACTCGATCAATACTCACTGAATACCCAAAATAAATACAATAACACTAAAAAACTGCAATGTTTATACGACAAGCGCAAGTAAATACGTTGACTGATTTACGAGATATGATAAACAACGGAACAAATGCGTCGGATATTGTCATCGAAATCTTCGCTCCTATTGGTCAATTAATATAATGCCCAACGGCATGCGCCACTCGCAAGCTCCACTATATAATTATATTTCTTGTCGCGATCTGGGCTGCATCCGCACCTACATTACCACCTGCGTCGGCTATTGCAGATGCGGATGCAGATGTCCAATTTGATGCAGAAACTCCGCATTTGCGGATGCGAATATCCGCAACATCCCTAGTCTATACCCAATAGATCGCTGGATCAAATCCCACTCGTGATTTTTTTTTCTAATTTCCAACTTTATTAATAAGATATGTTGTATTTTTTTTCTGAGCGAAGTTATCATACCTATTAAAATTCCAGAGATGCACAGTGCCGTCGTATGCGCAGGTAGCCATGGTGCATGCTTGTCCGCCTTCCGTCTCCATGGGTATAGGAGCCACGGGGGCACCTTCATCATCACCTTCTTTAGACTCCGGTTCAGTTAGCTACAAGATAAAGTTAATAAGTTATAATTACATATACAGGGTTATTTGTAAAACACCAGCATCCTTAAAAGGGGTCATTAAACTCATCATTATGAACAACTTTTACTATGGGACCAACCCTGAAATCGCAAAAAAAAATCAGCTGTTCCATACATTTATGTTCACATAACTCAACAAAATGTATGGAACAGCTGATTTTTTTTTCTCCTCTTTAGAAAGTTCCTCTTCTTATCTTATGGTTGATGAACAACTGGTGTCAGAGTTTAAACCGCCCGTAGGCCTCTGACACGGCTTTACACTTTTTTTTTTCTTAGCCTACTGTGTCCTACTACTGAGCAAAGGCCTCTCCCATATCCTTCCAAGTACTTTTTTCCTGGGCCACCTCGAACCAGTCCTCGCGATAGGCGTCTAAGTCATCCCGCCACCTCTTTCTAGCTTTCGGCTCTACACAACACTGAAAAATCTCTCAGGTGTGCTGGTTTCATCACGATGTTTTCCCTCACCGTTTTAGCAACTGATAATTAATTTATGATACGCACATAACTTACGAAAAGTCAGAGGTGCGCCTTGGAATCGAACTCGAGACCTCCGACTCGTCAGTCGACGGTCATACCACTAGGCTATCAGTGCTATTATGGTAGAAAATAGTATATAAGGTGCTTCTAAATTATCTGCCACGGCTACAATGGGAGATAATATTGGTTATTTATATTACAATAGTAAAGTAATTTTTTTTATCTAACGTCATAACTTTTTTTCTTTTGCCTGCGTTTTATTGCGTAGGTCTAACTTTGCTCCATGCTCCAATTTTTTTTACTGTTCCGGGGTACGAAATTTCTTCACTATTGTAATCTATATACCCAATACTTTCTCCCATTGCAACCGTGGCAGATAATTTAGAAGCACATTACATACACAAATTACCTTCGTAACAAAATGGTCGGGCATCTCTGCGTTAGGATGGAAGGCTGCGCCGCTCACGTTACACTTGTGACCTTTTAGAACCTGCAGCGGCTTACATTCCGGCACCGACCACACTTTCGATAGACCTGACCTGTAGGAAAATGTAGAGTAAATATAATGGTCATTTAATGACCTGTTGCTTTTAATGATATGTTAAATTTTATTATATGTTGCGTTTAATATTGTCATGTTGCATTTAATGACCTGTAGCATTAAATGTTGCATTAATGTAAATGTTGCATTGAAGGAAATGTTGGATTTAATGAAATGTTGCATTGAAGGAAATGTTGCATTAAAGGAAATGTTGCATTGAAGGAAATGTTTCATTGAAGGAAATGTTGCATTGAAGGAAATGATGCATTGAATGACCTGTAGCATTTAATGACAAGATGCATTTAATGGTCTGTAGCAAATAAAGACATGCGGAGGATAGAGAAAGGTGGATATTGCTCCACCGACGAGAGCCTAGCTCTTAAATATATGAAGCAAATATAGCATGATGCATATGAATTGTAGCATTCAATGACATGTTGCATTCAATAACTTGTAGCAATTGATGGTAATGTATGACAGGCACGCCACTGTCTCAAACTAATAAGTCTAATAAGACTGCCACTCACCAGCTAGCCGTAATCAGCATCTTACTGTCACTGCTGAACCTACAAAAACTTATAGGTCGTGTATCACCAATCTGCGGAAAAAAAAATTACTTTCATTTATTCATTTATTTATTGCTTACATGTGGTATCTTAGGTGGTATTTATCTTAAAGTGCCGACCATGCATCCCGTTAGGGTATTGCAATTTATAATCTATATATATAAAAATGAAACCCGTTTTCCGTTGTCACGACATAGCATGAAAACGGCTAGACCGATTTGGCTGATTTTGGTCTTGAATTATTTGTGGAGATCCAGGGAAGGTTTAAAGGTGAGAAAAAGGGGTAGAGTAGGGTAGGGTAGGGGTAGTATAGGGTAGGTTAGGGGTAGGGTAGTGGGTAAAGTAGGGTAGGGGTAGAGTAGGTTAGGGGTAGAGTAGGTTAGGGGTAGAGTTGGGTAGGGGTTGAGTAGGTTAGGGGTAGAATAGGGTAGTGGGTAGAGTAGAGTAGGGGTAGAATAGGCTTTGAAGTAGGATAATCACGCGTACGAAGTCGCGCGGGGCAGCTAGTATTTTATATAAACTTACTGACTTAAGAACTAGTACCTACTTACTTACTTGAATAATAATAATTGAATAGTCTATGCATATGTTTTGCTTATTAAATGTAAATATTTAATAAGAAACTCGCAAACACCACTGACTCGGGCGGGAATTGAGCCTGCGATCTTTGGCGAACCGTGCCATCGCTTTATCAACTATTCAACTTTTTAAAACCTTCAAACACTGAGAAATTAGACACAAAAGGAAATTAATAGTTATTCGACGCCGGCGTCCTTGCAGGTTTAAATATATTTATTTAAATACCTGACTGCAATATATAGACATGGCGGACGCCCGCCGCTGTGATTCCTGTTTGGCAGCCGCGCGAACACTCCCCGCCAATTTCAAATCTTCACGCGCCTTATTCAACCTAAATATAATGAAAATTAAATAAATAAATCAGCCTGTAACTGACCCACTGCAGGGCAAAGGCCTCTTCTCATACAGAGAAGGATTGAGCATTAATCACCACGCTAGATCACTGCGTGTTGACGATTTCAGACTATTAAGTCCAGGTTTTCTTACGATGTTTTCCTTCACCGTTATCATCTGCCTAGCCTTTTCCCAACTATGTTGGGGTCGGCTTCCAGTCTTACCGGATGCAGCTGAATACCAGTGTTTTACATGGAGCGACTGCCTATCAGACCTCCACAACCCAGATACTGGGTTACACGATACCCCTTGGTAAGACTGGTTGTCAGACTTTCGGGCTTCTGACTACCCGTAACGACTGTCAAAGATCTACAATTGACAGCCGGGGCCAACAGCTTAACGTGCTATCCGAGGCACAGAGAGTGATAATTAATTTATAATACGCACATAACTTACGAAAAGTCAGAGGTGCGCGCCTTGGGTTCGAACCCGAGACCTCTGACTTGCCAGTCAACGGTCACCACCTCTTGGCTATCAGGACTCTTAGTCAGTGAGTAACCTTCACCGTTAGTCAGTGAGTAATAATCCTGGCCATCTGTCCAGGTGCATTCGAGCGACGTGGCTAGCCCGCTGCCAATCTAGCCTTTTTTCTCTTATTTGATCTCTACTCTATGCTAACCTGATTTTAGCCTTCGGCAGCGAGTATCTAGCTATCCAAAGCCTTGACTGTCTTAACTCTGGAGGACCCTCGTGATACCAGGTACCCTCTCTGCCTCTGTCCCTCTCTATCCGCGCCTCTTCTTCTTCTAACTTCTTGTGGATCGCGTCTTCTCCTAGACTGGAGGGATAAAACGAGAGATAAATAATAATATAAGTATTTTTTTTACCTAAAACAGTTTTGTTATCAAAACTAAAGCTGTGTATCAAATATCAGATCAATTTGTCAACAGGAAGGGGGTGAAATATCGATTACTAAATTTGAACCAAATAATAAACAGGTCAAGCTAATAAGTAAAACCGTATAAAAACCCTTCCTTAAATGTTTGTCATGATGGTTATAAAAATTATACAAGCTTTTATTTAACTTGCAATGTATGTAAAATACTTACTAGCTAAGTAAATCTCGGAGTCGCACGCGCCGTTCTGCCGGTCCTTCTCCAAATAGGCAGACCGGTTCTCCCAACTGACGGAGACTTCGCCGGACCTGGTAACAATAATGACAAATTGACATCAGTTCATTTCTAGGGAGTAACGCATATTCTTCTTCATTGTATAGTTTTTTTTTATCTGTTTAATTTTTTCAGGGCTTCAGCCTATCTAGGTGGCTATGCCAGCTCCATGGAAGGCAATCTAATTATATTTTAATACAGATTTTAACAATATCCTTCTTCTTATCGTGTCGATGGCAATCTTAATTGTGTCAGCCCAGAACTGGGCTACGAGATTGGCGCGAGAGTAGCGTCCATCAGTTCCTGTAAAGAACAAACGACAGGGCATGCAGGGCAAGATATTAAGTGCCCCATCGTTTGTGGGACAGCACCACATTTACACTCCATGGCAGAGTCATCAATAAACCTCCACCTGAGCAGGTTTTCTTTGCTTCGACCAACCTGGGTCTGGAGTCTATTTAAAGACTTCCAGGTAAGCCATGGCAACTCGTGACAGCCGTCTCGCCACAGCCTCAGCGGTTCCTTAGATCCCTCGCCAGTAAGTGGGGTAACACACTTTAAAAAGCTGTCAATATCCTAATTCTAACTTACTTCACCTTTCATTAATTCTCCTCTCATTCATACACACTCTTATAAAATCAAGTATCCATCTACAAGCTCGTGGACCCGGCCTCGCTAAGATCACATTCAACTCTCCATTACATAGATTCAGGTTGGGCATTATTTGGCATCTAAGACTGCAATATTGGTCACCTTCCCCCAGCAAGTGTATAAGGTCTCATTGCATGGTTGATGAATTAAATTAAACCACTCGTAAGCCTCCGACATGGTCTTTACAAACCATCGAAAAATCTCTCAGGTGTGCTGGTTCCCTTACAATGTTTTCCTTCACCGTTTTAGCAAGTGATCATTAATTTTTAATCATAATCATTTATTTAAGTAAGTGTCGAGTTCTAAAACGCACATGAAACCGAAAAGTCTTAAGTGTGTGCCTGGATTTTGAACCTACGACCTTTGAATTGGCTGGCAGTTCAACAGTCATACCCTAGTGGTGGCTATCACTTATGGAGGAACAGGGTGAGGTGTTCCTCCATTTAAAAGGGAGGATCCTTCGACCAGGCGGGTATTCTGCCTGGCGGGCATTTGCCCAATGGTTGTAGATGGGATATTGTATATTTGTTCACTTGTTGTGTAAACTTCGATTGCACGATGCAGGCTGTTATTGATGTTTGTCACCGTGGAGTACTAGATGGCGCTGGTTGTCTCTTGATTGTCGCCGTAGTGTTCATCGCCGCGGTATAGGTGGCGCTAGTTGTCTCTTGATTGTCGCCGTAGTGTTCATCGCCGCGGTATAGGTGGCGGTGGTCGCCACACACTGCTTACTAATGCATATTACGTGACCATGACCACAGCCAGTCGACTGATTTAATAACCTAACATGAGCTGTATCAAGCAAAAAATTCACAAAAAAAATGTACCTCATCATCATCTGTAGACACGTTCAATTGCCGAGCCTTCCGTCTCCTCTCAAACTCTTCTAGCAAGGCCTTTTTGTCTCTGGACATCTCCTCTTCAAGCTCCATGTATTCTGAGGAAGTCAATTAATGATTAAATACTGCTAGTGATTTTGTTGGTTGTGTGGTTTTCAGCCTAAGAATAGAACCACCCCTACTCGTCCCGTGGGTGTCGTAAGAAGTGACTAAGGGAAATATATGGAGGATGGGCAGCAGCATCCTACAGTGTAATAGCAACATGCACAAAATAAGTGATGCATATGAGAAGAGGCCTATGTCCAGCAGTGGACTGATACAGGCTTTTTAGGTAGGTAGTGACTGCCTCGTTGGTGTAGTGGTAGCAAGCGCGACTGCTGAGTTTAAGGTCAAGTAAAGGTTTATGGTTCTATACCGGGTCGTGCAGTGTTTTCGGGTTTTTTTTCATTTGAAAATTCTCAGTAGCTGCACGGAGTCTGGAATTGCGCCCGGTTAATGGCAATAGACGGTTAATGACAACGATTTAGACGATATAGGGAATGTTAGTTATAATTTTGGAACAATTTGTACCTACTGAATGTAAAAAACTTTCTAAAATTAGTTTTTTAGGGTGAAGCGTTTTAAGAAAAGCCTTGAAGTTTGCAGGATCAGGTCACACTCACATGCTGGCTTAACCATTAATTATGGAACACCTTGTAAGTAGGTATAAATATATCCTTACCACTAGAGATCTGAATATCTCCAAGTTCTTTTCCACCGAGATCTTCAGCCCCTTCCTTGACGGCAGCGGCGAGGGCCGCCAGCCTCGCCTTCTCCTGTTCCTCCAAAGATCCATAGTGGACCTGCTTAGGTTTCTTGACCAATATCACATCATCATCATCAGACATTTTTAGGTTATGTTTATGAAAAACTTTAGAACCACTTGTTATGAGATTTTAGTCAATTTAATATTAATTTTGAAGTGGTTTAAGTGTTTACAGTAATTTTGGGTTTTAGATGCACGTAGTTTTCACTTCTATCTAAGACTCGTATTGCATTGACATTCTGTTGGAAACAAACAGACAACAGTACGTTTTTCCTGATCACGCAGTTATTATCTTATCTTATTAGTTATTATATGACCGTGAAATATTGCGTATGGTCGTGAAATTTTCACATATAACTAGTAATACGATAACAAATAGAGTTTTATTTTAAAAATATATTTGTTCATATCAATAAATAAACGTTAAATTAGTTACATTTTTCTGAATTCTTTATTTTTGAAACCGTATTGCGTAAAATGAAGTATTTTCAAAGACAATATGCTGAGTATACCCTATTCAAAAATATTCGGCAAATTTTGGTAATTTTTATAATCAGAGAATGGGAAAATTTAATCTTGATAATCAAATAATTAAAATAATATTTAAAAACGAAACCTTTTGCTAAACCAATATTGAAAATTTAATTGTTTTTATGAAAGTGTGATAATTGATTTTATATTTTAAGAGTAACCATATTTTATTTTGCTTTTTTAAATATTCGAAATATGGGAAACATTTCATGAAACCTAGAGCCACCCTATTCTCTGTGGTCGTTGTTTACGTCAGAGGGATCTGCAAATTATTTTCTTGAAATTCCATTATATTCCTATCTAAAATGTAAAAACACAAGACATTTGTTAAATAAAATATTATATAGACATAGAAAGCCTAAGATTCATGTTAAAACTACCAATCTTGTAGTCATTAGTGATATAACCTAAAAGTGCATAATTTACGTGATAATTTAAGAAAACATGGCCCTGCAGCTGTCTAGACGAGAAGTGGAGGAGCTAAGGTCTTCGCTAGACCGTGCGATATATAGAACTATAGGAAAATCAGATAGTTCTCTTCTATCCACGGTATCTTCTTGCCTCACGAGCGGGTAAGTTTTATATATGAATACAATTGTTTATGCTTAATGAAAAACAAAACAATGCTTGTTCCGATTACTAGAACACGATAAACTATAATTTGTGTTAAATAACATATGTATTAAGCGTTTTTTTTCTTAAATTTTAGGGCAACCAAGCAAACTGTCTATTTTTCTGGCAGTATTTATAAAATATTAATGACTAGCGCCCCGGCGCGATTTTTAACGCGTGATTTTGCTAGCTCTACGTTTAATGTACTCTACACTACCCTACCTTACACTATCCCTTATCCTAGTAAACCCTTATAGAGGTATAATTCCATTGTTTTAAATATTTGTTCTGCTATTTGGGACATAGACAAATACAACAAATCAAAAATCATGAAAAACAGTCAAGCCATTCTCGAGTTATAAGTGTTTGAACAAAACCCAACTTTGTTTTATATGTTACTAGTGACCCGCCCTGACTTCGCACGGGTGCAATATTGCACCCTTCCTCTTTAATCACTCAATCTATTAAAAAAAAAAGCATCAAAATCCGTTGCGTAGTTTTAAAGATTTAAGCATACATAGGGATATTGGGACAGAGAAAGCGACTTTGTTTTATACTATGTAGTGAGGATATGGTATTTTTTTTACACTTGAAATTGTTACATTCCAGATATGAACGCAGAAAGATAATAGACAAGATATCTGCTCACATAGACTCAAAAAAAGCAAGTAAACTTGCTGACAAAATCATAGCTTTAGCTCAAGAATTGATCTCCACGTCCAAGTCTCAGAAACGGAAACACGATTCTGGTGACCGTGACAAGGATGTCAAGAGATCTCGTCATGAGGACAGTAAAGAGGAAAAAGAGAAAGAGGAGAAACGGGAGGAGAAGAAGAATGGAGTAGATTTGCCTGCGGTTCTTCCTGAAGGAGAGACAGTTGGGAACAAGATGGCGGTTTTGAGCGCTGATAGAATTAAGGTATAGATATAATTATTTAAACACAACTGATATGGATGGGATAATTAAATAATTATATTTAACAGCTATAACGCCATGGGGGACACATGGTGTCCGACAAACAATAGAATTTGCATTGTGTCTGCAGTCTGGCAGTCAAAGTGTTTATAAGCTATCATGTGCTATAACATGTAAAAAATTCACAAAAATATTAAAGTATAGATTTTTTATTGCATGAATGTATATGGCAGATTTAAAATTATATACCCACCATTATATACCAGAAAAATAATATAGTATACCTGTACAATAGAGCGAGATAGATAGCTATTACCATTTCACTTACGCAATACGGCCTAATATGAATGCGACGTCATTCACAAATGAAAATAATGAAACCAAATTTTTATTTTTGATATGTGGCTTAAAACTTAATAAAATTATTATTATTTATGAAATATACAGGCTGGATTGGATTTTGTAATGGCACCTGAAGGGAAAATATTCTTAATACTGCAGATAGAAAATTTTTCTCAAAGAAAACATTGCTTTATTTTTTAATAGAAAGAAAACTGCATTCACAGACTTATATACACATGACATATATACAATTTTTTTATTATAATTTACTTTTTATTATTGTCGTGATAGCCTAGTGGTGGTGACCGTTGACTGGCAAGTCAGAGGTCTCGGGTTCGAACCCAAGGCGCGCACCTTTTCGTAAGTTTTGTGCGTTTTATAAATTAATTATCACTCTCCGTGCCTCGGATAGCACGATAAGCTGTTGGCCCCGGCTGTCAATTGTAGATCTTTGACAGTCGTTACGTTACGTCAGAAGCCCGAAAGTCTGACAACCAGTGTTACCAAGAGGTATCGTGTAACCCAGTATCTGGGTTGTGGAGGTCTGATAGGCAGTCGCTCCATGTAAAACACTGGTATTCAGCTGCATCCAATAAGACTGGAAGCCGACCCCAACATAGTTGGGAAAAGGCTAGGCAGATGATGACTTTTTGACTTGACCCAGTGTTACCCTAATTAATTAAATATATTATTATATGTTTCCAGCTAATGATGGCAAACGCTCAAAAAGAGATTGAAGAGAGAAAGAGAGCTCTTCTCGCGATGAAGGGAGAGTCGACTCGAGGAGTGAGTGCTGCTGCGGCAACAGCTCAGCAGTTGAAGCTGCAGGTGCAGCAGAACAGTGTTATACCGCCTCCCAGCGTCATCAAACCCGTTCTGTATTCCAAACCTAGTAAGTAATAAAGCGTATTTGTATTGTATTGTGTTGAATTGTACACTGTAGAGCTCAGCAGCTCTATATGTTACAGTAACCGCTTACAATCGGGAGGCTGTATTGTTATTTCCCATTGTATAATTCAAACATGTATTTTTATTTATGTTTTTACACTTGATTTGCTTATTAAATGAAATGATTTAATAAGAAACTCGCAAAAACAACTGACTTGGGCGGGACTTAATCCGCGAGCTCTGGCGTGCCGTGCCATCGCTTTACCAACTAAGCTACCGAGTTCTGTCCGCTTCAGTTGAAATTACGAATCTCTTTTTTAACGCCTTAAAGGCGTGTGGTGACATCTACCGGAGTACTGCCGCACTGCCGGTCCCATGTTCCAAACTTTGCAGTTTAGAAAACATAGAAACGATAACTCCAATTTTTTAAACGCAAAGGTAGATGTCACCACACGCCTTTAAGGTGTCAAGAAAGATATTCGTAATTTCAACTGAAGCGGGCAGGACTCGGTAGCTTAGTTGGTAAAGCTATGGCACGGCACGCCAGGGATCGCGGGTTGGAGTCCGGCCAGAGTTTGTTGGTTTTCGAGTTTCTTATTAAATAATTTCATTAAAACATATATTGAACATTTTTGTCTGTATGTTTGTCTTATACGAGTTTAATATGCTTCACAGTAGGTGGCGCTATAAGTCAAGAAGAATTGGAAAAACAGCGGAAGATAGCCGAGCTACAGGCTAGGATACAGCGAAAATTAGCCGGTGAGTTATTTATTATCCTTCTAGCTTCAGCGGACTAAAGGGGGGTGGAGGGGCCGGTCCGCCCCGGCCTCCCGATCCTAGAGGCCCCCGAATCTCGATAAGTCCCTCCCGCCGAACTCAAGGCACCTCTGGCTTTTCGTATGGTATGTGCGTATTATAAATTAATTATCACTTACTCCGTGCCTTGGGTTCGAACCTGAACCTTAGGTTTCCAGTCTTACCGGGTGCAGCTGAATACCAGTGTTTTACATGGAGCGACTGCCTATCAGACCTCCACAACCCAGATACTGGGTTACACGATATCCCTTGGTAAGACTGGTTGTCAGACTTTCGGGCTTCTGACTACCCGTAACGACTGTCAAAGATTTGCAATTGACAGCCGGGGCCAACAGCTTAACGTGCTACCCGAGGCACGGAGAGTGATAATTAATTTTATAAAACGCACATAACTTACGAAAAGTCAGGAGTGAGCGCCTTGGGTACGAACCTGATACCACTGACTTGCCAGTCAACGGTCACCTCCACTAGGCTATCACGACTCTATTTTTGATATTATATAATATATTAGTAACTTTGACAAAGACCTTCATGATTGCCGAATCCAACAGCTTAACGTGGTTAAGGTTTTTACTCAAGAATAGAATAGAATAGAATTATTTATTTGTATAGAATGTAGGTATTTACAGTTAGATGTTTACAATTATATAAGTGACCTTGTACATTCTGCCGTATCGGCATACAAAATTTTACAAAAAATACAAGTAAATAAAATAAAACTAAACTGTGACAACAGGACAAAAATATTACTTTTAAATATCATCATTTTCGTTTAAAAAGTCTTCAATTGAATAATAACATTTTTTTAACAATATCGACGTTAAATGTTTTTTAAATTGTCTTAATGGTTGCTTTTTTAAAACATTTTTAAGGAAATTATTTTATATTATTAATTGAACAAGAACTTATTTTCTAGGTGGGGCCTTGCAAAGTCCAGCAGGTACGGGACCAGCCCCATTGATCCTGGACCGAGAAGGGCGCACAGTAGACACCAGCGGCAAGAGAGTCCAGCTCACACATGTTGCTCCTACTCTGAAGGTAATAAGAATGTTATTTAGGAGTTAATTGATGTATTGTATTCGTTCTGTCCAATTAATTGATGTATTGTATTGATTCTGACCAATTAATTGATGTATTGTATTCATTCTGACCAATTAATTGAAGTATTGTATTCATTCTGACCAATTAATTGATGTATTGTATTCATTCTGACCAATTCATTGACGTATTGTATTCATTCTGACCAATTCATTGACGTATTGTATTCATTCTGACCAATTCATTGATGTATTGTATTCATTCTGACCAATTAATTGAAATATTCATTCGACCAATTAATTGAAATATTCATTCTGACCAATTAATTGAAATATTCATTCTGACCAATTAATTGAAATATTCATTCTGACCAATTAATTGAAATATTTATTCTGACCAATTAATTCAAATATTCATTCTGACCAATTAATTGACATAATGCATTCATTCTGACTAATTAATTGATTAATTTTGACTACTTAATTGTCTCTCAGGCAAACATCCGTGCGAAACGTCGCGAAGAATTCCGAGCCCAACTGTCTGGGGCGGCCAGCGTGGAGCCTTCGGGCCACGCGGCCTGGCACGACGACCGCGTGAACGCGAGAGCTCCCGTCCGAGCCAAGCGACCGCTGCGCTTCCACGAGCCCGGCAAGTTTACTCAGATGGGTGACCGGCTTAGAATGAAGGTATGTCGTACTTGTTGAAGTAATTTTTAACCGACTTCAAAAATGGAGGAGGTTCTCAATTCGATTGTATGTTTTTTTTTGTTATTTTTAATTTCTATATTAGTAGTGGCAATACATCTCTCCAAATGCGCGCCACTATTGTGCGCTCATTGAAGGTATTTGCAAATCGTCACGCTGGGCAAGCGGGTTGGCGATCGCAGTAGCAGATGGTTACTATTACACAGAAGGATGCTGCTGCCTATCCGGATCTTTCCTTTAGTCGCTTTTTACACCCGCGAGACGAGTAGGGGTGGTTCTATTCTTAAGCCGGAAACCAAAAGAATAAAAAGCACAATTTTGTTTAATAAAATTAATTTTCAGACTCAAAATTTCGTCGTGGTGGCGCATAGGTAACGGACCCGCTTTGCAAGCGCCTGAGTGTGGGTTCGAACCTGGCATGTACCAATGTGACTTTTTCAATGTCATATGTACTTTCTTAGTTAATCTAAGACACCACTGACTAACAGTGAAGGAAAACATCGTAAGGAAACCTGGATTTAATAGTCTGAAATCGCCAACACGCAGTGAGCTAGCGTGGTGATTAATGCTCAATCCTTCTCTGTATGAGAAGAGGCCTTTGCCCTACATTGGGAAAGTTACAGGCTAATTCTTTTATTTTCAGGCTCAACTAGAGAAACTTCAGAATGAGATATCCCAGATCGCACGCAAGACTGGAATATCTTCAGCTACGAAGCTGGCCTTGCTGGCAGCAGACACTCCTGACTCCGACCGGGTGCCAGATATTGAGTGGTAAGCCTGTCTAATCAGATCATGGAGTTTGGATATCCGTGAACGGGTGCCGTCTGTTGGGACTGGTCAGCCCATAGCTGTCATAGTAATTTTATCAAAATAATAATAACTAGCTTTTGCCCGCGACTTCGTTCGCGTGGAATAGTGACTTCGACTCTTGACCAATAGATGGCGCTGTATGTCCGGAATAAATTTTATTTTTTATTTTATTTTTTGTAATAAAAACTATCCTATGTCCTTTCTCAAGTTCCAAACTATGTCTGTACCAAATTTCACTCAAATCGGTTCAGTAGTTTAGGCGTGAAGCAAAGACAGACAGACAGAGTTACTTTCGCATTTACAATATTAGTTTGGATGTCCTCCTGACCGGATTTCGGTCACAGCGGCCAATCTCAACGGATATTAGCTATCGACGCGGGAGATATTATAGTGCACAAGTGTGTGCGCAAACACGGGTGCACTCTCTATTCCCTCACTCTCATAGTCCGATGGGACGGCCTTCTGACACGATCGGAGAGAGATCAGGCGCAGGGCCAACAGCTTTACGTGCTTTCCGAGGCACGGAGTAAGTAATAATTAATTTATAAAACGCACATAACTTACGAAAAGTCAGAGGTGCGCGCCTTGATCGAACCCGAGACCACTGACTTGCCAGTCAACGGTCACCACCACTAGGCTATCACGACTCTGGTGGTTAGTGGTAAGCCCTACTGTCTAATCAGATCATGGAGTCTCAGAATCAGAAGATGTGGAACTCGTTACCAGCCCACGTGTTTCCCTCCACTTATGATCCTGGGTCCTTTAAGCGGGGCGTGAAAAAGCTTTTCTCAAGGCCGTCAAGATGAGGGCCATCATGCCACATTGCTATGCTGGCTGCTGGGATGATGGTCATCTCTATGGGACTCCACTGACTGCTTTCCATCAGGCAGCATGGAGTCTATTTGTGCGGCAGTAATAAAAAATAAATAAAAGAAAGTCTCGAGTTCGATCTGAAGGCGCGCACCTCTGACTATTCGTAAGTTATGTGCGTATTATAAATTAATTATCAGCTGCTAAAACGGTGAGGGAAAACATCGTGATGAAACCAGCACACCTGAGAGATTTTTCAATGGTGTGTAAAGCCATGTCAGATGCACGGGTGGTTTAAACTCTGACACCAGGTTGTTCTTCAACCATACGATAAGAAGAAGAAGAAGATTGAGTCTGGAACACGAAAATAGACACTCCAATTATCTACTTTCTTTCTTTTTTGCTTGACACATTGGAGCCAAAATAAAAATCGAATTCGTGAAAATTGGTGTATATACAATGTAGAAAGGTATTTGTAAAACACCAGCATCCTTAAAAGGGGTCATTAAACTCATCATTATGAACAACTTTTACTATGGGACCAACCCTGAAATCGCGAAAAAATCAGCTGTTCCACACATTTTGTTGAGTCATGTGAACATAAATGTATGGAACAGCTGATTTTTTTTGCGATTTCAGTGTTGGTCCCATAGTAAAAGTTGTTCATAATGATGAGTTTAATGACCCCTTTGAAGGATGCTGGTGTTTTACAAATAACCCTGTTTACATAGATTTTTTTCTTTCTAGGTGGGACAGTGTCATCCTAATGACACCAGAAGAAAGGGAATGCAAGCGGCAGTCGGAAGCCACTGCGTCGGACAGTCGGACGTATGCGCAGCGTGTGGACGCTTGCAACACCGGCGCTGATGATATCGTAGACAACCTGAACGAGGTCGCCATCACCAACCTTGTTGAACACCCACAGCAACTGAGGCCGCCAAGTAAGTCGTTTTTCCTTAAAAACATGTTAAAAACGTGAACTGATTTTAAACGCGTGTTGAACTGGTTTTAAACGCGAGTTCAAATAATTATAACGCTAGTTGTACTAGTGTTATACTAATTTTAAACGCTAGTTGTACTGATTTTAAACGATATTAGAACTGATTTTAAACGTTAGTTGAACTGATTTTATACGCTATTTGAACTGATTATAAACGATAATAGAATTGATTTTAAACGCTAGTTGAACTGATTTGAAACACTAGTGAACTGATTTTAAACGACAGTTGAACTGATTTTAAACGATAGCAGAACTTATTTTATACGATCGTTTAACTGATTCTAAACAATAGCTGAACTGATTGTATACTATCGTTTAACTGATTTCAAACGCTACTGGCGTTTAGCTGATTTTAATTGGTGTTAAATCGTCTTAAACGCTAGTTATTCTAATTTAAGCGCTACTTACACTGGTGGAACTAATTTAAAACTCTACTTATACTGATTTTAAACGCCAGTTGAACTGATTTTAAACGCTAGATGTACCGGCGTTTCACTGATTTGAAACGCGTCTTGAACTGATTTTAGACGTTATACTGTGTGTATATGTGTTTTACAATTTATACGCTAATTGTACTGATTTATATCCTAGTTATACTGATTTAATCCGTATCAGTTGATTTTTTTTCCAATTTCTTATTAAATATTTATGTTGCAGTCAAAACTCTTAGCCGGTCAAAAGTACTTTTAACTGGCAAAATCAGGCAAAAGTACTTTTGACTGCACAGGTTGGTCAATAGTAGTTTTGCCGGTAAATCATTGGTTAATAGTGCTTTTAACTGTAAATTTGCGGTCAAAAGTGGATTTGACTGACGCTCCTGGTCAAAACTACTTTTAACCGCTAGATAGTCAGTCAAAATTACTTTTAATCGTTAGGAGTGGAAATTAAAGGGCACTCATTTAAAGAGGCAGTTGTAAATAGCGGTTTTGGTAAGTTAAAAATTATAAATGGCACGTTTAATAACTAGTTCAGCAGTTAAAACTAAGCAGTAAAGTAAACAAAAATGAGTAATAATAAAAAATAATTAAATGGATCAGTGAATATATAATTGAGTAGGAAAATAATTAAATGGGCGGTAAAAAATATTGAATGAGCAGTTACGTGTGGTAAAATAGTTTTTGTGATAGGCTATCATTTAAACGATAATTTTGGTAAGCTATAAAATTGATTTTATTTGCTAATAATCTAAATAAATAAAATAATAAAAATAATCTTTATCATATAATCGACGGAGCCCCGCTTCGCGGGGCTCCTACTTCTGGGTGGTTTTAAAAAAAATAACAACGAAGGGGAAGGCGAGGTCTATTCGCTCGCTTCGCTCGCTCACACGACCCCGCCATCCCCTTCTAACCTAACCTGTCCGATTCGGGGTGCCCTAAAATCCATACACAAAATCGTAATCTGCCGAACTATTTATCGAACTGCTCATTCCATCATTTTTACCGCTCATTCAGTTATTGGACTGCTCAATTATTTTTAGAATTGACTTTGTATGATAAAATAACCGACTGACACGACACGACTGACTGACATGACCAGTCAAAACTACTTTTGACGGAATCAGTTGGTCAAAAGTACTTTTGACCAGCTTCATTGGGCAATAGCACTTTTGACTGTTATTTCAGTCAAAAGTACTATTGACGAAAGCCTATGGTCAAAAGTACTTTTGACTGATTTTGCCAGACAAAAGTAGTTTTGACCGGTTAAGGGTTTTGACTGTAACATTTATATTTAATAAGCTGACATGTAAAAAATTCACAAAAAAAATATTAAAACAAATATTTTTTTTATTATTTAATCGGTTTTATTAAGTGAACATTTTCATAACGACCTCTCGGCTATCAATGTTTTGTAATTCACTCTAAAATTAGAATTTGTCATACTTTACCTTGTTAGATATAAGACGTGCCATACTGTTGCGCATGTTGACGGGTTGCTATGGTGACTGATAATAATGGGGCATGCGCAGTCTG
The DNA here is from genome assembly GCA_936450705.2 of Protodeltote pygarga. Lineage (NCBI taxonomy): Eukaryota > Metazoa > Arthropoda > Insecta > Lepidoptera > Noctuidae > Protodeltote > Protodeltote pygarga. Next base: position 5,280,004 of record OW388277.2, read on the forward strand.
TAACTGTATATCTTGACTGGTTGCTATGGAGACTGACAATCTTATTTATAGACTCACGCCTGTATTCCCCAGAGGGGTAGGCAGAGGTGTGCAGTACACCCACGTTTCGCCGGCTATGTTATAAGTCCCATGTAATAGGGGGTGAGCCTATTGCCATTAACCGGGCACAATTCCAGACTCCCGTGTTGCTACTGAGAATTTCGTAATGGAAAAACCCTAAACTCAAATTCTAGTTTTAAGTAACACAGTCCTTTACATTAAGTATTTTAAGATTTAATTTTCAATTGATTTAAATGTATTTGATTTTTGCCCTCAGTCCCTACTAGTACAAGCTATGTACGCCTATAATCTGTGTATACATCAGAACTATTATCTGTAATTTCTATTACTTAATAATGTGAAATGTGTATGCTGTTGGTGTATTATATAAATAAATAAATAAAAACCCCAATAACACTGCTCGACCCGGGGATCGAACCCAAGACCTCGTGCTCAGCAGTCGCGCTTGCTACCACTAAACCAACGAGGCAGTCCAGTGACAATCTTATAAAAAACTAAATCGTAGTTCGAGCATTTATAACTCGAGAACGGCTGGACCGATTCTCATGGTTTTTGATTTGTTGTATTTGTATTCATTCTGAATCTATATATATAAAAATGAAACCCGTTTTCCGTTGTCACGACATAGCATGAGCATGATGATTTTGGTCTTGAATTATTTGTGGAGATCCAGGGAAGGTTCAAAGGTGAGAAAAAGGGGTAGAGTAGGGTAGGGGTAGAGTAGGGTAGGGGTAGAGTAGGGTAGGGTAGCGGTAGAGTAGGGTAGGGGTAGAGTAGGGTAGGGTAGGGGTAGTGTAGGGTAGGGTAGGGTAGGGGTAGTGTAGGGTAGGGTAGGGGTAGTGTAGGGTAGGGTAGGGGTAGTGTAGGGTAGGGTAGGGGTAGATTAGGGTAGGTTAGGGATAGGGTAGTGGGTAAAGTAGGGTAGGGGTAGAGAAGGTTAGGGGTAGAGTAGCGTAGGGGTAGAATAGGGTAGTGGGTAGAGTAGGGTAGGGGTAGAATAGGCCTTGAAGTAGGATAGTAATCACGCGAACGAAGTCGCGCGGGGCAGCTAGTAGCAGAATAAATATTAAAAACAATGGAATTGTACCCCTAGGCTAGCGTAGGGTGGGGGTATGGTAGGGGGTAGTACAGTAAGGGCGGGAAGGGGTAGAGTAGAGTAGAGTGGAGTAGAAAAGGCGTAGTCGTTTAATTTTAGACGAGACATTTAATTATTAAATACTTTTAATCCACACAGAATAAGATTCGTTGTCTATACTATAATAATTACGAAATAAAATTATTAATTAAAACCAAGACTATTATTAATTAAACCAGGCCAAGTGCGAGTCGCACTCACGTTCGAAGGGTTCCGTGCCATTATTTATCATTACATTACAGACAGACTCCCAGTCAGTCGAGAGTATACCTATTGCAGTTATTAATATCTAGCAAATAATCACGTTTGCACTACTGGGGCCATTTAAATATTTATTTTATATGTTTTTAGCAACAGAAATACATCACCTATTAGAATTTCATCTGTCTAGCTATCACAGTTCATGAGATACAGACGGACAGCGGATAGCAGTAATAGGATTTTTATCCTTTGGGTACGAAACCTAAATCAGATAGATAATAGGCGTGACGACAGATTTTCAAATATTTTTCCGTACATTTACTATTTACGAAAAAACCTTTATTTCGGTAATAAACTTTAGTTAAACGAATATAAAGCCATTTTTCTAATATTTTTTCAATAGTGCGTCAAAAAAGCTCTCAGGTGTCATGGCGTCGACTTTGACGTCACGCTGAGGTAAACATGTCAAATATTCAATACAACAAAACAGTGTTGACAGCGGATTTTACTCAAGCGTGACGTCATACGCTGTGATTGCTGTTTCAGTCAAAATGGCGGATTGCAATATTTTAAGGTTTTATTTTAGTGAAAATCTTAATAATCTAATATTTTTAAATAAAACTGAAGCAGTGTTTTAATATTTTTTTATATCATGTTTCCCCTAACATCATTAAATCGACGATTTTTCATGCCTATAGTACGGAACCATTTATGCGCGAGTCAGGCTCGCACTTTGCTTTTTTGTTATTTTTTTTTAATTTACTCTTCATCAGCATCCCCTATCGGCGCGCACCATTTTCCGAGTCTTCTCATAAAAGCTGGACACGGTATGTTACAAATAACACACCCTGAGACTATAGTAGGCGCAGTACTAGTACTAGTTATATTAGTATTTTGTAGTGGTACAATCAGAGTATCATTTAACCCAGGTTTCGTAGTACTATATTGATAATAAACTGGCGTTGCTGTGTTGTAAGCGGGCGCTTGGTTGTTATATACGGGCGCCTGATTGTTATATCCGGGCGCTTGGTTATTATATACGGGCGCTTGACTGTTGTACCCGGGCGCTTGGTTGTTATATACGGGCGCTTGATTGTTATATCCAGGCGCTTGGTTGTTATATACGGGCGCTTGGTTGTTATATCCAGGTGCTTGTGTGTTATATCCAGGCGCTTGAGTGTTATATCCAGGTGCTTGTGTGTTATATCCAGGCGCTTGAGTGTTATATCCAAGCGCTTGTGTGTTATATCCAGGCGCTTGAGTGTTATATCCGGGTTTTCCATCCGACCCAGTAACATTCATTCTAGGCACATACCAAGTTGGATATCCATACGGATATGATCTTACAAGATTATATCCGGGTACTTTGTAACCGTTATTTGTAACTGCTTGGTTAAAATAACGTGTGTTATTTGCATCATTTCTATGAAATAGATAGTTCCATGAGTAATTGTTGTAGCTATTTATTCCGTTATTTAGAGTTGTCGGTTTGTATGTGTTTTGGTCGGTTATTTTAATTTTTGTGTAGTACGGCGATCGTTTCTCTCTAGTGATGTCGTTAGGATAATTTTCGATATCATTTCGTATTTCAAATGGTTCTTCAATAGCTACATCCCTTTTTACTCTGATATCGATATTAGTTTCGCTGTTATTGATACCATAATTATGATGTTTGGCAAATATGTTAATAAGACCAATAACAAAATATACTGGGAACATGTTTTTTTTTATATTTATCTATGGATTTATCAAGAATATTTGAATATTTTGTCAATTGGTAGCTTTTATATTTTCTCCCTAATAGATCCTGGTAACAGTATTAGTAGGCCTTATAAGCCGCTATGGGCCTTATTAGATGCAGTGGGCCTTATTAAACTCACTGGGCCGTATAAGTCGCAGAAAAGACAACCGGACTACAGATCAGCAAATGTTGTTTAAGCCGCTTTCAGAGTAGGTGAATTGACAATCTTCTATGGGTAGAAGAAACTGGATGAAAATAGCCGTAGATCGTGTTGTGACGTGCAATAGATGAAACTTATGGCCAGCAGTGGACTGGTAAAGTTGATGATGTCGTAGCTCAGACGATGAACTGGTTCTTCAGCGTTTTGGAGTGATGATGAAGAATCTTGGTGGGGTTGAACTATGGTTTTCTGTATTTACGTCTTAGGCGTTTTATTCCTGAAACAAAAAAAAATTTATAATCTATGAAAATGAAAAAGTGACGCGGTGGCGCTGTTTACGGATCCGCTTAGCAAGCACGTGGGTGTGGGTTCGAAGCAAGTAACAATATGACCTATTTTTATTTCATATTTAAAGAGATCAACCGCAGAACAAATTAACCGCAGAACAAATTAATTAGTGATTTATCTATACTTATAAAATGGTAACGTGACTGACTGACAGACAACGCACAGCCTAAACCGATGGACCTAGAGACTTGAAATTTTGAGACAATATTTTTTAAGTACCGTAGGGGTGCACTAAGGAAGGATTTTCTGAAATTCCCCCCCTAAGTAGGCAAAAACGGGGGAAACAGTTTGTATGTAAATCCGTCATTCTTAACGTTAAATGTACGAAACTTGGTATTCAGCTTTTTGGTTGATAAATGAAAGGACGAGCATTGTTTTTTTTTTTAAATTTACACTTGAGTGGATAAAAAAGGGGGTGAAAGTTTGTATGGAAGATTCGTTATTTTTTAAGTTACAGATGTAAAAATGAGTATTAAGCTTATTCGCTAAAAATAAAAAAGACGTGCATCAAAAAAATTGGATTTTTTTCCCCTTAGGGAGATATAAAAGGGGACTAAAGTTTGTAGTTATGAAAATCCGTCATTAAACTTGATAATTAGCTTTTCGGTTAACAAATAAGACGTGTTTCAGCTTTTTAAAACTTTACCCATTAGGGGGAAAGGGGGGGGGGTATGATAGTGTAGGAAATTCGGTATTAGTAAGAGACATCAAAGTGGCATAACTAATGCACGTATATATATTTCGATATTCAATGGCTATGGGGAGAAAATAGTAGGTATACCTACTCGAGAACTGCTGGACCGATTTTCATGGTTTTTGATTTGTTGGATTAGTCTCCGCCTATAATAGAAGAATCGAAGAAAAAAAATATGGAATTGTACCCTTTAGTAGTATGGTAGGGTATAGGTAGGGTAGGGTAGAGGTAGAGTAGGGTAGGGTAGGAATAGAGAATAGGGGTAGGGTAGGGGTAGAGTAGAGTAGGGTAGAGGTAGGGTAGAGGTAGAGTAGGGTAGGGGTAGCGTAGGGTAGGGGTAGAGTAGAGTAGGGTAGAGGTAGAGTAGGGTAGAGGTAGAGTAGGGTAGGGGTAGCGTAGGGTAGGGTAGGGTAGGGGTAGAGAATGGTAGGGTAGGGTAGAGTAGCGTAGAGTAGTGTAGGGTAGGGTAGAAAAAGCGTAGAGGTAAAATAATGACGCGTACAAAGTCGCGCGGGGCAGCTAGTATATATTATATAATATTATAACCTAGGCTGGCTCGTTCGTTGAGAGTCGTGATAGCCTAATGGTATGACCGTTTGACTGGCAAGTTAGAGATCTCGGGTTCGAACCCAAGGCGCGCACCTCTGACTTTTCGTAAGTTATGTGCGTTTTATAAATTAATTATTACTTACTCCGTGCTTCGGAAAGCACGTAAAACCCTGTGCCTGACTTCTCTCCGGTTGTGTCGGATTGCCATCCCATCGGACTAAGAGAGTAAGGTAATAGAGAGTGAACCTGTGTTTGCGCACACACTTGTGCACTATAATTTATCCTGTGTAGTTGGCTAATCCGTTAAGATTGGCCGTTGTGACCGAAATTCGGTCAGGAGAACATTACTTTAGACTTGTATTAGTATAAATTATAGTTAATTGCGACTCACAGTCAAACCGGTTTTGGGAACCATTGTACTAAACTACCTACAGCAAAGTAAAGTAGTATGCTTCTCGAGGCAAAATCAAAATCAAAATATTTTTATTCATGTAGACCATTAGGCACTTATGAATAGTCATAATTCTAATATTGTTTGTTGGAAGAGTGACTCTAGTTGCCAGTTCCAAGGGCAGCCTACCCCTCATAGAGAAAAATCTGGCAAGAAACTCCATGGTTGCTCTTTTAAATAATGGCTTACAATATTTTTGGATTCATTGATTCTAAAGAAACATTATTTGTCTTTATACGACAGTAGGCATGGTGCGATTTGAAGTACCTATGCAGTTTTAATAAAATAGACTTCGTGCTACAGATTATGTAAAAATATTGTATAATCAGCTAAATGCGATAGTAAGCATCCCGCTACGAAATCTGTCTCATTACTCGACCTTATCTTTGTTAATCGTAGGTATTTTTTTTTTGAGAAATTTTTACATGTTTTAGCACATATTAGCTTATTAAATATAAATATTTAATAAGAAATTTAAAAAAAAACTTATATTATTATATCTAATAAGCTAACATGTGCTAAAACATGTATAAATTTCACAAAAAATATTAAGAAAATTAGTTATATCGCATCGGTGCCTTCTAAAACTGCAAAGTTTGGAGCACTGAGTCGGATACGTAATGTATTCCGATAGATATTACCACACGCCCTAGGCGTATAAAGAGATTTCGACTGATTCTGATGGGATACGGTGGCTCAGCGGTTAGAGCGTCAGCACGGTACGCCGAAGATCGTGGGTTCGAATCCCATCCGTATCAGTTGTTTTTTCAAATTTCTTATTAAATATTTATATTTGTTAACCATTTTCTCAAAGTGTCATTGTCATCGAATCGTGTCAACTTCGTAAGACGACATTTCCTCACAAGTACTCACAACAAAAAAAAAACAAATAAATATTGCTAGCTGAATTAGAACGTAAGATAAGATAAGTTTGAAGGACAAGTGGAAGTTTGTATGTTAGTAAGTTTAGGTCAAAGTTAGCTTCTGGTAGGTGCACTACTAGAAGATATCATCTGCGTAGCCTTTTCCCAACTATGTTGGGGTTGGCTTCCAGTCTTACCGGATGCAGCTGAATACCAGTGTTTTATAAAGAGCGACTGCCTATCAGACCTCCACAATCCAGATACTGTGTTACACGATACCCCTTGGTAAGACTGATTGTCAGATTCGGGCTTCGGACTACCCGTAACGACTGTCAAAGATCTACAATTGACAGCCGGGGCCAACTGCTTAACATGCTATCCGAGGCGCGGAGAGTGATAATTAATTTATAAAACGTACACAACTTACGAAAAGTTATAGGTATAGTCAGAGGTTTGAACCCGAGACCTCTGACTTGCCAGTCAACGGTCACCACCCTAGTGGTGGTCACTATCACGACTCTGCTACTACTCGACTACTAGTAGATTTATAAATATTTATTAATTTGACCAAAAAAAATTTACCTCTTTATAATAATGTTGATTTCACTTTTAATTAAAAAAATAATATTTTAAACTATTTGCTTCAATCCACTCCACTTAAATGTTAGTATAATTGTGCGTCAAAAGTTTATAAACAATAAGTTTAATTAGATTCGTCATTCTTATCACTTCAAGGGTGCCAATTCTCTGCGCCTGCGCCGACGCACTTTAATCATACAAAAAAAACGATTCTACTTCAATTCCCTTCAACAACTAAATAAAAATAGGAACAAAAGAGACGACATGTATTTAAATTATTATTTACGTTCACTCTCTTACGTCTTATTACAGTCTCGGGTTCGAACCCAAGGCACGCACCTCTGACTTTTCGTAAGTTATGTGCGTTTTATAAATTAATTATCACTCTCCGTGCCTTGGATAACACGTTAAGCTGTTGGCCCCGGCTGTCAATTGTAGACCTTTGACAGTCGTTACGGGTAGTCAGAAGCCCGAAAGTCTGACAACCAGTCTTACCTAGGGGTATCGTGTAACCCAGTATCTGGGTTGTGGAGGTCTGATAGGCAGTCGCTCCATGTAAAACACTGGTATTCAGCTGCATCCGGTAAGACTAGAAGCCGACCCCAACATAGTTGGGAAAAGGCTAGGCAGATGATTTTCGTTCACTAGAATAGTCACCAGAAGTTCCAATTAAATTACGTAATTGTTATTATTAATTTAATTCTTAGTATTATCTGTGTTTTATAGGAATAAATTAACTGCAAGTTACTATGTTTTGTTATTTTAATCTTTATAGCAGTCACAGGTTAAAAAAAACCGTAGCTAAGAGGCGCGTCGTAGAGACAAATGTTCTAAGAAACGTTGATAGTCCAATGATGTGTTTTATACTAACTTATCACTACATAGTATAAAACAAAGTCGCTTCCCGCGTCTGTCTGTCCCTATGTATGCTTAAATCTTTAAAACTACGCAACGGATTTTGATGCGGTTTTTTTAAATAGATAGAGTGATTCAAAAGGAAGGTTTATATGTATAATACATGCATATTAGCGTAACCGTGCGAAGCCGGGGCGGGTTGCTAGTTTACATATAAATAGAATATGTGAGATAACCTAATGACCGTTAACTGGTAAGTCAGAGGTCTCATATTCGAATCTAAGGCACCTATGACTTTTCGTAAGTCATGTGCGTATTATAAAATAATTATCACAAGTTGGCCGTGACGAATTCCCATCAGATTAAAAGAGTGAAGAAATAGAGAATGCACTTGTGTTTGCGCACACGCTTGTGGAATGTGATGGTATATATTCTGCGTTGAGATTGGACGCTCAGGTCAAGAGGGAGGATATAATTATCATAAATAGATTACGTATTTATATAATACAGTTATTCGTACACTACATTGTCATCATTCTCATAGCCGTATAATTACTAAACTCTGTTAAGGTAGGCTTCTTATCTGACCTTTTTTTTTTTTTGTGGCCGGGGGGAGTAAAAAATGCCTTCCGCATACCGCACGTCCGAGGACATACGGTTATGTGGGGCTCGCACCCACTAAAAACGTCTCCCCCCTGCGTGTTCCTAGCATTGTATCGGACGGGTCCGGGTACCGCAAACGCGCCTCGCAGCCCCGTCCAGTGCCTGCCTGTAGGCTGCCTATCTGACCATCACAACCCAAAAGGATAGCGATATTCTAAAGTTACATAAGTTATCAGCATTTTCCAAGGGTACTGACTCTTTATATCGACTGTCAAAGATCTTCATGACAGTCGGAGCTAACAGCTTAACGTGAGATCTCAACTTCGATTAGCCATCTGCGCAGGAGATATTACAGTGCACAAGTGTGTGCGCAAACATAGGTGCACTCTCTATTGATCCTCTCATAATCCGATGGGACGGCAATCCGAGATGACCGGAGATCAGGGGCAGGGTCACGGCTTTACGTGCTTTCCGTGACACAGATTAAGTGATCATTAATTTATAATACGCACATCTTCTTCTTCTTCTTATCGTATGGTTGATGAACAACCTGGTGTCAGAGTTTAAACCGCCCGTAGGCCTCTGACATGGCTTTACACACCATTGAAAAATCTCAATTCTTTATTGCGTTCCATAATGTTACATAACAGTTGGTATACATAAGATAAGGTATCAATTATGGACCCTGTCGGGCACAGCATAGTTAGTTAGGAGAGAGGAGGAAGAGCGCTATACCTATGTTTACAATGCAAATATTCAGTTATATTTAATTATTTCGATTCAATTTTAACAATATTCCTGTTAAAATTATATATATCTATATCAGCATTATGTGGATGTAATTTAAATAGTGTTTTAAAGAGTACCTAAGTGTAAAATTATTAAGATATCTTTATATTAATAATTAATCATTACCTATTATAATCTCTCAGGTGTGCTGGTTTCATCACGATGTTTTCCGTCACCGTTTTAGCAACTGATAATTAATTTATAATACCTACGCACATAACTTACGGATAGTCAGAAGTGCCTTGGGTTGGAACCTGAGACCTCTGACTTGCAAGTCAATGGTCACCACCACTAGGTACTAGTCTATATTATTGTGACCACAAAACTACTTTCTATTAGGTGATTTGGACTTAAACAGATGCCTTTTGCAATCATCTGCCTAGCCTTTTCCCAACTATGTTGGGGTCGGCTTCCAGTCTTACCGGATGCAGCTGAATACCAGTGTTTTACATGGAGCGACTGCCTATCAGACCTCCACAACCCAGTTACTGGGTTACACGATACCCCTTGGCAAGACTGGTTGTCAGACTTTCGGGTTTCTGACTACCCGTAACGACTGTCAAAGATCTACAATTGACAGCCGGGGCCAACAGCTTAACGTGCTATCCGAGGCACGGAGAGTGATAATTAATTTATAAAACGCACATAACTCACGAAAAGTCATAGATGCGCGCCTTGGGTTCGAACCCGAGACCTCTGACTTGCCAGTCAACGGTCACCACCACTAGGCTATCACGACTCCACGATTTGCAATATAATAAAAAAACATTAAAATTAGTTGATTTATTTATTTACTGCATACCATGTAGTATCTAAAATGGTAGTATTACATATTATAGTTTCAACCATACACATAATATTAATTACAATAATAACGATTTAATCATCTTAAAATAGAATAATAATCAAAGCCAAAACATACGACTAATGATGTCATAATTACAAATGTTAACCTATTTATTTAAATCAAAACAGGAAAAGACGATTAAATAATGTCATAATTAATTTTATTAATCTATTTATTTTAATCAATACCCTAAAATACGACTAAATGATGTTATATTTTTATATGTTTATTAATTAAAAATAGAATAATAGAAAAAACCATAGAGTATTCTAGAAAATATAGAGTGATAACGTCAACCACATTGCCTTGTGCGGAGCGAAAGCAGGTCTCACCATACAAATGTTAAAATGTCATTTTTTCAAATTATGTTTTCTAGACGTTTTTCAAAATTTAACTCAGCAGTTAACCATGATATAAGCTAAAATGTAACTTTTTCACTCGTGGAGCCTAGTTGAACCGCAGTCGCTCGAGGTATGATCGCGGACGGAGCTCGTGTCGCGGCCGCGTTGTTCATACCCGTGCTCACGGTTCATACTTCTATAGGGTTGCTCTATATTTTCTTATATACTCTAAGGAAAAAACTAACTTAATAATCATTATTTAAAATTTTAACCTATTTATTTAAATCAATACAGAAAAATATACATATAATGTTATTATGTTACATAGTCAATTTATTCATTCGTTTATTATACAGGAAATGTTTTAAGGAAACAATAGTACTTATCCTGAACTACTATCCTGTAAAAGATATTCTTTTACCTATTTCAATCCTATATTTAAGGCGCCTCTTACCGTAAATTTGCTATCTCGCTCGCACATTGAAGTTGATTGAAGATATAAAATCAATGAATATAGTTATGAAAAACTGAACTACACTATCTGAAGGAGAACAACATTACTAAGTTTCAGCAAAAAATTCAGCTTGATCAAAACATGTTCTCATGCATAGAAATGGAATAAAATAAAAATTTACTTAAAGCTATTTTTTTAATTTAAATTTTTCAAGCTGGATTTTTCAAGGAAGCTGCTGGATGCAGGTTGCTTCCAACCGGCCGAATTGGAAGTCATTGGAGGAGGCCTATGTTCAGCAGTGGACGTCTTATGGCTGAAATGATGATGATGATGAAATTTTTCATAACTATATTCATTGATTATCTTCAATGTGCGAGCGTGATAGCAAATTATCGGTAAGAGGCGCCTTAAGTTAAATTTTTCCATACAAACCGCGCCTTTAAGTTGCCAAGTTGTATGGAAAGGTGAATTTCCATCTTGATTATAGAATTGAGATTAAGATAAGTGAATAAATATAAATTAGCCTGTAACTGTCTCACTGCAGGGCAAAGGCCTCTTCTCATACAGAGAAGGATCGAGCATTAATCACCACGCTAGCTCACTGCGGGTTGGCGATTTCAGACAATTAAAATCCTGGTTTCCTTACGATGTTTTCCTTTTCCGTTAGTCAGTGGTGTCCATGAAGTTATAGGTAAAAATGGAGGCCACACTTGGAACAACAACTTGAGTCAAATACCTACATATTACTGTGAGCCAACCTCTCTTTTTTGTGTATGAGCGAGAGAGAGAAATCTGCCCACAGAGAGCGAGATAGTGATACATGGGAGAGCGAAATAGTGATACATAGGTTTTGCTTCAAGTAGGTATTCGAAGTGTGGTCTCCATTTTTACCTATAACTTCATGGTGGTGTCTTATATTAACTAAGAAAGTACATATGACATAGTAAAAGTCACATTGGTACATGCCAGGTTCAAAACCACACCCGCGTGCTTGCAAAGCGGGTCCGTAACCAATGCGCCACCACGACATTTGATTGATATGTAAACAATTTTGTGCATTTTACGCAAAACTTTTATTTTTACAAAACATTTGAATCCGTTAAAGACTTAAAAAAAAACTTTTTTTAGCTAGGAACACTCCATCAAATTTACGTTTAAAAAAAATTACTTATTCGATCAAAATTAGTTCATACGTTCAGGCCTTTGACCTACAGCGGTACAGTTGCTGATTTATTAACATTTTATTTTTGTCTTTATTGAATCTTTGTCTTGAAAATTATAATATTCTGAGTATTATTACATATTTAAAAATATAAAAAGTAGGACCCTACTGGAGTAGGGTTCAGAGCTAGGTGTCCAGAGAAGGAAACTCACAATTCGCGACAAGTATAGTCTAGACAATATTGCCTTCCGTGGCAGGGGTGCGAGCATGGATCTTTTTGTCGAACGTTTATCGATTCTAAACTTCAAGTATGACATAAAGTTCATTAAATTGTGTCAAAATTGACGTTTAATATTGATATATTTTCGAATAGCTGTTCCCCGCGACTTTGTCCGCGTTAAATAAAATTTTCCCGTAAACACGTTTATAAAGCAGCCAGATTGCCTGTTTTTTTTTCTTACTTGAATCACAGATATTGTTATTTTTTACTGAAAACTAATTTTTTTTTTTTTTTAGAATAAAAAATAGCCTATAGCACCCAAGGATAAAGTAGCTTCCTATTGGTGAAAGAATTTTTAGGATCGGATCGGTAGTTCTAGAGATTACCCCTAACATACATACATTATCACATACATACAAACTTTACCTCTTTATAATATTATTATAGTATAGATAAGAATTCGATAAAAGATCCATGCTCGCGCTACTGACTCCCGAAAAGGCTTGAAGATGTTTACACTTCAAACTTAAGTTTGTGTTGTGTTATCCTCTTTTGGTACGCAGATATTTCCAAACCTTTGCCAGCCAGCTGGACATGGCATGGGATTGCCGAAGCAGTAAACGCATACTGATAATAATTCAGGCGTTGCAGCAGTTTTATCAGTATTTTTTGTTGAATTTGACCCAGATTTCCCATTTTTGTATTGATTAGAACCTGGCGTTGCTGTGTTATATGGCCCAGGTTGACTGTTAGCAGACCCAGTAGTTCTAGATACATTTTCTGTTGGATATCCAAACGGATATGATTTTGCAAAAGTATGACCATAATTATATCCGGGTCCTGTGTTCCTTTTTTCAACTGCTCGGTTTAAATAACGACTTCTATTTACGTCGTTTCTTCTATAAAAATATTTGTTTTTGGTTATTTCGTTATTTTGAGTAGTTTTTGTGTTGTAAGGCGATCGTTTCTCTCTGATAATATTGTTAGGAATATAGTTTTCGATATTCTTTTGTAGTTTAAATTGTTCTAACGGTTCTTGTTTTGCTACGTCCCTTTTAACTCTGATATCGATATTGGAATCACTGTTAATTCTATAACAATAGTGTTGCGAAATTATAAAAATAACGATAAAATATATTGGGAACATGTTTTTAAATGGAAATATCTGAATCTTTATTGACTGTATAATCAATGGATTATATTATTTTCTCCCCGGTCTTGATCCAACTTAATTAGCAAACTGAAGTAGCAGTGGGCCGTATTTGCCGCAGTGGGCCGTATTTGCCGCAGTAGGCCGTATAAGCCGCAAAGCTAGACGGGCCTTAGGCTAGGTGGAGTGATCTTCAATGGCTGCAATGCAAGATTGCAGTAGATGAGACCTATGTCCAACAGTGAACTGCTATATGTTGATGATGAGAACTCCTGTAACGCAGGCGATTAAGTCCAGTATATGTATATAATATGAACCTGATTCGAACTCTGATCCTCGCGCTTCGGATTGATGGAAAACTTGGGAATGAGTCCAACGTAGACTGCAATCGAATTATTGTTATATTTTATTTATTTTTTTCAACTTTGTGTATAGTCCTGAAACAATAATACAATTTACTTATTTATACACACGTTTTGCTTATTAAATTAAATTGTTTAATAAGAAACAATTATATTAAAAAAAAACAAACCAAAAATAGAAAATAAATTTTAATAAATTTGATTTTTTTTAAAATACATTTTTACGTGTCTGTCTGTGGCATCGTAGCTCGCAAACGGAGGAACCGATTTTAAAAAGTAACTTGATCCGTGATCGAGTGTTCTTATTCTCGATTAAGTTACCTTTCAAAATAAGATAAAAATATCTGTAAAATTATGTACTTACGTACATAATATATACCTACCTAATTTTACATATTTTTTTTGTAAATACCTATACAAAATAAATAAAAATAATAAATATATAATTTAAAAATAATAATTAATAAATAATATAATATCTGCCTAGCCTTTTCCCAACTATCTTGGGGTCGGCTTCCAGTCTTCCCGGATGCAGCTGAATACCAGTGTTTTACATGGAGCGACTGCCTATCAGACCTCCACAACCCAGATACTGGGTTACACGATACCCCTTGGTAAGACTGGTTGCCAGACTTTCGGGCTTCTGACTACCCGTAACGACTGTCAAAGATCTACAATTGACAGCCGGGGCCAACAGCTTAACGTGCTATCCGAGGCACGGAGAGTGATAATTAATTTATAAAACGCACATAACTTACGAAAAATCAGAGGTGCGCGCCTTGGGTTCGAACCCGAGACCTCTGACTTACCAGTCAACGGTCACCACCACTAGGCTATCACGACTCGTAATAAATAATATACTTAATATAAAAATAAATAATATAATATAAGAATTAAAAATAATTACAAAATAATTTAAAAAACCCCCATTTAAAATGAATATTGTATAGTTATTAATATAGCTTTTGTGTTAAAGAAGTTTAAAAATCGTTCCACTAATTCTAGATACAGACTAATAAATTTTACCTTCTTATAACAATGTAGATTTTCACTCCTTATTAAAAATATATATATATTAAATGTATTTAGCACGATTTGCACCAATCCACTCCACTCAACTGTCGAAACAATTGTGAATCGGAAGCTCCTATAGGTATTACATATTTATAACAAATTTTATCCGACACAATTGCAGTGCCAATTCTGAGGTTACATGACTCATGAGATGGAAAAATATGTATTAAAATATTCAAAATATGTACGGTCGGCCAATAAAGTGGTGTATCAGTTTTGATTTAGCATCCTAGTCATCGAAAAATGACAACAAGGTTCATATCTACTAAAAAGATATCACTGAAAAGTATTCATACGTCATAAGTCACTTATAAGTGCAGGACATTTTAACCTTTATTATAAGTGGATAAGACATTAATTTCTACAAAGAAAATTTAAATGTTTCTTAATTTAAAAGTATAAAAACTATACCTATAAAAAGATGGCAATAGAAGTGTCACATCGATATGCAAGCGAAACTAATCTTTATAACCTATGAACCTGTAAGCGGCATTCAACCTTAGGGTGATACACCACTTTTTTGGCCAACTGCAGTACATATAATATGGACGAAAAAATGTAAAATATGGAAAAAATATGCAGTAAAAAATAACAGTAGGTACCTTTTAAGGTAGGTACTTTACCATTTTCACAAGAAACGAGTAAAGTAAAGTACATTGATTATATCGGTAGATATCGGTTCAGCCGTTCTTCAATAATAATTATAAATAGTGTAACTAACACATTTTCGACTTTCTACAATACAATAAACTAGCTGTTGCCCGCAACTTCGTCCGCGTGTACCACTCGTATCACCTAGGGGTATAAAATTTAAATAAAATAGAATGCAAGCCTAAACTCTTATAAAACAAACAGGATACCTTCGTGCAATGTACTAATCACCTTGAATTGTACTATCACCGATGCAGAAAGTATCCCGATGACTACGCCTCCCGCCCTGTCACACTGCCCGCACTCGCCTAGGAACCGATATGGAACCGATTGACTTCGATCGAGATGGCACCAAATTCAAATTTAAAAACCAATTAGGATGACGCGGATCTCATTCCGTACCTCAAAAGGAAAATATGGAACCCTTATAGGATCTTATAAAAAGTACCTTCGTTTTTAAGCTAGATTTCGTTGCGATTCTTAGGTACCCAAAAAGAATTTATCGTCTAGCTAGGTATATACCACACACTATACAAATCCAATTATACCTATCAAAACAATAACAACTTATATTATGTTATCATGTTAAATCATTTGCATTGATTTTCAGACTTTGTCACCCATTTCCCCCTTTTAGGGATTGACTGACTATCGGTGAAGGAAAACATCGTAAGGAAACCTGGACAAACAAAATAATTCTTTGAAATATTATTAAATTAGCTTTCATGAGTCAACTTACGAATTGATTTCGGGAAATGCCCGTCTAGTTTAAATTCGAACACATACGCGGCATTCCCCGAAATCAATTAGTGAGTAAATAATCCTTACCTCATGTTAGCTTATTAAATATAAGGTGCTTCTAAATTATCTGCCACGGCTGCAATGGGAGATAATATTTGTTATTTATAATACAATAGTGAAGTATTTTTTTTTATCTACCGTCATATTTTTTTTTCTTTTGCCTGCGTTTTATTGCGTACTTTGCTCCATGCTCCAATTTTTTTTTACTGTTCCGGGGTACGAAATTTCTTCACTATTGTAATCTATAATACCCAATACTTTCCCCCATTGCAATCGTGGCAGATAATTTAGAAGCACATTATATTATATTTAATAAGAAAATTTGAAATAATATAAGTATTTTTTTTTACATACAACGGTTTTATCATCAAAACTAAAGCTGTGTACCAAATATCAGATCAATCTGTCAACAGGAAGGGGGTGAAATATCGATTGTAACTTATTTGATTTATTTAGTTGCTAATAATAAGCCTTCACAGTTATATCGATATTAAACTTGATCATCATCTGCCTAGCCTTTTCCCAACTATGTTGGGGTCGGCTTCCAGTCTTACCGGATGCAGCTGAATACCAGTGTTTTACATGGAGCGACTGCCTATCAGACCTCCACAACCCAGATACTGGGTTACACGATACCCCTTGGTAAGACTGGTTGTCAGACTTTCGCGCTTCTGACTAACCGAAATGACTGTCAAAGATCTACAATTGACAGCCGGGGCCAACAGCTTAACGTGCTATCCGAGGCACGGAGAGTGATAATTAATTTATAAAACGCACATAACTTACGAAAAGTCAGAGGTGCGCGCCTTGGGTTCGAACCCGAGACCTCTGACTTGCCAGTCAACGGTCATCACCACTAGTGATAGCCTAGTGGTGATGACCGTTACCGACCGACTCTCGATAAACTTGATATAATACTAAAAAAAAAACTTGATATTTCGTGGTGGCGCATTGGTTACGGACCCGCTTTGCAAGCACGCGGGTGTGGGTTCGAACCAATTTTTTTTATTTAAGAGCTTTGCTTTGTCGGTGGTTAGACTTGTAGAAACGAAATTAATTATAAGACCTAAAATGTACCATGTTTAATGCAAATAAATGTCTTTATTCTCATCTTTAAATACAAATTAGAATTCATTTTCATTTCTAAATTAGTAGGCAAAAACAGAATTCACCAGAAGGGTACAATTTAAATTCATTTATTCCACTTAATCGTAAACATTTTTGTCCACAGCGGAACCTCTGAAGCCCACATACATGCCAGTGTTCCTAACGAAGAAGGAGAGGAAGAAGCTTCGCCGTCAGAGTCGCAGAGAAGCGTGGAAGGAAGAACAAGAGAAGGTCAGGCTTGGATTAGAAGCCCCACCGGAACCTAAGCTCAGGTAACTAACCAAGCTTTTATATAAGGTGCTTCTAAATTATCTGCCACGGCTGCAATGGGAGATAATATTGGTTATTTATATTACAATAGTGAAGTAATTTTTTTTATCTTACGTCATAATTTTTTTTTCTTTTGCCTGCGTTTTATTGCGTAGGTCTAATTCTGCTCCATGCTCTAATTTTTTTTTTACTGTTCCGGGGTACGAAATTTCTTCACTATTGTAATCTATATACACAATACTTTCTCCCATTGCAACCGTGGCAGTTAATTTAGAAGCACATTATGAACTAATTTACCCCTCCCAGACTTTTGTGAGGCTAATTTGAAATCCTCATTAAAAGACATTTCAAACGATACCTCACACGATATTTTTAATCTTGCATGATTATAAGAGGGGGGGGGTGACCACGTATCCCCCCTCTTCCTCTTTACTCGTCAGTCATCGGCTGTAAGTATAAACAAAGCACTAGTACTGTGAAAAAAGAATATTTAAAATCGGTGCACAATTGACTGAGAAATCGGTGAACATACAAAAAAATTATAAAAAAATACATACAGCCGAACATAGAACCTCCTCCTTTTTGAAGTCGGTTAAAAAGTCAAATCCAAGGCACAGGGTTGGAACTTGAGACCACGTGCTGTACCACTAGGCTATCTCACTCGCACTACAACCAAATGTTTGATTTAAAAAACCACTCACTTTAAATTATTCAATTGATAAAGCAACCGCGTTGTAATAAAGATTGTTGAGAAGTGTGCCATTTTTACTGCTTCATATATTTTTATAACCTTACAGATTTAGTATGTGTTACAGGACGATTGACATTCCTGTAAACCACGTAAAGAGTATCATGTTCTTTACCCGTATACAAAAAATCAATCAAATCCAACAAATACTTCAGCCACAGGAAATTATTTTTCATTTTCGTATTTTTTAACATGATGTAAATCATCATCCTCCTAGCCTTATTATTCCCAAACTTTGTTGTGGTCGGCTTCTAATCTAACCAGATGCAGCTGAATATCAGTTTTCTACTAGACTGCCTATCTGACCTCAACACAAAGGGATACGATATTCTTAGGTTAGATCAGTTGTCAGGATTTTATGAGGGTACTGACTCTCCCTATCATCATCTGCCTAGCCTTTTCCCAACTATGTTGGGGTCGGCTTCCAGTCTTACCGCATGCAGCTGGATACCAGTGT
This sequence comes from Protodeltote pygarga, assembly GCA_936450705.2. NCBI lineage: Eukaryota > Metazoa > Arthropoda > Insecta > Lepidoptera > Noctuidae > Protodeltote > Protodeltote pygarga. The sequence goes on from OW388277.2 coordinate 5,298,676, forward strand.
TTTACATGAACGACTGCCTATCAGACCTCTACAACCCAGATACTGGGTTACACGATACCCCTTCGTAAGACTGGTTGTCAGACTTTCGGGATTCTGACCCGTAACGACTGTCAAAGATCTACAATTGACAGCCGGGGCCAACAGCTTAACGTGCTATCCGATGCACGGAGAGTGATAATTAATTTATAACTTTTTAGAGGCAGTCTTATCAGAGGGAGTCATATCTGTACACGCTCTAGGCGCTCTAGGCGAGAGAGATTAGAACTAGGGAGATTTGAAATTTCAACTGATTCTGGTGGGATACAGTGGCTTAGCGGTCAGAGCGTCGACACGGTACGTTGAATATCGTGGGTTCGAATCCCATCAGTATCAATTGTTTTTTCAATTTTCTCGTTTAGTCTTCATTTGACAGATTCTACTTTTGACATCATAGTCTACTTTTGACAGATTCTATATCTGACAGATTCTACTTATGACAGATTTTACATTTGACAGATTCTGCTTATGACAGATTCTATATAATTACGTCAAAAGTAGAATCTGTCAAATATAGACTGAACGAAATTTCTTATTAAATAATTATAAATTATCGTTTTTTCAGAATATCAAATCTAATGCGGGCGTTAGGAACGGAAGCCGTTCAAGACCCAACAGCGATTGAAGCCAAAGTGCGTGAGCAGATTGCTAAGCGGCAAAAAACTCATCTTGAAGCGAACAAGGCCAGAGCTCTTACTAAGGAACAGAAGAGAGAGAAGGTAGGTGTAGATTTTATCTTAGTTGTCGGTAGTTCATCATTCATCATCATCAGTCTGTCTTATAGTAGAAAGAAAGAAGAAAGAAAGAAATCATTTATTTACACGCAATATTGCGCAAGGGTCTAACAAGAAATAAAATAAATACACAAAAAAAAGAACTAAAAAAACAAACGAAATTTATGCCTAATATTGCCCATAGACACAAGCCGCACTCTTAGATCGAGATCTGAGATCGAAAACATAATTTAAAAAAAAAAAACAAAATAAGTAGTCTATGTCTATGGGCAAACATGGCGACCTTCAGTAAAAAAATTATTGTAGTAAGTACGTGAGCAAAAAAAAATCAGCTGTTCCATACATTTTGTTCAGTCACGTGATCATAAATGTATGGAACAGCTGATTTTTTTTCGCGAATTCAGGGTTGGTCCCATAGTAAAAGTGGTTCATAATGATGAGTTTGATGACCCCTTTTAAGGATACTGGTGTTTTACAAATAACCCTGTATAGTCCTATGCTGAACATAGGCCTCTCCCAATGTGCGGTCATTGGAGATATTTGCCCATAATCGCTACGCTGGGCAAGCGGGTTGGCGATCCTTTGGTCGTAGTGGTGGTATTTTATGAAGATTAACCAACACCACAAAAGGAATTATAATTAACTAGCGACCCGCCCCGGCTTCGCACGGGTGCAATATACATATAAACCTTCCTCTTCAATCACTCTATCTATTAAAAAAAACCGCATCAAAATCCGTTGTGTAGTTTTAAAGATTTAAGCATACATAGGGATATAGGGACAGAGAAAGCGACTTTGTTTTATACTTCTTCTTCTTATCGTATGGTTGATGAACAACCTGGTGTCAGAGTTTAAACCGCCCGTAGGCGTCTGACATGGCTTTACACTCCCTTGAAAAATCTCTCAGGTGTGCTGGTTTCATCACTGTTTTCCCTCACCGTTTTAGCAACTGATTAGTACTAGTACTAGTTTATAATCGCACATAACTTACGAAAAGACAGAGGTGCGCGCTTTGGGATCGAACTCGAGACCACTGACTTCTCAGTCGACGGTCATACCACTAGGCTATCAGTGCTATCAAAAGTGTTTTATGCTATGTAGTGATAACTAATTTATTTTTAATTTTGTTCTCAGGTCGACAGGAAAATACGAGAAGATACCTCTATAGGAGTACATGTAGCAGCGTACAGGTAACTCTACTATTATATTGTCTACCACAGTACCTCGGAAAGCACGTTAAGTCATGAAGATTTTTGACAGTCGATATAGGCAGGCAGTCAGTCATCACCTTTTTTTTTTTTTTTTTTTTTTTTTTTTTTTTTTTTTTTTTTTTGTGGCCGTGGGGAGTAAAAAATGCCTTCCGCATACCGCACGTCCGAGGACATACGGTTATGTGGGGCTCGCACCCACTAAAAACGTCTCCCCCCTGCGTGTTCCTAGCACTGTATCGGACGGGTCCGGGTACCGCAAACGCGCCTCGCAGCCCCGTCCAGTGACTGCCTGTAGGCCCGCTCAAGTCAGTCATCACCTGCCTAGCCTTTTCCCAACTATGTTGGGGTCGGCTTCCAGTCTTACCGGATGCAGCTGAATACCAGTGTTTTACATGGAGCGACTGCCTATCAGACCTCCACAACCCAGATACTGGGTTACACGATACCCCTTGGTAAGACTGGTTGTCAGACTTTCGGGCTTCTGACTACTCGTAACGACTGTCAAAGATCTACAATTGACAGCCGGGGCCAACAGCTTAACGTGCTATCCGAGGCTCGGAGAGTGATAATTAATTTATAAAACGCACATAACTTATGAAAAGTCAGAAGTGCGCGCCTTGGGTTCGAAAACGAGACCTCTGACTTGACAGTCAACGGTTACCACCACTAGGCTATCACGACTCTTCCATCTTGCTTGGATCTTGCTGAGTAAAATAAGCACAAAACAACAATTACACTCTATTATGATCATGTCTTTTTTTCAGAGTAAAAGACTTGTTCGAATGCGCGTCGGCTAAGTTCAAAGTGGAAGCGAACGCGCAACAGTTGCACATGACAGGCACGGTGGTGTTGCACCGGGGATGTTGCGTCGTGGTGGTGGAGGGGGGACCCAAACAACACGCCAAGTATAAGAGGTAATTAACGTTTCACCCTATCCATCCCTTTCTAAAAAAAAATCTCTTACATTTCCTCTCGTCTCCCCGTCCCTCCAAAAACATTTTTCCCCGTCTCCCCATCCCTCTAAAAACATTTTCTGGTATCTCTGTCATTCCAATCATTATTTCCGTCTCCTTATTATTCCTAATCATTCTCCCAGTCTTCCCATACCTCCAAAAAGATAATTGCGTCTTCCCGTCATTCTAAAATCATTCTTCCCGTCATTCCAAAATCATTCTTCCCGTCATTTCAAAATCATTCTTCCCGTCATTTCAAAATCATTCTTTCCGTCTCCCCGTCATTCCAATTTTTATTCTGTCTCCCCATCCCTTGAAAAAATGTATTGCCTCTCCCCGTCATTCCAAAATCATTCGTTCCGTCTCCCCGGCATCCCAAAATCATTTTTCTCGTCTCTCCATCATTTCAACATCATTCTTCCAGTCTCCCCATATCTCCAAAAAGTTTATTGCGTCTCCCCGTCATTCTAAAATCATTCATCCCGTCTCCCTGGCATCCCAAAATCATCCCATGTAATTACATCCCATGGCAAGTAATCAAGCCGTAAGGTCAACCTATTTTTTGAAAAAGTCTTTTTTCTCAGATTGATGCTTCACCGCATAAAATGGGATGAAGATATGATCAAGGACACTGATGGGACTGAGGTGCCGAACACCTGTCACTTGGTGTGGGAAGGCACTGTCAAACAGAGGGCGTTCGGAGACATCAAGTTTAAGGTAATTAATATCCACGTCATGCTCCCCAGCCACCCTATCATCTATTTTGCTGTTTTTAAATGCACATCATAATTGTAATCTGTACCCTATTAGTACTTACTTAAAAAAAGAGTACCCTAAAAAATTGTACTCTTATTTACATTCATGTAAATAAGAGTACAATTTTTTAGCACTTGTTTGCCTCTTATGTAAGTGTCTGCGTTAAAATTCTTGAAATTTTACTTGGGGTTGCTGGGGAGATGCTCTGCAAGTCTGCAGCAAGTCATAATCCAGTTGACTGTACCTTTTATCCTGTTAGGGTACTCTTTTTTTTTAAGTAAGTACAGGGTACAGATTACGAACAATTATGATATGCAAAGCCGTTGGTCCTGCGCCTGATCTCTCTCCAGTCGTGTCGGATTGTCGTCCCATCGGACTATGAGAGTGAGGGAATAGAGAGTGCACCTGTGTTTGCGCACACACTTGTGCACTATAATATCTCCTGCGTAGTTGGCTAGTCTCCGTTGAGATTGTCCGCTGTGACCGAAATTCGGTCAGGAGAATATTAGTGAATATTAATTAATAGTGCGAAATGTGTTTTTTTTTAATTTACTGCCCGCTTCTCCAATAATATTATTGGTTTTTTTGAGCATTGAAATGACTACTTTTTTAAAATTTCATATACGATGACAATCGATGTTTATTTTTGGAATTAAAAAAAAACCTATAACTCCCTAGGGTCGTATTTTAGATTTACTGCCCGCTTTTCTAACATGTAAAAACACTGTTTACAAGCAAGGATGATGAAAATTAATATTATCTTCGTTTACAGGTGATGCCTACAGAAAAGCAAGCGCGTGAGCACTTCCAGAAGCATCGCGTTGAGCACTATTGGGACCTGGCGTACAGCGGCGCTGTGTTGGGACCCACTGATGAGCCATAGAGTTTTACAAATAAATAGTGCATCTAAATTTTGAGTTTTATTTCTTACTACCCTACTACTGTACTACTATGTATTCCTAATTGCTTCGTGGTGGATACTTCATATATTATTAACCACAGAAGAAAAAATATCTGTGTCTGTCGCATCGCAGTGCAGTCCCCAACTGCTAAACCGATTTTGATTTCGTTACTCTTCAGAGCTCCTGAAAAAGCAATTTTTAGTTAAATTCTGATATAAAAAAAAAACTACATAAATAAAAATCTATATATATATAAATATATTACTGTTCGTTAGTCTCGCTAAAACTCGAGAACTCTTGACCGATTCGGATAATTTTGGTTTAGAAATATGTGCGAAAGTCCAGGGAAGGTTTAAAAGGTGAGAAAAAGGGGTAGAGTAGGGTAAGAGTAGAGTAGGAGTTATCCAAATCGGTCAAGCCGTTCTAGAGTTTTACCGAGACTAACGAACAGCAATTCATATTTATATATAGGTATAGATTAAGATTTTTATAAACTCACCCCTTTCCTGGTTTTAATACATTTGATAGGTAATTGTTGATTTTTCGGCACCCCATGGACATTTATTAAATGTTTTCTCACTGACGCTGGCCGCTTATACCTAAAATGTTAAAAAATATTTTGTATACCTTGCTGTTACTCAATGTAAAATATAGATTTTTACATTGCCTCTTTTATTAACATAACACAGTATCGAACTGAGCAAAGATATTGGAAAGAAGGAGATATGCCCGTGTGGTATAAAATGTACAGGAACCTAGTGTCTCCAGTTTGTCCCTACCACTCGCCACAACTACACACGCAATTCAATAAACGCAATGTCTCGGACCAATCTCAGACATTCTCGCATACAACAACTCCGTGAATGCTGCACAAACAAACATGCACTTTATTACTTTACACACAGCGATCATGCCACATGCACTGCCCTTACTCAGTCTTACTCACACATGGATCTACAGCGAGTACTTTCGCGACCGATACCAGCGGCCCTACCACGACATAATTCTGATGTTCAAAATATCGTTATGTTATTTTTACATTGCTTCGTTTATTAACACAGTATCGAACTGAGATAGTACTTAACAAGCAGTGTATTTCGTACAAAAATAATAAAGTCGTTGAGCTCCATGAAAACCAAAATAACATAATAAAGACAGCAAATATTTTTAGATTTGTTGTTTTTAATGAATTTAAAGAGAAATCTTATACAGGGTTATTTGTAAAGCACCAGCATCCTTAAAAGGGGTCATTAAACTCATCATTACAAAAGCAAACTTTATGAGATATAATATAATTTCTTTTATTAATTACGTATCGTGGTGGCGCATAGGTAACGGACCCGCTTTGCAAGCGCCTGAGTGTGGGTTCGAACCTGGCATGTACCAATGTGACTTTTTCAATGTCATATGTACTTTCTTAGTTAATCTAAGAAAGTTAAGACACCACTGACTAACGGTGAAGGAAAACATCGTAAGGAAACCTGGACTTAATAGTCTGAAATCGCCAACCCGCAGTGAGCTAGCGCGGTGATTAATGCTCAATCCTTCTCTGTATGAGAAGAGGCCCTACATTGGGAAAGTTACAGGCTAATTTATTTTTATTTTTTTATATTATTTAATTACGTATAAGATATCAAAATCATTGTACTCAAAACTCAAGCACCAAATTCGTGTTGACTTGTGTAATATAAGGATCATGAATTTATAACTCACGTCTCGGGGCATAGATAACAGAAGTACGTATATATAAGATAGTGTACTCTATTCTGATGGCCGGTCAGCTCTGAGCGGCTGCGGAACATAGCTGGGCACCGCTCACACTGTAACAAAATCCATAAAATTAAGTAGTAGAAAATTTTAAAAAAAATTGTTAAATACATTTTGTTTAAAAACAATAGTTTCTTACGAGTTCTACGAATTTCTTAAGAGTTCTACTAGTTTCTTACGAATTGTACTAGTTTCTTAAAGTTCCACGAGTTCTACTACTTTCTTAATAGTTCCATGAGTTTCTTGTTCTACTAGTTTCTTAATAATTCTACTAGTTTCTTAATGATTCTACTAGTTTCTTAATAATTCTACTAGTTTCTTAATAATTCTACTAGTTTCTTAAGAATTCTACGAGTTTCTTACAAGTTCTACTAGTTTCTTAATAGTTCGGTCATACATTTTGTTGAGTCATGTGAACATTAATATATGAAACAGCTGATTTTTTTTTGCGATTTCAGGGTTTGTCCCATAGTAAAAGTTGTTCATAATGATGAGTTTAATGACCCCTTTTAAGGATGCTGGTGTTTTACAAATAACCCTGTGTAACCGTACCTGTAAGTTTCTGACACCGAAGTGTTTCCGCATATGTTGAGCTATGTTAGCCCGCATGCGGAAGCTGTCCCCGCATACGTCACAAATATAAGGTCTCTCACCGGTGTGTTCTGCGCGCATGTGGTTCTGAAATATTATACAAGGTGTTAGTGACATCATTTCATCATCTGCCTAGTCTTTTCCCAACTATGTTGGGGTCGGCTTCCAGTCTTACCGGATGCAGCTGAATATCAGTGCTTTACATGGAGCGACTGCCTATCAGACCTCCACAACCCAGATACTGGGTTACACGATACCCCTTGGTTAGACTGGTTGTCGGACTTTCGGGCTTCTGACTACCCGTAACGACTGTCAAAGATCTACAATTGACAGCCGGCACAACGGCGGTTGTGACCGTTGACTGGCAAGTCAGAGGTCTCGGGTTCGAACCCAAGGCGCGCACCTCTGACTTTTCGTAAGTTATGTGCGTTTTATAAATTAATTATCACTTACTCCGTGCCTCGGAAAGCACGTAAAGCCGTTGGCCATGCGCCTGATCTCTCTCCGATCGTGTCGGAAGGCCGTCCCATCGGACCATGAGAGTGAGGGAATAGAATGCGCACCTGTGTTTACGCACACACTTGTGCACTATAATATCACCTGCGTAGTTGGCTTATCTCCGTTGAGGTTAGCCGCTGTGACCGAAATTCGGTCAGGAGGATTGTTATTTGATATTTTATAAAAAACTAAGATATTTTAACTGTAAGTGTACCTGCAACTGTAAGGGATCTACTGCCCTGTAACAGCACTGAGCGCACGACAATCTCTTGCTGCGTCCATGAACGCGTTGTAAGTGGTACCGGACGTGACTCGGGTTTATAAACTTTTTGCCGCATTCCTGATTAGATAGAAATTAATTATATATAATTATTTAATAAGAAAATTTGAAAAAGAAATCACTAAAATATTAACTATACAGGGTTATTTGTAAAACGCCAGCATGTAAGCACCACATTTTGTTGAGTCATGTGAACATAAATGTATGGAACAGCTGATTTTTTTTGCGATTTCAGGGTTGGTCCCATAGTAAAAGTTGTTCATAATGATGAGTGTAATGACCCCTTTTAAGGATGCTGGTGTTTTACAAATAACCCTGTATATACAAAACAAATTAAATATAATTATTTAATAAGAAAATTTTAAAAAACAATTGATGCAGATGGGATTTGAACCCTCGACCTTCAACGTAACGTCCCGACGTTCTGACCACTAAGCCACCGAATCCCACCAGCATCAGTTGAAATTTCAAATCACTTTCTACGGCCGGGTGTGTGGTAATATCTATCAGAATACATTACGTACAAATCGACTGATTCTAATGGGATGCGGTGGTTCAGCGGTTAGAGCGTCGCGTCGGCACGGTACGCCGAAGATCGTGGGTTCGAATCCGGTCCGTATCAGTTGTTTTTTCAAATTTCTTATTAAATAATTATAGATTATTAAATCCTTAGCATTAGACCGAGACAAGTGGAAGGAGGAAAGGGAGGCCTTTGCCCTGCAGTGGGATAATATAGGCTAAATAATAATAATAATAATAATATTAAATCCTTACCTCACAAGCGTACTGAGGTTCAAAATGTGTTTTAGCGTGACATCTAAAATTCTGCAAGTTTCTTAGTTCCTTATTACATAAGGTACATCTGATTGGACCCCCATTACTGTATGGGGTCACTGCTAGCGATAACAGCTTCTGATCTTGCTCCTAAAAATAATATAAGTTAATTTTTTTTTACATAAAACGGTTTTGTCATCTCGCTTGCTAATATCATAATCTAATCATCATCTGCCTAGCCTTTTCCCAACTATGTTGGGGTCGGCTTCCAGTCTTACCGGATGCAGCTGAATACCAGTGTTTTACATGGAGCGACTGTCTATCAGACCTCCACAACCCAGATACTGGGTTACACAATACCCCTTGGTAAGACTGGTTGTCAGACTTTCGGGCTTCTGACTACCCGTAACGACTGTCAAAGATCTACAATTGACAGCCGGGGCCAGCAGCTTTAACAGCTTAAAGTGCTATCCGAGGCATGGAGAGTGATAATTAATTTATAAAACGCACATAACTTACGAAAAGTCAGAGGTGCGCGCCTTGGGTTCGAACCCGAGACCACTGACTTGCCAGTCAACGGTCACCACCACTAGGCTATCACGACTCATAATCTAATAATATCAATAAATAAAATTATTACCTTAAACATCAATTTTCTTCTCTCTCTTTCTAAAAACTCCTTTTCCTTGTTTTTCCAATTGAGTTTATTATTTTCTATAGCTTCTTTTTTGATTATGTTTTTAAATTTTTCCTCACAACTATCGCTTGATTCAAAGTCCTCTATACTGACCTTTTTATCATCATCGCTTGACAAATCGTTGATTAAAAAATCATTCATGAAATCAGAATCATTGCTTGATTCAAAATCTTCAATGCACACTGTATAAGGAGTTTTATTGACACATTGATTAGATTTTTTTTTGTAAAACCTCTTTTTGACATTGCATTTAGTTTTTCTGTGTTCTATTTTTGAATTTTCCCATTCTTTCTTGCTTTTTTTTCGGTTTGTAAAAATGTCAAGATCGATTTTATTTTTTTTGTGTTCCATTTCTGAATTTTGTGATTCTTTTTTTTTACATTTTTCTTTTATATTATTTTTTTTATCTGTTTGTTTTTCAAGTGTTTCGATATTATTTTGTTCTGGTTCAATTTTGATGGCTTTGTATGTCTTTTTAAGGATTTCTTCAGATTTTATGCTTTGTTCTCTTAATTTTAATGCTGCATTGACTAGATTTAAGCATGCAGTACATATTGATTGAGCTAACCCATCATTCACCTGAATCTGTAAGAAGATATTTTTTTTTAATTGTTAACATAGGTACGTAATGTACTATAATCATTTCAGTCATTTATAATATTGTTAAAAGCAGTTTTTCTGTCATCAGACTACTTATATCTCGTTATTTCACACCAGTTATAAATAATCTTGGCACTTATTTTTAAGAAAAAATAAATAAAAAATTAAAACAATAGATTTGTAATTAGAAATGTTAATGAAATAGAGTTTTAGCTAAAAATTGCTTATGATATATCCAAGTTATATTTATTAAATGCACTTTTCGTTTAAAAGTTATGATTAATTTTGTACAACTTATTAAAGGTAAAAAAAAAGATAAAATCACAAACATCAAGCCACGGACACACGGAAAGAACAAAAGCCTGGCTTTCCGATTTCATCTGATTCAGAAATCGAAACCTTACCATTAACTTAAGTCACACGAATTTATTATTATTAGTTACTATTTTTTTTTATACTATTTTTTTTTTGTAAAAGCCTGATTAGCTCAGGATATTTAGGAAATTGCGGAATCAAATGGTCTCACATCTAAAGGAAAGGTCTCAAACTAATTAATCAATAGTAACTTTATTTAATGATTTTTTAACTATTTATTTATTTATTTATTATATTCTTTATTGTACACCACTTAATATAAACACAATATTACAATAATGATTTTTATAACAATTGTACAATGGGCGGTCTTATCGCACATGGCAATTTCTTACAGACAACCTTAGGATGGAATGTACTTTAAATATAAATATAATGGGTAGTTTTAGGTGTACCTACATAAAAATAAATACACAGTACATAAATATATACATTTACTACATATATATACTATACCTTATAATACATACAAACATAAATAAATATAAATATATAAATTGAGAATATATAGATAAAAGCAGCATCAATTTGACAAGATTGAAGTAGGTATCACAGTGATGACAAGTAATGTTCCTTTACCATTTTTTTAAACACTTGTAGTGATTGAGCACGTCTAATGGGTACTGGTAATGCATTCCACAAGCGAGCGGCCTGAACGGTAAAAGACTTGTCAACAAATCTTGTAGAGTGGTTCGGCATTTTTAGTCTCAAATTTTCAGATGATCTCAGAGATCGCGTGTGAGTGTCACCTAGGAACTCAAATCGTGATTTGAGATATGGTGGTGTAAAAGGGCAGAATAAAATTCTGTATAAAAGAGAAAGATAATGAACATTCCGGCGAAGACGTATTGGAAGCCACTTGAGCCTTGAACGAAATTCTGAAACGTGGTCATATTTGCGCAGGCCAAATATGAACCTTATACAAAAATTTTGAAGTCGCTCAAGCTTCTCCAACTGGTCCTCTGTAATATCGAGATATATTTATTTACGTACCTACTCAAGTATTTGTAAACATTGTATTTACCTTAACTCCACACGCTAAAAAAAGCTGTTCGCTATGAAAATGTGCAAGATTAATATCTTGAAATATCGGTTTGAGATCACTTTTAGATAAACACGTCCTGCATATTAACATTTTTAAATTAAATCAATTTTCTCATTTTTATCGTGCACAAAAATATCGCGTAAAAAGTTATCGTTATCATTTACAAAGATTGTTATCGACTAATTATCAATCAATAACTAAATGTATTGTAAGCCTATTATAATTATCTTTCCTTTACACTGTATCGAGATTTAACTCGTATCTATTTTATAATGACAAATTTATACCTAATTATTTTAGGGTAATTTTTTTGAATTTAAACGTTGTGAAACAATTAAAGATTGTGAAACATAATCACAGCTGTTTTCATAATGAATGAGACACGTTTGAAAATTGAAAAGCTATCTTTGTAAACTTCAAACATTTGACGTTTGTGGGGTTGCAACCTTAGAGGAAAAAGTTGCAACTTCCAGACCAATGCACGTCATTATAATATAAATTAATTATTTTTCATTTCACTAATACGACAGACAGCCCCTAATCCGGCCACGCCAATCTGGAAATAAAAGCTTATAATATGATAAAAGATATACTTATGCTCATAATTAGACGTAATATTACATACTTATCCGTATACATATAGTACAAATTACAAAAATGTTAATTGAAAATTAGGTATATTAATAAAGTTAATTTACACTCTGTCAACACTGAAAAAATAGGTAGTGTTGTGCTGCGTTGAAATTATAATGTTTTTTTTTTGCATAATTAATTAGTCCCTTCCCATGGGCATAAAATAAAACTAATAGACGTGTATACTCCCATATTCTTCGGAGCACAGTTGGCTTTTGACTAACATCCAGAAGTCCAAATTCAAGGCTTGCCAGCGGGCAATGGAACGCAGTATACTCAGTCAAAAGGCAGCCCACCAGCTAATGTGAAACTAGGCAGGACATACCTGCCGTATGCGAAACGAACTGTGGGCCCGCTGAGAGTTGAGACAATGACACGCGGTCGCGGCAGACCTCGAAAGAGATGGCGGGACCATTTAAATAGCTTTCTTAAAGATTGACAGTTTATAGCACAAAACCTGACTATAGTGAGACCTTTGCTCAGAAATGGGACAGTGCGGGCTAGTAATAATAATTAAACTTATTGTTTTTTCTATGTTATTCAGATTTCCTTTAATGTTTCAGAATCAAACACTACTAATTTATAGTGCTGAAAAGGATCTCGGACGACTCTTTTAAACAAAAAAAAAATACCTACTTAAATCACAAAAATAAAAAAAATACCTACGTATTGAAATCGAAGAACCACCTCCTTTTGGAAGTCGGTTAAAAAAGAACAGAGACAGATGTGTAATGTGTTTCTTAAACTTTTAGCACAGATTTTGTACTCTTGTAATAATACTTTCACAAAAGATTTCGTTCGTGTTGTGTCCGTAAGGGTGAGACATTATAATAATTAAGTATATGAACTTGCCAAATGCCAATCCATAGCCACAAGATTTAGCATTTACCTGGGAATGTGTATAAATGTTTTTATAATTAATTATAATCAGTACCTTAGTGCATACCAACATAAGAATGAAGCGAATTTACACCTAAGGAATTTTAATGCACGTTCAGTTTAAACCACAACTATTTTTATCACGCTAGTAAAACAATAAAATGGTGTGATATAATATATATAACTTCCGCACTATAATCTATCTATCTACGATTTAAAAATCAAAATAATCTTTACGACTACGTTTAACAACCTTGCTTATCTGCGCAATTGATTCCAAGTTTTTTTTTACGCATTTGTACGATCGTGAGATCCCATCCTTACGGCCAAATGTCATTGACACCTTAAGCGCACGCACAGTAGGTTGTTGCCGTCTGTCTGCTGAGTGCCGACGATTGCACACTGGGTCGGCCTCACAGTCATTGGTTGTGGTTATAAAAAGCTTGTGAGCGCTCCGCGGCCAGTAATTACTATCTATCTTCCAAAACATTTGGTCACCACATGTGATACTAAACAAAAAAACTCAATTAATTACTCAAAAGCGGCGTTGTTTCGATAACAATCTGCGATACAATATCGGTATCACTTTTAACATAAAATATTAATTAATATATCGTGTTAAGTTCTCTAATAAAAGGTTTTAATCGCTTCCTTGATAATTAACGTGGACATTTGTGTGTTGTTTTTCGGTCAGTGAAGATGGCTATTGAGAAAATTTGCTGTTTAGGAGCGGGTTACGTCGGAGGGCCTACGTGCAGTGTTATAGCTCTAAAATGCCCAAATATTAAAGTTACAGTGTGTGACAAGAGTGTAGAAAGGATAAATCAGTGGAATTCCGACAAATTGCCGATCTACGAGCCTGGTTTGGATGATGTCGTGCAACAATGCCGAGGTAGAAATTTATTTTTCTCAACCGATATCGCTAAAGGCATTCAGGAAGCCGATTTGATATTTATTTCTGTTAACACGCCCACTAAAACCTTTGGTAACGGCAAAGGAAGGGCAGCTGACTTAAAATACGTGGAGAGTGCAGCCCGAATGATCGCAGATTTGGCAACAAGCAACAAAATTGTTGTAGAGAAAAGCACTGTACCTGTAAAAGCTGCTGAAATTATCATGAAGATACTCAGAGCGAACACTAAACCAGGTGTAGAGTATCAAATTCTTTCTAACCCCGAATTTCTCGCAGAAGGAACCGCTATTGTTGACCTAGTTGAGGCTGAAAGGGTGTTGATCGGAGGAGAAGAGACTCCGGAAGGCCAACGAGCTATTCAAGAACTGTGCTGGGTGTACGAGCACTGGATACCAGCGAAAAACATCCTTACAACCAATACATGGAGTTCAGAATTGTCTAAATTAGCAGCGAATGCATTTTTAGCTCAACGTATTTCCAGTATCAATTCTTTATCCGCAGTATGTGAGGCTACTGGTGCTGATGTGTCCGAGGTAGCGAAAGCAGTTGGCAGGGATTCTCGAATCGGTCCCAAATTCCTTGAAGCATCCATTGGTTTTGGGGGCAGTTGTTTCCAAAAAGATATTTTGAACCTTATATACTTGTGTGAATGTCTTAATTTACCTGAAGTTGCCGCTTATTGGCAGCAAGTGATCAATTTGAATGAATATCAGAAAACCAGATTCACAAGAAAAGTTGTTGAATCATTATTCAATACTGTTACGGACAAAAAAATAGCTATACTAGGCTTTTCGTTTAAGAAAAATACGGGAGACACAAGGGAATCCCCTGCTATACACGTATCAAAGACTCTACTAGATGAAGGAGCAAAACTACACATATACGACCCAAAAGTAGAACCTGACCAGATATTCTACGAACTCACAAGTCCATATTTAACATCAGAACCTGAAGTTGTAAAGAAAAATGTTGAAATCCATGACACGGCATACTCAGCGGTCACCGGAGCTCATGCAATAGTTTTATGTACAGAATGGGATGAATTTAAGGAGTTAGATTTTAAGAAAATTTATGAAGTAATGATGAAACCTGCATATATTTTTGACGGGAGGAAGATTTTGAATCATGAAGCGTTGCAAATGATTGGGTTCCATGTACAGACAATTGGGAAGAGGCTGAGCAGAGCGGGCAGTATTCGAGCGCAAGGGAGCCAGACGATGCCTTAGCGGTGAGTATTTCTTTTTAAATAATGCGCTAAATATTATTAATTTAATATAATGATGGGTCAATTCTAGGGTTGTCAGGAATTTTTTGAGAAACTCGGGACATGTAGGTAATTAAATTGAACAAAAAAATCGGGGCAAAGCATTTTGTCGCTAGACAAAAAGTATATTTTTGCCCGACTACAAAAAGGAGGGTTATGATTTTAGCAGTCTATGTATGTAGGTATTTAATGGCAGTTTTCAATATAATTTTGGAGGTGAAGAATCAACTTACAGCTTGGCAAGAGAGTTTGAGGCGGTTGGCAAAAGGGTCTGAGGTGGTGATAGCTGGAACTAAAAAAAAAAACTTAAAAACTAAGTTTGTGAGTTCTAAAATAACTTAAAAGTGATTCATTTGATTATATTTGATGACAAATAGTTCGCCATAGAAATATGTAGTACCAAATAGGATTTGTAATTTTGAATTGTAATACGAAAAGTGCGCTAGTGGCGCCCTCAATTTTTGCAGACTCTTTTTTGCCAAACTGCGGTGCTCGAAATAAGTGAAAAAAAAAGAATTTTCAGTGAAATATTTACTCTTTAATCATTTTGTTTTTTTATATAACTGAAAAACATCATAATGCGGGACACATACCTGTCCCGGTAGACATTATAAAAATCGACTGCTACGCGGGACGTCTTGCCAAAATCGGGACACTTGGCACGCTATCAATTTATATGCTAAAACGTTGAGGGAAAGCATCGTGAGGAAACCAGCACCCCTTCAACATTTCAACGGTGTGTAAAGCCTTGTCAGAGGCCTACGGGCGGTTTAAACTCTGACACCAGGTTGTTCATCAACCATATGATCGTCTGTTCATACGGGTATACTGGTATGGTAAAAAATATTCAAATCAAAATATCAAAATATTTTAATTCATGTAGACCATTTTTGGCACTTATGAATAGTCATAATTCTAATATTATAATAAGAGTGACTAATTGCCAGTTCCAAGGGCAGCCTACCTCTCATGGAGAAGAATCTGGCAAGAAACTACATGGTTGCTCTTTTAAAGAATGGCTTACAATCTTTTTGGATACATTGTTCTGAGATGTTATGTGAGAATAATACGATATAACATACGATTAAACATAGGTACGCGCCTTAAATATATTTATACTTTTGATAAAATTACTATAATAGCTATGGGCTTATCAGTCCCAACAGAGGGGACGGTATGACGCAAACATCAGCCGTCATATCCTTTTCCACATTTAGGAGAGCTCCTCTATTATAAAATTAATAAATTATCATTCTCCGTGCCTCGGATAGCACGTTAAGCTGTTGGCCCCGGCTGTCAATTGTAGATCTTTGACAATCGTTACGGGTAGTCAGAAGCCCGAAAGTCTGACAACCAGTCTTACCAAGGGGTATCGTGTAACCTAGTATCTGGGTTGTGGAGGTCTGATAGGCAGTCGCTCCATGTAAAACACTTGTATTCAGCTGCATCCGGTGAGACTGGAAGCCGACCCCAACATAGTTGGGAAAAGGTTAGGCAGATGATGATTTAGGAGAGCTCATTTTTGTAGCACTGATGATTCTAGCTGTTAGTAAAATGGGTGTGACACACAGACTGCCATGACGAAACGATGGTCTTAAGTGTTCTGATCCATTCTTCTTCTTATCGTGTGGTTGATGAACAACCTGGCGTCAGTTTAAACCGCCCGTAGGCCTCTGACATGGCTTTACACACCATTGAAAAATCAGGTGTGCTGGTTTCGTCACGATGTTTTCCCTCACCGTTTTAGCAACTGATAATCACTACATAGTATAAAACAAAGTCGCTTTCTCTGTCCCTATATCCCTATGTATGCTTAAATCTTTAAAACTACGCAACGGATTTTGATGCGGTTTTAGGTAGAGTGATTGAAGAGGAAGGTTTATATGAATATTGCACCCGTGCGAAGCCGGGGCGGGTCGCTAGTTAATTTATAATACGCACTTAACTTACGAAAAGTCAGAGCGCGCCTTAGGATCGAACTCGAGACCTCTAACTTGTGAGTCGACGGTCATACCACTAGGCTATCAGTGCTGCGCTGATTCTGATCTATAAAAAAGCTACATCCATCAAACAGCCTTCAAAAGTTTTTTTTACAAATCATTAGCATTAAGTACCTATGTCCACCGCGTAGATCGATCATCGACGAAATTCGATAAAATCACCGATGTCAGGCAATCGGCGTCATACACATTGATGTCAACGATCGTTGCGGCTCAATTAAATCTAATTACTGCTCGAAAATTGATCGATTGGTTCAATCGAAGGTAGATGACTGCTGTCGTCATCCTCGTAGCCTTATTATTCCCAAACTTTGGGAGCGACTGCCTATCTGAGTATCTGACCTCAACCCAGGTACGATATTCTAATTTTTTTTTTTTAAATAGGTAAAGTAAAAGTTTCTTGTCGTGGTGGCGCATTGGTTACGGACCCGCTTTGCAAGCGTGTAGGTGTGGGTTCGAACCTGGCATGTACCAATGTGACTTTTTCAATGTTTTATGTACTTTCTTAGTTAATCATAGACACCACTGACTAACGGTGAAGGAAAACATCGTAAGGGAACCTGGACTTAATAGTCTGAAATCGCCAACACGCAGTGAGCTAGCGTGGTGATTAATGCTCGATCCTTCTCTGTATGAGAAGAGGCCTTTGCCCTACAGTGGGAAAGTTACACGCTGATTTATTATTATATTATTATTAGATACACATATACATAAAGAGATGAGTCGTGATTGTCGTAGTGGTGTTGGCCGTTGACTGGCAAGTCAGAGCTCTCAGGTTCGAACACAAGGCGCGCACCTCTGACGTCTCGTAAGTTTTGTGCGTTTCATAAATTAATTATCACTTACTCCGTGCCTCGGATAGCACGTTAAGCTGTTGGTGGGTTGTCAATTGTAGATCTTTGACAGTTTTTACGGGTAGTCAGAAGCCCGAAAGTCTGACAACCAGTCTTACCAAGGGGTATCGTGTAACCCAGTATCTGGGCTGTGGAGGTCTGATAGGCAGTCGCTCCTTGTAAAACACTGGTATTCAGCTGCATCCGGTAAAACTGGAAGCCGACCCCAACATAGTTGGGAAAAGGTTAGCAGATGATGACATAAAGGTACGTTTTATTAACAGCTATCTTGTTGTATTACCTAAAACGAATGTTAAATTAGTTCCTGCTACATTTATTTCATTATATTTTCCGTATTGTTATCAGCATAATAATCTATGTCGGACAAAACAAATCAATTATATTACAACATTCTTATCAACTTGAATTTGTTAAAAACTGTGTTTAATCCTTGAAATGTAGGAAAGCGGGCGGTAATGTGCGTTACAAGCCCGCTTTAAAACCAACTTCTAAAAAGAGGAAAGTTTTCAATTCGATGCGTTTTTAAACGGTTTTACTTAGCTTGACCCTGTTTATTCATCATCATCTGCCTAGCCTTTTCCCAACTATGTTGGGGTCGGCTTCCAGTCTTACCGGATGCAGCTGAATACCAGTGTTTTACATGGAGCGACTGCCTATCAGACCTCCACAACCCAGATACTGTGTTACACGATACCCCTTGGTAAGACTGGTTGTCAGATTTCGGGCTTCTGACTACCCATAACGACTGTCAAAGATCTACAATTGACAGCCGGGGCCTACAGCTTAACGTGCTATCCGAGGCACGGAAAGTGATAATTAAATTATAAAACGCACATAACTTACGAAAAGTCAGAGGTGCGCGCCTTGGGTTCGAACCCGAGACCTCTGACTTGCCAGTCAAACGGTCATACCATTAGGCTATCACGATTTACGACTTGATCTGTTTATTATTTGGTTCAAATTTAGTAATCGATATGTTGACAGATTGATCTGATATTTGGTACACAGCTTTAGTTTTGATGACAAAACCGTTTTACATAAAAAAAAAATTTACTTATATTATTTAAGTTTACGTACCGTAAGGTATTTGCCCGTAATCGCGCTGGGCAAGCGGGTTGGCGATCGCAGTAGCAGATGATTGCTGTTACACAGAAGGATGCTGCTGCCTATCCGGATCTTTCCCTTTGTCGCTTCTTCCGACACCCGCGGGACGAGTAGGGGTGGTTCTATTCTTGGCCCGGAAACCACACGGCGCCACATGACCATGTGTACTTATAAACATCTGTTTTAGAAACAATAGTAATTAATTATTGACATAATTTTAAAGTGGTTTACATAGTTAATACAATTAAAATACCTAATTAGTAGCAGCGTGCCGCCCATACATTTTTTCGCAGCCCGTCATACAAATGTAGTATTAGAACCATAGAAATATTAAATAAGAATAGAACAATATTATGTAATAGGTACCTTTAAAAAAATAATTAATATAACCTTTATTAAAATTTGTTGGGCTTGCACTGTTGTTAGGTGACCGTTGACTGGCAAGTCAGTGGTCTCGGGTTCGAACCCAAGGCGCGCACCTCTGACTTTTCGTAAGTTATGTGCGTTTTATAAAATAATTATCACTCTCCGTGCCTCGGATATCACGTTAAGCTGTTGGCCCCGGCTGTCAATTGTAGATCTTTGACAGTCGTTACGGGTAGTCAGAAGCCCGAAAGTCTGACAACCAGTCTTACAACTTCAAGGGGTATCGTGTAACCCAGTATCTGGGTTGTGAAGGTCTGATAGGCAGCCGCTCCATGTAAAACACTGGTATTCAGCTGCATCCGGTAAGACTGGAAGCCGACCCCAACATAGTTGGGAAAAGGCTAGGCAGATGATGATGCACTGTTGTTAGATACTAGTAGAGATGAAAAATGACTAAATCTGACCAAAAAAAAAATTTTTTTATTCATGTAGACCATTTTTAACACAAAACACATACATTTTGAGGTTATGTGAAAAAAGTGCAAATACAAAAGTTGTAGATCTTTTTATAACCTACAACTTTGCCGTTTGACTTTTTTCCATAGGACTTGTAGTTTTGCCGGAAATCGAGATAATACATACATAGACTCACGCCTGTTTCCCAGAGGGGTAGGCAGAGACAACGGATTTCCACTTGCTACGATCCTTGCATACCTCTTTTGCCTCATTCACTCTCATCACGTTCTTCATACATGCTCGTCGGTTTAGGGTACTCCTGACCTGACCTTTCTCAAGGACATCCCCGACTTGGTCATAGAATGTTCGTCTAGGTCTTCCCCTTCCAACTGTAGGTACCATTCACCCTTCCCATGTACACTTGTTTTGTTAGTCTTCTTTCATCCATCCTTTCTACATGTCCAAACCACCTCAGCATTCCTTTCTCTATCTTACTGACTACATCCTCTTTCACACCACAAATTCTTTCAAATCGAGATAAACCCTTTTTTACCCTTTAACCCCCTCTCCCCTCCACTTCCCGAACTTAGATTGCCCGTAAATTATTTTTCCTTTCGTTTTTATAATATTCTCCTCCTTTTCCAATAGGTTTCATCCTACTATTATTTTACCCTGGACTATTAGGGAAGTTTAGGTCAACGACTGATCGTTGACCTGCTGCAAATAAATAAATGCTAAATGTTTTTGTAATAATCTAGGTGTTTAAAGTTCAGTATTTATGAAATAAGCTAATGCAGTTTTGCCGTTTTACATAACGGCCGCTGTTTTGTAATACGGTTAGCTTTAATATGTAAAATAGCTAATTAGGCAATCCATCTGCTATATATATATATATATATATATATATATATATATATTAAGATCGTATTATCTACATATTACACATACAACATTTTGTTTAGATTTTACAAGTGACTATGATTCTAATCTTCTACAACATCTGCCCAGCCTTTTCCCAACTATGTTGACGTCGGCTTCCAGTCTTACCGGATGCAGCAGAATACCAGTGTTTTACATGGAGCGACTGCCTATCAGACCTCCACAACCCAGATACTGGGTTACACGATACCCCTTGGTAAGACTGGTTGTCAGACTTTCGGGCTTCTGACTACCCGTAACGACTGTCAAAGATCTACAATTGACATTCGGGGCCAACAGCTTAACGTGCTATCCGAGGCACGGAGAGTGATAATTCATTAATAATACGCACATAACTTACGAAAAGTCAGAGGCCTTGGGTTCGGAACCGAGACCTCTGACTTGCCAGTCAAACATTACAGTACAGTCAAAATAGGCTATCACGACTCGGTGTTACACACGAAAATTGATATTCAGCTGCTTCTGGTTAGATTAGAAGCCAACAAAGTTTGGGAATAAAAGGCTAGGAGGATGATGATTTATGTTTTGCACAAAAAAATTACAAAACACGGATTCCACTGGCAAGTACGTACAAGGTATTTTCAAATCGTGCGTGCATCTCGTCTTAATGCACGATTCTCAGAAACTTAATCGCCAACTACCGCATACCGTCATTATATTAAGGCAACGTTATTCCGGTCGTAAAACCTCTTTAGATTATTAAATCTTTTGATGCAAATTGTTGATGAATCATTTCTGAATGCCTTGGTTTTTTGACGGCCATCTTTTTACATTATTAATAAAACACTGATAGCCAAGTGGTATGACCGTCGACTGAGAAGCCAGTGGTCTCGAGTTCGATCCCAAGGCGCGCGCCTCTGACTTTTCGTAAGTTATGTGCGATTATAAATTAATTATCACTTACTCCGCGCCTCGGAAAGCACGTAAAGACGTTGGCCCCGCCTGATCTCTCTCCGGTCGTGTCGGATTGTCGTCCCATCGGACTATGAGAGTGAGGGAATAGAGAGTGCACCTGTGTTTGCGCACACACTTGTGCACTATAATATCTCCTGCGTAGTTGGCTAATCTCCGTTGAGACTGGCCGCTGTGACCGAAATTCGGTCAGGAAGATATATTATATTACTTAACCAATTTATTAATGTTATAGAATTCGTGGTGGCGGATTGGTTAACTGCTTTGTAAACACGTGTGAAATAAAATTATCACTTACACCGTGCCTCGGAAAGCACGTAAACCCGTTGGCCCTGCGCCCGATCTCTCCGCTCGTGTCGGATTGCCGTCCGAGAAATCAGTAATCACTTCGTAAATATTGAAAATTCTTGACAGAAGTCAACGACTTGTTTGGTAACAAGCGTAACTTTATTTTTCCTCACGCAAGATTTCATGTGAATAATTGACACACCTCAGTCATTGCCGTAGAGAGTCTATGGATAGCTTAAAGGCTTACATTTATTAAAGTCTTAAATGTTTGAGTCGTGATAGCCTAGTGGTGGTGGCAAGTCAGTGGTTTCGAGTTCGATCCCAAAGACCACGCACCACTGATTTTTCGTAAGTTATGTGCGTATTATAGATTAATTATCACTGTCCGTGCCTCGGATAGCACGTTAAGCTGTTGGCCCCGGCTGTTAATTGTAGATCTTTGACAGTCGTTACGGGTAGTCAGAAGCCCGAAAGTGTGACAACCAGTCTTACCAAGGGGTGTCGTGTAACCCAGTATCTGGGTTGTGGAGGTCTGATAGGCAGTCGCTCCATGTAAAACACTGGTATTCAGCTGCATCCGGTAAGACTGGAAGCAGACCCGAACATGGTTAGGAAAAGGCTAGGCAGAAGATGATGATGATTAATATAATATTTTGAAAAAATGTGATGTCACATTTGGGTCCTAACCCTTGCCACACAATGTCACACTTCGTCGACACCCTCCCTCCCCTTAACGTGTGACGTAATTTACGAATGGCCCCTTTTTGTAATGTTGTCACAGCTGAACACTTGCCATAGAAAATATTACTTTTAACATTTGGTTTAGTTAACAAAAGTATAGTTAGGTAGTAATTAAGGTTAACTAACCAAGGTTCATCGTGATTGATCAATCAAGGTCTGTAAACAGCCAATTTATTTTCCTCTGTCTAAACGTACACGTGGTATAACTATAAGGTCTTAGATTATGAGTGCATAATATTCTAGAAGGTAGGTCGAAAGGAAAGGTAAAAAAGGTCGCGGTTTGCTTGCTTATTTAAAAATAAATGTTTTTTATCTTAGAAATTAATTCAAATACCTAATTTAAACTTTAATTCAGAAAGGTTAATTTTTTATGATGGTGTCTCATTGGTGATGTCTTTCAAAAAGGTCAAGTGCGTAATACGCAACCGGCGCGTGTGTGTCTTCTTCATCGTATGGTTGATAAACAACCTGGTGTCAGAGTTTAAACCGCCAGTATGTCTCTAACATGGCTTTATCCACCGTTGAAAAATCTCTCGATGTTTTCCTTTACCGTTTTAGCAACTGATAATTAGTCTCTAATACGCACATAAATCTTAAGAGCCAAATTTTGTAAATATGCCAATTTTTTTAAGGTAATCAAAGTGACTGGTCACGTGACTCACATTTGTATGAGAAGTTAAATAATTTTCGTTTTCATATTTCGGCCTATGTTTCTTAGGGAAAGTTGTTCAGTTTATTACCTTATTACCTCCTAAAATTTGGCAGGTCTTTAAAGCAACAGGGTGTATTTTTCGTTAATGAAGTAAGACCTTATGCAAAACATTATGTCGGTCAAGGGATCGACAAATTGATCACGTATGTCCTTTTATAATTTGACAAATCATAATAACCCTCCTTTTTTGTTGTCGGGTAAAAATAAAAGACGATTTTGGCAAGCTAATTGCATTAGCAGTTGAGCGACTACTCTTGAGCTAGCGTGGTGATTAATGCTCGATCCCTCTCTGTATGAGAAGAGGCCTTTGCCCAGCAGTGGGACATTAACTGGCTAGTTTATATTTAGTTGAGTCGTGATAGCTTAGGGTATGACCGTTGACTGCCAAGTCTAAGGTCTCAGGTTCAAACCGCGTAACCTCTGACTTTTCGTAAGTTATGTGCGTTTTATAAATTAATTATCACTTACTCCGTGCCTCGGAAAGCACGTAAAGCCGTTGGCCCTGCGCCTGATCTCTCTCCGATCGTGTCGGATTTCCGTCCCATCGGACTATGATGAGGGAATAGAGAGTGCACCTGTGTTAGCGCACACACTGGCTATTTGGTTAATCTCCGTTGAGATTGGCCGCTGTGACCGAAATTCGGTCAAGAGGACATTATTTAGTTACGCATATCCGCTTGCTGTTACATAGTCCTATTTAACGGCGTAATTTCGCGTTTTATCACTAATTACAGGAAATAAATACTCACATAAAGATAAAATGCAATTTACTGGCAGTAAGTAGTTAAAATGTTCGTTAACATAGATTGTAATTATGAAACATTATGACCTGTTTTTATCCGACGAAGAAAGGAGGCTTATACATATAAGGTGCTTCTAAATTATCTGCCACGGCTGCAATGGGAGAAAGTATTGGGTATATAGATTACAATAGTGAAGAAATTTCGTACCCCGGAACAGTAAAAATAAATTGGAGCATGGAGCAGAATTAGACCTACGCAATAAAACGCAGGCAAATGAAAAAAAATTATGACGTTAGATAAAAAAAAATTACTTCACTATTGTAATATAAATAACCAATATCGCGGTACGCCGAAAATCGTTGGTTCGAATACCATCCATATCAGTTGTTTAGATCGATATTCGATTTTTGGAATGACCCCTGCGACGTACTGGCCGTTAATAAAACTCCTAGCCGTTCTGCTAATTGAGCGAATCATAATGCTGTGTATTTTTTGTTCCAGGTATCGAATTCGAAGTTACGAATATCGAACTCGGTGCAAGAAGCGAGAGAGATCGAATGCTACGGAATTTATATTTTAAGTGTATAAAATAATTTATTTTTGTGATTTTACGAATCTGTAACATAAGCATGGATCTTTTTATCGAATTATTATCGAAAATGTATCAATTTAACGTTAAATTTGACATAATTTAATGAACTTTATGTCAAACTTGTGCACTATAATATATCCTGCGTAGTAGGCTAATCTCCGTTGAGATTGGCCGCTGTGACTAAAATCAGTCAGGGTCAGGAGGATATTATGTCAAACTTGACATCTAAAATTGATGAACGTTCGATCGAATGTCGACAAAAGGATCCATGTTCGCACCCCTGGTGGGAGTTTATTTTTGGTGACAAGAACACTTTTGTGTAATAGGAATGTTGTCTATACATTTATTAAATTATTACAAAAAAAAATCGTGGAGAAAAAAATAATTTGATTATTCCAAATAAATACGAAGTTGATTATTCAACTTATTCAACTTTGAATGTTCAAACTTCAAATCCTTATGGGTTTTTGGTCATACATAAAAATGGCATAAAATAAAAATTTATTTAAAGCTATTTTTTATTTGAAAAAATTATTTCGATCAAGCTGAAATTTTTTCTAAAATTTCGATTTTTCATAAATATTCATTGATTTTATATCTTCTATCAACTTCAATGTGCGAGTGAGATAGCAGATTACCGCGAAGAGGCGCTTTAATTTAAAATCAATTAATTATTTTTTTTACAATAGGCAACTCTCCTATTATGTGAAGTTTAAATGTTTTTTTTGTGAATTTTTTACATGTTATAGCACATGTTAGCTTATTAAATTAAACTCTATACTTAAAAAAAACTCTATACAATAATACAACATTAGAATTTGTTGACTCGAAAGCCAAAGCAGTTTGTTCAGAATCAATTGCAATGGTTTTTAACCTATTTTATATTGTCTCAAACTTTCGCGAACACTCAACATAATGAAACAATTTTTTAACGGATATAACTCGCGTTTTTATTTTGATAATACAATCCTGACGTCTGCCTGCGACCACGAGTGCTGCAAAGTACTCGAAACGTCAGGATTGTATTATCAAAATAAAAACGCGAGTTATATTCCGTTAAAAAGTTGTTTCACTATTTTATTTTTTTGGCCCAAAACAAGTTGGACACCCATTTTTATTACGAAAATCAATCACTTGCCGCCCGGCGGCACCCGGCACGGTGTTTGAGTGCATTTTGCGTTTTCATGATTTATTGGTAAATAAGGACAACTTTTGGAGATCGTCACCACGTCAGTTTTATTTTTTTATATTTTGTATTTTTTTACTTTTAAATCAAATTAAAGTTGGAGTGTTTCGGCTTTAGGGTCACAAAATTCTAACGTTATATAAACAAAGTTCTTTTATAAGGTTGATTAAACATTATAATGTCTCGTAACAGCTGTTCAAAGCTGTGTAACTGTGCTCGAGTGACTCACTGACAGTGTGACGTTGATTTTTATGGCGGACTTTACCGAATGTTATTATTACATTATTATTTTTACATATCTACTAGATTTATTAACATTATATTATACAATATTATGTTTAAGTTAAATATAAAGTTATTAGTATATATTAGTTAAATATATTTACACAAAAAATAAAAAATAAGCGAAATATTTAAGTATTAAATTTTAATTTATTTGTTTTACATATTTATTATGTAATATTCTTTTTAGTATTTTTTTCGCCTGTGTTGTAAGTAGATATTAGATTTAAGACTAATGTTGCCAGATCAACTTTTCAAAATATCTGGATTTAAAAAAAAGAGCGGGGATACAGTCCTGCATAAAAATCAGCATTGCATTTTTTTTTAATAAGTATTCTAACTCTCAGTTATTTGTAATTTAATTTAAATTAATGTAATTGGAAAATCAAATTTAAAAATATTTTTTTAAATTTAATTTTCTAATTGTCAGCCTGTATTATACAGGGTGTAAAGATTAAATGCTAGACCTCAGCTGATCCCAGCCGCGGTCGCGGTCATTTATATAGCAAGTAATTTTTGTTTGAATTTCGAAAAATTTTCAAAGGCTGAGTCACCTCACGAGAGGTCTTACGTTATGTTCTCCGCCCACGACCGATTTTTACAGTGCCATAGCGTGGGACAGAGACTTCGTTTCGCCTCCTCTCTTTCGCACCTTTGTCGTTTTGCTTGGCACGAAACATTATCTACGGGCGCGATTTGGAATTAATTATGATTAATTTCCAATTTTTTAAATTGTGGCGTTTGCTGCTTATCCTTTTATATGTCGCCCGAAGCCATGCACCCCCTACGCTACACCACTGGTTTTTATCACCGATTCTGTGCCCGGGGACACTGCTGTTATTTTTCCAGTGGTTATTGAGAGAAGTGAACATCATTTATCATTATTTTCTAAAGAATTAAAAAAAAAATCCAGTTCCAAAATTACGGCCGTGTGCGATATGTTTGACACAAAATCGGTGAAAAAAACGGTCGTGAGCGGAAAGCCTTCTGTTACACCCTGTATACGATATTTTCTCCGAATAATTAATTTATTCGAAGCAAATATCGTAACGATAACATTATCGTAACGATAATTATAACGATATTGAAGATTGACATTATTAGTAGCAACAGTACATACAAATGTCTTGTCTCTACAAAGGGTCTAGATAAAATGCAATAAACGAGTTCTGGGTTCTGGTTCCGGGTCGGGCAAAGTGTTATTGGGTTTTTCCATCAGGAATTCCTCAATAGCATGGAGTCTGGAATTGTGCCCTGTTAATGGCAATAGGCTCGACCTTATAACATAGTCGGCGTAACGTGGGTGTACTACATACACCTCTGCCTATCCCCTCTGGGGAATACAGGCGTGAGTCTATGTTATGTTATATAATTGCAGTTTTGTAATTTTTCATTTTATCTAGACCCGTCTTAGTTTATATTTTAATCAACTTGACCGGTTATTTATAATGACTGCCTTCTAAAAATAAGATAAATACATATTATGTCGGTCAAATTAGGGCAATAAAGAAAGATTACATTAAAACAAACTATATTTGTTTATAGAAATCAGACTATAGGATAGTGAGTGAAAATCAGATCGCAAGAAAAAAATTACAGATTGACAGTTCATTTTTTTAAATTTCTTTTTTAAAAATTATTGCGTTCCGTTTACATTTCTAACATTGTGTCAAAACCGTTTTGGAAGTGATTCCAAAACAAATTGAATGATAAAAAAAAATTGTGGATAGACCTTAACGATTTTTATATCGGTAATAGAACTCAAAAATCGAGTCGCTGGAACTTATCAATTATGACATACTTATACAAATAAAAAAAAACAGACATTTTTACATAATATATTTAATTTTTTACTAGATTTTTCATACAGTTTACATAGTTTTAATTTTTTCCGACAAAAGTGTGGCCCTCCGAGTCCGACCTAAGCAACAAAATAATTTAAAAAAAAACTAAACGGATTCCAATAAAATTCATTTTTAAATAGCTAAGAGCCCGTCCAGAAAGCGCGATTTACGCGCGTATCCACTTGCGTGTAGGCACTCGCGCGTACTCGAGATACTAGAGCTACATACATCCCGTCCAGATACTCTCGCGCGTAACCTCATACGATAGAAACAATACGCGCGAGTGGACACGCGCGTAAATCGCGCTTTCTGGACGGGCTCTAAGTATTAATATTTTTTAAACATAACATTAAAGGAAATAATCGTAAAAATTGAAATAAAACAATACATAGAACGATTGAAATTACTCCATTATACGCTTTTTATTTTATGTGGTCGTAAACAAGAAAATTAAAACTTTTTTTTTATTATAACAAGCGTCGTAAACTTAAGCATTAAATTTTGTTATCTGTGAAATTTCTATGTATTTTTTAAAGGAAATTTTAGTTCGTAGTTGCCTTTGGTTTAGTGGTAGCAAGCGCGACTGCTGAGCACGGGTCCTAGGTTCGATCCCCGCGTCGGGCAAAGTGGTATTGGGTTTTTGTCGTTAGGAAATTCTCAGTAGCAGTACGGAGTCTGAAATTGGTCAGTGGCAATAGGCTCGCCTCCTATTACATGGGACTTATAACACAGCCGGCGAAACGTGGGTGTACTGCACACCTCTGCCTACCCCCTCTGGGGAATAGGTACTGGCGTGAGTCTATAAAAAAAAAAAAGACTGAACAATAACAAAAACGGATCAAAAAATTGTAGCACGAATGATTTTGTTGTCTATTCCTTATTTTTATTAAATCATTACGACACTAAATAAGATCAAATATTTCCTCTTTACAATATTAGATTAGACTTTCAGTTGCCGCCGGTCCGGGAAATTAAAAAAAAACCTGACATTTACATCCAAGAAAAAAAAATCTGCCAAATCTTAGTCATTTTCGAATTTTTACGAGATAAAACTAGAGGCTTTTGTTTTTAGACATGGCGTGATTTTACATTTTATTTACTTGAAATATTAAAAATACTTGACACTGGCAGAGTTAGTATAGACTATAAGCCCACTTTGGAACAAGAATAAGAGAATAATGTTTGGCAATTATTTTTTTATTAGTAAGAATTTACGGAAATACGGAATACGGAAATTCGGTCAGGAAGACATTATTATTTTTTTTTATTTTTAAATACGCGTTTTTCTAGAATTGGCATTTGAAAAACTCTGCATGTTTATATTATTTTTGATCGCGACTTTAGATTATTTCAATTGTGGTAACTACTTATTAACTAACTTATGGTAACTATTAAAAATTTAGCAGTTATTATCAAAAACTGGTCGACTTCAAACCTTATTTATAATTAGATAAACATTATTTTTTAAAACAATATTTTATTTTTCTTTTAAGAAGCATTTATTTTGATTGTGTATTATTATTTCGAATTGAAATCTAGTTTTAAGTAAAAATCCTTATAAAAGTATTACAATTACTATTAATTTTTATTTTATTGTAATATAAAAGCACAGTATAATAATCATACAGTATGGTAACTACGTACAAGCGCTCGAAACGGCACACTCACACAAACATGCGTAATATTGCGTAACGACGAGACTCCTAAGCGAACGTCGCGGTACTCGCAGTATTAAGGACGAGTCGTTGCGCATGTTTGTGTGAGTGTGCCGTTTTCGAGCGTTTGTACAAAGTTTCCATACTGTATGTTTATTATTCTGTGGTAAAAGTTAAGGATTTAGCGGTCGCACTACCGTGCAACTAATAATTTTTGTAATTTGTATTATTCCCAGTTATTTTTAATACTTAAATAAATATTTTATTTTATTTAAAGTTGTTTCTTTTTTAAACGGTTTTATTTAGCTTGACCTGTTTATTATTTGGTTCAAATTTAGTAATCGATATTTCACCCCCTTCCTGTTAACAGATTAATCTGATATTTGGTACACAGCTTTAGTTTTGATGACAAAACCGTTGAAAATTACGTAGAAAATAATTTTTACTTATTTTTTTGCTAATTATCAGGTTGTTCCTGAAGTAATTAAGTACTCTATTATTTTCTTCTAAAAAGATAAGAAAATCATACTTAGCTACATTCATTCCTAAACTACTCCAAAGAATTATTATAAGAAATATAAATAAATAAGCTTGTAACTGTCCCACTGCAGGGCAAAGGCCTCTTCTCATACAGAGAAGGATCGAGCATTAATCACCACGCTAGCTCACTGCGTGTTGGCGATTTCAGACTATGAAGTCCAAGTTTCCTCACGATGTTTTCCTTCACTGTTAGTCAATGGTGTTTTAGATTATCTAAGAAAGTAAATATGATATAGAAAAAGTCACATTGGTACAAGCCAGGTCCGAACCCACACCCACGTGCTTGCAAAGCGGGTCTTAACCAATGCGCTGCCACGACATCATAATAAAGATGGATATTAGAAGTTTTAAACTTTCGCGAATTGGAATCATGTTTTAAATATTACTTCGGGTCTATTCGCGTACAGATAATTCAAAATAGTCATTATTGAACTAACCTCGGTTTCGGTCAAGTTGCTTTGACCGTGGTCACGAGAAGACTGCTGTATGCGGGCGTCGCTCGTCGTCTTGAAAACGTTAGTTCAATTATGACTAGGTATTTTAAATTATCTGTAGGTATGCGAATAGACCCGAAATTTTATTTAAAACAAAGTTTTTATTGTTACGTGTACAATTTATTTATTAGCCTTTGTAACTCTATGATAAATCTTACTAGTATGCATAGATTTTGTATATATTTATAGGTAGGTACATTTATGCACTTATAAATGTTATAATATTTATATGTTTACATTTAAGTAAGTAGGTATACTATGTATCTAAATGTATGCTTATAATTTCATTTATCTATATTTTCTTTTTATGTCGTTTTAATCTTAAGCACCTGCTTCCTCATCTCTTCACCACCCTATGATTGACTGGTAGAGAATGCCCAAGGCATTAAGTCCGCCAATGTACATGTTGCATGAAGATTAAATAAATCACAAATCTATTCAACCTGTTTCTAACTTCTTACAAAAAAGCGACTGGCAACTGCCCGTTATTTCGTTGTCATGGTTACGTCACAAAACAACAAAAGACAGTTTATAAACAACGTCAATATATCTAAACAAAATATCTCTTATTCTTAGCAATCAAAGAGTATAATATCAGTTTACTTGCAATCATAATAATACGATGTCGGGACTATGTGGCTACGACGGCGACGCGGTGGGATTTGATTCTATAAGTCTCAACAAAAGGAAGGACACAGATTCTGCGACGCAAACAAGCGATTTTTCCGAAACTGGGACCGGTACTCAGACCAATATGCTAAAAGAATGTGGCTCGCTAGCCACTCCAGAAGAAATATCAGGACAGGAAGATATTCTCAAAGAATACCCCCCTCCAGGGTTGAACGAATTCCTCAGAAGAGTTGTACCAGGTATGTTAGAACAACTCGATCAAAACGAAAGGGAAGAACTCGCTAATTCCTCCGATTCTGACGAGGAAGAGGTCCTGACTGCGAAGTTGTTTCAAGAGATAAAACTGACAGATCTCCCTGGCATAGGAGGTGGCGACGAATCGCGATGTGTTCTCGACATATCCTGGAGCAGCGCTGGAAATTCATTCGCTGTTTCAATTGGGAAAAGTCAACATGAAAACTGGTGTACTGATGACGGTTTGATTAGAATTTTCACCGTGAAACGTACAGCTGGAGATACTTTTGTCAGAAGCTTGGATGTAACAGAAAAGAGTTGCATAACTAAGGTCAAATACCATCCCTCAGTAGCAGCTTTACTTGCATATGGAACAACTTCGGGAGAAGTCGTTTTATGTAACTTAAGAAACTTAGATGCCGTTCTACTGACTTCGCCAGCCGGCTCTCATGGGTCGAAACGGGTGACAGCATTACATTGGGCAGACGCTCCTTTAGCGAACAGTTTTCTAACCATGCATATTGTTAATACGGGAAAAAGACGTGGAGCGTCTGATCAGATTCTAATATCCGCGGGTTGCGATGGTACTATTAATGTTTGGCAAGTAAATGCAAACCAGAAAATATTCGAAAACGTAATTTCTTACGCAATTAACGGTTCCAGGAACTTGTCCTCCGTGAATATCACTTGTTTCGACTTTATTAAAACTTATCCTTTACGGCCTAGTGACCAGAAGGTTCCTGATGATATATTTGTAGTCGGAGCAAGTTCCGGATCTCTTTATTTGTGTAAAACGAAGACTTATCAGTCAATTGTGAACAGCAAGATGGTGGATCCTGTTTACGAGTTTTTGGAAGGGAATGGTTCTTACGTAATGGATGTTTCGTTCAGCTTCCAAAAGCCAGGGGTTTTCGTCTCAGCTGCTATAGATTCGGAGTTGAGAGTTTATGATATTAATCAGAGCAGTCCATTAAAGGTGAGTTTTCCTTCTTACTATTTGTCATAAATAGGGCCCGGAAAAATATGTATTAAAAAAATCAAAATATGTACATATAATATGGACGAAAAAATGTAAAATATGGATAAATATGGAGTAAAAATGTAAAATATGGAATAAATATGGAGTAAAAAATAACAGTAGGTACCTTTAAAGGGAGGTACTTTACCTTTTTCATTTCCTTTTTGCATTAAAGACATTGAAATGAGTAAAGTACTTAACACATACATTAAAAAAATAATAAAAAAATAAGTTTTATTCAAGAATAGGAATCATTTATTTGCTTCGCATTTATCAACTTCCACTACATCAGCCACTAGCCCACTACACTACACTACATGGTTGCAGTAGACCATCAAGTGCTTTTTTTAAATTATCAAAATTAAATATGACAATTTGGTCTAAATATTTATTGATTTATTTATTTATTCATTTATTTATTGCATACATGTGGTATAAATTTATATTGGCTGAAAAATCTTTCCACGTGTGTGACATAAAGTAATGAGAGCATACATAATGTGGAATGAACTTAGAATCAAAAATCAAAATACGACGAATAAAACGCGAGAGAAATGAAATACGCGCGGCCGGTCATGGTGGCGAGAATGCAAACACGTAAAATTATATCAATTTTTGTGAACTAACTCTTGTTCTATGATATAAAAATGGAAAATATGGAGGATTGTGATATATTTTTGTAAAATATGGACTTAACCTTGAAATACCTTAAAATATGGAAAAATATGGAAAATAAAAATTAATTTTTTACATTGTAAATATGATAATCGATGTAGAGAACACATTCTAGACCGAAAATCGCGTAAATTAAAAATATGTATTTACATATTAATCCGGGCCCTAGTCATAAACGTTGTCTGTTGACTTTTGACAGAAAAAGTAGAAATATAGTAATGTCCTTACTGAATTTCGGTCACTGCGGTCAATCTCAACGGAGATTAGCCAACTACGCAGGAGATTAAGCATTAAGCTCCACTAACTAAAGCAAAGCTCTTAAATAAAAAAAAACAGATATTATTTATAAGTCATCTTTCGCACATTGACGAAAATAATAATATCTCAACGGAGATTAGTCAACTAAGCAGGATATATTATAGTGCACAAGTGTGTGCGCAAATACAGGTGCATTCTCTATTCCCTCACTCTCATAATGCGATGAGACGGCAATCCGACACGACCGGAAAGAGATCAGGAGAATGAATAGACATG
Organism: Protodeltote pygarga; assembly: GCA_936450705.2. Classification (NCBI taxonomy): domain Eukaryota; kingdom Metazoa; phylum Arthropoda; class Insecta; order Lepidoptera; family Noctuidae; genus Protodeltote; species Protodeltote pygarga. The sequence continues at coordinate 5,332,383 of OW388277.2, forward strand.
CACTCTTGTTCCTATGTTTTTGTAAATTTTATATCTCATCTACCTAGCCTTTTCCCAACTATGTTGGGGTCAGCTTCCAGTCTTACCGGATGCAGCTGAATACCAGTGTTTTACATGGAGCGACTGCCTATCAGACCTCCACAACCCAGGTACTGGGTTACACGATACCCCTTGGTAAGACTGGTTGTCAGACTTTCAGGTTTCTGACTACCCGTAACGACTGTCAAAAATCTACAATTGACAGCCGGGGCCAACAGCTTTACGTGCTTTCCGAGGCACGGTGTAAATAATAAGTAAGTAATTAATTTATAATACGTACATAACTTACGAAAAGTCAGAGGTGCGCGCGCTTAGGTTCCGGTCCCAGCGGCCTATCTCAACGGGGATTAGCCAATTACGCAGGAGAATGAATAGAGCACTCTTGTTCCTATGTTTTTGTAAATTTTGTATCTATGGTACAGAAACTCCAAAGCATGAGTCATAGGTGTGCTGGTATCCTCACGTTTGCCTTGGCTTGCTAAAACAAATATTTGGTTCGGCATTGATCGGCAGCGTTCAAGGCGCTCGCAGTGTAAAGAGGATCTTCATTCAATTAAAATTAATTGGTATTCTAGCGTTACGTATGTTGCGAAAGCAATCTAACCTTACTCACCATTAAGATGTCTTTGCTACAGCATAATCACTACATAGTATAAAACAAAGTCGCTTCTCGCGTCTGTCTGTCCCTATGTATGCTTAGATTTTTAAAACTACGCAACGGATTTTGATGCGGTTTTTTAAATAGATAGAGTGATTCAAGAGGAAGGTTTATATGTATAATACATGCATATTAGCGTAACCGTGCGAAGCCGGGGCGGGCTGCTGGTATACATATTAACCTTCCTTAAGAATCACTCTATCTATTACAAAAAAACCGCATCAAAATCCGTTGCGTAGTTTTAAAGATCTAAGCATACATAGGGACAGACAGACGGCGGAGAGCGACTTTGTTTTATACTATGTAGTGATTATCACTCTCCGTGCCTCGGATAGCACGTTAAGCTGTTGGCCCCGGCTGTCAATTGTAGATCTTTGACAGTCGTTACGGGTAGTCAGAAGCCCGAAAGTCTGACAACCAGTCTTACCCAAGGGGTATCGTGTAACCCAGTATCAGTATAAAACACTGGTATTCAGCTGCATCCGGTAAGACTGGAAGCCGACCACAACATAGTTGGGAAAAGGCTAGGCAGATGATGAATTTAAGTAGTGATAGCCTAGAAGTCTGCTTTTCCATCGCATCGTAGATGAACAACCTAGTATCAGAGTTTTAAAACCACTGACATTCCTACCGTTGAAAAATCTTTGTTTAAAAAAATATTAAGAGGCTAATTTTAAAAGATATTACTAAGTACTACTAAAAACTACTGCTACAGATGGGATTCGAACCCACGAACTTCGACGTACCGTGTCGACGCTCTAACCGCTATCCTACCAGCATCAGTCGTTTCAAATCTCTTTCTACGCGTAGGGCATATGGTAATATCTATCGGAATACATTACGTATCCGACCCAGTGCTCCAAATTTTGCAGTTTAGAAGGCACCGATGCGCTGTTACCAATTTTTCTTTTTTTTCTTTATTTAGGTAATATTTAAAAAATATATTAGTAATATACCTACCTAGTCAACACTTAAAATCCTTATTACTATTTACCTACACATCGATGAGCAAACCGGCGGGTTCAATATAGTCAAAATATTTAATTATGAAAGTAATTCCGTGTGAGCTTAAATAATTATAATTAGATCATTATCGACCTCTATTGGATTCTGTCAAATATTTGAGTTTGGCTTAATATTTAATCAATATAATTAATACGTGAAGCGAAAACTGTGGATCCCTGTTTAAAGAATATTGCGCGCACGGAAGAGTGAAACTTGGCATAGTAAAAGTTAGAAAGCTAAAATTAATTTAAAAAAAAAGGTCGTATTTCGACCACTCACTGACTGGAGCACTAGTACTTAAAAATATGCCAAAGCCGCAGTGACAATTTAAACCGCTTTCCATCAGGCGGTATGCTTATAAAGGAAAAATAAAAAAAGGAAAGGTAGGTAGTCTTTGCGACGAGCAACGTTGGTGAGGATGGAATATATCATGGGGTTTAGTGTAAAGCTAAGAGTTATTTTGGTCGTGGTCTCTCAGTTAATGTCTTAGGGAGCTCACTAGCTCATACTGATTAAACGGACTTCTAGTGAGACCTAAATGGCCTCTAGCTAAAGCAAATAAACTTAAACTACCCCTCGGGCCTAGGCTTAGGGCGCTGCTTTTGCTTAGTGACAGGCTAGGGACTAGCTAGATCTGATTTCGACCAAGAGCAGTAAAAAATACTGACAGCCTTATTATAATATTACAAAAAATCTTAACGTCGCCATTCCATATTCCCAATACAATAAACAGCGCCATCTATTACCCAAATTTAGTACTAATTCAAACATAACTTTGTGAATGGCGCCACTGTAGCGTGAAAGAAAACCATAGAGTTCTACAAATAACGAGGATGTATATAATTTATTTCCAGGTGATTTGCTTGGATATGCCAATATCCTGCATGGCTTGGTTGCCGAACAACCCGTGCGTTGTGGTATTAGGGTTGGCCAGGCCTGAGGGGCAGCTGTTGAAGGTCTACAACGTATGCAGTGGCCGCTCCTTGCCAGTGGAGGGCTTGACAGGCGCCGGGGGCTGTGTCACTGCTGTCACCATTAACCAAAGCGGGTGAGTTGGCAAGCATATGTAATTAACGTACCTACCTACAAAATTGCCCACAAATTTATGCATGCAAAGCATAGGCGGAAGGTCAAAATTTTTGTAAAAAGAAAAAAAATATTATTTAAATATTTATATCCTCATTCTCTTAACCTTATTATTCCCAAACTTTGTTAGGGTCGGCTTCTAATCTAATCAGATGCAGCCGAATATCAGTTTTCTACGGAGTGACTGCTTATCTGACCTCAACACAAAGGGATACGATATTCTATAGTTAGCTCAGTTGCCAGAATTTTAGGAGGGCACTGACTCCCTATATCGACTGTCAAAGATATTCATGACGGGGCCAACGGCATAACGTGCTTTCCGAGGCACGGAATAAGTGATACCTAATAAAAGAGTTGTCCTGAACTGGTTTTTTATTTGACCAAAATTCTAACAAATATATTTGGATAGAGGCTCTTAAAACTAGTATTTTGACATAAAATACTGCATTTTTATATTCCTCCAATTTTGAGAAAATCACTTTCTATTTATCGTACATTTCTGGAGAAACTACGAACAAGCCGGAATACATTACGTATCCGACTCAGTGCTCCAAACTTTGCAGTTATAGAAGGCACCGATGCGATATTACCAATTTTCTTAATATTTTTGTGAATTAAAAAAATCACAAATACAATAATGTATATATATAAATAAATAATGTATAAAAATACAAGTTGTAAATAATTCTTGTTACAGAGTTTGCCGTATTGCTGCCGGCGATTCGGACAGCAACGTACACGTCTGGGAGTTACCCTCGCGTCGCATTAGACTTACACCGGAAGACTTGGATTTTTAATTTTATTTTATTATAAACTTGTTAGGGCACAACGACGTTTTTGGGCAAATTCCACAACTTGACTTTTGCCTAATTTTGGTAGTATTTATGGCAATTGATATACCGATATTAAACGTGAAAGTTCGCTGGTCAAATATATCGCATGCTTAATAAGAAATATTCTTCTTCTTATCGTATGGTTGATGAACAACCTGGTGTCAGAGTTTAAACCGCCCGTAGGCCCCTGACATGGCTTTACACACCATTGAAAAATCTCTCAGGTGTGCTGGTTTCATCACGATGTTTTCCGTCAACTGATAATTAATTTATAATAAGCACATAATTTACGAAAAGGCAGAGGTGCGCGCCTTGGGATCGAACTCGAGACCTCTGACTTGTCAGTCGACGGTCATACCACTAGGCTATCAGTGCTATATTGTGTTATATAATTATATAAGTAGTGCTATATAATTGAGGTATATATTGAGGAATATTGAGGTTAGAATTGAGTTTTACATACGCTCAGACCTCTACCAATGCCATCTATGATTTCTATTATAATTTTATATAATAACTATGTAGGTACTGCTACTAATAATTTAATAATACTCGAGACATTTGCTAAGAACTGGACCAGACCCTAATTACAGATAAGTTTATGGCGTTTCCCCAAAAATCTACTTCTTTGAGATAGGCCAATGTATTATTAAGTGTGCGATAAGTAAGCGCCCATCAAAAAGTAGCAAGCGATTAGAAGTTATTGCAATTTAAAGAAAAATACTGTCATCAAAATTACACAAGGCACTAACATTTGAATTTTATTATCAATAGCAGTTATAGTCTTATATAATGTGCTTCTAAATAATCTGCCACGGCTGCAATGGGAGATAATATTGGTTATTTATATTACAATAGTGAAGAAATTTAGTACCCCGGAATAGAAAAAAAAAATTGGAGCATGCAGCAGAATTAGACCTACGCAATAAAACGCAGGCAAAAGAAAAAAAAATATGACGTTAGATAAAAAAAAATACTTCACTATTGTAATATAAATAACCAATATTATCTCCCATTGCAGCCGTGGCAGATTATTTAGAAGCACCTTATATACTCTAGGCATTATATAGCAAATTCAAAAATATAAATACACTTCACTTCTTTTGAATGGCTTGTGAAAGCCCTAAGCTCTATAGAAAAGTATAATTATAATTATGATGATAGTTATATGTCAAGTTAATAAATGACATTTTAAGCAGTGGAACAGAGCTTTATATACTTGACATTGCTTTTAAAAACTCAGTTTGATTCTTTTAGTGACGAGTTCGTTACATGTAGCGTTCGAAGTGTAACGTGTTATGTAACATACTTCCATCCGCCACCACACGCTTCCATCACTTTTGTGGCCGGGGGGAGTAAAAAATGATCCTACTGTATACCGTATTCCGAGGATGTACGGTTATGTGGGGCTCGCACCCACTAAAAACGTGTTCCTCGCACTGTATCGGACGGGGCCGGGTACTGTTAGCGCGAACAGCCCCGTCCAGTGCCTGCCTGTAGGCCCGCTCAAATTTGCACTCCTCTTGGGGTCCAGGTTCCTGGACATTACCCCAACTCTCTTTAGCCTTCGCCCCTACAGGCAACACGCTTCCGTCCCTAGCACAGGCCTTATGCCCACTGATTTATCATCAGCCTGTATTAGTCCACTGCTGAACATAGGTTTCCCAACGAGCCACTATTGTGCACTCTTTGGAAATATTTGCCTATAATCGCCACGTTGGGGAAGCGGGTTGGCGATCGCAGTAGCAGATGAAAGCTGTTACACAGAAGGATGCTGCTGCCCATCCTCCGAATCTTTCCCTTTGTCGCTTCTTATGACACCCGCGAGACGAGTAGGGGTGGTTCTATTCTTAGGCCGGAAACTACACGACACACGGAACTATATTCGTGCCTAGGACAAGGTGTTCTTTTCGACTCTTGGTGTTTAGCCATCTAGAAATTTGAAGCGGCAACACTTAATCCTAAGGGACATTTTTAAGTGGCAACACTGAATCCCATGTACGGGACAACGATGATATGTTAAAAATTATGTATTAATGAGTAAAATACTCGTATTTAGTTATTTTAATTTACATTTAGTTATGATTATTATTATTTTTGTTAGAAAATAAAAGAGAAAAATGTTTAATATCATTGTTTTATTTCATTTAAAAATTGCGATACTAAAGAATAACAATGAATAACTCAAAATATACATTTTGGATGTATCTCTCTATTGCTTTGCGTCGGATTTCTTAGTTTTAAGTTTTTTTTTCGTTTTAGTCTTCCTTGGAGAAGGAACAGCTTCTGTGAACACAGGAAATATTATTAGTATGTGAGGACTGAGGCTTTCATACAACCTCGTCACACCAGTTTGTCACACAATATCGTTACACTAACTTGTCACACTAACTCGTCACACCAGCTTGTCACACAATCTCGTCACACCAGATTGTGATTGTCACACAATCTCCTCACACCATCTTGTCACACAATCTCGTCATACCTGTTTGACACAAACTCATCACACCAGCTTGTCACACTAAATCGTCCCATAAGCTTTACACAAAATCTCGGCAAAACTCACAACAGATATTTACAAAAACATTTCACACAAGGCAGTTGAAAACTCGTCACACCAGCTTGTCAAACTAACATGTCACACCAACTAGTCATAAATTCGTCATTTTGTCTTGTCACAAACTCGTCACACCAGCTTATCACACCACCTTGACATACCAGCTTGTCAAACAAATTGATTATACCAGCTTGACACATAAACACGTCACACCACCTTGACGCATCAGGTAGTCAGCTAGACACACAAACTCTCACACCACCTTGTCAAACAAACCTATCACGCTAGCTTGACACACAAATTCGTCACACCAGCTTGTCAAAAAAACTTGTCACACCAGCTTTACGCACCAACTAAACACAACACTAGCTAAACTCATCAGTTGTCACACAAGCTATCACACCAATATGACAAGATTCCTAATTTTATCAGTACTAATCGGTGATGGCAATTAGTCATTATACCTGGTCACTGCTTCGCTCTACGCGAGGGTTCTGTTGCGGTGGGAGGGGGGGGAGGGCCCTTCTTCTCCAACTCTTCGAGGTAACTGGTGAATATTTGCTGTCTTTCGTCTGGGATATGGTCTAGTGCTGTGTACCTGTAAATAATGTAAAAATATTAAAGAACATTTTTGTGATTTTTTTTACGCACATGTTAGCTTATTTGAACGCGACGTCAGTCACCGGTGACTGATAAACAATATAAATTGCATTGTGTCTGCGGGCCTGGCAGTCAATGTATCGATATTCGGCACGGTATGCCGAAGATCGTGGGTTCGAATCCCATCCCTATCAGTTGTTTTTTCAAATTTCTTATTAAATAATTATATTAAAGAACATTTAAATAATGTCTTCCTGATCAAAATTCTTTTACAGCAACTAATCTGAACAGAGATTAGCCAACTACGCAGGAGATAATATAGTGCACAAGTGTGAACGCAAACACAGGTGCACTCTCTATTCCCTCACTCTCATAATCCGATGGGATGGTAATCCGACACAACCGGAGAGAGATCAGGCGCAGGGCCAACAGCTTAAAGTGTTTTCCGAGGCACGGAGTAAGTGATAATTAATTTATAATACGCACATATCTTACAAAAAGCATGAGGTATGCGCATTGTGTTCAAAACCCTATGGCCGCGAGGGGCCTTCTTAACACTACAAGGGAATTTCGACATTAGAACATGACGTCATCTGTTCGAAGTGCCGTCTTTGTCTAACAAAGAATGTTCATATCGTTTTAATTTTTTTTTCTGTTTTTTTTTTAGATTTTTTTACAACAATACAGCGTTTTCATCATTCGATTATACAAATTACTGTTTAAGATTTATCACGGCGTAAATGTTAGCGGTATCTTGCCGCCTGGCGGCATGTGACATCAGCCCGCATATCGTACCTGGCGTCATGCTTGAGCGCGTCCAACACATGTTGCAGGGCGTTAGGGTTGTCCTTCACCGCCGCTAAACTCTTGTGTGTTATCGACCTAGTCTCTAGTAGTAACTGTCGCATCGCTGTCTTCGCGGCGGATTGCTTGTCGCGCTGATAATCACGGAACTCGCGTTCCATCTGAAAAATACAGATTTTTATTATTAAAAATCGACTAAGAGCTACTCCGACGCACACATTGAGGTTTCCGAAGTTTCTTTTATTAGGACCTTAGAAAAAATGTTACGACTAATCGCAACGATTAATCGGAACGACTAATCACAACGACTAATCGCAACGACTAATCGCAACGACTAATCGCTACGAATAGTCGCAACGACTAATCGCAACGACTAATCGCTGCGTCTAATCTTTGCGACTAATCGCTGCGACAAATTGCAACGACTAATCGCAACGAATAATCGCAAAAAGTAATGACAGCAAATAATACCTGCGAGGCGCTGCTGTAGGTGGGCGCGGTGGGCTCGTCGGCCAGCATGGCGCGCACGTCGCGCCAGTGCGCCGTGCACGCCACGCCGCGCTCGGCCAGCAGCGCGCGCAGCTTGTCGCGCCGCTTGCTGGCCAGCGCGCTCGTGTGCTGCATGAACAGCCGCTCCTGGAGGGAGATTAGGTTTAAACATGTCAATCAAGTAAAAAATAACTGTCCCAATGTAAAGGCAAAGGGCTCTTTTCATACAGAGAAGGTTCGAGCATTAATCACCACGCTAGCTCACTGCGTGTTGGCAATTTCAGTCTATTAAAGTCCAGGTTTCCTCACGATGTTTTCCTTCACCGTTTTAGCAAGTGATAATTAGTTTCTAATACGCACATAAAGCCGAAAATTCAGAGGTGCGTGCCTGGATCTCGAACCTACGACCTTTGACTTGGCAGTCCAATGGTCATACCACTAGGCTATCACTGCTGTAATTAACACCATTTACTTGGCATTAACGCGAGCTAGAAAAAATAATTTAATCATTAGAAAACCAACCGATACGGATGGGATTCGAACCCACGATCTTTGGCGTACCGTGCCAGCGGTTTAAGCGTCGGCACGGTATGCCGAGGATCGCTATAAGCTTATAATAAGCAAACATGTGGTAAAAATACTGATTTAATTATTTTAAAAAGTACCTTATCATCTTTGGTAAGTAACTCCGCGAGGCTATATCTGTGGTCCTTCTTGAGCTGTTTCTTAGCATCGCGCCATGATAAGTCCGGGTTTCTCACAAGATCTGCTAGTAACGCGTTGAAATGCTGTGGAAATTTATTGTATTATGAGCACCTTGCACCATGATGAAAATCAGCGTCAAGTACCTACCAGTACTTGACATTAAGCTGATCTGGAGACCTATTTGGTGCAGCCGTGGGACACAAACCTCATGATTTATTTTTCTTTTATTTGTTTCATGTTTCTTTTTTCTCTGTCTCTTATTTTTGTTTGTTTGTTTTATTATTGTTTGTTTGTGTTTTCATGTGCTGTCTCAAATAAATTTTTCATTCATTCATTCAATTTTTCATTCATTTATTCATTTCATTCATTCATTCACCTTAATACCTCCAAAGTGGCTGGTCCTTCGCAAGGTGGCTGGCACGAACTGGATGAGAATAGCTAAAAATTGTGCTAAATGGCGAGCAATAGGAGAGACTTGTGTCCCGCAGTGGACTGTGTTTAAGAAATATTCTTAACATAAATAATTTGTTCTTATTAATTTTATTAAGTTCAACAAGTAATAATTATAAGTAACTTAAAATACAAATAAATAATACTAAAAATTTGTTCTAGCAACATTATAATTATTTTAGTGCTGGTTTTTTATACACTGGCAACATAGTCTGTAAAAACTTCTCTGTGCTACTGCTATGTACTTTTGGCTCTTGTTAATATTTTAATTTGGAAAATACAGTTACTGCTCAAAATCTGCAAGCTTTTTATTGTACAGACTGCTATAGGTTGATGTTGATGATGATGAATACCTCCAATGAGCGCACAAAAGTAGTACGCATTGGGAGAGGCCTATATTTAGCAGTGGATTAATGCAGGCTGATGATGATCTTTGAGATTTTTCGAAATTCGCTAAAAATATTGGACTTTTTATAAATAATAATAATGTCAGGGCCGAATTTCGGTCACCGCAGCCAATCTTAACAGAGATTAGCCAACTACGCGGGAGATTATTATAGTACACAAGTAAAACCTAGTGAAATAATAATAAAAAGAACCCCAATTCAGAAAAACTTCATTTTTTTTAGCAAGTTACCATTCAAACAAAAAAACTAAATCAAAACCGGCTCATCCGTTTAAGAGCTACGATGCCACAGACGGACACAGACAGATAACATCCCTCTTTTAGCGTCAGTGGTTAAAAAAATACCTGGACTGCCTCATCTCGTTTATGATACTCCCGCTCCTTGTCTCGATCTCGGAGACTGGTGGCCAACGCCCTCTGCACCTCCCTCTCCCTCTCCTTGATAGACGCCTGCGCACGCGCCTCCCTCTCCCGCGCCACTGCTTCCCCGTCACTGGTGGTTTCAATTTCTTCTGGCTCAGCTTCTTCCACTCCTTCTGGGGGCGGCTCCTGGAGAAGAACTTGCTGTTAGGAATGAATAAAAAAAGCGAGCTGTTACTGTAGCCGTTATTCGGACATTCTGACTCAGACGTCCGCAGATTCTGTGATAGCCTAGTGGTGATGACCGTTGACTGGCAAGTCAGAGGTCTCGGGTTCAAACCCAAGGCGCGCACCCCTGACTTTTCGTAAGTTATGTGCGTATTATAAATTAAAATTAATTATCACTCTCCGTGCCTCGGATAGCACGTTAAGCTGTTGGCCCCGGCTGTCAATTGTAGATCTTTGACAGTCGTTACGGGTAGTCAGAAGCCCAAAAGTCTGACAACCAGTCTTACCAAGGGGTATCGAGTAACCCAGTATCTGGGTTGTGGAGGTCTGATAGGCATTCGCTTCATATAAAACACTGGTATTCAGCTGCATCCGGTAAGACTGGAAGCCGACCCCAACATAGTTGGGAAAAGGCTAGGCAGATTTTCTTCTTATCGTATGGTTGATGAACAACCTGGTGTCAGAGTTTAAACCGACCGTAGGCCTCTGACATGGCTTTACACACCATTGAAAAATATCTCAGGTGCACGGTTTCATCACGATGTTTTCCCTCACCGTTTTAGCAACTGATAATTAATTTATAATAGGCACATAACTTACGAAAAGTCAGAGGTGCGCGCCTTGGGATCGAAACTCGAGACCTCTGACTTGTCAGTCGACGGTCATACCACTAGGCTATCAGTGCTATAAGACGCAGATGACGTCTGCAGATTCTGCAATGAGGAGCGTGAAATCCCTAAACACCTCCTCTGTGACTGTGGACCTCTCATACAAAGACGAAACACCCTTCTGGGACACTACTCACTGATCCCGGAGGATGTCAATTCTCTCCCTGCTAGCCACATCATTCGATTTATGGAGGATGTTGGTTTAAGGGAGATATTATAAAAATGTGGGCTAATCACAATAGATCTTTTAGGTCGACGTGAGTATGGCTGTAAAGCTGCACAGCCCCGTCCAAATAAGGGGATTTTTGTCTACAAAAAGGGGATTTGTGTCTTAAGTAGTTTTTATAGTACATAAGTGTCTAATTTGTGCTGTTAATGTACAAGACCTTAATAATATTAACTCAAAGCTTAAAATCCATCAAAAAACTTATTCAGGTAGACCATTTCAGGCTCTTTTAAATACATTATAACAAATTTAATGGGATTTACGTCGCGTTACTAACAAAACGTTCATTACTTTTTTAAAAATCTTAAGAATTTCAAAAATGTTGCTTTATTTTCGTTTCGTTTAAGCTTAATATTTGCCGTGTGGTTTCCGGCCTAAGAATAGAACCACCCCTACTCGTCCCGCGGGTGTCGTAAGAAGCGACAAAGGGAAAGATCCGGAGGATGGGCAGCAGCATCCTTCTGTGTAACAGTAACCATCTGCTACTGCGATCGCTAACTCACTTGCTCAGCGTAACAATTATTGACAAATACCTCCAACGAGCGCATTAATATAGGCTGATGTATCTTATTATGAAATCTATATATAAAAAAGAAAGTCAAAAATCGTGTTAATTACTATTTATAACTGAAGAACAGCCGAACCGATTTGGCTGAAAATTGGTGGGGAGGTAGCTTAGAACCAGGAGAAAGATATAGAATACTTTTATAAGTTTTTTTTTTACGGCTGGACCGATTATCATGGCTTTTGATTTGTAGAGGTAGAATAGGGTTGGGATAGTGTAGGACAGATGTAGAATAGCGTAGGGAAAGATAGGTTAGGGTAGAATAGGCGTTGAAGTAGGATAATCACGCGTACGAAGTCGCGCCGGGAAGCTAGTTCAAAATAAAAATACCAATATAGACAATTATCAATTTATTCACATTAATTAATTCTAACGTTTGAAAACATAATTTTAAATCTATGTACAAGTTACAGAATATTATAACGGTTCTAAAATGTACTTATTATTTAAAATAAAATAACTAAATTTGAATGGCTGAATGGGAGACTCACGAAACACAATGGTGTTAATTCTCTTGCACACGCTCTAAACTAATTTAGACACACTATCTCTCTTTCTAACAGAGATCATTAGAAAAGGATAGAAGATTTTTAGAGCTGTCAAACTAATCCATTTGCTATATCAACGAGAATTTAGTCGACATGCTACAGTGGTCTCGTATAATTCACGTCAATTGCAAGGACGTAGACTAATTTGACAGCTCTAATTTGATAGTTCAATTTGCTGTCCTTTTTCTATGGTGTTTATTAGAAAGAGATATAGTTAGACTAAAATTAGTTTAGCGGGATGTAAAAGAGAATCAACACCAATATTAGAACCCGGTTACAATGCTACCAAATTATCTGAGCCGGTGGCCAAAATACGAACTAACCGAATTCCTTACAAAATTTCTTCAAATTACATTACTATGCCCACCACTAGCGCCATCCTCGACCGCATAGATAAGTTGGTACCACTGTATAAATAATAAGGCTGCCTTGGGATTGAACTGAGACGGATGCGAGCACGAATATCATTTTTATTGACGATTTAACAATTTCAAACGTCAAATTTGACATAAAGTTCATTTGAGTTGTGTCAAATTTGACGTTTAAAATTGACAAATATTAAATAAACGTCCAATTAGTTAAAACATCAGACAGTCAATTAACTTGTGCGTCAAATTGGACATTTAAAATTGGTTAATGTTTTTCTCCTTCTAATTTTTGGTTGCCAAAAAGTGGATTTAAAGTAAGCCCAGTATTATAAAAATCAAATAATAAAAAAAAAACTATAGAAAATTACGTCATTTCCAAAAACATAAACTATTCGATAAATCCTAAATAAACGTCAAATTAATTTATCAATCTAAACGTCAAAATTGACAGATTCATAAACCTTGTCAAATTTGACGTTTTCAATGCATAATTGTTTTTTAAATCCGTGCTCGCTCAACATAATTAGTACAACAAATCTATGGACTACAAATTAAAGTCTCGTTACTCATAGTAACGCGCAATGCGTTAGGATACCCGCTAATAGTGGCAATCAAAGAAAATATTAGCTTGCTACTGGTGCTAATTCTCTCGCATATGCTCTAAATGTCATTAGAACAGGATAGAAGATTTTTAGAGCTGTCAATCTAGTCCTGTAACGAAATTACACCTTATATTAGAGGTAGCCGATGCAAATCTGATGAAATCTACAACGTCATCGTATCCAAATTAAAAAAGCGTAATGCGTGAATCAGTAGTGAGAGAATTTATCAATATTAAATGTCAAGTTTGACATTAAAATCATTAAATTGTGTCAAATTTGACGTTTTAGATTTAAAAAAGTTCGCTATGAATGCGATAAGAAGATCTTGCTCGCACTACAGGTTTGAAAACACGTAGGTAGGCATAATAATTAGATATTTCATTATATAGTTTCGATATCGGATTTTGAAACTTGAAATCTGACGTCGATAAAACGATTCCTAAAAAAGGGATACGACCCAGGCCTACCTCTATATTACAGCGAGTAATCTTCTAAAACGCTTTTAACTAGCACCAATAACTCTGTAGCAAAACCAACCAACACTTTTTTTTCCATGAACAATTAATATGCCAAACTATTTTTAATTTTCTTGTAAAGTATGCCAGAATTATTCATTTCTACTTGCAGTAACGGCATATAAATTTAAAAAATACGGGCTCAATATGCTTGCAACGTGATTTTAAAATGAACAGGACTTGTTGATAGGGTTACAACATTCAAGACTTGTTAATAACATGCATAGGGATAATCACAACAGTCAATTCTATGTCAAAACTGTCAAACCTGTAAAATCTATGTCAAAACAGTCAAAATATATGTCAAAACAGTAAATCTTTTGTCAATCCAGTCAAACTGTGAAAACTATGTCAACCCTGACAATCTGTCAAAACAGTCAAAATATATGTCAAAACAGTAAAATCTTTTGTCAATCCAGTCAAACTGTGAAAACTATGTCAACCCTGTCAATCTGTCAAAACAGTCAAATCTGTGTTAACACTGCCAAAGTGCCAATTGGGCAAAACGGTCAAGTAAAGGTTAACACTGTCAAACTGGCCAAAGCCGTCAAATCTATGTCAAAACAGTCAAATCTTTGTCAAAACAGTCAAATCTATGTCCAAAACGATCAAATCTATGTCACGAGCGTTATTTTCCGAGCAGTGGCCCAGCTTGCATATAAAAATTATGAATATAGTAAAAGTTTTTTTTTACTTCAATAAAACCTTTAAGGTTGTTGGACTGTTCTTAAATGCCAGGCCCGCCACTGCTTTCGAGCGCGCGAAAAACTTGCACTCATAAATTGTATTTCCCGTTACAGCCAATAGATGGCGCTATTTCCAATTCTTACGTTTCGTAGCGAACGTTAAAATCTCGTACGTAGGCACCCGTGATATTTCGTAATCTGTACGCGGTGTAAGGGACATGATATCGAAAACTTAATAAACCATGCAAAGTGGACTAAGCCAGAGGCCTGGGGCGGCAAAACTACATGGGGTCTAGGGCGGTAAAATGAAATGGTGCCTGGGGCGGTAAAATGAAATGGGGCCTTGGCGGCAAAACGAAATGGGGCCTGGGGCGGTAAAACTAAATAGGGCCTGGGGCAGCAAAACTACATGGAGTCTAGGGCGGTAAAATGAAATGGGGCCTGGGGCGACAAAAAGAATTGGGGCCTGGGGCGGTAAAACTAAATGGAGCCTGGGGCGGCAAAACGAAATGGGGCCTGAGGCGGCAAAACGAAATGGGGCCTCTGGTCCTGGTAAAATTAATACGCTCGGTGGGGAGGACTCTATAAGACGCACAGAAAACGCCTGGAAGAGCTATTTTAGCTTACTGCACATCTTCTCCATATAAACTTTTACTATGCCAAGCTTCACACTCTTCCGAGCAAGCAATATTCTTAAAAAGAGATCCACAGTTTCGATTCACGTTTTAACACACATATATTAACAGGGGCATGCACAGAAATTTTCGACAGGGTAGGCAGTACAGACAAATCCTACTTAGTTTCGCTAATTCGTCTGCGTCGAATCTGTCAGGGCAGGCAGTGCCTTTTTGCCTGTATGAACTGCACGCCCCTGTATAATAATAAATGAAAATATTTATTAAGAAATTCGCAAACACAACTGACTCTGGCGGAAGTTGAACCCGCGATCTCTGGTTAACCGTGCCATAAAGAATCATGTCATTAATTCATGGTTTTCGTTATCATGTCACTTACATTTCGTAGTAATTAATCTATTTGCTAGTTTTAAAATCGATTTAGAAATACAATTTAAGTCAGTACACACTAACCTAACCGCTACGACACCGCTGGATTGAATAGGCTTGTGTCGGCTAAGAATAATTCAAGTGGATAGAAGTTTGTAATGATTAATTATAATATGGAAATTACAAATAACGAAGTTATTTATTAAAATCAATAAAAATCGATTATATTTTTTGAAAATAAATTTGGCAAAATTTTATAATCAGTCAAGTGATATATCATCTGCTTTTTCCCAACTATGTTGGGGTCGGATTCCAGTCTTACCGGATGCAGCTGAATACCAGTGTTTTACATGGAGCGACTGCCTATCAGACCTTCACAACCCAGATACTGGGTTACACGATACCCCTTGGTTGTCAGACTTTCGGGTTTCTGACTACCCGTAACGACTGTCAAAGATCTACAATTGACAGCCGGGGCCAAAAATACAATTTATGGATAAAGTAAGATATATAAATGTACACTATTAACCAATTTTTAAAATTTAGTAAATTTTTAAGTGCCGTGTGGTTTCCGGCCTAAGAATAGAACCACCCCTACTCATCCCGCGGGTGTCGTAATAAGCGACAAAGGGAAAGATCCAGAGGATGGGCAGCAGCATCCTTCTGTGTAACAGTAATCATCTGCTACTGCGATCGCTAACCCGCTTGCCCAGCGTGGCGATTATGGGCAAATACCTCCGATGAGCGAACAATAGTGGCGCGCATTGGGAGAGGCCTATGTTCAGCAGTGGACTAATAAAGGCTGATGATGATGATGACATTTTTAATAATTTTCCTACCCATCAATTTCTTTTTATGTCTAAAATGGCGGTGCCCTAGCGGTAGGCAGTGGTTAGACTACAGTGCTGTCATATTAAAGAAAAAAAATAGTTGGTCTCGAGTCAAAAGTCAAAGTATGGGACATTCACAGGGTGCTATTTGTTAAATTCTATTAAATATATGAATATTGTGGTTTCAAAAACATTTATTTGAAGCTTTACACGTAAATTGATAATTTAGTTGCAATACACACTGGTTTTTAATATCTAAAACATGGAATCACGACATCTATTTTTAAAATATTTATGAATGACTTCTAAATACAGCGCCGGCGTTAGGGCTACTGACGCCCTGGGCAATAATATTTTGGCGCCCACATACGAGTGTTAAGTTTTTGCTGGCGTAGCACAGTACTGAGGGTATGGAGCAGGGGGGGTAAGTGAATCAAAACCTATGCAAATTTGCCTGGACGCCCCTAAAAATTTGGCGCCTTGGGCCGTTGCCCAACCGCTCATTTGCGATAAAGCTGACATTTTTTTTAAAAGACAACAATTTGGTCAGGTTTTGCAGGACAACAATTTTAAAATCAGTTATGTATTTTATGTTCCCAAATTCTAAAGCCTAAAATATTCTAAAAATACCTCTGCTCTTATTTGATATCCCTCCCTTACTATCTTACTATGGCTTTACTAACTTACTTTTTTGTTAAAAACATAACCCTTCCTGACAGTCGGGTAAAAACAGAAGGTTGTTTTTTCACTATTAACAGTATTGTTAATTCATAAATTTCGAGTTGTGTCAAACTTGTAGCAAATAAACGATATACAGGATTATTTGTAAAACACCAGCATCCTTAAAAGGAGTCATTAAACTCATCATTATGAACAACTTTTACTATGGGACCAACCCTGAAATCGCAAAAATAAAAACAGCTGTTCCATACATTTATGTTCGCTGCTTTATTTCTGAAGAGAAAGATCATAGTGTAACTGTATGTTAAAGCGAGATAGATACCACGTACACGATACAGCCGAATATGAACGTGACGTCATTCAGATCACTACAACAGACATTCAGATAAAGTTAGCAGCAGAATATCAGTGTTTTACATGGAGCGACTGCCTATCAGACCCCCACAACCCAGATACTGGGTTACACGATACCCCTTGGTAAGACTGGTTGTCAGACTTTCGGGCTTCTGATTACCCGTAACGACTGTCAAAGATCTACAATTGACAGCCGGGGCCCGCTTAACGTGCTATCCGAGGCACGGAGTAAGTGAGAATTAATTTATAAAACGCATACAACTTACGAAAAGTCAGAGGTGCTGAGGTGCAGAGGTCTTGGGTTCGAACCCGAGATCACTGGTAGTAGTAGAAGTAGTAGTAGAGACTTGACAGTCAACGGTCACCACCACTAGGCTATCACGACTCTAAACATGCGTAATATTGCGTAACGACGAGACTGCTAAGCGAACGTCGCGGTACTCGCAGTATCAAGGACGCGTCGTTGCGCATGTTTGTTTGAGTGTGCCGTTTTCGAGCGTTTGTACATAGTTACCATACTGTATGTTTATTAAACTGTGGTAAAACCGACCTCCAATAGCACAAGTACAATATAATCGTATTCATTCCCAGTGTGTATTGCATCTAAATTTTTATCGGTACTTAATATATAACCACTTTTAGCAGCTTGTAACCATTCAAATCATTAATAATTAACTTAATTATTTAAATATGTACAATAAGCAGTTGATACAATCAATACAATTTTGCATCAACTGACGATAAATACAAAACCTTGTATTCAAGAAACTCGCAACTCGTGCGCTCATTTCATTTTAATTTGGGACAAATCCGGCCCGATATTGGCCCACATGCTATTACACAACATATATCTAGCACATCAGTTTATTAATAAAAATACATACGTACTCGGGACGAATGCGGCCCGATTTTGGCCCGAATGACAAAGTGTCAAGCAAATCAGAGGCCTTTCAAGTTAATTAAAATTAAAGACGCTTTACGTCTTTTTTTTGGATATAATATAGATATAAGACGGCCATAAGAACTATTAATAAGATACAACCTGTATATCATATTATTTTGACTGCAGTCACATTTAATAATTAAGACCTCAGTCTTAATACAAGATTGTAAAACGCGCATAATTTGTTTTACAAATATTTAACTGAGCGTAAATACCCGAAAGCTAGTCAACGACAAAACTCTCAGTCGATTCTAATAGAACCAGTTCTCAATAGAACTTATTACAATCCAATATTAAATTAGCCACATAATTACAAATTTTTGTGTCCTCCTCAAAAAACATCCCATTTCCTTCGCTTTCCAGTCACAAAAATTATCACCGTATGCGCAGTTCAGAACGTATTTAAGTGACATTCCTTTTTTAAATTAGAGTTCACATTCTTTGGTGTACGTTTGCTAGATGGCGCCACTGTAACATTTTAAATTCTCATTTGTGGCACTGCTATTTAAAGTCGAATTATTTGGACTTGCCGCATACTAGCAAGTTTAAAAGGACAATCCGGGAGTCATTATATTAGTATGTACTTTATCATACGTTTTATTGTTTAATTAGTTATTTATTACTGTAGCTTATCAGAGTAGACTACGATCAGCGATTTAACCGCCTTCCAGATGTTTAATTCGCGTCCGATATACAGACACCCTGACATTAACAGGTTGAGCGCCAGTCTTCTATAGAAAACATAAATCGTGCCCCGTACGTCACGTCTTAGACAAATACTGACAAATGGGGCACCTTTATTGTGTTCTATAAAGGACCAGCGCTCAAAAGATCAAAGTTAAAAATTGAACAAAAGTCTCTGGGATACACAAGACAAACGTTTTCGTGCCCCATACACCACTCTTTATAAATTGTGACATGTGGGGCACAATTATTTTTGTCTTAGAAACTGGGGCTCAAAAAGTTAAGAAGTACTATGAATTCAAGGGGTTGTTAATAAAGTTTAAAATTGAACAACAAAACTATATGACGAAGAACTATTAAAAACAATTAGTCAATACATTGACTTGTACTATTATTTGATTCAAATCACATGTATGCGATATAATTTGAATCTCACTTAAAAATTACAAATTACAAATATTTCTTACTAATAAGTTAGTAGCTAAGTTATTTAATTTAAAATTTACAATTTTTTGCAATATTTACAATGTCCGAGATGTTTATACTAAAACAAAACGGCGGACTAACTGTTCGTGTGGTATAGAATGTGTTTTTTTTAAATTAAATTGAGAAACGACAATACTATTGGCGTTGTAGGACGCGAGGGACAAATACTACGTCGATAATTATCGGCCGTATGTACCATCGTGGACAAAGCCGGTGCACCACTCTTAAGGTTAGAATCGCTTGCACCCGGCGTCCGAACGTAGCGCTAGTCCCTCCCCTACGCACGTAGCATCCTTCAAAGCATTTTGATCGCAAAGTGGTGCACCGTTCGTGTCCGCGATAGTACACACATCAATGTATCATGCTACACATTTCCAGTATCAACTGACCACGCATTGTATAGGCTTTTCGGGCTACAAGAGGTCAGCTTATACTGGAAATGTATAGCTTGGTATTGCCGTGAGGTACACGGTGTAAGGAACATGGTAACGAAAGTTTAAACCACAGATTCACGACATGATTCTAGAGTCCCAAGCGCTAAATTTATTTTTAAACTAACCTTTGCCCGCGGCTCCGCTAGTGTTAATTTATAATTAGCCAAAAAAAAACATGATTCTAAAGAATCTATAATCTTTAAAACGTTGATGTTTGTTATAGAAGTTTTTAACTTTTCGCAAATTGGAATCATGTTTTAAAAAATCGTTGATTCGTTTTTCGTTTCGTTCATTCGTTCCTCGGGAAAAGTACTTTTTTCGGAATGAAAGGTATGACAAAGTATTTGCGAAATTTCATGATGATCAGTTCAGTGGTTTAGGCGTGAAAAGGTAACTAACAAACTTACTTTCGCATTTATAATATTAGTTAGGATTAGGATTCTTATGGATATTTTTTACTAAATTCTGTTCAAAAGCATTATTGTATGAAATTTATATTTTAATTAAAACTGCAATTTAAATCGATTTAAAAAGTGCTTCTATTTAGCTGTTTCGCTAAAGTACGCGCAGGGTCATCCCCGTACAGCTTGCTCTTTCCCTTTCTTAAAGAAACCACGTATGTATTTGTTCCTTTGAATGCAAAAATAGCAATACAGAAAAAATCTACAAAAATTCACATTGGAATCTACAATCAATAATCATGTACGGAAAACAACAGTTTAAGTTTTCATTACTATGACACTTTCACGCCCTGTAAATCGCATCTGGTTCTTATCGAGCGATAATTTCGATAATTAATAGAGTAACACTTTCAAATGGCCACAGTGTTGCTATTCTATTGGGAATTCGTACTTATCTTCTTCTAAGGCTTAAAAATTACAAAAAACATACAGCACGATTATTATTTATAATTAAAACGTCAATTCAGGCAATCAGTCCGCCACTAAAAGGTGTTACAGACAGGTGTTGTCAAATTAAAGGGTCGCAACGGATTTCTGTTTCTAATAAATGGCACACACCATTGTTTTATAAACACCTGTATGTTCTAGCAACATTTTAGGGGTACTTAGCCAAATATTTATAATTCTAATAACATTACCAAATTTATACAAGTTTATGAATGTGTTAAACACAGATTTTTTTATTTTTATTAAATTTCCATAATACGTATGTTTCTTTTGATAGTTTTTGCAGATTCCAACGCGGCCCTCGATTATAACCACTCCTGTCTATTCCACGATGTCGATTATAGTACACAAAAATTATTTATGTCACTATTGTTAAACACTGAAAGTCTATGGTATGAACTGTGGGTAGACTAAGAAAAAAAAATTGTCTGTCCGTTGACTTAGATGAAAGATAAAGTATTATTTTAATATTTTTAATCGAATAAATGATTTTTAATAAATATCACGGCAAAAATTTAAAGAGATAGGATACGGGGGGGAAATAGTGGGGTTTGAACCAGCGACACTTACCGTGCCGCAGTAATGCTTCAACTGAGCTATCCTCGCACCTATCAAATTTCAAGTTCCCTTTCCGAATATTTACGTCGATTGCGAGCAGGATTCGAAATTGCGACCTTCTAGGAAACATCACAGACGCTCTGCCACTAAGCTATACGAAACCCTGCTCACATTATTGAAATTTCCCCCTCCCTTGGAAACCTACGTATCGAGTGATATCAACGCCATCTGCCGGATATCTTTTAAGTTACCTAATAGTACAGTAACCTGTTCGCTTGAAACGCAAGACCGAGACCGAAACATGTCTCAGACGAAGCTCGAGCTAATATCTACTATTTCAGCCTAAAAACATTAAAATCCTATATCTTTCATCTAAGTAAATCATATCCCTATTATTTCCAAATCACTACAAAAAAACAGCCTTAATTAAAGTACAAAATCAACAAATTAATTACAAAACTACTACTGTGAAAATTTATTTACAATAACAAAACTTAATTATACATACATTTAAAAAAATCATCAAAACATATTTGGATATTAAAAAGCACAAATCATTCTGCAAACTAATCTTCATCACGTATTAAATACATTTATGTGGAACGTTAATGACAAATCTATTAGTATAAAATCACTTAAATTTCCTTAAAACAAACTACGACATTTTAAGCGTCCAAAATTTCTACAAGTAATTTTTCAATGATTAAAATTCCAAATGGTCCGTAATTTTCATATTTCTGTTTTGTTTCAACTATTTTTTGACAGTCAGAGCGCTTCTCTAGAAATTAAAAAAAAATGTGCCCCTCACGTCACGTCTCTATTTGAATGATAAATTGTGACATGTGGGGCACACAATTTAAATTGGGGTAAATTTAGAAAAATATATGTTTTTATTTGTTCTTCATTATATTGTATTTAGATATTTAGAAGCCTATCTTTAGAAGTGCAAAAAATCTTTAGACAACCGTTGAATTATTCTTTGTACAGAGTAACGACACTAACCGTCATGCTCGGGTCAATGACCCTGAATCGGGTAAAACCGGCTCAAGTTTTCACTTTCATCAAAACGCACATAATTTTCAACAATAGGCGACTAGAGGGATATTTATATATTAGACTAATGATTCATCAAAAAACATTCCAATAAATATATCACACCACAACGGACAGACATAAAAACTATACAGCGTGTAACAGAAGTCCGAAATAATACATTAAGGGCGTATAAGGTACCCGATAAACAATTCTTGAGCATAGGTTTTGGAACCGAACCCCAAACAATACTCGAGTTAACCACGATCAAAGTTTTCACCAAAATCTTTCAAATACAGCCCTAGAAATCAGGTGAAAGGTGAATCAACACGAATCCGGTTATATACCTTCAATAAATTCTTTAAGTAAGCACTAGGCACGCGTAGGATAATCAAATCTGTCGTTATTGAAGAAAATGAAATCAAAAGAATTATTTAGTGTGAAAAAAAAAAATGTCTCTTTTGCATTCAATATTTTCACAGGTGATTCTCTTCATGATATACATACATGCCCTTAAGTATTATTTCGGACTTCTGTTGCACGCTGTATACACAACCTCCTCCCTTTCGGGAGTAGGTAAAATAAAACGCACTACGCGTGCGCTAAGGTTTAGCTACCCACAGACCACTCAGAGCCATTGCGTTGCGCTGACCGCCCGAAAAACACGTACATCAAACACTATTCTTTCTCACTCTTCTTTCGTTTCCTCTTCTCTGACTTGTCGACCTTCTTCTTCTCCACCTTTTTAGGCGCGATCACCGGCTCCGGGTCCGGTAGAAGGAACTCCTCTGGTTTCCGCTTTTTCGGCGGCGGTTTGATCTGGGATTTTTCGGTTTTCTCCGGGGTTGGTGCGACCTCCTTTTTTGAAGATCGCAGCTGCTTTGGCGACGGTAAATCCTCTTCAGCTTCTGAAGTATTTGATGCTGCTTTCAAAGCTTCTAGTTGTTTCTTTGTTTTGTTCGATTTCTTGTCGTTTTGTCCGGGTATGCCTAGTATTTCTGCCCACTGGTCGGGTGGGGGCGTCGGCTGTTTCCGCTCCTCTTCGGTAGGATCCGTCTTCTGCGGGACAAACGGAGCGAATGAGGTTGTGTATTTGTATTTTTTTATATCCACAATGTTTTTTGCTGTTTTTTTTTCAGTGTGTATTAAACGCAAATAATTTGAGACATTGGATCACCCTGGCTGACACCTCTTTTTAATGGAAACTCTGGGCCCGTCACTTCTAAATTTTTTTTTGGACTGGCTACATGATGAGATCAAACCAGGAGAAATGGTAAATTAATAACAGTTTGGTACCTTAGAGACAGTAAAAGGAGCCCGGGTAAACAACATAAAAGATGGGAAGGTGAGTTAACACTCATAGCGGGCCCAAATAGAAAGGAGGTAGCTCGTGATAGAACCCAATGGAAACAGCTAGCGGAGGCCTTTCCAAAAGACATATCGAATTGAGAGATCTACTCTAACTTCTTCTTTTTTCCTTTTTTTATCGTATGGTTGATGAACAACCTGGTGTGGAGTTTAAACAGCCCGTAAGCCTCTAACACGTCTTTACACACCATTGGAAAATCTCTCAGGTGTGCTGGTTTTCGATGTTTTCTTTCACCGTTTTAGCAAGTGATATTTAATTTCTAAAACGCACATGAATTCGAAACGTCAGATATGCGTGCCTGGGTTTTGAACCTACGACCTTTGACTTAGCAGTCCTACCACTAGGCTATCACTGCCTGTACTCTAACTAAAACATAGCTAATTAACTAATGTATTCGGAATAAAAGGGGTATAAACGTAAGCTATGTAAGGAACCCCATACACTATCATAAATATTGCATAATATATGCTAGGATAAATTTAATTATTGAGCGAAACTCCACAGGAATGCTAGGCAGAGGCGTACCTAGGACAGTCATCATCCTCTTAGCCTTATTATTCCCAAACTTTGTTGGGTTTGGCTTCTAATCTAACCAGATGCATCTGAATATCAGTTTTCTGCGCGACTGCCTATCTGACTTCAACCCAAAAGGATACGATATTCTGAAGTTAGATTAGTTGTCAGAATTTAATGAGGGTACTGATTCCCTTTAACTACTGTTAAAGATTTTCACGACAGCCGGGGTCAACGGCTTAACGTGCTTTCTGAGGCACGGAGCAGGTGATAATTAAGTTTATAATTCGCACATAACTTACAAGTCAGAGGTGCGTGCCTTGACTCGAACCTGAGACCTCTGACTTGCCAGTCAAATTGTCATACTACTAGGCTATCACTGTACAGTACATTCATGAGCTACAATATCTGAACATGCAGAGTTTTTCAAAAGCCAATTTTAAAAGGAACTCAAACTTTATATGCGTAAAATATTGCATTTACGGTATCAATAAACTGCCTTTTTAGTCTCGTGGTAGAAAGCGCGACTGCTGAGCACGAGGTCTTAGGTTCGATCCTCAGGTCGGGCAAAATATTATTGGGATTTTCCACTAAGAAATTCTCAGTAGCAGCACGGAGTCCAGAATTTGGTCCGGTAAATGGCAAAAGGCGTACATGGGACTTATAACATAGCCGGCGAAACGTGCGTGTACTGCATACACCTCTGCCTACCCCCTCTGGGGAACAGGCGTGAGACTATGTTATGTTATCAATACATATTTACTAATATTCGGGTTGTATATTATCTGTAAACTGAACCAGTAGGTTAGAAGATCTTCTTGAAATCCTAACAATGCAAGCCCAGCAATTTTTGAAGGTTACATTATCTTCCTAGCCTTATTATTCCCAAACTTTGTTGTGGTCGGCTTCTAATCTAACCAGATGCAGCTGAATATCAATTTTCTATGGAGCGACTGACCTACCTGACCCCCGCAACCCAAAGGGATACTATATTCTAAGGTTAGATCGTTGTTAGGATTTTATGAGGGTACTGACTCCCTATATAGACTGTCAAAGATCTTCATGATAACCGGGACAATTTTTGAAGGTCGCAATACTTTTTAAAAAAAAAAAAAAAAAAGTATTGCGTTATATAGTTTTGTTACTATATTTGCATGGGCTTCGAAAAAATGAATGGGAGGCTCGCCACTGATGCTAGGTACCGATAGATTACATAAACAATAATTTAAAAAAATATTACAACGACAGGTGCCAAGGGAGAGAGAGAGAAAGGGCGGTGAATACACAAGAGAACCCAGGTGTGTGAACGAACTAGGTGAACGCTCAGCATAAAAAAAAATATACAATTAACAAAATGTTACACACGAACCAACTCAGCAAAAACATTGTGGATATAACTCATCAAAAATGACATTGTAAAGCGATTCTGCATCGGACATGACTGACACGGCCTTAGAATAACAAATAAAAAACAAAAAAAAAAATAAACACTTAATTTAAACAACAAACTTAATCAGAGTTCATTAATTTAAATATCTCGAACACTTCTGCAGCTCTGCATTATCAATAAATAAATTAAAATAATAACATAAATATCATTATTAAACAGACGAGAACAGCAGACGTGTATCTCAAACTGCTGAGTTATAACTCAGCAGTTTAACGTCAAATGTCTTAGAATAATGTCATCAGTGCAGTTTGCTTTAATTTTGTATCCACATTGCAGAGCTGTAGAATTGTATTTTCCCTAAGGCCGTGAATCATAGTCTGCGGGCGTTTCGCTACCGATCAAAGAGCGTGTAAGGTCACATTTTAATAAAAAATAAAAAAAAATCGTGAATGCTAAGTTTTTTGTGGACGATTGTATAATAAAATAAAATTCATTTAATTCAGATAACATCCATAGGTTCCATAGGTCCATTAATTAATTACTAATTATAATGAATTAATTAATTATAATGAAAGCGACTCTTTATAATCAAATGATTCACGATTAAACAAAGGTTGATAAGATGAGGGTCGTGTTGGCGCATTGGTTACAGCCACTTTCCAAGCATGTGAATTTTGTCAACTTTCTTAGTTAATCTAAGACACCACTGACTAACGGTGAAGGAAAACATGTTGAGGAAACCTGGACTAAATAGTCTGAAATCGCCAACACGCAATGAGTTAGCGTGGTGATTAATGCTCGATCCTTCTCTGTTGAGAAGAGGCCTTTGCCCTGCAGGACAGTTACAGGCTGGTTAATGTTTTTTTATGTAATTGGATGTCGCATAAACTACTATTACTTTTCCTAAAACCGTTCGCATTTGCATGGTTTGTAATCTCATACTAGGGGGGTACTGTATTCCTCTGTGAGTATTTTAAGTATGATATCTAGAAAAAAAAATATGCTAAGAGGCATTTGAACTACCATAATTATTTAAATTAATTCGTAGAATACAATCGTCCACAAAAATATAGAATGTGTAATAATTGTAAAGGCACGCGCCCACGATACTCTCAGCATCGCCAGAGACATGGAAAGTCTAAGTCGCTGCAGAGTTCGATCGTGTGAGCCGACACTAATGTGTAAAATGTGACCCTAAATAAATAGGTGGATACGCCCCTGAGGCTACAAATGCTCTGTAGTAACTTGCTATGTAAGATTGTAAAAACATTAAAGTTAAGCCATCGTTTAAAAGCGTGCGACAAAAAGTCGTGCTACTAAAAATCGCGAGTCAAAAAGTTGCGCGACTGATTTAAAGATACTACAGTGCACTTGTAGCCGATCCGATGTAGACATCACCGCATACTCCTCGTCGCTCCGTATGTCCGCGCCGTTCTGATAATCTATGCACTTCTGCAACACGAACACAGCTAATGTTAGGCACTGCACTTTATTTTTAAAAAAGTCGTATAGTTTTTTAATGGGACAGCTAATAGCCGCCCGCAGATTATGAAAATCGGCCTTTTTTGTTTTTAAAAACAATCCGAGGTTGCGATCCTTGATGAGGACTAAATCCTCAACGCGTGTCGACGTAAAACGTAAAATATGACCGACCGCTGTAAAATTCATGCTTTCCGTTTCACATTCCATCAAGTTCGATGACGGCGGGTAGTCGCGCGACTGTAGCGCAACTGTAAGAACGTTGCTTGCAGATGTTGAGCAACTAATTGTTTTTTACTCGTAATACACACTAAAGAGCTATTTGGCTGCTGTCACCGTCACAGTCCGTCACAGTGGCGCCACTACCCGCTGTCAGAGAATTGGTGAGGCCGGTAAATGGCAGGGTATTATTTTTTTGTTAAAATAGTCTCAATGTTGTAAAATTAAAGGGAAAAGCAAGATAGCCCCAACATAAGTATTATCAACTTACTGGGGCTGTCTTATTTATAATCTATGTGACTGTTTCGAGACTAATGGACATTTTCATTTTTGGCCAAATGCTTAGCAGTTAATTATCATAAGACAATTAAAAAGCTAGCTTCACGGTATATTTGAATATAATTCCATCCAACCCACTTTTACAACATTTTCTGACAATGTTTTCTATACATGTGACAATTGGGCACAATTTTTTGTATACATGACAATTGGGCACAATTTCTTGTATACATGACAATTGGGCACAATTTCTTGTATACATGACAATCGGGCACAATTTCTTGTATACATGACAATTGGGCACAATTTCTTGTATAGATGACAATCGGGCACAATGTCTTGTATAGATGACAATCGGGCACAATATCGTCTGGAGATGACATTCAGTAAATGATTAAATTCTTTGATTGCACAACAATAATTATGTTTTAAGGAATAATTAATGTAAGACCTAAAACTTATATAAAATGAATAAATATTATGTACGTACCCCAAAATTTTGAAGACGCTGCCAATCATTAAAATAAAGCTTATATTAAATTTAGGGTTTAGGTAAATAAAACAAAAATGCCTATATTTATTTCAAACTATAAAAATGTTATATATTTTGTAGACATTTGGTAAAAATGCCATGGGCATTGAACCGTCTAATAACTACTAAATAACATCTACAAAATAATATTAATATAACAACCCAGATATTAATTGTTTATTTTTTTTTAAAACAATTAATATCAGAGGTTTTTTAATACTTTAAATAGGCATAGTTTTAGTAAACATTTCAAAGCGATCAATAAAAAGTGCTTGTCCGACGCAGATTCGCTTTAATTATTAAAAATAAAATATATCGCTCGGCGAAAAACGACGCTTGTCACACTATAGTGACATAAGTTTAAAAAAAATGCTTGGTCATCTCTTAAAGACCTACGTTTACAAGAACGTATCTAAATAATAAATAGTAAGTAATTTATACAATGTGTTGTTTTAAAGACCAGCCAAATTTTAGGAGGTAATAAGGTCCATTAAAAATGATCAACTTTCCCCAAGGAATACAGGTCGAAATCTGAAAACTAAAATTTAACTTCTCATACAAACGTGAGTCACGTGACCAGTCATTTTGTATGAAAACTCAACTTTCGATTCTCAGATTTCGACCTATGTTCCTTGGGGTATCTGAAAACTAAAATTTAACTTCTCATACAAACGTGAGTCACGTGACCAGTCATTTTGTATGAAAAGTCAACTTTCGATTCTCAGATTTCGACCTATGCTCCTTGGGGTAAGTTGTTCAGTTTCATGGACCTTCTAAAATTTGGTAAATCTTTAAATCAACACGTTGTATAGTTATTTTATAAAATGAGTAGTGAGCCAACTCGAACTAACGTATCTAATCCCCCTCTTCCTACATCGTCTTGAGATTACCTTAGTATTATATTTGTGTCGTTAAAAATCAAAAATTAAAAAATCCAAAAACTCTGTCACTAATAGATGACAAGCGTCGTGTAAACATATAAAAAAAATATAGTTATCAGATTTGACAGTGCACAACTCGTCTTGCGTCAGTTGTACTAGACGTAGTACAAAGTATAGTAAGTCATCATACTATCAAACCTATCGTACTAGCAAACCCATTGTACTATCAAACCCATCGTGCTAGCAAACCCATTGTAACATCATAGTAAAAACTATCGTATTATCAAACCTATCGTACCATCAAACCCATCGTACCATCAAACCCATCGTACTATCAAACCTATCGTTCTATCAAACCCATTGTATATGCCATAAAATTACTTTACCACTTTTGACACAAACTTCCACAAAACTAAATTTCACTAAGACTCACTGTCCAAATTAAATTTCACACGCATTAAAGACAAAGTTATTTAACTATCTGTCACTTGGTCTTAAAAGCAAAAATATACTGTTCTTTTGAGATAAGCTTCACTCTAAGAGTCTACTTCACTCTAAGTAAAGCTATTTTCATTTTTAGTAAGCTATCTGGTCGACTATAACTATCAAACCCATCGTACTATCAAACCGTACTAGCAAACCCATCGTACTATCAAACTCATCGTACTATCAAACCTATCGTACTAGCAAACTCATCGTACTATCAAACTCATCGCACGATCTTTATTTACGCGATGACCTTCCACAAGAAAAGGAAATAAATATGCACAAAAAAGTAATTAACTAAAGATAAGATTTGAAGTCAGTAGGCTTATGATTAGACGGTTTACTGTCAACAGTGTGCACTGTAAAACCTGAGCTACAAGTACTTACGTCTCCTTTTTCCTTCTTCTTCTCTTTCTTGCCGTCCTTTTCTTTCTCCTTGTCCTTATCGCGTTCCTTCTCCCGCTTCTCCTTCTTGCCGCCGGTGCGTTCGCGTTCTATAAATATTAGGATTTTGTTAAATGTTTCATACCTTTAATAATAAATTAAATGAGGAACACCCTTTAATATTAACTTTGTTTATGGTTTTGTTTGTGGTTTAGTCGCAAAACGATTATTTCGCAAAATATCTACTGGTCGTAAAATGTCTATTTCTCAAGATGTCACTTTCACCGAATGTCTTTTCCGCAAAATGTCTCTTTCGCAAAAGGTCGCTTTCTCACTATGCTTCTTTCGCATAATGTCACGAATTTACCTTTAAGACTGCTCTCACTCTCACGAACAGCCTCTAAGCAGACAATTTGGCGTGGTGGCAACCAACGTAAAACGTAAACGTAGTTTAAAAAACTAAAACTAATTGAGTAGTGAGATTCAGCCCCGGATCTTGATTTTTATCGAGACGGGGCAAACACTGAAAAATACCGCCCCCGCCCGCTAATATTTTTGCCTTCATCATCATCACTATTTCAGCAATTAGACTGATGAACATAGGCCTCCCGCAAAGAACACCGCAACGACCGGTCTAACGCTGTTCTTTCTCTGTTAAACCTATTTTTTTTAAATACGGATATATTCGTTTGCCAAGCTTGAATTTGCCACCTTCTGAATGTGCCGCCCGGGGCACGGGCCCCGGCTTGCCCCCCTCTAGATCCGGGGCTGAGTGAGATTGATCTCAATCTCAACAAAGTCTCTGATCTACATAATATACAGTCTAAGAAAATTTGGAGAAATTGAAAAAGAGATAGGATACGAGCGTGTAAAAAGTATAGGGGCTTCGGACGATATGACAACAAAAATTATGCTTAATTAGTTATTCGGTATAAACGTTATGCCAAATGTAGAGTATGGCGAAAAATATTGTCTCAAACTTTGGCGAACGTTTAACATAATGAAACAACTTTTTAGGTGGATTAGTCGCGTCATCGCGTGAGGTTTTTTGACAAATAAGTCTTATACGCGACTAATCCGTTTAAAAAGTTGTTTCATTATGCCAAAAAAATTATGCATAAATTAGGGCTTCGAATATTATGCGGCCCAATATGGAACCTAGGGGCTATACAACGCTCTTATTTTATCTGAGCAATCCAAATGTGGTCTTTTTTTTTAAAGTGACATGGTAAAAGCATTGCAAGTGTCGTGCGATCAAGCCGCGCTCGTATCATCTCTTTTACAATTTCTCCTAAAAGACTTACTCTTCTCCTTTCCATCTTTCTCCTTCTTTCTTTCTTCTTTCACCATCTTACAATACTCCTTGAAGTAATCTTCCCTCATATTACTGCTCTCCACGGCCTTGTATCTGACGTCAGCGTCAATTTTTTTCTTAGCGTCGATCCAACGGGAGTGTCTGTCGACCGCCTTGTCTTTTAGCAGCGCTATGAAGTCAATTTTCACCTATAATGAGATAGAAGAAATTTATTTAGGGAAATTATTTCCGCTAATTTAATGAGGGTGCGTGACGAACGGTTTTTGGAAATTTTTTGGTTTAAAAAAAATAAAACTTAAAAAAATTTTTTTTGTATTATTTGTAATAAATTTGTTTTTTGCATAATTTTTTAATAAATTTGTTTTTTGCATAATTTTTTAATAAATTTGTTTTTTGCATAATTATTTAGTAAGAAAATTTGAAACAACAACTGATACGGATGGGATTCAAACCCACGATTTTCGACGTACCGTGTCTGACTGCTAAGCCACCGTATCCTACCAGCATCAGTCGAAATTTCAAATCTCTATCCCTAGGGCGTGTGTTATTTAGTTAATAAAGCATGAAAAAGATAGTATTTTTTTTTATGCGAAAACAAGCAAATTATGCGACAGCCCGCATAGCGTGCGAATGTTATTGCTTAATGCATTGGAGATGGTTTCTTTAAGAGTTTCTCCCAAACGCGCTTTAAACAAACAAAGCTTGATTTTAAATTAAATATTACCTAATTAAAAATCAATAAAAATTTGTAAATAGGATCTCTGTATGAGAAGAGGCCCTTGCCCTACATTGGGACAGTTACAGGCTGATTTATTTTTATTTATAAATAGGATCTAGGTACTAATACCGTGTGTCGTTTGTCAGAATCTTAATTGAATCTTTTTTTACGAAATTTAATTGACTTTAATTAGGATTTTTATCAACACCGACTAATTTCTCTTGTCAAGCCTGTGGTACAGCACTGATAGCCTGGTGGTATGAGCGCCGACTGACAAGTCTGAGGTCTCAAGTTCGATCCTAAGGCGTACACCTCTGAGTTTTAAGTTATGTGCGTATTATAAATAAATTATCAGTTGCTAAAACGGTGAAAACATCGAGATTAAACCAGCACACCTGAGAGATTTTTCAATGGTGTGTAAAGCCATGTCAGAGGCATACGGGCGGTTTAAACTCTGGCACTAGGTTGTTCATCAACCACACGAAGAAGCCTGTGGTAGGTTATGCCGCTCTCGCATCGGTTTGTTTAGCCACCAAAAACGCCATTAAGCCATAAATCGTCTGCAATAGACGCAAAGGCCTTACATTTTATCATCATCCTCCTAGCCTTATTATTTCCAAACTTTGTTATGGTCGGCTTCTAATCTAACCAGATGCAGCTGAATATCGGTTTTCTACGGAGCGACTGCCTATCTGACCTCAACCCAAAAGGATACGATATTTTAAAGTTAGATTAATTGTCAGGATTGTATGAAGGTATTGACTCCCTTTAATGACTGTAAAAGATCTTCATGACAGCCGGGTCCAACAAAACGTGCTTTCCGAGGCACGGAGCAAGTGATAATTATCTATTTATGTCTAATTATCATTATTTACATGCGCACATAACTTACAAAAAGTCAGAGATGCGCGGTATATGATTTTCAAATTTCGTTTATTAAGCGCGCTCCACGTGCTTGGGAAAAACTCTTAAGCCTTTGAACGCCACGGAGGTCACCGGTGACCGGCAAACAATAGAATTTGCATTGTGTCTGCTGTCTGGCAGTCAAAGTGTTAAGTATTGACATGAATGGAGCGACTGTTATGGTCTTCTCGTAAAAGTTCATCAAAAAGAAACAAGCAATACCCATAATCTGACTACAATCTCATAGCTATAAATATGATAAAAGCTATAAGAATATAAATAAATATAGCTATAAGAATATAAATAAATATAGCTATAAGAAAATAAATAAATATAGCTATAAGAAAATAAATAAATATAGCTATAATATGGAATTTAGATTTACTATGACGATTTAAATTAAAAGAGTTAATGAGTAGATAAATATCATATTTTTGCAATATATTATTATATTTTTCCAATTGTAAAATTGTTATGTGTAAATAATCCAGCAAATAAATATTTGCATGCATTGTATAGTACATATAGCATAAATAATAAAATTCTATTAATAAATATTTCCAACTTGAATAAATTAATTATATATAAAAAAAATATTATTTTTATTTAACGAAAATCTGGAGCCCCGACCATAAGTTGTCCGAAAATAAATTTAAAAAAAAACTTGGACCCTATTCCCGATTACTTATTTAAAAATATATTTAATATTATATATTGTATTGTGATAGAAAATTTAAAAAAAGAATTCGCTGAGCAAATTTCCATAAACCATTCGTCTAGCAACCCAAAACGCATAACGCCAGGAACAGATAATGCTGAAAAAATTATATTATTAGTAGCTGAAAACGTTAAAAAACATCATTAAAACCTGTGGAACAATGAAACTATTAATTCCTGAAAGAAAATTCTTGATTAGTTTAGTATAATTGGCAAAGGGAAGTATTTTTTATTTAATATTTAATACTAGCGACCCGCCCCGGCTTCGCACGGGTGCAATATAATATAAACCTTCCTCTTCAATCACTCTATCTATTAAAAAAGAACGGAACAAAATCCGTTGCGTAGTTTTAAAGATTTAAGCATACATAGGGATATGGGGACAGAGAAAGCGACTTTGTTTTACACTATGTAGTGACTAGCTGTTCCCCGCGACTTTGTCCGCGTTAAATTAAATTTTCCCGTAAACACACGTTGATAAAGCAGCCAGATTGCCTGTTTTTCTGACTTAAATCACAGATATTGTTATTTTTTATTGAAAACTCAACTTTTTCATAATAAAAAATAGCCTATAGCACTCAGGGATAAAGTAGCTTCTTATTGGTGAAAGAATTTTTAGGATCAGATGGGTAGTTTCAGAGATTACCCCTGACATACATACATACAAACTTAACCACTGCTTATCAAGCTAAGACAAAAAATTTGTGCCCGTTTTTTTAAGACCGCAATAATTGTGCCCATTTAAAAAAAAACCTAATTTATGTGCTATATTGCTTGCTATAGGCCTATGTTCATTAGTCGACGTCTTATGGGCTGAAATGATGATAACAATGATGATGATTGCTTGAACTAAAATTGATTTTATTAATGATTTTCTAATAACAATCTAAAAGCACAAGAATCGAACCCGTGATCTATTAGGTTTGAAGTTTTTGACGTTTATTACAATAATACGCTTTAAAATATATTTATTTTTAATGCTCATAAGACGATAATCAATCCTTTTACCTATTCAGAATATGGTATGTTGTAAATTTTTATTTAATATCAAAGTATAAATCAATACTTTATTTGACAAATCCTAATAACAATTTTACTTGACTGGGATTCGAAGCCAGTAACTAACGTCGCGTGTTTAAGTGACGTATGAATTCTATTTGACATAATATAGTCTCAAACTTTCGCGAACGTTTAACATAATAAAACAACTTTTAACGGATAACTCGCGTTGAATGTTTATTTTTCAAAAAACCTGACGTTGAATGTTTATTTTTCAAAAAACCTGACGTTGAATGTTTACTTTTCAAAAAACCTGACGTTGAATGTTTATTTTTCATAAAGTCAGGTTTTTTGAAAAATAAACATTCAATTCAGTTATCCGTTAAAAGTTGTTTTATTATATTTGGCGTAACTAAGTTAACCTTATTTTAAGTCTAAACTACGCGAAATATGTTAGATACGTCGTTTAGTTAGACAAGCGACAATAATTTTGACCACCGCACTTGCTAAAGAAACAAATATTTTTTTTTAATAAAATAAATACAATAATAAATAAACTCGAGCGAATTCTCGATATGTTATTAAATGTATACTTAAATATGTATCTGCATATATTTTTTAAACACACAGGACTTGAACCTGTCCGTATTAAAACTTCACTTAACTTTAAACTATAGACTCACGCCTGTATTCCCCAGTGGGGGTAGGCAGAGGTGTGCAGTACACCCACGTTTCGCCGGCTATGTTATAAGTCCCATGTAACAGGGGGCGAGCCTATTGCCATTAACCGGGCACAATTCCAGACTCCGTGCTGCTACTGAGAATTTCATAAATGGAAAAACTCAGTAACACTTTGCCCGACCCGGGGATCGAACCCAGGACCTCGTGCTCAGCAGTCGCGCTTGCTACCTCTAGACCAACGAGGCAGTCACTTAAAACTATATATTAAAGTTATTTACATACTTCCGTTCACCAAAATCCAATAATTCTATTAAATCCTCAATTCTACTGTTTTGTATAACTTTGAAATTTAACCAATTTTACGGATAAAAGTTCGATATTATGATTTTAAACTTATACATAAAATAATAAATGTATAAAACTAAACTAATAAAAAACATTCGAGACTAAACTATGCGTTTAGCTGAATAAGCATGGTAAGTCTAGTGGTAAAACCGTTAGACTTGCAAATTAAAGGACTGAGGTTCGAACCCAGGCACCACAAACTTTTCAAATTCAAGAAAATGCGTGTTTAACTTCAAAAATCTACTAGCTGAAACGCTGAGGGAAAATATCGTGAGGAAACCAGCGCACTTGAGAAATGTTTCAACAGTGTGTAAAACCAGGTACGAGGCCTAAGGGAGGTTTAAACTCTGACAGGTTGTTCATTAACAATACACAGAATTTATACAATTTCGATGCAGGCAAGGTTGAACTCACACCACTAATAAAAGCAGCTTTAAAATACTTGAAACTAAGTTGCGATTGAGAACTTAACCAAAGGATTCATATGAATATTCGACTAAGTTTTACAAAACATGAGTGGTAACAATTTGACATTGACAGCACCCTTATTACGTAGCAGTAAAGGCTATTTTTGTAGTTCAGTGTCACTACTATCATGCGGTTGACTGTATTACGACTTGGATTATACACA
This sequence comes from Protodeltote pygarga, assembly GCA_936450705.2. NCBI lineage: Eukaryota > Metazoa > Arthropoda > Insecta > Lepidoptera > Noctuidae > Protodeltote > Protodeltote pygarga. The sequence continues at coordinate 5,368,536 of OW388277.2, forward strand.
TTCTATTTTGGGATAGAACTTTATCATTTAATTGTCCTTCACCAAAATTAAGTACTTAAAGCAAAAACGTCTAAGAAGGCATGTCTTATACGGTAGTTTGTTAGAAAAATTTCAAGACATTAAAAATATCTAAAATATCAAAATTTTTATTTTGAATAAAAGTTTTGTGCCCCATTAATAAAATGGGGCACAAAATTATTATTTCTTTCTAATTATGTTTTTTTATATCTGATTACTAGTTACTAGATATATTTAGATATAATTAGCCCCAGTGCAGCAGCTTCAAATGATATCAAATTTAAATAATTATGTATATGTATCTACGCTTTGCAGTAGAATATAGTAAAGCCTTTAAATTTCATTAATGCAACTTATTTCCCTTAATTTAAGTCTTAATGGTTCATAGATTACAGATCCGCTTTGTAAGCCGTGAGTGTAGGTTCAAACCTGGCATCTGAAATGTGATAATTTTTCTCATATGTATTTTCTAAGTTATTCGTAACGTAAGACATCGTTGACTAACGGTGAAGGAAAACATCGTGAGGAAACCTGGACTTGGTATGAAATTGCCAACACGCAGTGAGTTCGCGTGACGGTTGCCTCGATCATTCCCTATAAGAGAATGAGAGGCCTTTGCCTTGAAATAGGACAGTTACGCGCTGAAACAGTACCCGTAATATTGGTTAAATTTTATTTATTTATATTTCTATCTCATAACATTTCGTGTTCATTACTAAAACAGTTAATTGACTATTGCCTTTACAACAATGTTAAGTTTAAAATCTGATATTTCAAATGCTATTCATTCAATTATTGAGAATCCATCATCAACATCCGTAAGGACGAACCTTATATAAAGAAAATCATTCAGAGAGTTTATTCCATCGATGCAGCAGTTTTCTTAAAAACCACTCTGAATAGACAATCACAAAAAAAAAAATATAAGAAAAAAAAAAGTGCTGAAAAAGAAATGATTAGTTCCGCAATGCCTATTTGTTCTAGATTTAAATTATTTACATTAAAGTGATGATTATCGATAACCCATCACCATACAGCTGGCAACTCCGAGTAAATCGATGCTGCCAGTGTACAGTCAACAGCAAAAGTAGATGATCAAAATCCAAAACTCAATACTAATGAACGGAGTTCGCGAAATATATGGAAGCTGTACTAGTAGTAAATGTTCGGTATAATTTACAATCACATACTTTTGAATCACTTAGTCGCCACACAGTTCTGACGCGAACTCCGGTCATTAGTACTGAATTTCTGATTTTGATCATCTACTTTTGCTGTTGACTGTACAAATTTAATTTTGTCCACAAAGCGTGGCCACTGCCGCTTGTGCATGCATTGTTTCTGAAGCTTCTAGGGGGGATATATTTACTCTATATAATAATAAAAGAAGACCTTTATTTCAATAACAATGATGGCTAAAGGGGCACAATTATTAGTGGGGCACATTTTTTTTTTGTTTTATTAAATTACTTTTAGATTTTTTTTTTGTTTTTCTCGTTGCCTCTGTACCCATCACTGCAGGCAGCGTTTCCAAACATAATTCCTTTTCTAAATGTTGTTAATTCTATCGTTTGATTGATTGAGCTGCTTAAAATAATATCTAACCTTCAAATTTTTCGGACGACGCGGAATGGCCGATTGACGATACTAGTTATTAATTATATTCTTATTTTATTAAACACTTATTCTCCATTGTGTTAACCCTGTAATTTAAATTAATGAATAGTTTTTAAATCATTAATTAATTTTTCATTTAAATTTTTCGTACTTTTCAAATTAATTCTTAAGTAATATATTGAATAAATAAATCTCAAGTAATATAAGCTTAAGTACTAAGCCATAAACTTACATTGTTAACTATATTCCCATTATCATCAACAGTCCATTAACCCCTTAAAAAAAAATTCAATTCTTTCACATAAGGTCCACTAAAACAAATTAGCCAAAGCCTCTCATAGCTCTTTTATCGTCAATAGGCCACTTCCGTGCTCGCCAGCCGCTGTCCGCTCCGCTCGCTCGCTCCGCACCGCTCCCGCCGCGCCGCTACCCACAAACAACGTTGCTACTATTTGCCTTTTATAGCTATAGGGGGCGCTGAAGTCGTGTGTCGTGAAGAGCCTTGCAGTGATAATATTTTTAACATAAACTATTATAAAACTTTTTTTTCATATAAAAAATTATTTTTTTTTTGTTTTTTTTTTGGAAAATAGTTTAAAATTATAATAATATTATCATATTACAAGGCTTACATCAAGAAACACGACCGTCATTAAGAAAATCGTAGTTAAAGGAAGTAAAGATCATGATAAAAATATAAATCATTATAACATTTAAAGACAATCATTAAAAATAATCATTATTATGCAGTCTTTGATTTTGTTTTTTTTCTTTTCAATTTGAAAATTATTTTTATTTATTTAATTCCTGACCAGAAAAAAATATATTAAATTGTCAAATAAACATGAAAACGTTTTAAATTAATATATATTTCTTTGCTCAGGATAACATAAAGTTTAAAAAAACAATATCAAATTCTGAAAATCAAAGAAAAATATGAGAAAGGTATCCATTTATTTAAAAACTGTTCAACAATAATAATAAAATTCGCACAGCAGAATTTTTCATAAAAATATTGTTTCACACGGGAATCGAACCCACTTGGGTTTTCATCATAAGGAATCGAACCTGTATGATGACACAAACATGAAATATTATCATTAAGCAAAATAAATAAAAAAGCAATAATTATTTTAGAAAATATTATCAATCAGGAATTGAACCCAATTATTTTGGATTATTATTTAATTAACAAAAACTTCTATTTTATATATTGAGCCTTCCAAAAAATTAAATATCAATTTAAACACAAAAATAAAAATATTGCAAAAAAAAAGCAATATAACATTATTAATTATATTAAAATTAAATTAACAATTTTGATAAAACTTTTACTAAAAATTAAAATTCTAAATACGAAAGCCATATTACGTTTTCACGGGAAAACAGCTGAACCGATTGCAATGAAACTTTACAAACAGCTTAAACACGATCGGAGGACGAAAAAGTATATTTTTTATCAAGCGAAACCGCAGGCATTACTTATAATACTAATATTATAGACGCGTTCATTAATTTGTCCTTTCAACTTGATTCTTAACCGACATTCAAAAAAGAAAGTTCTAAATTAGATGTGTACTTTTTTTTGTAGCCTAATTGATGTCTCACTGCTGGGCAAAGGCCTCTCCCTTTTTCTTCCAAGCCTCCCTATCTTTAGCAATTTCATGAGTACTTTTACTTTTATAAGCTTTTATTTAAGGCGCTAAATACTGGCTAGTCTGCTGTCTCGCTCGCACATTGAAGATATAAAATCAATGAATATAGTTATGGAAAGCCGAAAAACCAAGTTATGGAGAACAGTCGTGATAGCCTGTGGTGGTGACCATTGACTGGCAAGTCAGTGGTCTCGGGTTCGAACCTAAGGCGCGCACCTATGACTTTTCAAGTTAAGTGCGTTTTATAAATTAATTATCACTCTCCGTGCCTCGGATAGCACGTTAAGCTGTTGGCCCCGGCTGTCAATTGTAGATCTTTGACAGTCGTTACGGGTAGTCAGAAGCCCGAAAGTCTGACAACCAGTCTTACCAAGGGGTATCGTGTAACCCAGTATCTGGGTTGTGGAGGTCTGATAGGCAGTCGCTCCATGTAAAACGCTGGTATTCAGCTGCATCCGGTAAGACTGGAAGCCGACCCCAACATATTTGGGAAAAGGTTAAGCAGATGATGACATTAGAAAGTTGCAGCAAAAATTTCAACTTGATCGAAACATGTTTTCAAATATAAAAATAGCTTTAAATTAATTTTTATTTTATGCCATTTTTTTCTTTGAAAACATGTTTCAATCAAGCTGAAATTTTTGCTGAAACTTTGTAATGTTGTTCTCCTTCAATTGGTTTGTTTCGATTTTTCATAACTATATCAATTGATTTTATATCTTCAATATGCGAGCGAGATAGCAGATTAGCTCGAAGAGGCGCCTAAACGTCCTGAACCGATTATGATGAAATTTTGCATACAGTTGACCAAAAAAGTGGTGTATCACCCTAAGGTTGAATGCCGCTTACAGGTTCATAGGTTATAAAGATTAGTTTCGCTTGCATATCGATGTGACACTTCTATTGCCATCTTTTTAAATAGTTTTAATACTTTTAAATTTAGAAACATTTAAATTTTCTTTGTAGAAATTTAATGTCTTATCCTCGTATAATAAAGGTTAAAATGTCCTGCACTTATAAGTGACTTATGACGTATGAATACTTTTCAAGGTTATGTCATTATTTTGCATCTGTTTCAGTGATATCTTTTTAGTAGATATGAACCTTGTTGTCATTTTCGATGACTAGGATACTGAATCAAAACTGATACATCACTTTCTTGGCCGACCGTAAACGTTTAGTTTTGATGACAATGCACTAAAATGATGGAAATAACTCGATACTGCTGGATTATCTCCTCACGAGAGCACTCCTCAACGGTTAGTAGCACAGACACTAAATTTTGCATATGCATTTAGTTTTAATATTCCAATATAAAAGCTTGGATTTAAAAAAAGATTATTTAATTATCTACATTGGACCTAAAAAAAAAAATTTTTTTCTAACACCTAATTCGTCCCTATCGCGTCAAAATTACGGTCAAAGTCAACGACGCATCAAGACTAAACTCAATTTCATCGCACAGGATTCGAACCCGCGTCCTTAACTCCAATCGCTTTGCTAAATTCGCGGCCTTCCTGCAATTCAACAACGTTGTCAACGCCATCTAGTAACTGATGAGGAAAACTTGTAAAACTGCTGCAATACAACAACGTGGACAACGCCATCTAGTAACTGATGAGGTAAACTTGTAAAACCGTCGCACGAACATCGCCACCTCTCTCTCGCACTCACCTGTTCTCTGAGCTTGTCTTTCTCTTCCTTCTCTTTCTTGCGCAGTTCAGCTAAGTACTCGTTGAAGTACGTCTCTCGTTCGCGCGCTTTGTCTATACCTTTGTAGCGTTCGTCGCGGCTATGTTTAGAAGTAAATTCGTTGTACGATGATCTGCGGAAGTATTGTTTATGTTAATTGATTTTTTTTTGGAGTTTCTTCTTTATCGTACAATAGCGACCCGCCCCGGCTTCGCACGGTTACGCTAATATGCATGTATTATACATATAAACCTTCCTCTTGAATCACTCTATCTATTTAAAAAAACCGCATCAAAATCCGTTGTGTACTTTTAAAGATCTAAGACAGACAGACGCGGGAAGCGACTTTGTTTTATACTATGTAGTGATCGTATAATAGCGACCAAAATGAATCGTAAAATGTGTTGGTAAGCGCATAACTCAACAACGCCTGGACCAATTTGGCCAATTTTGTTTTTTAAATGTTCGTTGGAGTTCAAGGATGGTTTTTAAGGCGAGAAAAAGGGGTAGTGTAGGGTAGGGTAGGGGTAGAGTAGGGTAGGGTAGCGGTATAGTAGGGTAGGGATAGTGAAGGGTAGGGGTAGTGTAGGCTAGGGGTAGGTTAGGGTAGGGGTAGTGCAGGGTAGGGTAGGGTAGGTTAGGGGTAGATTAGGGTAGGTTAGGGGTAGAGTAGTGGGAAAAGTAGGGTAGGGGTAGAGTAGGTTAGATTAGGGTAGGGGTAGAGAAGGTTAGGGGTAGAATAGGGTAGTGGGTAGAGTAGGGTAAGGGTAGAATAGGCCTTGAAGTAGGATAATCACGCGTACGAAGTCGCGCGGGGTAGCTAGTATACATTCCTCTTCAATCACTATCTATTAGAAAAAACCGCATTATAATCCGTTGCGTAGTTTTAAAGAATTAAAACACAGGGATATAGGGACAGAGAAAGCGACTTTGTTTTATACTATGTAGTGATATTGTTTTGAATGTAACTTACTTGGAGTGTAATTTAGCTTCGTCCATGAGTGCTCTGAAAGCAACTTTTTTCTGCTGTAGTCTATTCTTTTTCTCTTTTCTCTCTTCTTCAGCGCGGTCGCGGACATATTGGTCAAATACCTGGCAATAGACAAAAAAAACTTAGGTATACTAAATACCAGTAGGTTATTATCAGCTGTCATTGTGCCGATAGTCGTTTCAATCCATGGATTAATATCCAAGAGCCTCGAACAACTTATTCTATTCTATTATATGTACTTTCTTACGTAATCTAAGAAACCACTGACTAACGGTGAAGGAAAACATCGTAAGGAAACCTGGATTTAATAGTCTGAAATCGCCAACACGCAGTGAGCTAACGTGGTAATTAATGCACGATCCTTCTCTGTATAAGAAGCCTTTGCCCTGTAGTGGGACAGTCTTTTTCTTCTTATCGTATGGTTGATGAACAACCTGATGTCAGAGTTTAAACCGCCCGCTTTACACACCATTGAAAAATCTCTCAGGTGTGCTGGTTTCATCACGACGTTTTCCCTCACCGTTTCAGCAACTGATAATGAATTTATAATACGCGCATAACTTACGGAAAGCCAGAGATGCGCGCCTTGGGATCGAACCCGTCTGATCTGATCGAACGGGTGCCGTCTGTTGGGACTGGTCAGCTCATAGCTGTTACGGTAATTTTATCAAAAGCATAAATATATTTAAGGTGTACTTGTGTTTAGTCGACTGACATTGTTCTCACATAAGACCTCAGAACAATGTAACCTAAAATATTGTAAGCCACTATATTTAAAAGAGCAACCATGGAGTTTCTTGCCAGTTTCTTCTCCATGAAGGGTAGGCTGCCCTTGGAACTGGCAACTAGAGTCACTCTTATAATAAAAATATTAGAATTACGACTATTCATAAGTGCCTAATGGTCTACATGAATAAAAATATTTTGATTTTGATTTTGAACCCGAGACCTCTGAGTTCGTCTGACTTCTGAGTCGACGGTCATACCACTAGGCTATCAGTGCTATGTACAGTGGGACAGTTACAAGCTAGTTTTCTCACCTGCCGCCTTTCCTTAGAGTTCAGCATCAGATATCTGGGATCAAAGACGATCTTGTGCAGTTCCTTCTCCCACGTAGAGAAGGCGGACACGTCCTTCTCATGCAGCATGTGGAGGAACGCCTTCAGCCGCTGATGATGCGGGAGAGCTCCTCGTTCCCTGGCGGCTCGCACTTCAGCTTCTTTGGCAGCCTCAGCACCTGCTAAGATGCTGCCTCCCCAGGTTAGAGATGAGGTGTTTTTCTTCTCAGCTGGGGATAAAATTTAAGTTTAGAGACTTTTGCTGCGTAACTAATTACACTAAACGCGATCAATCAAGTTAAACTCGGTTCAAGCGTTTAACTGAGTTCAGAACTGCAATTTGTGTATGTCTGAACTTAGTTTAATTAAACTCGGATAATAAAATGAATGGTGAAATCGGGCCTAAGTTTTAAGATTATTTATTAGGCTAATTTTGATCTTTAAATATTTGTGTAGATTCAGGGAAGGTAGAGTAAGGTGGGGAGGAGTAAGGTAACGGCAGGGTAGCATAGGGTAGGGTAGGGGTAGTCACGGTTACAAAGTCGCGCAGTACAGCTAGCACTTAATAAAATTTATATTTATTTTATTTATTTTTTCAGTTAATACGGGCCCAGAAAAAGATGGCGGGATGAGCTGGACACACATTTGGAGGATTGGCCTACTAAAGCTTTGAACAGAGAGGAGTCAAAGGAGGGAAGGGAGGCCTTTGCCCTGCAGTGGGAAATGTTTGGCTCATAATAATATTTTTTTTTTTTTCAGTTATTCAGGACCGAGACAAATACAACAAATTAAAAACCATGAAAATAAGTGTTCGAACAAGCCCGACTTTGTTTTATACATATAAAAAATGTACGCCTCGTTGTAGATGACTGCCTCGTTGGTCTAGTGGTAGCAAGCGCTACTGCTGAGAACGAGGTCCTGGGTTCGATCCCCGGGTCGGGCAAAGTGTTATTGGGTTTTTTCATCAGGAAGTTCTCAGTAGCAGCACGGAGTCTGGAATTGTGCCCGGTTGAGCAATAGGCTCGCCCCCTATTACATGGGACTTATAATATAGCCGGCGAAACGTGGGTGTACTGCACACCTCTGCCTACCCCCTCTGGGGAATACAGGCGTGAGTCTATAAATAAAATAAATAATTAATAAAAAAGATGTATATTTGTAAGTACAGTCAATCGCATGACAATAGTGACACTGAACTACAAAAATAGCCTTTACTGCTACGTAATAAAGGTGCTGTCAATGTCAAATTGTTACCACTGATGTGCGGTTCGCCATCTTGAATGGCGGATGATGAAAGATGGCGGGCATTATATTTTTTTTTTTTTATAGACTCACGCCTGTATTCCCCAGAGGGGGTAGGCAGAGGTGTGCAGTACACCCACGTTTCGCCGGCTATTTTATAAGTCCCATGTAATAGGGGGCGAGCCTATTGCCATTAACCGGGCACAATTCCAGACTCCGTGCTGCTACTGAGAATTTCCTAAAGGAAAAACCCAATAACACTTTTGCCCGACCCGGGGATCGAACCCAGGACCTCGTGCTCAGCAGTCGCGCTTGCTACCACTAGACCAACGAGGCAGTCAAGCCGGCATTAACTGGATTAAAACAGCCCAAAACAGAATGGAATGGAGATTGATGAAGGAGGCCTACACCAAAATGGTAGAAAATGGCTTAAGATGATGATGATGATGATGATGATGTGCGGTTGACTGTACATGTGGTGTGTAGTGTGGATGTAGATTACCTTCGTCCGTCTTCGTCTTCTTGGAGGCGTCAGCATCATCGGAATTTGCTTCCGCAGTCCTCTTCAATTCACCATTCGCGTTCTTGCCCGCAGCGCCATCTTTATTACGCTATAACAAAATGCCACACACACATTATTACATTTTTCTTTCATTAATTGGCATTTAAGTGCTATCACGAGGACTTGTTCGGGATAGCGCAGGAATAGAGTGTATGGAGAGACAGGGGAGGCTTTCGCTCAGCAGTTGGTCATAAGTATGCTAACAAAAAAATAAAAATAAAAAATAATTTTAAAAAAAGTTTATTTTTGAGGTACAAGAGGCCATCCAGAAATTATGTCACACGTTAAGGGACAGCAAAGTGCGGCATTGGTGCTAATTCTGTTGCATACGCTCTTAGAAAAGGATAGAATCATCTGCCTAGCGTTTTCCCAACTATGTTGGGGTCGGCTTCCAGTTTTACCGGATGCAGCTGAATACCAGTGTTTTACATGGAGCGACTGTCTATCAGACCTCCACAACCCAGATATTGGGTTACACGATACTCCTTGGTAAGACTGGTTGTCAGACTTTCGGGCTTCTGATTATCCGTAACGACTATCAAAAATCTACATTTGACCGCCGGGGCCAACAGCTTAACGTTCTATCCGAGGCACGGAGAGTTAAATTTAATTATTGATATGGTTTTACAAAAAGATAGAAGATATAATTATTTAATAAGAAAATTTGAATAAGCTATCAGGTAAAAAATTCACAAAAATATTAAGATTTTTAGAGCTGTCAAATTAGTTCATTAGCTTGATATCAACGAGAATTTAAGTCTACATCTGTCTATAAGAAATGTTGCTACACATAATATTGTTTTTTTATTTTTGTCATTGTATTTTTTATGTTATTCTGCCCAGAAGAGAATCAAATAGTTCTTTCTATCTCATCTCATTTCACGTCAATTGCATGGACGTAGACTAAAGGAAGGTTCATATCTGACGGAACATGCGTCGCGTATTATCGGTCACGTAACGCCAGAACAGACAAACTTGACCGTTCACACTCAACCGATGAACGTATCATCGGTCAAGTGTGTTGTTGAGTGTTTTTCTATACATTTGTCTGTTCTGGCGTTACGCGACCGATAATACGCGACGCATGTTCCGTCAGATATGAACCTTCCCTTATTTGACAGTTCAATTTGCTGTCCTTTTTCGATGGTGTTTAAAATTAGTTTAGCGGGATGTACAAGAGAATCAGCACCATTAGTGTTCCTACAAATGTGACCACTTAGGATAAAAAATCGTGTGAAATGATTTATGGTTATGGATAAAATTAAAAAATTAAAATGAAGGTTATAAATAGCCAATTTTCAACAGAAATATTTATTGATACAATCAATATTAATTTTGTACAACAGTAAACATACATAGAACATATACAGGGTTATTTGTAAAACACCAGCATCCTTAAAAGGGGTCATTAAACTCATCATTATGAACAACTTTTACTATGGGACCAACACTGAAATCGCAAAACAATAAGCTGTTCCATACATTTATGTTCACCTGACTCAACAAATATATAAAACAGCTGTTTTTTTTGCGATTTCAGAGTTGGTCCCGTAGTAAAAGTTGTTCATAATGATGAGTTTAATAACCCCTTCTCAGGTTGCGGGTGTTTTACAAATAACTCTTTATTACTAAATATTAATACGGCTTTACTCACGGATTTAATTGGGGAATACCCGACTAGTGTCGAAATCAACGTAGTCCAATTTCTAGAGAGTGTAGTTACGCGGAGGGACGTCGCGTAACTACACTCGCTCTTCAAAATGGAGGCCGTTTGTAAATCAAATACATGTATACAGTTATAAGATTGGTCATGTGATAAACAATTGCAACATTCGCTAGAGGCAACTCGGTACAGCCCTGGAGTATTTAAGAAAATATAGAGTGATATCGTCAACAACACTGCCTTGCGAGCGTGAGCAGGTCTCACCATTGAAAAGTTAAAATGTAATTTTTTAAATTATGTTTCCTAGTAATTTGTGCAAAAATAAACACAGCAATTAACCATGTTATAAACTAAAATGTAACTTTTTCGCTCGTGGAGCCTAATTGAACCGCAGTCGATCGAGGTATGATCGCGGACGGAGCTCGTGTCGCGGCCGCGTTGTTCGTACCCGTGCTCACATTTCACACTTCTATAGAATTGCTCTATATTTTCTTATATACTTTAAGGGTACAGCAATTTCGACATGTCATTACATCATATGAGTGGAGAAACATGGAGAAACTTCTGGCAATACGCAAAAACATACGTCAAGAAGCATTTATTTGTAATCGGCGTATCTCGGACACTTTGAGCAACTAAAAGCAATATAGCCGAAACTTCTGCACCTAATTTTAGTAGTTTCTCCAGGTCGCTCAACTTACAATAATCTCAAGAGATCTTTGTTCTGTGAAGTAAGCTGTGGATTGCATTTACGTATAAAATACTCACGTATTTCTTCCGCGTTGGAGTCGTAATAGCCTAGTGGTGGTTACCGTTGACAAGTAAGTCAGTGGTCTCTAGTTCGAACCCAATAAATTAATGATCACTTAGTCCGTACCTCGGAAAGCACGTAAAGCCGTTGACCCTGCGCCTGATCTTTCTCTGGTCGTGTCGGATTGCCGTCGAATTCGTTTAAACGCAACTATGTCATAAGAAATCAACCAACAGCTTAATTCACAGAAATAATGATCTGTACCATGTACAGTCACGAGCACAGACGTGTATAAATTTGCGCTTTTGAAACTCTATGACTAAACTCTATTATTTAACTAAATAACGCTGTGTTATTTGTAAAACACCAGCATCCTTAAAAGGGGTCATTAAACTTATCGTTATGAACAACTTTTACTATGGGACCAATACTGAAATCGCAAAAAAAAACAGCTGTTCCATACATTTTGTTGAGTCATGTGAACATAAATGTATGGAACAGCTGATTTTTTTGCGATTTGAAGGTCGGTCCCATAGTAAAAGTTGTTCATAATGATGAGTTTAATGACCCCTTTTAAGGATGCTGGTGTTTTACAAATAACCCTGTACAAATAGTTATCTAATTAAGTACTAACGTATGTCTATATGTAGAAGGGATGGTTCTTCTATCTGTGGTACATACCTAATTTTCTTAATAATACACGCTACAGATATTATTGATAAAAGTTTGTGTTTAGATGTCTGTGCTTGTGACTGTATTGATCGCCTAGCAGGTCGTGCAATACTGTCGCAGTAGTTTAGCCCGACGTACTGGTAAAATTGCAACTCGATATTTCTCGTCATTTTTAAACCGGAAATAACCGGATTACCGGCAAACATTTTGACAAAAAAGCGTAGTGGGAATTGTCGTGATAGCCCAGTGGTATGATGATGAATGGTAAAAAGGTCTCGGGTGCCTGTCCAATTTTGTTTAAGCGGAGTTGCCGTTAATCGCGATAACTGAACCAGTACGTCTCAGGCCTTAGTTTGATGTGGAGAGAAAAAGATAGCTCCATCTACTGTAATTTTTTTTAATTATTTTATCTATATCATAAAAAAAAATATAAGAGAAAATGATTTATTTAATTAAACTATTTTTTAATGACCAAGTTTTCTTTTTTTCTTTTATTACAATTTCTTTTTTAATTTGTTACTATTTTGGAAGCCCAATTGTCATTAGTCAGACTAGTGTAATAGTAAAATACAATAACATTTAACAGTTTATAAATATACAGGATGAAATTTTAATCATGAGCATCCAGAAAAAGGGTCCACCACTTTTACTATGAATTTTACTTGAACCACTTTTACTATGGGACCAACTCTGAAATCGCGAAAAAAACTTAGCTGATTCATACATTTATGTTCACACTAGCTGTGCCCGCGACTTAGTTCGCGTGGATGTCGAAAAATATGGAAAGACAACGAACGACGCCGACGCGCGACGTATGCAACGCAACTACACACCTAGTTTCGGCAACATAAAAATGCACAGAACACTACACTTGTACTAAATTATACCTAGCTACTGAACAATATTCGATTCGGTGAATTTAACACTCAACAAACTGCTGTGTGGACCAGCTGTTTTTTTTCGTCCCATAGTAAAAGTTGTTCATAATAATGAGTTTAATGACCCCTTTTCGGGATGCTCAATGCTCATGATTTAAATTTCATCCCGTATAAATGTATTTGCCTTTCTACTTATTTTTACGTTTTTCAATTTATTTAACTTCATTGTAGTGCGTCACTCATGTTCGCAAATGCGCATGTTGATGGATTTTACTCAATAATGCAAAAGAAAGTTTCGTCACTTTTTCAAAGATTGCGCGGCAGCACCAACAGCATTTTGCAAATGATTGCATCCCGATATGACTGTCCCGTACAGGCTCACTGGGTGGGAATTGTCACGGGAAAATTATAAAATAATTTTGTCAAATTTTACTAACATACATATTAAGAAAATTGTTAGGTACTAACACTATGCCTAATTGTGCGAAATAAATGTTTTATTATTATTAGCTATAGCAAAGTTTTGCACAAAATGCTTTACGAAAATGTTTATATAGCATTTCAAAGATAAGTTTTTCTCTCCACTTTACATCGTTACAATAAACATGCAGCATTTATTTACCAATAACTGGAAGTCGGACCCAAAAGTGTCCAAACTAAAATAGATACAAAATTTGAAATGAGATTAGAACGCCAGTCTTCATTTGATCGCGTGATATTGTCGCCTTGTAGGGCAATGGAGCTAAGCCACATTTTAGCGAAATGGAGTTAAGTGCATTAACGTGTAGTGGAAGAGCCAAAGTTTGTATTAGTCAATAATCATCTGGATCATCAGCCTAGCCTTTTCCCAACTATGTTGGGGTCGGCTTCCAGTGTTACCGGATGCAGCTGAATACCAGTGTTTTACATGGAGCGACTGCCTATCAGACCTCCACAACCCAGATACTGGGTTACACGATACCCCTTGGTAAGACTGGTTGTCAGACTTTCGGGCTTCTGACTACCCGTAACGACTGTCAAAGATCTACAATTGACAGCCGGGGCTAACAGCTTAACGTGCTATCCGAGGCACGGAGAGTGATAATTAATTTATAAAACGCACATAACTTACGAAAAGTCAGAGGTGCGCGCCTTGGGTTCGAACCCGAGACCACTGGCTTGCCAGTCAACGGTCACCACCACTTTTACTAAGAACTAACACCACTTGGTACCTTCTTTTTGTTCTGCTGTGTGAAGTGTTGCTGCATTACATATTGTTTTTATTTTCTTTTTTTTTTTTAATTATTGTCGTTGTTTTTGGGTTTTGTGTTTCTGCCCAAAAGGGAATAAATGGTTTTTCTTTCTTTCTTTTCTTCTTTCTTTTATTCACAAATAAAATATTATTATATTGTATCAATGCGGTACCCTACTTTCGGGTAACTCTGGACACTTTTTTTCGTGTTTTTATACACAGATCCGACGTCCATTTATTAAAGGTAAGTTGCATGCAATCAATTTCATATTTTGTATGAGTCACATTTTCGTTTTCAGATTTTCATACAAAGTGAATGGTCACGTGACTTACTTTTGCGCATGCCGTGCCATCGCTTTATTGGCTTAGCGTGGCTTTGTTAAAGTGTTGGCACGGTCTGCCAAAGATGTGTGTGCATGTGTAAATGTTTTTTCGAGTTTCTTATTAAAATATTTTCATTTAACTAAAAACGATGGAGTTTGTATGAGAAAGTGAATTTTCAATTCAATGGTGCTAATTCTCTTGCACACGCTCTAAACTAATTTAGACTCGCGATCTCTCTTTTTAACAGAGATCATTAGAAAAGGATAGATGATTTTTAGAGCTGTCAAACTATAGTAAAGTTAAAATCTCGCTGCAGACTCGGTCATAAATCATAATCCGAGTAGGGATGTGCGCTAGTTTCGCGCGCGCAAGGCCGTTATCGATAAAGGAATCATTAAGGTTATCACGTAAACTCTTCTCGTAAGAACATATTGGTACCCATTAGTTAATTCTATAAACAGAAGGTAATTACATAAAAACTAATATTTTACGCTCTTAATTACATAAAAAGAGGGCAATCAACAAATATGTTTTCGTCTCCTTTGCTACCCGAATCAGACGAAGAATTTTATTTTTTTATTTTAAGTTTTATATATACGTTCTTTTGTTTATATATTTAATATGCATAAATTTAAAAAATAAATGTGTTTTTATTTATACGTATCACCCATTTATAAATACATAAAACTATCGATATCACTCATCGACTGCAGTAATGCACAGGACTACGTGTGAGCGAGGCCTGCCCATAAGGCCCGTGAGTGGGAAAGAGAGCCAAACACTCGAATGATTTATGACCGAGTCTGCAGCGAGATTTTAACTTTACTATAGTCTATTTGCGTAATACCAACGAGAATTTAGTCGGCATTTCATAGAGGTCTCGTCTAATTTTACGTCAATTGCAAGGACGTAGACTAATTTGACAGCTCTAACTTTATATTTCAATTTGCTGTCCTTTTTTTATGGTGTTTGTTAGAAAGAGAAACAGTTAGACTAAAATTAGTTTAGCGGGTTGTACAGTCAACAGCAAAAGTAGATGATCAAAATCAGAAATGCAGTACTAATGAACGGAGTTTGAGTCAGAACTGTGTGGCGTCGAAGTGATTCAAAAGTATGTGATTGTAAATTATACCAAACATTTACCACTAGTACAGCTACCATATATTTCGCGAACTCCGTTCAGTAGTATTGAATTTCTGATTTTGATCATCTACTTTTGCTGTTAAGAGAATCAGCACTAGAGTTTCAATTAAATGTCATAAAAAACCGCGTAAAAAAAAATACATCACATCTTTATTCGATACTTTTTGCATTACCTCAGAATCGAGTGGGACAGTAGTCGTCGACTTCTTTGCGCCGAAAAACAGAAAGCGCGATTTTGTCCCAGGTCTCGTACCTCGAGGGGTTGTTATATCAATGACCCCCTGAGTAGTATAGAAGAAAATTCATAACTACCTACTGTTCAAATTTCAAATACTCCGATACATTTTTTTAAAATCTTAAGTTTTATTTTTCTTCCTGTTTTTAACCACCTTTGTACACACCAAAAATATCCAAAAATATTGTAAGCCATTATTTAAAAGAGCAACCATGGAGTTCCTTGCCAGATTCTTCTCCATGAGGGGTAGGCTGGCAACTAGAGTCACTCTTATAATAATATTAGAATTATGACTATTCATAAGTGCCTCAAATAGTCTACATGAATAAAAATATTTTGATTTTGACACGTTACTGTTATTAGACGTCAGGGGCGTAGGTACCGCCGTATCAATTATACGGAGTTCCCGGGCTACGGGGGCCCCGTATAGAGCGTACGTTCGATGAATAAATATTTTTATCAATTTTATGCAAACGTTTTTTTTTTTTTTGTGAGAAATATTTATCTTTCATAAGGGCCCCCAAGATGGCTGGTCTGAAATTACGTTTGAGGTTATATAAGGTGCTTCTAAGTTATCTGCCGACTGACGGTAATTTTATCAAAAGCATAAATATATTTAAGGTGTAATTGTGTTTAGTCGACTGACTTGTTCTCACATAAGACCTCAGAACAATGCAACCTAAAATATTGTAAGCCACTATATTTAAAAGAGCAACCATGGAGTTTCTTGCCAGATTCTTCTCCATGAAGGGTAGGCTGCCCTTGGAACTGGCAACTAGAGTCACTCTTATAATATTAGAATTATGACTATTCATAAGTGCCTCTTCTTCTTATCGTATGGTTGATGAACAACCTAGTGCCTAAAATGGTCTACATGAATAAAAATATTTTGATTTTGACACGTTACTGTTATTAGACGTGAGGGGTGTAGGTACCGCCGTATCAATTATACGGGGTTCCCGGGCTACGGGGGTACGAGCGTACGTTCGATGAATAAATATTTTTATCAATTTTATGTAAACATTTTTTTTTCTTTTGTGATTTATTACATTTTATTAACATTTTTTCCGTCGATAAAATTAAGCATAGATTCCCTCATTTCGATATGTGCAGATTATAAAGACTCACACTGTATATATCCAATACTTTCTCCCATTGCAACCGTGGCAGATAATTTAGAAGCACATTATATATTAGGTATACATTTTAAGTTATTTTTTATATTTCTTTTGTATACAATAATGGGGGTGGCAATTTCATTATTGAAAAAACCCCCTTAATCAAAAAGAAAAAAAGGTCCCCGCTAAGCTACTGTTAGACGCCAAACGTTACTATAAAAAAAAGAATTTTCAAGAGAATGTCTCAATAATTTTGTCTTAAACTTGGTATAAATGTGGAAAAATCTCATTAACTGTCTCATTGTGTCCAGAAAAAGTGAGTCAATTACAATGATGGATGAATTTCAATTGTGTCATGATGAATTTACATTAATGGTATCAGGGGGGTTATTCTACTATTTTACCAAAAGTGTCCATTCTAACACCATGCTGTTGCCATTGTTCTATTTATGTCACTGGCCTTAAAAAAGTACTTGCGGAATACCATAAGACGTAAAATAATGCCATTGTCATTACACTGCCACTCTATTAAGACGTTTTGTCGTTACGTGAATCGGGCCCCAGAATGATTGTCAATGGTCAAAGTGGCAAATAGACTATGTTTATAAAATTAATAAAGCTTGACACTAAAATCGAGACGGCTATAACTTTTTTTTTGTTTGAAATAAATCATCAGAAATTTTTAAAACATTTTGTTTTAACTACTTTTAACTAAATTTTGTTTTAATTAAATTTTAACTACTTTTCAAATTTGGGGACGGACCTCTGGGGTACTCAAGTAAAACAATTTAATGAAATTCAGTTTTCAAAAGCATTTTTAATGAAACCCACTAAAAAAAATACACGATCATACATACATTCGCTTAAACCGAAAACTTATAACACATTACTCTATTAGGGAATCGAACCCAGGACTTTGCGCTTAGCAAGTAGCATTTAGGTCCGCTAGACCAACAAAGCAGTCACAACGTCGCGAGCAGCAGCTAGTATAAACTAACGCACAGATTATAATTATTTTTGTGATATTTATGTAATATAAATTGATTATACCTGCAGCTCAAGCAGGTCGCTCACACCGTGCCTCGATACATACCTGCAGTTAGAGCAGATCGCTCACGCTGTTGCTTATTACATACCTGCAACTCGAGCAGATCGCTCACACTGATGCTCATTATACAAGCTGACTGGTGAGACACTAACAATAATGAAGGAGGGTACTCGGTACTCTATTCTCTTTATATTTACACTTTACAAAGATTTTTTTGTATGTTTTTTACATATTTATACACATTTTTGCTTATTAAATAATTTCAATTTACAATTTATTTACAGTTACCGTTACCGTCAGTAACTAGGGGGCGGCTGGCCCCACAGCACGTGCTTGGCCACTTCATCGACTTAACATTATCAGCGACGCTTCTAAGCGAAAAATTATCCACACTTAAATTATTTGTAGGATATTTTGATCAAAATTAAGTACCTTTTTTATGATGTAAATATAACGAGAATCGGGTACTGAGTACCCTCAGTATTGTTAGTGTCTCACCAGTCAGCTTGTATACCTGCAGCTTGAGCAGATTGCCCACACTGTTGCTCAGTACACGGCTCGAGCAGATCGCTCATACTTGCTCATAACGTATCTGCAGGTTGAGCATCTGAGCGATCTTGCTTATACTGTTGCTCATTACATACCTGCAGCTCGAACATGTAGCTCACACTGTTGCTAATAACGTATCTGCAGCTCAAGCACGTCGCGTACACTGTTGCTTATGACGTACCTGCAGCTTAAGCAGGTTAATCACACTGTTGCTGATAACGTACCTGCAGCTCGAGCCGATCGCTAACACTGTTGCTATAACGTAACTGCAGCTCAAACAAATCGCTCACACTGTTGCTATAACGTAACTGCAGCCCGAGCAAATCGCTCACACTGTTGCTAAAACGTAACTGCAGCTTGAGCAGATCGCTCACAGTTGCTCATTACATACCTGCATCTCGAGCAGCGCTTGCGGCGGCTGCGATATGGCTTTGTCGACGTCGGCGCGGCCCACCAGCGCCGCCGGCCGCTCCCACACGGAGGAGTGCGCGGATGAGTTGTAGTAGAACACTGAGCCGTCTCCCGTCCACACCACGCACCTGATGAGCACATTTTGAACGTTTTTCATTTTGAAATTAAATCAATTACTAAATATTTCTGGGATTTTTTTTACATGTTATAGCACATGTTAGCTTATTAAATATAGTTTTTTAACAAGAAATTTTGAAAAAGCAACTGGGATTCGAACCCACGATCACTTGGGCACACGCCCTAGGCGTAGAAAGATACGGTGGCTTAGCGGTTAGAGCGTCGACACGCTACGACAAAGATGGGGGACGTGGGGTTCAAATCCCATCCGTATCAGTTTATTTTCTCAATATTTTTGTAAGTTTTTTACATGTTATAGCACATGATAGCTTATTAATAGGGCCCGGATTAATATGTAAATACATATTTTTAATTTACGCGATTTTCGGTCTAGAATGTGTTCTCTACATCGATTATCATATTTACAGTGTGAAAAACTAATTTTTATTTTCCATATTTTTCCATATTTTAAGGTTTTTCAAGGTTAAGTCCATATTTTACAAAAATATATCACAATCCTCCATATTTTCCATTTTTATATCTTAGAACAAGAGTTAGTTCACAAAAATTGATTATAATTTTACGTGTTTGCATTCTCGCGATCATGACCGGCCGCGCGTATTTCATATTTCTCGCGTTTTATTCGTCGTATTTTGATTTTTGATTCTAAGTTCATTCCACATTATGTATGCTCTCATTACGTCATGTCACACAAGTGGAAAAAAATTTCCGCCAATATAAATTTATACCACATATACCACATGTATGCAATAAATGAATGAATAAATCAATAAATATTTAGACCAAATCGTCAGATTTAATTTTGATAATTTAAAAAATGCACTTGATGGTCTACTGCAACCATGTAGTGTAGTGTAGTGGCTGATGTAGTGGAAGTTGATAAATGCGAAGCAAATAAATGATTCCTATTCTTGAATAAAACTTATTCTTTTTTTTTTTTTTAATGTATGTGTTAAGTACTTTACTCATTTCAATGTCTTTAATGCAAAAAGGCAATGAAAAAGGTAAAGTACCTCCCTTTAAAGGTACCTACTGTTATTTTTTACTCCATATTTATTCCATATTTTACATTTTTACTCCATATTTTTCCATATTTTACATTTTTTCGTCCATATTATATGTACATATTTTGAATTTTTTAATACATATTTTTCCGGGCCCTACTTATTAAATATATAATTAATTATATTATTTTCTCAATTTATTTTTTCAAATTTTCTTATTAATTAATTATAATATAATTAATTAACATGTTAGTTTTAAGCTTATTAAATATTATTTAATAAGCTTAAAGCTAACATGTTCTATAACATGTAAAAAATTCACAAAAATAAAAAGAGTTATATTAAACTCACCAAGGCGTCCCCAAAATCGGTGAACTAGAAATAGGTTTGCTTCTAGTCTTGTTGTTCTTGGGTTTCTCCTTCTCTTCTTTCTCCTGTTGTTCCTTGTCAGCCTGCGCCTTTTGCTCCTTCTCTGCTTGCGCTCGCTTCTCGCTCTCTTGTCGCTCGCGCTCGGCCTTCTCTTGTTCAGCTTTCGCTTGCTCCGTTTCATTTCGCTCCGGCTCGGCGGCTGCTTTCGCTTCGGCGTAAGCTTCTACGTCGATCACTGTTGAATTTATTTAAATATTACACTTACAGGGTAAACACAGTAATATAAAAATGAAACAACGGATTATATATCTGCCTAGCCTTTTCCCAACTATGTTGTGGTCGACTTCCAGTGTTACCGGATGCAGCTGAATACCAGTGTTTTACATGGAGCGACTGCCTATCAGACCTCCACAACCCAGATACTGGGTTACACGATACCCCTTGGTAAGACTGGTTGTCAGACTTTCGGGCTTCTGACTACCCGTAACGACTGTCAAAGATCTACAATTGACAGCCGGGGCCAACAGCTTAACGTGCTATCCGAGGCACAGAGAGTGATAATTAATTTATAAAATGCTTCCATCAGCTGTTAACTCTTTAAAACTCACCTTCAATCTTCCCCTCATCAATCTTGTCTTTATTCTTGAGTATTGCCTCTCTCTTTTCTCTTTCTGCTATTTTTTGTTTCATTTCTGAAACAATTTCTATATTAATTTAAAAATTACGAGGGCCATGTATTTTAAAGGACAACCAATCAAGGCAAAAAAATAAATAAAACATACAATTATTATTTCATTGACATTGATACTTCATGCTTTGCATTGACACTTTATATTTTTAAATACATACATATAAAAAAAAATATCCATTCAAAAATATAAAAAGCAGCCAGTCACCATTGGAGCAAACGTGAAAAAATAATTATATTTAATAAAACGCTTTCGTTTTATAGAAATAGGTTGTATGGGTACCTACCACAGATTGCTGGCATGAAAAAGAAAATGGATATTCTTAAGACAATGTCAAATTTTATTTATGTCTTAGAGTATATAAGAAAGTATAGAGCAACCCTACAGAAGTATTGAACAACGCGGCCGCGACACGAGCTCCGTCCGCGATCGACTGCGGTTCAACTAGGCTCCACATTCAAATTTTCATTTTAGCTTATAACATGGTTAACTGCTGTGTTCAATTTTGAAAAAAAATGACTAGAAAACCTAATTTAAAAAATGATATTTTAACATTTCAATGGTGAGACCTGCTCACGCTCCGCACAAGGCAATGTTGTTGACGGTGTCACTCTATATTTTTTTATATACTCTGAGCTAACCAAATCAAATTTTATTTATAACTAGCGACCCGCCCCGGCTTCGCACGGGTGCAATATACATATAAACCTTCCTCTTCAATCACTCTATCTATTAAAAAAACCGCAACAAAATCCGTTGCGTAGTTTGAAAGATTTAAGAATACATAGGGACAGACAGACGGCGCATAGCGACTTTGTTTTATACTATGTAGTGATATTTAAAATTGTTATATCCACAGAGTATATCCTTGCACGATATAAGTTATGTTTTGTTTAACTATATGTATGTATTTTACATATTTACGTATTTATGAACGGGAATTGAACCCGTGAACCCGATTAATTTTTTTTCATTTAATAAGCAAAAACAGCACATGGGTGTGGGTTCAAACCTGGCTGTACCAATGTGACTTTTTCAGTGTCATAATCATGTACTTTCTTAGTTAAGAAGGTAAGGAAGGAAGGTAGGGGTAGAGTAGGGTAGCGGTAGAGTAGGGTAGCGGTAGAGTAGGGTAGCGGTAGAGTAGGGTAGCGGTAGAGTAGCGAAGGGGTAGAGTAGGGTAGCGATAGAGTAGGGAAGGGGTAGAGTAGGGTAGCGGTAGAGTAGGGTAGGGGTAGAGTAGGGTAGCGGTAGAGTAGGGTAGCGGTAGAGTAGGGTAGCGGTAGAGGTAGGGTAGGGTAAGATAGGGTAGGGTAGAATAGGCGTTGAAGTAGGATAATCACGCGTACGAAGTTCACGCGAAGCTAGTATATTTATAATGAAACAACTTTTTAACGGATATAACTCGCGTTTTTATATAATATATAACTCGCAAAGCACTCGAAACGTCAGAATTATTTTATCAAAATAAAAACGCGAGTTATATCCGTTAAAAAGATGTTTCATTATGTTGAGTGTTCGCGAAAGTTTGAGATTATAGTATATATATTTTTTTTTAAATATCTTACCTTCTAAAACTCTCATAGCTTTAGGCTTCTCCCAGATGCTCTCTTGCTTGGTAGCGTTGAAATAGTACGGACGGCCGTCGGGAGCGCGGTGCGTAGTCCATTCTGACGCCTGAGTTATCATCTCCGGCGTTATTGCCTGAGAAAGACAGATAAACAGTTATAGCCTAGTGATTGTAGTCGGAGGCCTTAATGTATTATAAATTCTTTGTAAATTTATTTTGAGGCCGGGGGAAGTAAAAAATGTCTTCCGCATACCGCACGTCCGAGGACGTACGGCTATGTGGGGCTCGCATCCACTAAAAACGTCTTCCCCCTGCGTGTTCCTCGCACTGTATCGGACGGGGCCGGGTACTGCAACCATGCCTCGCAGCCCCGTCCAGTATATTTCACTGAATTCTCCATACTTAAAATGATTTGTATTGATTTCGTGCACTCCAACCGTCGAATTTAAAATATCATTAGAAAATATATGCCTAAATACGTCCACCTCGGTCGCAGCGGCAAACGTTACTACGCGGTACGTGGCATGGCCATCGCGCCGCTCGCAGACCTAGCTAGTGATGCAAGAAACTCAGTCGTATAAGGCTTTTAAGAAAGACTAGAGTTCTTTTAACACGACTCAAGTCTGAAAAGAAGACTAGAGTTTCCAGTCTTCACTACATAGTATAAAACAAAGTCGCTTCCCGCGTCTGTCTGTCCCTATGTATGCTTAGATCTTTAAAACTACGCAACTGATTTTAATGCGGTTTTTCTTAATAGATAGAGTGATTCAAGAGGAAGGTTTATATGTATAATACATGCATAATATAGTAGAGAAATACTGATAAATTTAGAGGTTTCTAGTATGATGTCGTAAATAAGCACTGCTTACGACATCACATTAAAACAAAAACAAAAAAACGTGCTTATTAAGCACGTTTTTTTGCGCTTATATTGCAAAAACGCTGGCTGAACCCTACGAGATAGACCAAAATAATGTACTACAGTATTGTCCACTTTAAAAAGTTTAACAAAAAAGTTCGTCTATCTCTTAGGGATAACCCACCATAACTATAACACATATATACCAAAATCCGTTGCGTAGTTTTAAAGATCTAAGCATACATTGGGACAGACAGACGGCGGATACCGACTTTGTTTTATACTATGTAGTGATGACAAAAAAGCTATGAACTTTGTGTATAAGGACATTCTGTAGTAGGTATATTTACATAAGCATTGCACCCGTGCAAAGCCGGGGCGGGTCGCTAGTGTCTTATAAGACTTAAACGACTGAGTTTCTTGCATCACTTGTCCTAGCCCGTCGCCGCCGCTAAAGACCGAAGTCTAGCCACATGGTAACAGAACTTACTAGTTCATCGCTCTTCGGTGCCGACTGTCCGGGCGTGGGCGAGTCACAAATGACGGTGGGCTCTGCAGACGGACTCAGCGGCCGCGCGCCGCCCATTGCTGGCGGTGCCGCTGTGGAAATATGTGCACTTAGAAATACAATATACAGGGTTATTTGTAAAAACACCAGCATCCTTAAAAGGGGTCATTAAACTCATCATTATGAACAACTTTTACTATGGGACCAACCATAGCGTATTCAAGAAAATATAGAGTGATAACGTCAACCACATTGCCTTGTGCGGAGCGAAAGCAGGTCACCATAGAAATGTTAAAATGTCATTTTTTCAAATTATGTTTTCTAGACGTTTTTCAAAATTTAACTCAGCAGTTAACCATGATATAAGCTAAAATGTAACTTTTTCGCTCGTGGAGCCTAGTTGAACCGCAGTTGATCGAGGTATGATCGCAAACGGAGCTCGTGTCGCGGCCGCGTTGTTCATACCCGTGCTCACAGTTCATACTTCTATAGGGTTGCTCTATATTTTCTTATATACTCTAAGGGACCAACCCTGAAATCGCAAAAAAAAATCCGCTGTTCCATAGATTTTGCTGTCATGTAAACATAATGTATGGAACAGATGATTTTTTTATTATCCGCTCTATGTTACGTACTTCGTCGAAGTTTAGGTAAATAAGCACTGGAATATCCGATCTATGGTGATAACAAAATAACTTACACATCATATCAGCGTCAGGCATAGCAGGACCCATGTTCGGTGGTGGCTGGGCTACGATAGGTGGCGGCCAGTTGGACCACGACGGCCAGCCTGCGGGAGGATACCCTGACCCACTGTAGCCTGATCCGTACGAACCGGGGTACCCCAAGCCTGGTAAAAAAAACATTTTTTCTTATAGACTCACGCCTGTATTCCCTAGAGGGGGTAGGCCGAGGTGAATGCAGTACACCCACGTTTCGCCGGCTTTAAGTCTCTGTAATAGGGGGCCTATTGCCATGATCATCATTGCGTATGGCATTCATCCTGCGTGGATCAGATCTCTATATCTAAATTTTTTAGCCAGCCTACGGCCTATTGCCATTAACCGGGCACAATGGAGAATGTTACTAGGTACGCCAAATCGGTTGAAAGATTGTCACAGTAAAGCTTGTATGTACACAAATACACTAGTTTTTGTTGTACATTTAGTTTTTGTTATAAAGACTCCGTGCTGCTACTGAGAATTTCCTAATAAAAAAACCCAATAACACTGCCAGACCCGAGGATCAAACCCAGGACCTCGTGCTCAGCAGTCGCGCTTGGTAGCACTAGACCAACGACACAGTGAAAAGAAAATTTGGTTAGAATTAAAAAGTTAACTGTCAATAATTATCCTGATAGAAAAACGAAGTAGTGGAAGCTGTTGGGAGAAAGAATAATTAAATTAAAAATAATTATATCATGCTAAATATATCCCTATAGCCTAGTGGTATGACCGTCGACTGACAAGTCAGAGGTCTCGAGTTCGATCCCAAGGCGCGCACATCTGACTTTTCGTAAGTTATGTGCCTATTATAAATTAATTATCAGTTGCTAAAACGGTGAGGGAAAACATCGTGATGAAACCAGCACACCTGAGATATTTTTCAATGGTGTGTAAAGTCATGTCAGAGGTCTACGGGCGGTTTAAACTCTGACACCAGGTTGTTCATCAACCATACGATAAGAAAGAAGAAAGAATCATGCTAAATTAAATAAATATCCTGAAATGGGAATGGATAAGAAGAAGACCATGTGATGTACCTATATTCACAAATAAATGATTTTGAATTTGAATTTGGTACTTATAGACAGAGAGTCGTGATAGCCTAGTGGTGGTGACCGTTGACTGGCAAGTCAGTGTTCTCGGGTTCGAACCCAAGGCGCGCACCTCTGACTTTCGTAAGTTATGTGCGTTTTATAAATTAATTATCACTCTCCGTGCCTCGGATAGCACGTTAAGCTGTTGGCCCCGGCTGTCAATTGTAGATCTTTGACATTCGTTACGGGTAGTCAGAAGCCCCAGTCTGACAACCAGTCTTACCAACGGGTATCATGTAACCCAGTATCTGGGTTGTGGAGGTCTGATGGCAGTCGCTCCATGTAAAACACTGGTATTCAGCTGCATCCGGTAAGACTGGAAGCCGACCCCAACATAGTTGGGAAAAGGCTAGGCAGATGACTTATAGACAATTAGTGACTCACCATTACTACCCATAGGTGCATTCTCTCCGGGGGGAATCTCATCATTTTCAGTTGGACTTGACTCTTCAAGCGGTTTCTCCTTACCACCTGGTGAAAAATAATGAAATAAACATATTGATTTATTATAAATATTTAATAAGAAATTTGAAAAAACAACTGATACGGATGGGATTCGCACCCACGATCTTCGGCGTACCGTGCCGACGCTCTAACCGCTGAGCCACCGTATCCCATCAGAATCAGTCGAAATTTCAAATCTCTTTATACGCCTAGGGCGTGTGGTAATATCTATCGGAATACATTACGTATCCGACTCAGTGTTCCAAACTTTGCAGTTTTAGAAGGCACCGATGCGATATTACCAATTGTCTTAATATTTTTGTGAAATTTTTACATGTTTTTTCAAATTTCTTATTAAATATTTATATTCAATAAGCTAACATGTGCTAAAACATGTAAAAATTTCACAAAAATATATTGATTTATTGTTATAATTGCTATGCGATTTAGCGAAGTCATGATAGCCTAGTGGTGGTGACCGTTGACTGGCAGTCAGAGGGGTTATGTGCACATTATAAATTAATTATCAGTTGCATCAAACAAAATGAAACCAACATCTCTCTCTTATATTTAAGAGCTAGGCTCTTGTCGGTGGAGCAATCGCCACCTCTCTTTATCCTCCGCTTGTCTTTTGACTTCCTGATACGTCATGACTCCTACTTTCTTCTTCACTTGATGAAAAAAAGTCTTTCTCGGCCGTCCTCTACCTCTTCACTTGATGCTTCATGATAATTTCTTTAAGACAGTATTAGAAGGTAAAATTGAAGGAAACCAGCATAGGTACCTGAGAGATTTTTCAATGGTGTGTAAAGCTATGTCAGAGGTCTACGGACGGTTTAAACTCTGACGCCAGGTGAACGTCAAAAAAAATTACCGTTTAGTCTACATTTGACAGATTCTACTTTTGACATCATAGTCTACTTTTGACAGATTCTACTAATGACAGATTCTACATCTGACAGATTCTACTTATGACAGATTCTATATATGACAGATACTACATTTGACAGATTCTACATTTGACAGATTCTACATTTGACAGATTCTACATTTGACAGATTCTACATTTGACAGATTCTACATTTGACAGATTCTATTTATGACAGATTTCTAGAGAAGTATGGGCGGCATTATAGATTGGAAAAAAAGACAGTTAATACTAATCACTATATTTATTACTTACCATCTTTAACCCATGGTGGTGGTTGTGACATGTAGGGTGGTACCCCAGCTGATGGGGGCGGGTTGTGGACGCCCGGGGGCATGACGTTAGGCATCACACCGTTCGGCATCATCCCCATTGGGCCAGGCATTGGCCCCATAGGCCCGTTCATGCCAACATTCTGTGGCCCAGACATTGCCATTCCACCACCTGAAAAACATAGTTATATTAATAACTAGCTTCCCGGCGCGACTTCGTACGCGTAATTATCCTACTTCAACGCCTATTCTACCCTACCCTATCTTACCTTATCCTACTCTACCCCTATCCTACCCCTTTTTCTCAATTTTTAAACCTTGCCTGGACTTTCACACATATTTCAAAACTAAAATTATCCAAATCGGTCAAGCCGTTCTCGAGACTAACAAACATAACATAACATAACTATGTATAATTTCTATAAAATCGAATTAAACATGATATATAAATCACGGTATTCCAATTTTAGAGTTGGTATTATCCACTCTATGTTACGTACTTCCTCGAAGTTTAGGTACATATGCACTGGGGCTCTACTCCGAAAATCGAACAACGATGTTTCGGATCGGAACGTAATAATGAGGACCATCAAATACAATCCTTACCACTAAAATGTCACTGTTTAATTGTACTTAGTGCTTTCATCTGTCGTTTCGTTACAAATTCATAAAAAAAAAACAATCTATTAGAAGGTAATTTAATGAACAAACATGCGATCCGACAATCAAAGCTTCGTTGTTAAAATTTCGGAGTAGGGCCCCTGGAATATCCGATCTCTCTCTCTACTTATAACATCCCTCTTTTTACATTGTAGGTTAAAAAATAATCATCACCATAGCTACCTTGCGCCACCATGGCTTCCATCTCCGCTTGGGAGACAACCTTGCAGTTAGGTCCATCTTGAGGTCTCGTCCAAGTAGTTTCCCGCGTACGGGAGTGATAGTAATATGGTTTCCCTTCATCAGATGTAGTTTCAACCCACAATTCTGGTGCCGGCTGTCAAAGAAAAAAATAATTTTTAAACGGTTTTACTTAGCTTGACCTTGACTCTAAGAGTCGTGATAGCCTAGTGGTGGTGACCGTTGACTGGCAAGTCAGAGGTCTCGGGTTCGAACCCAAGGCGCGCACCTCTGACTTTTCGTAAGTTATGTGCGTTTTATAAATTAATTATCACTCTCCGTGCCTCGGATAGCACGTTAAGCTGTTGGCCCCGGATGTCAATTGTAGATCTTTGACAGTCGTTACTGGTAGTCAGAAGCCCGAAATCTGACAACCAGTCTTACCAAGGGGTATCGTGTAACCCAGTATCTGGGTTGTGGAGGTCTGATAGGCAGTCGCTCCATGTAAAACACTGGTATTCAGCTGCATCCGGTAAGACTAGAAGCTGACCCCAACATAGTTGGGAAAAGGCTAGGCAGATGATACTTAGCTTGACCTGTTTATTATTTGGTTCAAATTTAGTAATCGATATTTCACCCCCTTCCTGTTGATAGATTGATTTGATATTTGGTATACAGCTTTAGTTTTGATGACAAAACCGTTTTACGTGAAAAAACGTTTTTTTTAGCTTGAGATGACATAGATTGATGTGTATCATCATGATCATCAGCCTGTATTAATCCACAGCTGAACATAGGCCTCTCTCAATGCGCTCACTGGATGTATTTGCCTATAATCGCCATGCTGGGCAAGCGGGTTGGCGATCACAGTAGCAGATGATTACTGCTGCTGCCCATCCTTCGGATCTTTCCCTTCTGAGATGTGTATGGGAGTTGTATACTAAATTATCAAACAACTTGAAATAATGTACAGTTGGCCAAAAAAGTGGTGTATCACCCTAAGGTTGAATGCCGCTTACAGGTTCATAGGTTATCAAGATTAGTTTCGCTTGCATATCGATGTGACACTTCTTTTGCCATCTTTTTAAATAGTTTTAATAGTTTTAAATTTAGAAACATTTAAATTTTCTTTGTAGTAATTAATGTCTTATCCTCTTATAATAAAGGTTAAAATGTCCTGCACTTATAAGTGACTTATGACGTATGAATACTTTTCAAGGTTATGTCATTATTTTGCATCTGTTTCAGTGATATATTTTTTTTTTTACCTGTCATTGGCGTAATTGTGGGCCTAAGGCTTTCACTCGCCATTCAAAAGAAGTGAAGTGAAGTGATATCTTATTAGTAGATATGAACCTTGTTGTCATTTTCGATTTATAGGATACTAAATCAAAACTGATACACCACTTTCTTGGCCGACCGTACATACGCCAGCACATACATACTACAATCTGTCAGATTTCTTTAACAGATTTTCAACATTATAACTACAGCATAATGTTCAAGGTTGATTGGGAAAATTTGACAGTTCCGGGTAGCTTGACCTGCTGGCGTCTGTACTTTAATAACAGCTTGGCAAAAAAGAGTCTGACGCGGAGACAGCTGGAACTAAAAATAAAAATCTTAAAAGCTACGAGGGGTGGCTGGAAAGTTACAGGGGGCCAAATCTGGACTAGGGTGGATTGTGACTACTTTCTTTTTAGAAATAAATAATTCAGCCTGTAACTGTCCCAATGTAGGGCAAAGGCCTCTTCTCATACAGAGAAGGATTGTGCATTAATCACCACGCTAGCTCACTGCGGGTTGGCGATTTCAGACTATTAAAGTCCAGGTTTCCTCACGATGTTTTCCTTCACCGTTAGTCAGTGGTGTCTTAGATTAACTAAGAAAGTACAAATATTTAATAAGAAATTTGAAAAACAACTGATACGGATGGGATTCGAACCCACGATCTTCGGCGTTCCGTGCCGAGCTAACATTGCTAAAACATGTAAAAATTTAACAAAAATATTAAGAAAGTACATACGACATTGAAAAAGTCACATTGGTACATGCCAAGTTCGAACTCACACCCACGCGCTTGCAAAGCGGGTCCGTAACCAATGTGCCACCACGACACTTTAGAAATTTGAAGAAAAACCTAAGTGGAAGGAGATTTTTGACCGATGAGGAAATGAAGGCCGCTGTGGATGACCATTTTGACGATCAATCTAAGAAATATTTTTTCGTCGGTTTCATGTCTATTATTTTATTTTTATTTATTTTTTTATTTATAGACTCACGCCTGTATTCCCCAGAGGGGGTAGGCAGAAGTGCAGTACACCCACGTTTCGCCGGCTATAAGTCCCATGTAATAGGGGGCGAGCCTATTGCCATTAACCGGGCACAATTCCAGACTCCGTGCTGCTACTGAGAATTTCCTAATGGAAAAACCCAATAACACTGCCCGACCCGGGGATCGAACCCAGGACCTCGTGCTCAGCAGTCGCGCTTGCTACCACTAGACTAACGAGGCAGTCTATTATTGATAAATGTAATAAGTGTATTACAGTTGCAGGAGACTATATTTAAAAATAAAAAGATATTAGCTTCCTATTTCTATTCTTTCTATATTAGGTAGATAACTTACATGAGTTGTGATAGCCTAGTGGTTGTGACCGTTGACTGGCAAGTCAGAGGTATCGGGTTCGAACCCAAGGCGCGCACCTCTGACTTTTCGTAAGTTATGTGCGTTTTATAAATTAATTACCACTCTCCGTGCCTCGGATAGCACGTTAAGCTGTTGGCCCTGCGCCTGATCTCTCTCCGATCGTGTCGGAAGGCCGTCCCATCGGACCATGAGAGTGAGGGAATAGAGAGTGCACCTGTGTTTGCGCACACACTTGTGCACTGTAATATCTCCTGCGTAGTCGGCTAATCTCCGTTGAGATTGGCCGCTGTGACCGAAATCGGTCAGGAGGATATTATTATTAGATAACTTTCCAGCCACCCCTCGTAAGTTTGTGAGTACTAAAATAACTTATTTAAACATTTGATTATATTTCATGACAAAAAATTAGTCATAGAAATATGTAAGTACCAAATAAGTTGTAATTTTGAATTGTAGTATGAGAAGTGCGCTAGTGGCGCCCCCAACTTTTCCAGACTCTTTTTTGCTAAACTTTTAAAACTATATTTAAAAAATATTCTGTAGAATTCTAGTCTGTATTTTTTTTTATATGGTACTAATAGTGTGGTAAAAGCCATGAAGTTATAGGTAAAAATGGAGGCTACACTTGGAACAACAGCTTGAGTCAAATACCCACGTATCTCTATCTTACTCTCTGTGGGCCGACCTCTCTTTTTAGTGTGGCCTGTAGTATTGCTATCTGAGAGAGACCTGCCCACAGAGAGCGAGATAGTGATACATAGGTTATGCTTCAAGTAGGTATTCGAAGTGTGGTCTCCATTTTTACCCGAATACAAAAAAAAAATATTCCGACAAATTGAGAACCTCCTCCTTTTTTTGAAGTCGGTTAAAAAAGGAGGGTTATGATTTTAGCAGTCAATGTTGTATGTATTTACCTATAACTTCACGGTAAAAACGTAGCAACAGGTAAATACTTCTCACTGAAACTGTGTTTGTATTTGCGTAGTTTGCGAACTCATACTAGGAGTACCATGTAACTGTCTTATAAACTACAATAATAAAAATCATGATTGGCACTTACACTCACCATATTCGGCGGCATGCCAGGAGGGCCATTAAACGGCGGCGGTTGTCCCATCATATTTGGAGGAGGGCCCATAGGCCCTCCAGGAGGCATCATGCCTGGCGGCGGGCCATATGGGGGAGGACCGCCCATCATCCCCGGCGGCGGCCCACCCATCATTCCCGGCGGAGGGGGACCCATAGGCCCCCAGTTGTTGTCAAAATTAGGGCCATTGTTCGGCCCAAAGCCTCGTGGGCCTCCGCGGCCTCTGAAGAAACCTCGACCACGCATTGGGGGACCGCCTGGACCGTAACCGCGACCTCTGAATCTCATAGGCGGCCCGTTCATCCAGCCAGGAGGAGGTCCACGGCCCCTACTTCTGTTCGAAATTAAATCGTGTCAAATATATTTGGGACATACCATGTTTCTAACTTAAATTTAAGGTTTTAAATATTATTTCGGGTCAATGCAACTTGACTGAAACGTCGAGGTTAGTTCAATAATGACTATTTTGAATTATCTGTGCGCGAATAGACTCGAAATAATATTTAAAACATGATTCCAATTCGCGAAAGTTTAAAAATTAAATTTAAGGTCTAATAGGTCACTAAGGTCCTTTATAACTGAAAAAACATAAAGAAATGTAACTTTTTTTATAAATTGTCTAAAGTAATTCAAATATTTCTTGTGTCGTTGCATAAAGTCGTCCTTCTTTACGAATTATGCGCATTGAGCAAACATAGATGCTGAACTTTGTGACGTATCCAAAAATTTAAAAGGACAACCATGGAGTTTCTTGCCAGATTCTTCTCCATGAGGGGTAGGCTGCCCTTGGAACTGGCAACACTCCTATAATAATATTAGAATTATGACTATTCATAAGTGCCTAAAATGGTCTACATGAATAAAAATATTTTGATTTTGATTTTAGCAGAGCCGAAATGAGGGATTTATGCAATCAAAAACAGTATTTTTTTAAAATTACTTTTAACAATTTATAAAACAAAAGCTTACACATTAAAAAAATATGTAAAGCAACTTAATGATCTAAAAATCTAGCTCCTGTAAAATATTAAAGTTACAACTTATGTACATGTAATGAATAATGAAAAATCCAAATCAAAATCGGTCCATTTGTCACAGCCACAGACACACAGACATGCAGACACAGATACATAGACAGTCAAACTTATAACACCCTTCTTTTTGCATTGGGGGTTTTAAAAATAAAGACACAAACACTTATCAAAGCGAGTTTGATATTGCTAATTGTGGAGCTTTCAAATTATGCTGGTTTTATTTTGGTTCTTTGGGACACTAATTGGGACGATAAATTGATGTAACCATAGAGTATTCAAGAAAATATAGAGTGATAACGTCAACCACATTGCCCTGTGCGGAGCGAAAGCAGGTCTCGCCATAGATATGTTAAAATGTAATTTTTTCAAATTAAGTTTTCATGACGTTTTTCAAAATTTTACTCAGCAGTTAACCATGGTATAAGCTAAAATGTAACTTTTTCGCTCGTGGAGCCTAGTTGAACCGCAGTCGATCGAGGTATGATCGCAAACGGAGCTCGTTTCGCGGCCGCGTTGTTCATACCCGTGCTCACGGTTCATACTTCTATAGGGTTGCTCTATATTTTCTTATATACTCTAAGGATGTAACCCATCAGGCTGACATAGTCATCTAGCATTGTAAAAAACATTGTGTTAACACTTTGACTGCCAGACAGCAGACACAATGCAAATTCTATTGTTTGTCGGACACCATGTGTCCGTCATGGCGTTTAAATTGTTAAACAGGATCGTAGACGCATACTGGAGCTTCTCGTATTATACATAGATCATCTATTCAGGTAATTACTTTATTTACTTGTCTTAGGTTGTTGAAAGGGATTGCCATGTTGCAATAAGACCTCCAAGTGTACGTACTCTGTAATATAATGTATTTTATGGTGTGCTATAAGGAGGATTACCGGGATAACCGGTGGATGCAAACGGCAAGCTGACGCTCATTGTGGCGTTCTTTGGAGGAGGCTTTTGTTCAACAGTGGACGTCTTCCGGCTGGTGATGATGATGAATAAAGAGGATTTGTATTTAAAGAAATAATAAGCACTGCCTCGTTGGTCTAGTGGTAGCAAGCGCGACTGCTGAGCACGAGGTCCTGGATTCGATCCCCGGGTCGGGCAAAGTGTTATTGGGTTTTTCCATTAAGAAATTCTCAGTAGCAGCACGGAGTCTGGAATTGTGCCCGGTTAATGGCAATAGGCTCGCCCCCTATTACATGGGACTTAAAACATAGCCGGCGAAACGTGGGTGTACTGCACCTCTGCCTACCCCTTCTGGGGAATACAGGCGTGAGTCTATAAATATAAAATAAATAAAAGATTCATTTGTTATGAATGATAAGCACTATCACTTACCGAGAATATTTACCACATTACTATAATTAGATATAGAATTTTTATAATTACGTTTGTGAGTTACAAAATTATTAACTGTCTTATAATGTTTTTTTTTACATTCTGCTTAAGTTGGCTAAATTTAAAATTGACTATACATTAATTTGAATTGACATTCAAAATTAAACAAATTTAATACAGGCAATATTATTTCGCATTGACATTAGCGTTAAGCAGTGATAGCCTAGTTGTATGACCGTTGGACTGCCAAGTCAAACGTCGTAGATTGAAAACCCAGGCATACATCTCTGACTTTACGGAATGTGCGTTTTAGAAATACTCGTAACGTCCTAAAATGGATAAGGATAACATTGTGAGGAAACCAGCACACCAGAGAGATAATTCAATAGTGTGTAAAGCTATGCCAGAGGCCTACAGGCAGTTTAAATTCCGACACCAGGGGTGCGAGCATGGATCTTTTTGTTGACTTTTTATTAAACGTTAATCAATTCTTAACGTCAAGTTTGACATGAAGTTCGAGTTGCGCCCGCGCTATCGTCGCGAACGGTTATGTTCAGTTGACTATATTGTTTGCGTGCGTAATATAATCGTGTTGGAGACTTTTTGGATAGTAAAAATAAGTTTATATAAAAAACTTCAATGTTTATGATGTAATATTAGTTGTGTGTAGTGAATAACAACTGTGCAAATTTAACTAATTCAAGTTGATCTTTTTTTTTTATCTACCCACAATAGTTTTCTGTGACTTTGAATTTGGATTGAGTTTTCAAAATGGATAGTGAGAGTGAGGAAGAGGATCAGTCTGATACGGTGTCCATGACGCGGGCTGAAATCAATCATATAATTCTGGGATCGGATATGGAAGGAGAGAATTTCATCAATAAGAACGAGATGGCTGAGGGTAGAAAAAGGCCACCGTCTGGGGTTGCAGATGATTTTACAATTGTGGAAAAGAAGAAAAAGAAGACCAATTCGAATCCCCCCCCTTCTACAAACACAGAATTTTTTGAGATAGCGGTCTCGTCAAAAGATATACTGCCTAAACAATTGAGTATGGCAAAACTATTGAATAATGCCGGTATCCAGGGAATTTTAAAGGTTACATATAAAAACCCTTATAAAATTATAATACAGTTCAATACATATAATAATTCACAAGCTGTACTAGACTGTCCAATAATTAAAGAAAAAGGCTGGATATGTCGGAGAACAAGTGACATGACATACTCATATGGGTTGGTAAGAGACATAGATATGGATATTGAAGAGAAGAGTATAAAAGACATCTTAGAAAGCAATATAGAAATTATTAATGTCAAGAGGTTACAGAAAAAGGATAAAGATGGTAAATGGGTAAGCAGTGAAACTTTACGTATTTGTTTTAAAAGTCCCACCTCACCACCATATGTGGTAGCATATGGCTGCAGGATGAAGGTGGAACAATACATTTTTCCAGTGACACAATGCTCTAAGTGTTGGAGATATGGCCATATTCGCTTCTATTGTCCAAAAAAATCACAAGTATGTCCAAAATGTGCAGATTTTCATGAGAACTGTGAAACAAATATATATAAGTGTGTCAATTGTAAAGGAAACCATATGTCTATTGTTAAAAGCTTATGTCCAGCCTTTAAGAGAGAGAAAGAAATAAGGGAGGTGATGTCCAGAAATAGTTGTAGCTATAAGACAGCATGGAGCGAAATTTGTAAGGACAAAAGCAGTGATGAAATAATGTTTACCCATGATAAGTATGATGAAAATTTCCCAGATACACTAACTACAGATACAGAGCACGTCATACCATTGACAGGCGCAACATCTTCCAAGGGAGGATATGCAGAAATAGCAAGAAATACTAACAACAAAATAAATCAACAAAAGAAGGACAGCTTGGAATGTGATCGTGAAAATAGGGACTACTGCAACGGCAAGAAGGTTAGCAAAAACAAGCAAGAAAATTCTAACAAAAATAAATCTTTCAGCTGGATTCCATTATTCCAATGTGAAGACAGTCAAGATGAGGGAGAAGAAAATACACCTAAAAAGAAAAGTTTTGAGTTTAAACGTTTTATATTTAAAATGAAGGAGATTTATTATTCTGAAGTGAAAATTATTGAAAAAGTGTGGTGGTTTGTAACTTACTTACTGGAGGAGCTGTACTTAATTTGGAATAATAAGATGAATACAAATGTAATATGGGAGTTACTGGGTGCAGGTGGAAATAAAAATGGATAATTACTCTGAAAATACCATTTTTACTGTGCTGCAATGGAACGCGAATAGCCTTAAACAAAAAATAAAAACATTGGAAGCATTACTCTGGCAAGAAAAAGCACATGTGGCTCTGATAAGTGAGACATGGCTGGAAGAACAAGACAAGATTAGAATCAGTAACTATAATATTATACGAGCAGATAGAGAAGATGGCTATGGTGGAGTATGCATAATATATCATAAATCAATTAAAATCATCCAGAGAGAACATAGAATTACCAATACAAACATAGAAATCATTATAGTTGATGTTTTAAACGTTCCAGGCATAAACAAAATTATGTACATATATTGCCCACCAACAACAAATACAAGCCAATCCGATTGGAATCAAATTTTTAGTCTTGGCGGCACAGGGAGTATAGTGGCGGGAGACTTCAATGCCCATCACCCATTATGGTGCAATAAGAGAGATACACGAGGGGAAAATGTCTATAAAGCTATGTTTGACAACAATTATGTATGTTTAAATAGTGGACAGGCTACAAGAATAAAAATGG
The DNA here is from genome assembly GCA_936450705.2 of Protodeltote pygarga. NCBI lineage: Eukaryota > Metazoa > Arthropoda > Insecta > Lepidoptera > Noctuidae > Protodeltote > Protodeltote pygarga. The sequence continues at coordinate 5,405,726 of OW388277.2, forward strand.
TTAACGATTCTTTACAGCTAACCTCCCCGGACATTACATTTGTCACTACAGATATTGCTATTAAATCTACATGGTGTCCTACAAATGAATCTTTGGGCAGTGACCATGTGATTATTAAAGCTACCTTTGGATACGGCAGGCACAACCTACAAACGAAAAAGAGAAACTACAAAAAAGCTAAATGGAAGAAATTCCGAGAGAAATGTGATGACGCCTTTTTAGACATTCCAGTTTATAATGATGTGCAAAGCAATTATAATCTCTTTGAAAGCAAGTTAGAATCTATAGCCGAAGATACAATACCATGGATCAGAATATGCCAGAGCCCAAACAATAAATTCATTCCTAAACCTTACTGGAACTCAACAATATCTCAAGCAGTAGCAGAACGAAGGCTAGCACTAGCTAAACTACGACGCAACCCTACCCCAGACAATTATAAAAACTATAAAAAAAAGATAGATTGCGCCTAAAAACTAATTATGACTGCACGAAATAAGAGCTGGACAGAGTTTTGTTCAAGCATTGAATCTGAGACCTCAGCGACAAATATGTGGAGAAAAATGAGGTGGATGAAAGGAGTGAAAACGAATTATACCACGTTGGACCCGGTAAAAGTGAAAGAACTTCTGTACACTTTGACACCAGATACTGTCGCAGAAGCACCGCCAGATTTCTTTGAAAATGAAAGCGACATATTGGGTCAAAATATCTCACTTGTGGAGATGGAAAATTGTCTTAAGCATAAAGACACATCTCCTGGATCTGACAACATCTCATACTCTATGGTTTATAATCTTTCCAAGCCTGGAAAAAAGTTTCTTTTATTTATATTTAACCAAATTTTACAAAGCGGTGTAGTTCCAAGTCAATGGAAATTCATCAAGATAATTGCCATCCCAAAACCAGGAAGGGACCCTAGTCTACCATCCTCCATTCGACCTATTTCCTTAATGTCTTGCATATGTAAAACCTTTCACAATATAATTTGTAAAAGATTAGAATGGTATGTTGAGCATAAAAAAATGTTATCAACATCCACAATAGGCTTTAGAAAAAATAATTCAGCATTAGATAATCTTACAAGACTTGTCACAACTGTCCAAATAGGTTTTTCAAAAAATATACCAACGGCTGCATGTTTTCTTGATATCGACAGTGCTTATAATAATGTAAACATTACTGCTATGATTAAGACATTGCAAAACATTGGTATAAAATGTAAAATTAATCGATACTTATGGAACTTTTTGTCAGACAGAAGATGCCAAATATTATTAGATTCTCAAGAATTGCTAACAAGACATACAAATAAGGGCTTAGCCCAGGGAGACCCTCTCTCTCCTTTGCTTTTTAATATTGTCACTATGGATATCTGTAAAACAATTAATGATGTTATTGTGTCACAGTATGCCGATGATTTTGTGATGTATAAAAGTATAGGTAGAGGAAATATTGAATATGTTATTAATGACTTTAAAAATTCATTACGAACTCTGACAGCGTTACTAAACAATATCGGCCTTTATTTGTCCGAATCTAAGTGTAGTGTGTGTATTTTTAATAGGTCAAGGAAAATAATTAGTATGTCTTTAGAAATCAACGGGGTAGAAATGAATTTAAAAGATAAAATTAAATATTTGGGTTTATGGCTAGACAGAAAGTTAATGTGGGGTGCTCATATTAATGAGACATGTGAGAAAGTATATAAATACTTAAATATTTTAAAAACATTAGCAGGTAAATCTTGGGGAATCCATCCTACCCACCTTCGCAGACTCTATATTTCATTAATAAGAAGTAGACTAGACTATGGTAGCTTTTTGTATGGAAGTTGTGCTAAAACCCATATTAATAAATTAAAACTGTTGCAAAACAGAGCTCTGAGAATTTGTGGGGGCTTCATACGAAGCACTCCCATTCATGTAATGGAGAGTGAACTTTGTGTGCAACCCCTAGAAATAAGAAGATTTTGGTTAGGATGTAGATACTGGTTGAAAAATGCTTCTATAGCAGATAGTTTGACGATAAAGCTAATTGAAGAACTCGCTTCGTCGGGTAGCTACTGGAGAAGTAATAATACTCCCATATTGATGGAAATACACGAGCTCCTAAGTAATAAAGAAATATATAAAAGCACATTATTGGAAATGTTTTCGATGGAAGTTTGGGTGTCGAGTTTAGATATTAGATCTGTTATACATTTTAATTTGGATAGTCTGAATGTGCCTAAACGAAAAACTAATGCACAGGAGCTTCGGCGAAGGGTGGTGGACGAGGTTCGACACAAATACCACGATAGTTATAAATTGTTTACTGATGGATCCAAAGGTTCAACCGGCGTTGGGGCTGCATTCTTTGACCCACAGGCTGACCTCCAAATGAAACTGAAATTAAACGCAGCGGTGTGCGTAATGAGAGCAGAATTAACAGCTATTGTAGAAGCGCTTTCATATGCAAGATCTATATCTGCACATAAGGTGGTCATCCTGTCGGATTCGAGGAGTGCATTGCAACATATGGCTCGGTGTGTCTCGGGCTCCCGAGGTATGCCGATGGCGTATGAAGCACTCAAAATTATCTGTACGCTCCAGTACTGTGGTGTTCGTGTCGATCTTCAATGGATTCCCTCTCATATTGGAATTTCTGAAAACGAGATAGTTGATAGCCTGGCCAAAATCGCAGCCTCAGATGGCGTACAAGTGGTGTCTTCTCCTTTAGCTAGCGAGCTTCTGTCAGTAGCTAGAGAAATGTGCAAAGAAAGGTGGGACTTGTCATTTCAGCAAAGTTCATCCACAAAAGGTATCTGGTATCGCTCCATTCAGAATACACCACCTGCTACACCATGGTTTGATCGTGTAAGCCTATGTAGAGAAATGCTTGTAACCGCATTTAGATTGCGGTCTGGTCATGTCCCATTAAATAAATTTTACCATCTAGTGGGTGTGAGATCTTCCCCGATGTGCGATTTTTGTCAAAAACTAGAAGACTTTATACACTTGTTGGTGGAATGTGACCAATATCGCAGTCTTAGATGCCGCATAATGCCCAACCTGAATTTGTGTAATGGAGAGTTGAATGTGATCTTGGCGAGGCCGGATTCACGAGCTTGTAGACGGATCCTTGAGTTTGTAAGAGTGTGTATGAATGAGAGGAGAATTAATGAAAGGTGAAGTAAGTCGGAGTTATGATATTGTTAAATTTATATTAAAATACATATAATTAGACTGTCTTCCATGGGGCTGGCATAGCCACCTAGAGTGGCTGAAGCCCTGATAAAATTAAATAGATTAAAAAAAAAAAACATGAAGTTCATTGTATCAAAATTGACGTTTAATGTTGATATATTTTCGATGAGAATTCGATAAAAAGATCCATGCTCGTGCTACTAATTGTTCATCAACCATACAATAGAGAAGAGTGACTGTTACATAGCTTCACCCGACTCTGGATTAGGAACCATTTGAGGCCTAGACTTATGGGTCCAAGTTTTTATTTTTTATTATAAAATCGCTCAGAGACTAGTCAATATGGTTAGTTGATTCTTTAGCTCAAATAATCAGTGTTGAAATGCAATAAATTACATCTGTACAGCATTGTTTTCTAATTGCAAAGTTAGTTAATTATTAAAACATAGAGATTGTTGAATATAGAAGGGAATTATGATAACATAACGGGGCTACAAATAGCTTAGTGGCAGAGGGGCTGGAGGCTTAACCCAGTATACTGCAGTTTCAAATCCCACTCGTAATGTTTTTTTTTCTACAATTTGTAAAAATAATCTCGGAGTACTGCTACTGAGAATTTTTAAATAAAAAATCTCAATAATACTGTCTGACCCTAGGATGGTACTCAAGACCATGTGCATACCAAATATGCTAAGACCGCCAGGAAGCATTCCACTCCATAGCTCAATCAATCAGCAAGTAATGTATCCGAGAGCTATCAGGTGCATATTGTATCAGTAAAATAACTAATCAACGGGAAAATACACTGTTTTCTACTTCTATTTTACAGTATTCCCACCATCACGCAGAATACGCGCTAAGACGTGGACCTGCGGAAAACAGCCCGCCATACCAATACCAATACCAATTCTATTTTACAGATAGGTGTCTCATTTACAGGGTATAGACCAAAAGACGAGAGATGTGAGAGTGAATATATTGATTGCAGACAACTGCTACTGCGAGCGAGCTTGTAGTCGTACTCGTCAATCCCTTTCGTTCGGATGGTCTGTACCCGGCATTTGACTAATTTAGACATTATAGATTAGACAAATAGCATGCATTTTTCACAACAGCAAAATTGGTTTTGTTTTCAGCTTGGTATCAAGAAATTGATAAGTACTAAGAGGTATTCAGGCAATTTGAATTTTATAGCTATAAATAGTACCGCTTGGGTCGCACATGCATGTAACATTATATTAATTGTAATAAAACGCCAGCATAATTGATTGAAAACACAATTTTACAATCTCAAGGACTTTTAGCAAAATATGTAAATTAACACATGTCTTCTGATTCAAGATCGCAAATAAACTTTTGTAATATTAATATACGGTTATTTTAATCGAGAATAATCTTAAAATACAAAGATATTGCAGTAATTATGTCCAAAAATGTATGTTAGACACGGAAAAAAATATGGCAGAAAGTCGGAAAATTTTACCTGAAATTCCCGCGTCCACGACCACTTCTGAAGTTGTTGCCACCTTCTTCGTCGTCGTAACTATCATCGTAGCCTACTACATCGCCAAATTCTTTAGCAACGTCCACCAAATTCTCACTGATATCACTGTTGCGATTCACTGCTTCACTAACAGCAACGTCCTGAGGGTCAATATATTCTTCTTCCATTTTATGCAAAATCACTACTATTTAGCGAAAAACTTAGTCCACATAATCAATCAGCTTATTTTAATGAAGTTAAAACGCATTTCATACGGTATTTATTGAATCAACAATGTCCGAATTCTAAGATGGCTGCCCTCGCGGCGGGGCAATGGATGGCTTGTTCTTCTAGTGCTTGACACACAATACAACCATAGACAACATACACTCCCCAGTTACCAACTCCGTTGAATCAATATCGATTTTGACTCGTGATATTAATAGAATGAACCGAGTATTTAGTTAATGTGCTGCAATATGAAGAAGCAATCACACTACTGAAACTACGAATGAATCATTTGATAGAAAACCTTCAACACATATAATTATTCATTTACAATACATAAAAATACATTTTTAAATAATATATAAAACATAAAAATATACATTTAAAAATATAAAATATAGTAACCCACCGGTATCGGGTCCAAGCTACTGGTGGTCAGGGCTCTAGAGAGAGGATCCTCCTGACTATGCGTGCCGTGTCCAGGAGTACCGCCCTCTGCATCAAGCCCTTGATCCAGCCATTTATCGAGAGCCTCCTATGGCAACAACACATATTATTTTTACCAGTCTACCATTTACCAAAATTGAAATAAAACTTATAATTATTTATAAAAAAAACTTTATTTTTCCATAGAATCAGGAACAAAGTCCAAGCACCCAGCGCGGGGCGGTGGTCAGGGCTCCAGAGAGAGGAATCTTCTGTGAACCACCTTCTGTATCAAGCCTCTGATCCAACAATCTTACGCGAGCTTCTTTAAATGTTAATCTAGATTCATGGTTAATCCATGGACTGTAACTTCTATTGGCTCAATAACAGACATTTTAAAAACCCGATATGGGGGCTTCCAATAAATTACGTGTGGTGATTTTAGCGATTTCTCAAATTTTTTGTAAGATGTCGTAAGTTTTACTCACTCTTTATCTAAATGCGTATTTTTTGTATTTTTACGGGCATGATTCAGTGAAAGCATTTATTAAACATTGAAGCATATTCTTAAACCGCTGCATAACAGCGCAACGGGAAACTGGGGTAGTACTTACACACGGCTACACAATGAGCTGTACTAAACCAGTATAAACTGACCTCGCATTGTACAGACTCTTCGTACAATAAGATGTCAGCTTATAATCACCACCAGAAGTTCGCAGAGCGGTGGCAAGCTCTACCGAAAGAGCCAAAATGGCTTCAGAGACTCGACACCCTATGCACAGTAACACCCTAGTAACGCAAAGGCTGAAAAGCCGAAAGAGTTTCTTAAAGTGTGTTACCCCACTTACTGGCGAGGGGTCTAAGGAACGGCTAAGGCTGTGGCGAGACAGTGCATCCCTACCAAATCCATTCATTCCACCTGCTGAAAATCTTCCACCTGGACATGAGCTGCCATGGCTGACCTGGAAGTCTTTAAATAGACTCCGGACCCAGGTTGGCCGAAGCAAAGAAAACCTGCTCAGGTGGAGGTTTATTGATGACTCTGCCCTAGAGTGCAAATGTGGTGCTGTCCCACAAACGATGGGGCACTTAATATCGTGCCCTGCATGCCCTGTCGTTTGTTCATTACAGGAACTGATGGACGCTACTGAAGGCGCCAATCTCGTAGCCCAGTTCTGGGCTGACACAATTTAGATTGCCATCGACACGATAAGAAGAAGAAGCTTATAATGTAAATGTTATAGCTTGATGTGTAGCCGTGTGTTCTCCCAAAATCAAACGTCGGTGTTTCGGATTAATGACTAGTGGTTGCGAAAACGAACTAGGTATTTCTAATAACGTTTTATGTTCTGCAACGATGGAACCGTTTTTCATACTAGATCCAAACAGTCTGCCTTGCACAAACCAGTCTTCGACTTACTTAAAGCGTCGTCATTATCATCATCATTATCAGTCTGTATAAGTCCCCTGCTGAACATAGGCCTCTCCTTAATGCGCGCCACTATTGTGCGCTAATTAGAGGTAGGTATTTGCCCATAATCACCACGCTGGACAAGCGGGTTGACGATGGCAGTAGAAGATGATTACTGTAACACAGAACGATGTTGCTGCCTATCCTCCGGATCTTTTCACCTTAGTCGCTTTTTACGACATCGACACCTGCGGGACGAGTAGGGGTGGTTGTATTTTTAGGCCGGGAACCGCACTAAAAGCTTGGCAAAAAAGAGCCTGAGGTGACAGCTGGAACTAAAAATAAAAATCTTAAAAAGTAGGTTTGTGAATACTAAAATAACTTTAAGTGATTCATTTGATTATAATTGATGTCAAAAAAGTCGTCATAGAAATATAGTACCAAATAACTTGTAATTTTAAATTAGGTATAGTACGAGAAGTGCGCCAGTGGCGTCCTCAATTTTGCTGACTCTTTTTTGCCAAACTGTAAAGCGTGCGGCAAGAGAATTACTTCAAGCGTAAGAAAATAAAGTCGGGAACGCTTTGATTCAACTATCACTCTCGTCGCGTCGCCGACAATGAAGAAAACGAAGGACGGAGCGACGTCTTCGTTCCGCATTCGTTTATATATCACTAAACAGTTCTTAGAAAGATTTTCCTACAATGAAAACTGAATTTACGAGTACACTTGCTGTCGCGACAAAGAAAACGAAAACCAACTGCAACTATTTCACTTGACGAAAATGAAATTCTGTTCCGACGACGAGACGGCTAAAAATAAACTTATCGAATTAAGTTTCTTCTTTTAAGCCATCTTCAGTTGCAACGACGACCATTTGAAGAAACTATTTTCATCGTCAGAAAATGGTTGCGTTTCGTTCGTCATCAATTCGACAATGACCCACCACTATTAATAACGAACACTATCAAATGCAAAATCTTACCACTCTATTATTGATTTTTAGCGCGCCAAAATGGCGGCGTTTAAATCGCCTGAATCCGATTGCAGTTTTCATTATTTTTTTCTAGACATCTTTTTATTTGAATGTCTACGTTAACACATAACCGTAAAAAAATATAACATAAAATATTATTAATATGTCTAGAAAAAATAATGGCAACTGCAATCCTTGGAACAAGTACAAAGGCAAAAAAAAATCCTCCATGCTGCAATAAGATAAAGGCGATTCAAACGCCGCCATTTTGGCGCGCTTCGTCTGTGACGTCAGCTACTTCAACAGTAATCGAGTTTGTTTGTTGATTTAGAAGAAGTAAGAAGTTTAACTTATTTTATCATGCAAAACGACAGGAAAACATTTTTTTTAAGAACTGTGTTGTTCATATGTCCAAAAATATACTATTATTAAGCTACAATAGTATTTTTGAACTACTACACCTGAATAATGTTATTCTTATTTCCCATAATTCGCGAGATAAAATCACGATCACGTTATAATTCAAGAACAACCACAAATAATAATAATCTGTGCAACCACTACACTAAACTTGTTGACATTGTTGTTGCGGATGATGACATCACGTTTTGTTTCAACCAATAGCATTGCGTTTTGATAATAACCCTCGCTTATATTTTATCCCTTTTTAATAATTAAATTTCATCTTGAAAATTGGATAAATTTAAAATAAAAGTACATGAGTGTTATTCTATAGCACTTAAGGACCTATTTTGGAAACACATACTTATTTCCTATTTCTGTCTGTCGTTTCGTTTAGTTTCAAATTCATAAAAAACCTATCGATTTCTATTGTATCAATACAGCAATTAAGCGATGACTGAAACGCATACTGAAACGCGTCCATGTATTTTAGCCGATTTCAAAAAAGAAGGTTCTCAATTCAATGCATATTTTTTTTACACATAATAGCGTAAGCGTCATTTTCAAGGAATAGGCTGTAAACTTCGGGAAAACGGAACTCCTCATAGGATTACAGCAGAATTGTTGTAAGTACTGATAGCCAGGTAGTGATAAGACTTGGTACGACCGTCGACTGAGAAGTCAGTGGTCTCGAGTTCGATCCCAAGGCGCGCACCTCTGACTTTTCGTAAGTTATGTGCGATTATAAATTAATTATCAGTTGCTAAAACGATGAGGGAAAACATCGTGATGAAACCAGACACACCTGAGAGACTTTTCAAGGGTGTGTAAAGCCATGTCAGAAACTCTGACACCAGGTTGTTCATCAATCATTCGAGTAACAAGACAGTAACATTGTTGCTTTGTTTACATGTTGTAGTCGATAACTATGGCTATTATACTAACAAATAAAAATAATACTTAAATAAAAAAAATTTTTTTTTACTTAAAACGGTTTTGTCATCAAAACTAAAGCTGTGTACCAAAATATCAGATCAATCTGTCAACAGGAAAGGGGTGAAATATCGATTACTCAAAATTTGAATCAAATAATAAACAGGTCAAGCTAAATAAAAGTGATTAAAAAATGGAGGGGCGGGGAGGGGTCAATCTTAAGCACCAAAAATCGTAATTTTTTTTTTTAGTAAAATAAAAAATAAGTACCTAAGTATAGCTAATATATTTATCAGAGAAAGAACAGCGCTAGACCGGTCGTTGTGGTAATCTTTGTTAGGCCTATATTCATCAGTGGGCGTCTCATGGCGAAAATGATTTGGGTTTTGGTGGGGTCGGCATTTTTCTATTTTTGCCCAGCCTCGAAAAAATTCAAGATGGCTGCCTCCAAGAACGCAACGTAAAAACGGTTTCTATCTAAAAACCTACAAATTTTCTATTCACGTATGAGTTGTGTATAAGATTTTTGGTAATGCTGGTGTTTTACAAATAACTCTGTATAAAAATGAATCACTTTTTCCTTTGGTCACATTGATATACAAAAAACCTCTTATGAAAAAAAATAGGGTAAGGTAGGGTAGGGGTAGAGTAGGGTAGGGTAGGGATAGAGTAGGGTACGGTAGGGGTAGAATAGGGTAGGGGTAGGAGTAGAGTAGGGTAGGGATAGGAGTAGAGTAGGGTAGGGGTAGAGTACGGTAGGGGTAGGGTACGGGTAGAGTAGGGTAGGGGTAGAGTAGGGTAGGGGTAGAGTAGGGTAGGGGTAGAGTAGGGTAGGGGTAGAGTAGGGTAGGGGTAGAGTAGGGTAGGGGTAGAGTAGGGTAGGGGTAGAGTAGGGTAGGGGTAGAGTAGGGTAGGGGTAGAGTAGGGTAGGGGTAGAGTAGGGTAGGGGTAGAGTAGGGTGGGGGTAGAGTAGGGTGGGGGTAGAGTAGGGTGGGGGTAGAGTAGGGTGGGGGTAGAGTAGGGTAGGGGTAGAGTAGGGTAGGGGTAGAGTAGGGTAGGGGTAGAGTAGGGTAGGGGTAGAGTAGGGTAGGGATTGGATAGGGTAGAGTACGGTAGGGGTAGATTATGTGTTGAAGTAGGATAATCACGCGTAAGAAGTCGCGTGGGACAGCTAGTACCTAATTTTATAAATTGTTGGAACTGACAGATTGTATCGATAGAAGTTTTAAAGTTTGATTGTAACTAAAAGGCTAGTCTTGAATTTATATTTTATTAAACCTTCCCTGGACTTTCACACATATTTCAAAACCAAAATTATCCAAATCGGTCTAGCCGTTCTTGAGTTTTAGCGCGACTAACGAACAGCAATTCATTTTTATAGCATATCTAATAAGATAATGTCGTGGGTGTGGGATCCGCTTGGGAAGCATGCGCCTACTTTCTGCGGAATATTGCGTAACGACGACACTCCTAAGCGAACGTCGCGGTACTTGCAGAGTTCCATATCAAATGCGTAGCGTATCGTTGCGCATGTTTGTGTGAATATTCCGTTTTCGAGCGTACGTAGTTTCCTTACTGTATGTAGGTATAAACTGTGTCAATGAAAAGGTGGATCTTAAAACTCTGGAAGTAAGTTGAATATTATTTAAAAATGGCAGAGCTCTAGCCTTCTTATTACCCAACATAACTAGCGTGTAACACACACTAATAGCACAGTATAATAATCATACAGTATGGTATCTATAAAGGTCGTAGGAAGCTGCTGGATGCAGGTTGCTTCCAACCGGCCGATCTGGAAGTCATTGGGGGAGGCCTATGTTCAGCAGTGGACGTCTTATGGCTGAAATGATGATGACGGTAACTACGTACAAACGCTTGACACACTCACACAAACATGCGCAACGACGCGTCCTTGATACTGCGAGTACCGCGACGTTCGCTTAGGAGTCTCGTCGTTACGCAATATTACGCATGTTTGTGTAAGTGTGCCGTTTCGAGCGTTTGTACGTAGTTACCATACTGTATGATTATTATATTTTGTGCTAATAGCGACCTAGTTTTATTGTTAGTAAAGTACATTTTTTTGTGCGATGTTAATTTAGTTCAAATTCAATTTTTTTTCAAATTCAAATGTCTTTATTGCGTATAGTGTTCCTATTAATTCAGTGTTTGTGTGTGTCATCAACGGTGAATAAAATAAAAGTATTGTTTCCATATTTTTTTCGTTCACTAACTTGATTGTGTTTCATAAAAGAAAATACATAATTAGCTTAGGTATTTTTATTTAAGACTAGCATTTAAAGGACAAAAGGTCTTTTAAAATTACAGTGAGAAAAAATATACAATCAAATTGCTCACATTTTTAGTAGAGAAACATGTTTTACTTATTTCAGACCTTTTTTCGTAATTTTACAACGGTTCTTGCAAAAAAAAATTACGTAACATTTACGAGGCCCCCCTCACTTACGCGAGATTGGGTGGTTAGGTTCGACCTTCCCCTCCGCCCCCCTACTCGCCTCGCATAATTATTGGACGCCCCTAAACATCGCAAGCGGATGTATGCGTGTAAGAACATTTAAATGCGCGATGATACCTGCACAGACACACAATCAATAGCGCGTGTTGAATCTACCTACACTATACATCAACACTACAAAAATAATAAAACAAAAGTGATGTTACAATTTTTTTTTTATTTAGTTACACTATTACAAGTATGAAGATTAAATCCTATATCGATTAGGAAATTCATTAACATTGTCTCAGATACTTGGGAGGGAATAAGCATTAAATGGGAAACGGGAGATGTTACTAGTTGGTAGGGGGCCACGGATTCTTCGAACCAACGCCAAAACCCAAATTGGATTTGTCCATTTCTGAACTTTTAGGTGGTGTCGAATGTAAATAGGTTAAACAATTTGGAACACTCGAGACATTATCCGCTACGGGGACGTAGTATTCTACCTTGTCATTATGGGAATTGTATGGAGGCAAGGAAGAGGCGGTAAAGTCACACCTCTCAATATCGGGTTGGGTAACAGGTGCAGCGCTCTTGGATTTCGGCACGGTCAACTCTGACCACTCAGGTAGAGGGGGCTTCAACCTTGCGGTTTTGCCATTTGGAGTACTGAAAACAGCAGTACTTGCTGATGACATGTAGCAAGTAAGAATCGTGTTCACGACAGGAATCGTTCGAGAATGCAAGGGCTTAGTTTTGTTGAACGGGTGTTTGCGAATCAGCTTAGGGTTAATGCCACCCGGCCGAGTTGAAAGTAAGGAGGGTGGTGGAGTGTTAGTGCATCTTGGCTCGGGACCAGAACATTGATTTTCCTCTGTGTTCTCAGGAACCGCGCGCGCGGCCCTGCATATGGGACAGAAGCATAGGCCTTCATTACCGCTACACTGTCCGCACTGAGCGCTAAACTGAGGGCCGCACTGGGGTCCGTATTGTTGACCGCACTGAGGACCACATTGAGTTCCGCCCTGGGGACCGCACTGGGGACCGCACTGGGGACCGCACTGGGGACCGCACTGGGGACCACATTGGGGACCACACTGGGGACCACACTGGGGACCACACTGGGGAGCCAACTGAGGTACACACTGAGAGACGCACGAAGGCCCGTATGAGGGGGGCTGCTGCCGTTGATGAGGATTTTTCTCATTTGCAGAGGTATACACAGGAATACACCTAGGTGGACAAGGTGGAGTTGTTGCATTTGGCGATGAAGGAGTACTACCAGGAGCAGGAGCCGCCACAGGTACTGGAGGACAAGGGCAATTGACGACAGGACCCGACCATGGTCCTCCACAGACGCTGCAGCACGAGCTGCAGCCAACGGGAAGACAAGTTCCGCCTGGGCCGATGCCACAAGGGCCTACATTGCAGCAAGGGCCTCCGCCACAAGCGCCAATACATGTCCCTTGGGGACAACGGTAACAGCAGCAACCAGGTCCGACGTTACAGGTGCTACAGGTATTGCAACCACCAAATCCACAGTTTGAACATCCTACTCCAGGGAAGCAAGGACCGCAAGGTCCAAAGGGGCCTGCAGGGCCACAAGGACCACAGGGACCGTAAGGGCCACCAGTACTAGGTCCTCCAACTGGAACACAGGAAGGGCCACAGCAGGGGCCACAAGGCCCACAGCAGGGGCCACAAGAACCACAGCAGGGGCCACAAGAGCCACAGCAGGGGCCGCAGGGACCACAGGGACCACAAGGGCCACACGGGCCACACGGGCCACAGGGGCCACAGCAGGGGCCACACACACCGCAAGGACCGCATGGAAAGTTGGGAGTGCTAGAAACGTTGGAAGTGTTGGAAGTACTGGGACATTTGGGCTTATTGGGTCCACTACTTGGCTGACTACTAGCCTTACCAGGCCCAGTGCAAGGGCCACAAGACAATAAACAACACATGTTAGCTGGTATACCAAGTTTGCTTAAGTTTAATGAAGACGACTCACATAGGGGGGCCGTGGCGTTACGTGCGCCGTTCTCTTTGGTGTCTATAGAAGGAACCATTCCACATGCGTTTAATACGCCACAGACACAGCCAGGATTGCAAGGACCGCAGGGGCCGCCAGGGCAAGGGCAACAGGGGCCGCATGGGCCACCTGGAGACACTGGGCCACCTGGACAGCACGTGCCAGTCACGTGGTAAGGCCCACAGAACCAGAACCCGTAGGGGTAGTAGTAATATCCGGTCATATACTGGACGCACTTTGGCGGCGTGTTGCACGGCCCGGGCAAGCAGCAGTTGCAGCACCCAGGGCCGCAGGTGGGGCAGCACGACGGGCAGGCGGGACACCCACAAACATTGCACAGCTGCTGTGCCATCTGCGAGGCACCAGTAAGCGATAATTCATTGATAGGGCATATTAATGGGTCTCCGAGCCCCGTCGAAGGGGATGGTATTGTGCCATTTTGTGATGTTCTAAAGCAGGAAGCCGGACGATCGTGAACTTGTTCTTCGTCGTGAAATATAGCAGACTGAGTCCTCGGGATGTATTGGTATGGGATAGTCTCCGGTTGACTGCGGGTCCCAAAGCATGGACAGGAAACACTCCTTAACAGGGCTGAGGGATGCTTCAACTGCTCCTTAGCTGCCGGCACCGGCAGGTCTTTTATTCTCGTCACCGGAATACCCCGTATCATATTAAGTTGATCCAATGCATTCTTCTTCGACGCAAGAGTCGCTGAAAGTATGATTTTGTACTGTAATCACAATCCTATCAAAGTTTCAAGAGGGAACTCAACTCGTCTATCAAATGAAACATCGACTAAACGGAAGTATATTTATTGAATGGATTTAGTACAAATTTATTTCATTATAATTTCATTTCATGTTAAGTAATTTGTTCAGGGGATATTGTTTTGTTAATGGCATGCCTAATTATTTGTCGTAAGTTGCGAAAATTGTGTCCCTGCTGCTTGTCTGGACGTAGGGGTTTCTGTAGTTTGGGATATTAGCATAATCAAACATCCCTGGGGAAATGCAAGGTCTATCGCGTCGTTCCTGCGACATTAATACTCTAGGACTTTCTAATACTGGGCATACATCACACGCGAACTTTTTGGACCTCTTGTGATGTATGGGACTCCTGCTCTCAGTTCTTTTTTCGTAACTATCCGAGCCTGATTTGAGGGAATTTGGTGCGGGCTTTTTAGGTTTTTGGTTATTGTAAGTAAACGTCGGTTGTCTTGGTCGGGTGCTGTAGTGGCTCTTCGACTGCTTGACGAAAGGCGTGCAGTACACAGTAGGTTTTTCAGGGAAAGGGGCGTTGGTATATGTACCGACGGGGCATATAACAGCATTAGTTTGCGATAGTCCTTTCAGATCTACTGCCGGCACCGCATTGAAGGGGAAAAACTTGGATATACCCGAATTAGCAGACCGGGATGAATTTAGTTGGGCAAGTTGTTCCTGATGTTGCAGGGGGAATTTCAAATCGCTTCTGGTGGCAGGATTTACCGGCTTCGAGGCTCGTTTCTGTTCACCGGCTACTACTGAAGCGACTGGGTTCAGAACGGCACAGCATTTTGGGCAAGGACAGGCAGGGCACGGAGAGGGGCAGCAGGGAGAGGGACAAGACGGCCCGCAAGGCCCGCAGCATACAGGCGTGCATGTCCCTGTGACATGGTATGGTCCACAGAACCAAAAGCCGTAGGGATAGTAATAGTAGCCGGTCATATATTGGATGCACTTGGGCGGCGTATTGCACGGCCCAGGTAAGCAGCAATTGCAGGGGTTGCAGCTGGGGTTGCAGCAAGGGCCGCACGGGCCGCACGGGGAGGGACACTTCGCACACTCATGACGACACGTGTGCAACTGTTTAGCACGGACCATGCAGGACGCGGGACTAGTTAGCATCAATTGGTTCAGCGCTTGGTTCAGAGCTTGGTTCGTAAACGGTTGACCGTGAGAAATGGACCTAGTTCTTGGAAGACTAGAGTGTCTGAGTGGTATGCAGTGTTTCGTTCGGGAGGTAGGTACGATGTCTGGACACGACATGCAGTATCGCAACGACGCGGTCCTGTCCTGTTCGCGGCAGCTTCGGATTTCGGATGGTAGCTGCTCGGTTTTTTGAATCTTCACGCTACCCACAGGCAGGATCTTGGCCTTATCCTTCAAGCTTCGGCATGGGACCGCCGTGGCTGCAAAGGTATTTTATGCTATTCACCTTCATTAAAGTTCCGAGTGACACTATTGGCGGTAAAGCGGCAAGCTGGGGCGTGCTCGCAAAGATTACATGTTGTACCAATGGACTAAAAGCTTCGAAGGTTAATCTCTGCGACCATATTTAAATGAAACCATAGATGTAGTGTCATAATTTTATTGTAAACATTAAAATAAATTGAAATAATAAATTGTATGTTTTTTCGAAATATAAAATAATGCAAAATATGTTTAAAACAATGTGCTTAGCCAATTAAATTATTACGAACATCGAATCAGCACGGAGTTTGCTTGCTTACGACTCCAGCGGACATGCGAGTTGACATTTTCTTATCCTCTTTCTTGCTCTCCTCTTTCATCGCAGAAGCGTGCGTCTTTCCTGTGCACTGGGGGCACACGCTTGCTTCGCATTTCTTCGGGCATTTCGGAGGACATGGGCATGGGCATGGGCAACAAGGGCCACAAGGGCACGGGCCGCAGGGTCCGCAGGGGCCGCAAGGAGGGCAGGGGGAGCAGGGGCAGCATGGTCCGCAAGGTCCACATGGGCCGCATGGGCCGCAAGGGCCGCAAGGTCCGCAAGGCCCGCAAGGCCCGCAAGGGCAGGGACAGCGACAGGGACCGCAGGGGCCGCATGGTCCACATGGTCCGCATGGGCCGCATGGGCCACAAGGACCGCAAGGTCCACACGGGCAGGGGCAGCGACAGGGTCCGCATGGTCCACAGGGTCCACAAGGTCCACAAGGCCCGCATGGACCACATGGACCGCAGGGGCCGCACGGGCCACAAGGGCCACAGGGGCAGCCGCAACACGGGCATGGCCGTTTCTTCTTTCCATCATCCTTTTTCTCAGCGAAAAAACGCCTGGAGCCACGCTGATCACCACAACACAGAAGCGTTGTACGGCCATGGTTCCATGGTCCGAACGCCCTAGCCTCGCCGAGGGTAACTGTAAAGGACATCCAGGCATTATAATACTTGGCGAGAAAGCCGCTGGTAGGTGGCTCATGCTATTCGGAAGAACAAAAGGCGCACACGCACTCGCCGAGTATTATAAGCTTGGAGGTCCTGTGACGGCGACCACCGTTCTCCAAAATAACAGAACCCCACCAGCGGCGGGTTAAGTCAAATTCTAAAGTCGCTTAGCCTCCAAAACTTACCGATACAATTTGACGCTACTTTGAAATTTAATGTCAATTTGACAGCCGACGCGCGATTGTCTTTTTTTATTTTTTTTGCATTTTGCTTTATTTAAAGTTCCTAACTAGTAACTACCAGTAACTACTACTATTATACGACTATAGTCTACCACTTACCTGCATCATGATTCATGAATTGAAATAAAATTTATGTTAGATAATGAAGGTTTGAAATATTACGTGCAAGATTCACAGGAGCAGGTTTTAAAACAGCCACCCTATTATGATTATGATTGCGCTACTGAATAGAAAGTGATGACAAGATTTCTAACTAGGTACCTACGTCTAAAGTCCACGAAACAAAATCACTAACTATCATGATACTTTAATAACATAACACTAAGTATTAAATACTTACATAAAGCTGCGGGGTTCTTTTTATTCGCCGCAGTGGCCACAGGGCGTCCTTTAAAACATTTTAGTAAAGATACGTTTTTAGGGAAAACCGCCTTCCTCAAAACTAGGGCCATGTTTCACGTTATTAGATTATATGTATAACAAACAATTTAGTTAGGTTGACCGGCCGATTTTACTTGATAATTTTTACTTTTGTTGACTTGTATTACTTGAAAATTTTAGCCATGGTAGGAGTGTGACCTAGCTCTTCGTGTCAGAACAAAAGTTGTAACTGATTATTCCACATTTGAATTTTTTTCAATACTTATTCTTTTTCGAATTCTTTTTGTGGCTGTAGTTCTATTTTGATCTTTAAATGTCTTTTTTGATAGAAAACTCTTTGCAGAACTATTACAGAGGTTTTATAACATTTGAAGGAGTCGGATCTCAACTTTGATTAAAGACCGTTTCACGAAAGAAGTCCCGTGTATTTTATTGTACGTGGCGCTAGCGTCTATGAAATGTTGTCAAATGTCATACTATTTATTTTAGTTCTAATTAAATCCACGGGACTTCTTTCTTGAAACGGTTTTTACCATAGCTTGATTTATGTTGCCATTTGTACAAATTCCCTGAAATGGTGGAAATAAACTGAATATTGTAGTCCATTTTTTATTCATTGATTTAAAAAATAACGGTTGTAGCTTGGACTACTACAGTTAAAAGGAAACAGGATGAAATAGTAAACTTAAAGTTTCTGCAACGAAACGTTCAAAACGTCAAAACGTTGATTAAAATCAAAGAAGAGACGGGGGGAAAGACTCGTTACAAGTCAGACTCGTTGCGAGAGGATTTAGCCAACGAAGAGGTGTCGACTATTTTGATACATTCTCGCCAGTTATTAGACATAGTTAGTTCGTTAAGAGTTTTAATAGCGTTAGCAGCCAACATGGATCTTAAAATTGACCAGATGGATGTTAAGACGGCGTTTTTAAATGGTGACCTGAACGAACTCGTGTATATGAAGCAACCACAGGGCTTTGAGGAGAAAGGCAAAGAGCATTATGTGTGCCAGCTCAAACGCTCTCTGTATGGGTTGAAGCAAGCACCCAGAGCTTGGAACAGCAAGTTGAACAACGTGTTGTTAGAGATGTCTTTTAAAAGATCTGAGAATGAGCCATGTGTGTACATGAGATCTAAAGGCAAGAGTGTTATAATACTAGCAGTGTATGTTGATGACATGCTCATATTTTGGAATGAGGCAGAGGAGCTGTGCAAGGTAAAACAAGATTTGAAGTCCAGATTTGATATGAAGGATCTGGGTAAGGCAGAATTAATGCTTGGCATTCAAATTGAGCTTTAATAATAGCGGAATAAAGCTTTACCAAGAAAGCTACATTGAGAAGGTTCTGAGAGCTTATAATATGGAGAACTGCAAACCAGTTACCACACCTGCTGAGCCAGGCAAGAGGCTAGAGAAGCCTAAACATGACGTAAAGCTAGATGAGAGAATTCCCTACAGAGCTCTGATAGGATCTCTCATGTATTTGGCAGTATGCATGAGGCCTGACATTGCTCACACAGTGAACCACTTAAGTCAGTTCAACGAATGCTATGAGGAGCAACATTGGATTGCAGCAAAGAGGGTACTTCGTTACCTGAGAGGTACCAAGACTCTTGGATTGAGATTTAAAAGAGACAATCATCAAGAGATAATCGAGGCTTACGCTGATGCTGGTTTTGCAGGAGATTGTGATCGAAGATCATATTCAGGATCAGTGTTTCTTATACAAGGAGAAGCTGTTTCATGGTAGAGCACGAAGCAGCGTACGGTGGCCCTTAGCACTGCAGAAGCTGAGTATGTTTCGCTATCAGAGGCAGCTAAGGAAGCCGTATTCCTCAAGAGGTTTATAGCGGAAATAACTGGCAGAGATATTCAGAGAGCAATAACAGTTTTCTCGGATAGCCAGTCAGCCATCGCTATTGCAAATAATCCGTTTCATCACCAGCGCAGTAAGCATGATGATATCAGGTATCATTTTGTTCGGAATGCAGTAGAGTCTGATATCATCAGGTTGAAGAATAGAGAGACTCAGAGAATGGTTGCAGATGCTTTGACCAAACCTCTTCCCTCTGGGAAGTAAGTTAGTAAGTTTGAAGGGTGTGTGAATGGTATGGGTCTGGTAGTATAAAATAACAGGAGTGTTATGTTTTTTTATTTTTCAGTTAAGTGTGAGAGCATACTAGAGAATGAGATTAAGGAGGAGTGTTGAAGCAATGAGTTGCTAATCTCATGTCTATGGAGTATGGACTGAAAAATTAAATTTCAAATTAAGATTTGTCGGGTGAAAACTTTTAGAGAAAATTTTTGGTAATGTAGTTATTTTCAGTTGATTGTTTTGTGTACTTATTGCAATGCTTAATATTATATACCAATGTTGAACAACGTAGTTGGCTTTATATTTAGTCATTAGCTGTACTTCACGCACACTCTTCAAGCAAAGATATCAAGTCTACAACAAATGCTTTTATATGCTTTCTCGCTTATTAATCTAATCTCATAGCTAAACATTTAAAATAAGTATATGAATAGGCCGATACTGACGGCCGATGGGGCAGAAAGGTTCCTGGAATGGAGGCCACGTACCGGCAAGCGCAGCGCAGGACGTCCACCCACAAGGTGGACAGACGACTAAAGGTCGCAGGAAGCTGTTGGATGCAGGTTGCTTCCAACCGGCCAATCTGGAAGTGATTGGGGGAGGCCTATGTTCAGCAGTGGACGTCTTATGGCTGAAATGATGATGATGATGATATTGTGGGTGTAGATCGGCTTGAAGTATTTAAATAAAAGTCCAAAGTCCAACACAAACGGTTATAATTTTGAATTTAAAAGTTTACACGAACACAGGAAGGATAGAACAAGCATATCACGACAGACACTAGTTATAAAGAAGATAGAACACGTTACAGTATTTAAGAAAGGTAAGGAAAGAGTAGACGAAAGCAATATTCGAGATTTCAAATTACGCGAATTAAATTATAACAGCTGAAAGCTAAGCCGCCGCGGCAAGCGAGCGCGGGAGTGCCCTGCACGGTGGCGAACAAAGGACTGCGGAGGCGAGGTGAAGAAAACCGAGTGGCGCGCGCCCGCGCCGAAGAAAGCTGATGATACCCGAGCGTCAGCACCGGAGGTTCTTGAAATGCGCGCGCGCCGCCACAATATAAATAGGCTTTCTGCTTGATTTATGGAAACTAGTTAAATAATTAGCCTATTACTTATATATCCACCCATGTCACCTCCTGTACACTCATTAGTAGTTTTATTACAGCACTGATAGCCCAGTGGTAAGACCGTCGACTGACAAAACAGAGGTCTCGAGTTCGATCCCAAGGCGCGCACATCTGACTTTTCGCAAGTTATGTGCGTATTGTCGTGTCGTGTGTCATGTGTCG
This sequence comes from Protodeltote pygarga, assembly GCA_936450705.2. Taxonomy (NCBI): domain Eukaryota; kingdom Metazoa; phylum Arthropoda; class Insecta; order Lepidoptera; family Noctuidae; genus Protodeltote; species Protodeltote pygarga. The sequence goes on from OW388277.2 coordinate 5,426,443, forward strand.
TGGTGGCGCATTGGTTACGGACCCGCTTTGCAAGCGCGTGGGTGTGGGTTCGAACCTGGCATGTACCAATGTGACTTTTTCAATGTCACATGTACTTTCTTAGTTAATCTAAGACACCACTGACTAACGGTGAAAGAAAACTTCGTAAGGAAACCTGGACTTAATAGTCTGAAATCGCCAACCTGCAGTGAGCTAGCGTGTTGATTAATGCTCAATCCTTCTCCGTATGAGAAGAGGCCTTTGCCCTACAGTGGGACAGTTACAGGCTAATTTATTTATTTATTTATGTGCGTATTATTAATATCAGATGCTAAAACGGTGAGGGAAAACATCGTGATAAAACCAGCACACCTGAGAGAATTTTCAATGGTCTGTAAAGCCATGTCAGAGGCCTACGGGCGGTTTAAACTCTGACACCAGGTTGTTCATCAACCACACGATAAGAAGAAAGAGTAGTTTTATTCTCAGTTTTCTCAACTAAACTTTGAACAATCTCGCGTTTTATCAGCTGGACCGACCGGATATAACTCTACAAACTATGGCAACCCTAAATTATTCCAATCTACAGCTTGACAAAATAGAGTCCGAGGTGGTGACAGCTGAAACTAAAAAAAATACTTAATATCTAAGTTTGCGAGTATTAAAATAACTTAAAAGTGATTCTTGGATATTGTTATTAACAAAAAATTCGTCATAGAAAATGTAAGCACCAAATAACTTGTAATTTTAGAATTTGTTTGTTTTTGTGGTATGAGAAGTGCGCTAGTGGCGCTCCCAATTTTTGCAGATTATTTTTTGCTAAACTGTACTTCTCTTGCCAGGATAGCCTCAAGCGCGATATAAAGGTGTTCCATGTAGATCAGGGAAACTGGGAGAGTCAAGCTGAAGATCGCAATTTCTGGCGTAAAGCCGTGGCTGATGGAGTGGTCGCACATGATTTGGCTTGGCTTGAGCAGCTAGCACACAAACGCACATTACGACACAAACGTGCCGCTAACCCTGTGGAACCTGCACAGATTTTCACATGTCGCAAATGCAACCGTAGCTGCCGCTCTCAAATAGGTCTGTTCAGTCATCAACGGAAATGCTTGACCTGACCCAAACTTACGCCACTTAAATCATCTTTTATAGATGTGAATAGGCCTGAATATGAATCTTGCGTATGACATCGTGACAGATGCTATCCCCTAAAGAAATCCCGATTATGGCTCTTTCCGTAGCACGCTCAGCATATGGTGACTTGGTGAGGTGCCACGTTTCAGCCCCGTAACGTAAGTTATTAAGGGTAGGACTGGATGCCATGGTCTTAAGTGATTCCACAAACCAGAGATATGATGGTGTCCACGCCGACACGTGAATAAAGGAATCTATGATAAATAAAACAATTGGACACAAAAAACTTGACTATATTATTAAATATTAAATAACAAGTTTACAATTAGGCAGTCCGAGGATCCGTACAGTTACAAATTATATTCCTTAAAATATAGCTTGATCTCTGTGACGAATAGAATTCTATCAAATACGAACATTTTTAACGTCTTTTGACATCATTTGTGCGTATTTGACATCTGTCACAGAGAGACGATAATACGCCACGCGTGAAGGTGTGCATGTGCTCATCGATCGAGCGGAGAAGCAAACTAGCAAAGTGGCCGACCGGCCGCAGACGGCAGAGGCGGCGCGGGCGGCGCACGGTAGACTGAATTTAACTTTTCATAGAACTACGATATCAAAAAATCGACTATTTTTTTTTAATATTTTTTAAATGTAGATTTGTTCTACTAGTCCACACAAGTATTTAATGGTACGGGGTTCATTTATTTAGAATCATATTTTAAAAGTTATGAGAGATTTTAATTTTTTTTGTATGAAAAAATATTTATAAATGAAATAATTCAAAAAGCTCCCATAATCTCCAAATATGATTTACGGTGTCACTAAATAGGTTAAATCTTCTTTCCGTACACCTAGTTTGGTAGCCCCGAAAATTCCCGAAACCGCGTCATTTTGGACCTCAAAGTTTTTAAAATTATGAAATTTGTTTCTTCTATGGAGGTTAAGAACCACAGTGCATAAGGTGTTTATTGTAGTCAGTATTAAAATTAATTAAGTGCGCAACAGTTACTAACAGTTTTTTTTAACCGACTTCTCAAAAAGGAGGAGGTTCTCAATTCGGCCTGTATGTTTTTTTACATCGATTACGCCGCAGTTAATGGACCGATTCGCGTGATTCTTTTTCTGTTCGACGCGAAATAGCTGCCAGGTGGTTCCATAGAAATATTGTCGTGATCTGATCATGGACTTACGAGATATGGAACGGAAGTCCTCGTAGGATAATAGCAGAATTGTCGTAACAAGTCATATTGCTTTGTTTATACGTGCAGTCGATGGCTGACGAGTAAAGAGGAAGAGAGGGGATACGTGGTAACCCCCCCCCCCCTCCTATAATCATCCAAGTTAAAAAATTTCGTGTGAGGTATCGTTTGAATGGGCTTTTCATAAGGATTTCAAATATTAGCCTCACAAAAGTCTGGGAGGGGGATTAATTTTAGGCACCACTAAAAATCGTGAAAAAAAAATTTTAATAAAAAATAAAACCGACTTCAAAAGGAACTAAAAAGCTTTAAATAACTTTAAAACGTTTTGGAGTCGGTTCCAAGTCAAGTTCTAGCAACTTTAACCTTCTCATTAAGAACTTGACTTGGAACCGACTGCAAAACGTTATTGCAGAAATTTTAAATTATCTGCAAAAAAATCCAGAAGAAGTAAAACGAGTAAAGGACTTCATTTCTGTTCCGAAAAAAAATCTTATGACTTCTGAAAAACCCTTAGGTAATTTGTTACCTATCTTTAAAAATTACTAAATGGCAATATAATGCTATGAGAAAATCGATTCATGACGAAGGTGTAGTTTTATTGCCCTCTTATTATTCTATTCAGAAGGCAAAAAATGAATGTTATCCATCAAAAAATGACATGGAAATGACAGATGCTTCTGCGCAAATACAATTACAGTCTCTTTTAGATAAAACGACATCAGAAAGACTTTTAAAATTCGTTGAAATACAAGACGATCAAAATAATTGGAATTAATTAGCAAATGGGGTTTCGATGGGGCTTCATGTCAGTCTAATTATAAGCAGAAAAGTGAGACCTATGTTGATGATAGCAGTATAGTTATGGGAAGCCTAGTTCCTTTAAAACTAACGTGTGGAGAACAAGTTTTGTGCGAGAACGAAACACCTAATTCCACTTATTTTTGTCGTCCCCTATTTTTTAAATTTCTTAAAGAGACGGAATTAAGAATCAGAAGTGAAAAGGAAAGGATAGACTCCGAAATTAAATGTTTGGATAAGACTAAAGTTAGTAAAGACGGAAAATTGTCTGAAGAAGCCGCTGAATCTAGAAATAAAGATTTCAGGAGGTACGGAGAACACCACTCAAGGAAATTTTCTAGAAAAGCAATAAATGAGGATATCTTAAATAATTTTATTGTTATATCTGATCCATATATTTCTACCATTAGACGGAGATTTGTTAGGAAACATAAAATTATATTCAATGAGACAAAATCCTTACTGTTTACTTCTGAACGAGATAAAGAATCAGACGAAGAATGAATGAAATAATTAATTGGAATGTTTATTTATACGTTGTTCGAATGTTTTAGCCATTTGGGTCAAATTTTTCCGCAAAATTTTATATCAATTGTACTTACTATTGCTAGTCATTATATTTTTATTGCCAGTGGATTAGGGCTCTTGGGGACACCACAAAAAAAACGCAATTGGTTCTTAACCTCTAGGGTAGTGTGGTTCATGTGTGTTATTCTTCAATATAATTATTTAATAAGAATATTTGAAAAAACAACTGATACGGATGGGATTCGAACCCACGATCTTTGACGTACTGTGTCGACGCTCTAACCGCTGAGCCACCGTATCCCACCGGCACCAGTCGAAATTTCAAATCTCTTACACGCCTAGGGCGTGTGGCGACATCTATCGGAATACATTACGTATCCCGACTCAGTGCTCCAAACTTTGCAGTTTTAGTAGACACCGATGCGATATTACCAATTTATTATTAATATTTTTGTGAATTTTTTTACATGTTATAGCAATTTTCTTATTAAATAATTATATTTAATAAGCTATCATGTGCTATAACATGTAAAAAAAAATCACAAAAATATTATTCTTCAATTTTAAGTTGCACAGTTGTTTGAAAAAGAGTGTGAGAGGGATCAACTGACTTCCCCCCCCCCTCTTTTCCTAAATTTGGGTAACAATGTCAAGCATAATCAGTGCTAAAATCGTCATTAACACTATTTTGCTGTTGACCGATGAGGAGTTCCTTTCTATTTGTTGTTATGTATATATACTCGTTATGCGTGATTATAGAAAAAATACATAGGTACATGTCGAATTGATAATCTCCACCGTTTTTTTTCATCGGTTAACGTAAAAACACGAAAACATCGTGAGGAAACCTGGATTTAGTCTGAAATGCCAACACGCAGTGAGCTAGCGTGGTGATTAAGAACAACCAGTTGTACCATGGGTAAATTTACTTCTCCGTAGTACAACCAGTTGGACATCGCAGTTGTACCACGGGTCGGTCGCTCTTTCTCTGTATAAGAGGCCTTTGCCCATTACTTTTACTTTACACTACATTACATTAACTGCAGTTATAACTGTGTACGGACTACATAATTAGTTCAAATAAAACACAAAATTATAATTAGTAAAAATTAATTGTATTTTGTTAATCAATAAAAGACTTATTGAAAGATAAATTCTTAAATTAAATCCAAATCCATAGCCTGAGGTATATTTTTTTAACATGTCATAGAAATTATTTATTACAGCTTAGCAAAAAAGAGTCTGAGGCGGTGACTGCTGGAACAAAAATTTTCAATCCACTCCCTGCCCATCTTTGGTGTAAAAGATCTCGATGCGCGTGGATGTGCGTGGCGGGAATTGAAATATTTGTAAGTACAATATTGAACTTTATTACTCTAAGAATAGAGTATGTATTTACTTTGTAAAACGGTTATACAAATCTCGCGCTGGCCATCGCGTGTCTGCCCGAGTCTGCTCGGTATAGCGATGGAGAATATAAATATTTGTTAGTACAATATTGAACTTTATTACTCAAAGAATAGAGTATGTATTTACTTTTAAAACGGACACAAATCACGCGATGGTCTGCGCGGGTCTGCTCTGCGGTGTAAAAGGGTCAGCGTGATTTCACTCTCTGCTTTGCTCTGCCACGCTCTGCCGGTATAAAACCTCCTTAACTCGAACTCATAGTAAAAGTTGTTCATAATGATGAGTTTAATGACCCCTTTTAAGGATGCTGGTGTTTTACAAATAACCCTGCACTCGTACTCGTAGTAATCACAAACTTAATTTCTAACATTATTATTTTTAGTTCCAGCTGTCACCGTCTCAGACTCTTTGCGAAGCTAACCGAGTCTCAAGTATGAGCGTCTGCGCAAACATTAATGTACAATAAAATATTGTAATCTAATTGTGTGGTTTATTTTCTTTATCTGTGTAGGGCCATCCGTCCGACGCTGTGGACTGCAGCAAGGTCCAGAGGGCGCCACTGTCGCCACTTGTTAAATCCACTTCTATAGGCTGTAAGAGTTTCCGCGTTTCGTTTTTGATATCTGAAAATTTGCTTAAGGAAATTCATTTAAAGAATACATATACCGATTGTGATAGCCTTTTTTTTTGTGGCCGGGGGGAGTAAAGAATGCCTTGCGCACACCGCACGTCCGAGGACATACGGTTATGTGGGGCTCGCACCCACTAAAAACGTCTCCCCCTGCTTGTTCCTCGCACTGTATCGGACTGGATCCGGGTACCGCAACCGCGCCTCGCAGCCCCGTCCAGTGCCTGCTTGTAGGCCCGCTCAAAAGAGGAAGGTGACGCCCTAGGGCATCCCCTCCCTGCGCTTCTGCGAATCTTTTGTTAATCGCCTCTCAAGTTTCATCTACCCTCTTAACATGGCCAAACCATCTCAGCATATTATTTGCAAGTATGTCCTTCAAAAAGGTCAGGTGCGCAGCTGACCTTTTTGAAGGACATCACCAATGAGGTCTAAATGTATATAAACTTTTAAAAAGGATACATCCTTTGGCTATGTTTGGAGGCGCACTGAAGTCCCATCTGATTCCAGTTAGCTCTTTAGCCAGCTGATATATCTCTCTGAAATAATTGTAAATAATAATAATAATAAAACATTTATTTCACACAATTAGGCATAGTGTTAGTAACAATTTTCTTTATATCTATGTTATAAGTAATATTTGACATAATGTAATGTAGACGTACAAAATTATTTTATAACTAGCTGCCCCGCGCGACTTCGTACGCGTGATTATCCTACTTCAAGGCCTATTCTACCCCTACCCTACCCTACCCTACACTACCCCTACCCTACCCTACACTACCCCTACCCTACACTACCCCTAACCTACATTACCCCTACCCTACACTACCCCTACCCTACACTACCCCTACCCTACACTACCCCTACCCTACTATACCCCTTTTTCTCGCCGTAAAAACCGTCCTTGAATTCCAACGAACATTTTTTTTAAAAATTGGCTAAATTGGTCTAGGCGTTGTTGAGTTATGCGCTTACCAACACATTTTGCGATTCATTTTTATATTATAGATTTTCCCGTGACAATTCCCACCCAGTGAGCCTGTATGGGACAGTCATATCGGGATGCAATCATTTGCAAAATGCTGTTGGTGCTGCCGCGCAACCTTTGAAAAAGTGACGAAACTTTCTTTCGCATTATTGCGTAAAATCCGTCAACATGCGCATTTGCGAACATGAGTGACGCACAACAATGCCGCGGCAACCCCAACAACATTCGTCAAATGTGTCGGTAAGAATTATTTTAATCTGTAAATCGCTAAACTAATTTTAGTCTATCTTTATCTCTTTCTAATAAACAACATCGAAAAAGGACAGCTAATTAAACTATCAAATTAGAGCTGTCAAATTAGTCTACGTCTAATTGACGTGAAATTAGACGAGGCCTCTATGACATGCCGACTAAATTCTCGTTGATATAGCAAATGGACTAGTTTGACAGCTCTAAAAATCTTCCTATCCATTTCTATGGATCTCTGTTAGAAAGAGAGATGTATGCTGTTGACTGCTAAAGAGTACCTTTATCTGGAGCTAATGGTGGATATTGATTCTGGTCATGCTAACCATAAAAATGCATTGTCATCGGAACTGAACTAACATGCAAAAATTCAACTCTGTAGGATAAGAGGAAGTGGTTCTAATTCAGCTTGCAAGATTCCACCCGAACAAACATACATTGCAAGATAAATAAAAGCTTGTAAATACACACCTGGCAGTATCCAGCCTATTCCTGTCAGTCTCCGCAATAGTGAGGTGTGACTCGATAGTGGAACAAATGCGGTCCATCTCAGTTCCCCGACGAGACAGCTCACTTAGACGCTCCGTTAGCTCATTCTGAAAAATATTAAGAGATTATAAAATTTATGGTGTGGATTTCCATGTTGTCTATTTTATATCTATAGTCCTCTTCAATCAGCTAGCTGGATCACCTAAACAAACACCAACCTAATGAAAAATAATGTAATGAAAAAAACACCCTTTATCGCAGAATAATCTATTTAAGCCTTATTGTCTAAAAAACAAGGTATATTTACATAATAATTTACATGAAAAGAGTGGAGTTGGAGTTGGGGGAGGTGCGGAAACCAATAGTTTAGAAGATATGTTTTTTAAATTTTCAGTACCTTCTTACTTTAGCACCTATTGACAATGTTGCAAATTTTTCTTTATATTTAATGTAAAAAGATTGCTTAGAAAGAAAGCAATAATAACAAGGTAACAATCATGCTCCTTAACAGAACTCATACAAGAGAGAGCGACTTCTGGCGGAGGGGGGGAGGGCTGCGACTTAACCCCTTCCGCCGATGTAAAATATCATATCAGTGACCATTGTCAATCTGTGCTAAAATATAGTAAGCAGGTACTTACTGAAAATTTAAAAAAAATATCTTCTAAACTATTGGTTTCCGCACCTCCCTCCTTTCAGGGGGGTAAGTACCATTCCTCCCCATCCCCCCTCCCCCGTTACCGCACTTCTGCGCCTGCATCCGGATACTAAACCCAACCCACCAGGCCAGTTACCACCAACTGGACAAAAAAAAAAGCCTTTCTGGCCATCAAGTTTAGTGAAACTAATCTGGAGGATGGATCAGGATGATAGCGTCCAACTCGTCCGTCCTCCAGCTGGAAGAAGGAACTTTTTCTTTTATAGTAGGGTGCTCTGTAGACTACATAAATGCTTATTCTACTGTCAGGGGCGTTCGTGGACAAACTTACGTGTATTTTCATCTCCTGTGATAGTTTTGTTTCTAATTCCGTCTTTTTCTTACTCGCCTTCATTTCTTGCTGTTCTTTTTCAATCTTTTCTGTAAATTATTATTAAAAGAAATTGTTTAATACGACACAATCAAAACAAAATCTACTCTGTAAATTATGAATACAACTTTGTACTTACCGTCTACTCGTTTACAGAAGTCATCCAGTTTTTCGACAACATCCAAATACCAAGTTTCTTTACAATCTAATGCCATATTTAGTATTTTTATTTATCTTTTCTGCACAATTAAAACAACACACAAAATCGCAACAAGTACATACAATCAAAACAACGACAAATTCGAATTCAAAAATCAATGTCAAAATCTCAGCTAACGCTACAGATTACAAAAAAAATCTAGATTTGTTATAGTCTGTGGCTGTCAAAGAATTTTCACCTTTTATTTTACTAGTCGATGTCAAAATCATCTTGTGTGAATCCGATCCGATCATATTTGTTGAACTAAAGCGACAGTGGCGCCCCATAGTGTCTAATGGCAGTACCATATTTATCGCCATATTTGTGATGGCGACCGATATTTATAGATCGTAAGGGTGTTGTTATTCAATAAATAAATGCATTAAAAATGGAGGAGACGAAAGTTATTTATTACATAGATGACGAGGAGACACCGTATTTAGTGAAAATTCCTATATCACCAGAGAAAGTGACGTTATTGGACTTCAAAAACCAGTTGAACCGACCTAACTATAAGTTTTTCTTTAAGTCAATGGACGATGATTTCGGTGTTGTTAAAGAGGAAATAGTGGACGATAACGCTCATTTACCGTGTTTTAATGGTCGTGTAGTGTCGTGGCTAGTGTCTGCTGAGGGCTCAAACCCGTCCGATGGAGCGTCACAGTGTACTGACAGTAACGCTGGCAAAGGCAAACAAACTCATGGTCCTCCGGCCCCAGTCATCCGAGACACATGTACAGACACAGATAGCACCATTAGCTCACGCCCAGGGCATAGGGCGTCCTGTGACAAGTATAAATACCGAGGATTACGGATAAACGGCCACTCAAAATATGGTAACCATGGGTTGGAATACGAGACAGCTTCTGTGCTAAGTTCTGACTTAGATTCGACAAGTCTTTTCGACAGTCAGTCAGAAATTACTACGACGACTGGCAGACACACTAATGCGTCAGTAGACCGAGCCCTAACAGAATGCAGCAGTGTATCACACCTACAAGTGAGTTCTCGTAAAAGACCGCAGAGAAGGCGAAAAAGACCTCAAGTAATGTCGAGGACGTCATCATATTCTTCTATAACAGATTCTACGATGTCTATGCATATAATAACGGTGACTTTGAACATGGATACTGTGAATTTTCTTGGTATTTCCATTGTGGGACAGTCAAACAAGGGTGGAGATGGAGGTATATATGTTGGGAGTATTATGAAAGGTGGTGCGGTAGCTTTGGATGGCAGGATAGAGCCTGGAGACATGATCTTGCAGGTATGTTAAGAATAATATATTTACCATATAGTACTGTAGATTCAGTCTATTTTGTGGCTAAATCCTTAGAAGCAGGCCACTTGTGGTGACAGCTTCTTCAAAATAAAAGATATTATAAATAATAAAGTAGAAAAAGAGAGTCGTGATAGCCTAGTGGTGGTGACCGTTGACTGGCAAGTCAAAGGTCTCGGGTTCGAACCCAAGGCGCCCATCTATGACTTTTCGTCAGTTATGTGCGTTTTATAAATTAATTATCACTCTCCGTGCCTCGGATAGCACGTTAAGCTGTTGGCCCCGGCTGTCAATTGTAGATCTTTGACAGTCGTTACGGGTAGTCAGAAACCCGAAAGTCTGACAACCAGTCTTGCCAAGGGGTATCGTGTAACCCAGTAACTGGGTTGTGGAGGTCTGATAGGCAGTCGCTCCATGTAAAACACTGGTATTCAGCTGCATCCGGTAAGACTGGAAGCCGACCCCAACATAGTTGGGAAAAGGCTAGGCAGATGAAAGTAGAAAAAAAAGACACAATCGTAATGGAATATGAAAATATGTGTTCATCATTGAATATCATCATTCATCGGTTGATATTGACTTTACTTGACTGCAGCAGATATCAGGACTGCACGAAGTCGAACATACAACTGCATGCAGTTAAATATATCGACCATGTGCAGTCGCTGCAATGCAGTCCGTCTGATATCAGCCTTAGAGGCATGGAGCAGGTGTTGAATAGTTTAAATTTCACATTTAACTTTAGAAATCTCTGAATGTCTTAGGCTTGTCTTGCCTGTCCACAGTCATACCTAAATGGCATCACTACTTGTTCATAACAGTCCGGTATTGTTTGAAAATATAAGTAAGTCTAGAAATAATAAGTACAAAATGTTATGTAAATCTTTTTTCATACGTAAATATTATCAATACTTATCTGCTATACTGGTTTAGTAGATATCTGATATGATTTGAGGACAAAGAAAGAAAAAGGTTTTTTATTGATTAAATATTATCTGAGATCAGTCAACTTAAAGCTGTGATAGCTTAGTGGTATGATCGTTTAACTGCCAAGTCAAAGGTCTCAAGTTCGAACCCAGGGCACCTAACTTTCGAAAATCTCTGACCTGCTCCGTGCCTCGCAAAACACGTTAAGCAGTTGGCTCTGTCATGAAGATCTTTCACAGTCGATATAGGGAGTCAGTACCCTTATCAAGTTGTGACAACTAATCTAACTTAGAATATTGTATCCCTATGTTGAGGTCAGACAGGCATTTATTTTGAACTAGCTTCCCGGCGCGACTTAGTACGCGTGATTCTATTACTATTATTCTATTTTCTTCAACGCCTATTCTGCCCTACCCTTACCGCGCCTGCCTTACCCTACCCTACTGTACCTCTATCCTACACTACCCTACTCTACCCCTACCCTACTACTCTACCCCTTTTTCTCACATTTTAAATCGGCCAAGCCGTTCTCCAGTTTTAGCAAGACTAACGAACAGCAATTCATTTTTATAATAAAGATTTTATTTTTTTTTAGGGTTCCATACCTCAAAAGGAAAAAAAACCGAACCCTTATAGGATCACTTTGCTATCTGCCTCTCTGTCTGTCAAGACCCTTTATTTATTATTACCTTGTGTAAGGTTTAAAAATAAAACTTTTTTCCTTCTTTCTTTCAATTCCAGGTGAACGATGTCAACTTCGAAGACATGACAAATGATGAAGCGGTGAGAGTGTTGAGAGAAGTGGTACAGAAACCTGGACCCATCAAATTGGTGGTGGCCAAATGCTGGGACCCCAATCCTAAGGGGTACTTTACTATACCACGGACGGAACCAGTGAGACCTATTGACCCTGGTGAGTAGGTGAAATATAGGCCAGTTAGAAAGGCCAATCTATACATATAATAAAATCGTAACAAAGAAAAAATCTTGCATTGAATATTTTTGGGAAAAAGTAAGTTCTACATGATCGGGAAACAATACTGAAGCCGAATAAAAATAAAATAAAATAAGCCTTTATTACTGTTAGATTTAAACTTATTTGACTACACATTTAGGTAAAATAATTATAACAAAAGAGATAAGAAAACTTTAAATTAACTATTCTCGGCAATTAACTTATCTCGCCTCTTAACAGCTTGTCTTTCGACAAAGGCCTCCTCTAAAAATTTTCCATTTTTACTGAAGCCGAATATGTAGTTTTTAGAAACATTGTCTGTCTGTTTGTCTGTATGAGGTTGGCGCGAAAACTATTAGACAGATTTAGTTGAAACTCGGCAAAAATATTTATGAAATACCAAGTTTTAGGGTACAAATTATCACAATAATTATGGGGGATGAGCAGTATTGTAATAAATTGTAATAATAGTAACCGAAATCCATGCGGACGTAGTCGCGGTATAAAATCTATTCAATACGATTCAAATTCAAAAGCCTTTTGCTAATATTTATAGATTTGAAATACAACACATCTGTCACCGTATCAGGTTGAATTGATGACCTCCTGCTGATACTTATGCCTCTTCCAGCTTCTTCCACTGCGATAGGTCCCAGTGGAAGAAGCTGGAAGAGGCCTAAGCGATAGGTTGCTTGCTACACTGAGCGAGAGCGGTCGTCCTAATGTCATCAGATCATCTTTAGAGTGGTCTTCCACTCGAAAGGTAGTGGCAAATACTTCCAATGAGCGCACAATAGTGGCGCGCGTTGGGAGAGGCCTATGTCCAGCAGTGGACTATGTGCGTGTCGCAGGCGCGTGGGTGGCGCACACGGCGGCGCTGCGCGAGGCGTACCCGCCGCCGCCGCCGTCGCTGTCGGCGCTGCCCGTGTCGTCGGCGTCGGAGCGCGCCAGCGACGCCAGCACCGTGGCGGCCGGCGCGCCCGCGCTGTCCGTCAACATGGACATGGCTCTCGTGGTCCGCGCCATGCTCAGGCCAGAGTCCGGTTAGTACCTATTTTTAACCCCCAACAAAAAGAGAAGTGTGTTAAATATAGATATAGATTAAATAAAGAGGGTATTTTTGGACTAAAATTTATACAAAAATATTGGGGAGTGGGGGGGATGGGATAAGGAATAGAAAAAACGTAAAAAAAATCGTGTAAGAGCTCTTGAACGTTTATTCGATGCGGCCATCGATTTAATAATTTGTTTTTTCGCCAAAACCCTGGGGATATTGCAAAAACTCGAAGAATTTGATAATGGTGGACACATTTCTCAATTTTACTAAAAAAGACAGGGTTTTTACAAAAACTCGAGTCTGACTAGTAACTATATCCTTACAACTTATTGCTTAGTTAATCTAAGACACCGCTGACTAACGGTGAAGAAAAACATCGTGAAGAAACCTGGACTTAATAGTCTGAAATCACCAACACGCAGTGAGCTAGCGTGGTGATTAACGCTCGATCCTTCTCTGTATGAGAAAAGGCCTTTGCCCTACAGTAGGACAGTTACAGGCTGATTTATTCATTAATATTTACGATCCAAAATCTACTATTCTGAAGATGTTTTTACCGGCCAACCACGGCGTGGCAGAACGCGCCTTGGATTCGTACCCGAGACCTCTGACTTGCCAGTCAACGGTCACCACCACTAGGCTATCACGATTCACTTGAACCTTGAACTTTTAATAATTAGGTAATTCATGTGTTAAGAGTCGTGATAGCCTAGTGGTGACCGTTGACTGGCAAGTCAGTGGTCTCAGGTTCGAACCCAAGGCGCGCACCTCTGACTTTTCATAAGTTATGTGCGTTTTATAAATTAATAATCACTTACTCCATACCTCGGAAAGCACGTAAAGCTGTTGGCCCTGCGCCTGATCTCTCTCCGATCGTGTCAGAAGGCCGTCCCATCGGACTATGAGAATGAGGGAATAGGGAGTGCACCTGTGTTTGCGCGCACACTTGTGCACTATAATATATCCTGCGTATTTGGCTAATCTCCGTTGAGATTGGCTGCTGTGACCGAAATTCGGTCAGGAGAATATTAATTAATGTTCTCTCCTCAGGCTTAGAAATCCGTGACCGTATGTGGCTTAAGATCACCATACCAAACGCCTTCATTGGCGCCGACGTTGTAGACTGGATCCTGCAGCATGTCGCCGGCATCACAGACAGGAGGGACGCCAGGAAATATGCCTCCCATATGCTGAAGGTAATGGTTTTTTGCGGATGCAATATTTTAGTAATTTGCGGATGTGGATGCGGATATTTTAAAGCCAACTTTACTCAATACAATGGAAAAGTGAAATGCTTGCGAAATTTGAAGCTTTTAGTTAATAGTGGACAACGAATTTAGATAAAATAAAAGTGATAAAATTTTGGTAAGTTGCGGATGCAAAATTTTCGGATTTGCTATCTCGCTCGCACATAGAAGATATAAAATCAATGAATATAGTTATGAAAAATCAAACTACACCATATGAAGGAGAACAACATTACTAAGTATATTTTATGTATGTTTTTAACATGTTTATGCACATGATTTACTTATTAAATGAAATTATTTAATAAGAAATTCGCAAAAACAACTGACTCGGTAGCTTAATTGGTAAAGCGATAGCACGGCACGCCAGGGATCGCGGGTTCAAGTCCCGCCCGCCCGAGTCAGTTGTTTTTGCGAATTTCTTATTAAATAATAACATTACTAAGTTCCAGAAAAAAATCAGCTTGATCGAAACATGTTTTCAATTAAAAAATAGCTTTAAGTGAATTTTAATTTTATTCTATTTCTATGCATGTAAACATGTTTCGATCAATATTTTTGTGAAATTTTTTACATGTTTTAGCACATGTTAGCTTATTTAATATAAATATTTAATAAGAAATTTGAAAAAACAACTGATACCACACGCCCTAGGCGTATAAAGAGATTTGAAATTTCGACTGATTCTGATGGGATACGGTGGCTCAGCGGTTAGAGCGTCGGCACGGTAAGCCGAAGATCGTGGGTTCGAATCCCATCCGTATCAGTTGTTTTTTCAAATTTCTTATTAAATATTTATGTTTCGATCAAGCTGAATTTTTTTCTGAAACTTAGTAATGTTGTTCTCATTCATATAGTGTAGTTTGATTTTTTATAACTATATTCATTGATAAAACAACTTTTTAAACGGATAAAACTCGCGTATTTATTTGTATAAAACACACCTGACGTTTCTGTCTGTCTGCCTGCTAAATCATGTTAAATGTTCGCGAAAGTTTGAGACTGTACTACATTGATTTTATAATTATCTGCAATCAACTTCAATGTGCGAGCGAGATAGTAAATTATCGGTAAGAGGCGCCCTAATATTCTGTATCGCTGTGAGTTTTTTAAATAAAT
Organism: Protodeltote pygarga; assembly: GCA_936450705.2. Taxonomy (NCBI): domain Eukaryota; kingdom Metazoa; phylum Arthropoda; class Insecta; order Lepidoptera; family Noctuidae; genus Protodeltote; species Protodeltote pygarga. Next base: position 5,441,662 of record OW388277.2, read on the forward strand.
AATTTCGGGTATGTTTCACAGGCCGGCTTCATCCGGCACACGGTGAACAAGATCACATTCTCGGAGCAATGCTACTACGTGGCGGGCGAGCTGTGCGCCGACCTGGCCGCGCTGCGCCTGCGCAGCGCCGACAGCGACAGCCTCGTCAGCGACACGCTGGCGCCGCTGCCCAACCCCAAGTAAGTACCGTCGTGAATAGTGATGTTAAAAGGCTCGAACCTCCAACCCTAAAACTCTATGAAGGCTAGAGTCTCATCAGAAGGCTCGAGCCTTATATCCAAGGCTCGAGCTTAGCGAGCGAGTATCTGGGTTGTGGAGGTCTGATAGGCAGTCGCTCCATTTAAAACACTGGTATTCAGCTGCATCCGGTAAGACTGGAAGCCGACCCCAACATAGTTGGGAAAAGGTTAGGCAGATGATGTAGTTAGCGTGATATAATTTCCATTTTAGTAAAAAGGCTTAAAGGAAGCTCGAGCCCTAAGGCAGGACTTTTATAGACTCACGCCTGTATTCCCCAGAGGGGGTAGGCAGTGGTGTGCAGTACACCCACGTTTCGCTGGCTATGTTATAAGTCCCATGTAATAGGGGGCGAGCCTATTGCTCAACTGGGCAAAATTCCAGACTCCGTGCTGCTACTGAGAATTTCCTAATGGAAAAACCCAATAACACTTTTGCCCGACCCGGAGATCGAACCCAGGACCTCGTGCTCAGCAGTCGCGCTTGCTACCACTAGACCAACGAGACAGGACTCGGTAGCTTAATTGGTAAAGCGATGGGACGGTACGTCAGAGATCGCGGGTTCAAGTCCCGCCCGAGTCAGTTGTTTTTGAGTTCCGAGTTTCTTATTAAATAATTTCATTTAATAAGCAAATCATGTGCTTAATATAATAATAATAAATAAATCAGCCTGTAACTGTCCCAATATAGCCTCTTCTCATACAGAGAAGTATTGAGCATTAATCACCACGCTAGCTCACTGCGTGTTGGCGATTTCAGACTAATAAGCCCAGGTTTCCTCACGATGTTTTCCTTCACCGTTAGTCAGTGGTGTCTTAGAATTAACTAAAAAAGTACATAAGACATTGAAAAAGTTACATTGGTACATGCCAGGTTCGAACCCACACCCACGCGCTTGCAAAGCGGGTCCGTAACCAATGCGCCACCACGACACATGTAAAAAACATTCATAAAGATATACGCACATAACTTACGAAAAGTCAGAGGTGCGCGCCTTGGGATCGAACTCGAGACCTTTGACTGATGATATGTTTAAATGTTTGTTTCAGTATAATGGGTCCCGGATACATGCCGTACGCCGGGTCGTACGGCTACCAGCCGATTCCGTTCAAGTACTCCTCGTGCCTCAACAGTGAACATACTGTATATGGGTAATTATTGTTATTTACATTTATTAATTTACAATATAAATTAATTATCACTCTCCGTGCCTCGGATAGCACGTTAAGCTGTTGGCCCCGGCTGTCAATAGTAGATCTTTGACAGTCGTTACGGGTAGTCAGAAGCCCGAAAGTCTGACAACCAGTCTTACCAAGGGGTATCGTGTTACCCAGTACCTGGGTTGTGGAGGTCTGATAGGCAGTCGCTCCATGTAAAACACTGGTATTCAGCTGCATCCGGTAAGACTGGAAGCCGACCCCAACATAGTTGGGAAAAGGCTAGGCAGATGATGACAGTTAGATGTTTACAATTATATAAGTGACCTTGTACATTCTGCCGTATCGGCATACAAAATTTTACAAAAAATACAAGTAAATAAAATAAAACTAAACTGTGACAACAGGACAAAAATATTACTTTTAAATATCAACATTTTCGTTTAAAAAGTCTTCAACTGAATAATAACATTTTTTCAACAATAACGACGTTAAATGTTTTTTAAATTGTCTTAATGGTTGCTTTTTTAAAACATTAGGTAATTTGTTATAAATTAAAGGTGCCATGTTCAATACATTTTTATGTAGTAAAGCCGTATTGTATCCACCAGTACATAATAAATGTTGATACTGAGATCTTAATTCAGTAGTTCGTTTTCTTGCATCTGCCAGAGCTGGGATCTGGGAGTATCTGATACTAAATAAATTATCACCATATAGGTAATTATTTAATAGGCAAGAGAGTCGTGATAGCCTAGTGGTGGTGACCGTTGACTGGCAAGTCAGAGGTCTCGGGTTCAAACCCAAGGCCACCTCTGACTTTTCGTAAGTTATGTGCGTATTATATATTAATTATCACTTACTCCGTGCCTCGGATAGCACGTTAAGCTGTTGGCCCCGGCTGTCAATTGTAGATCTTTGACAGTCGTTACGGGTAGTCAGAAGCCCGAAAGTCATTTGCTTATTAATTATGCTTATTAGTCATTTGCTTATTTATTAATTAAATTTGCTTATTAAATGAAATAATTTCCTTTAATAAGCAAATCATGTGCATAATAAACATGTAAAAAACATACATAAAAATAATATGCTTCTCAAAATATAATCGAAATTATTGTACATTCCAGCTACAATCGAGAAGAGAGCGTGGTATCCGGCAGCGGCGGCTCCAGCGGCGGCTCGGAGCGCCTCACAGCGAAGGAGACCACGCGAGAGCCCGAGCTGAAGTCCACGTCCAGCGGCTCCGGGGCCTCGCTGGCGGACAACACGGCGAGAGACTCTCATTCGGAGGAGAGAACCAATGACAGACCTGTGTTGTTTCTATAACGGTACGTAGAATCGTTTTAGTCAGAGGTGCACTGATAGCCTAGTGGTATGACCGTCGACTGAGAAGCCAGTGGTCTCTAGTAGTGATGTTCAAATCTGCTATAAACTATAGACGTGCTATAGACTATTGACTATATTTTTATAGCATGCTATTTTATATGCTATATTTATAGCACGCTATAAAATAACGCGGCAGTCAATTGCATCGGAGACTCCGAGCAACTCCGAGTTTAACCGATGCGCTAACGAACGACAGCCGCTGGCGTACGAAACCGCCGCGCGCTGTCGGACAGCGCGCGGTCATAGATTGCTATCTCGTTTTGGCCCCACTACTTGCGTTTTGTTGAGTAGACGCTTTCGCGTTATGTTGCTATCCCGTTTTGGCCGCGCTGTTTGCGCTTTGTTGAGCGAGACGTTATATTATAGCATATAGCACGAAGGCAGATCGAAAATAGCAAATGCTAAATGCTAAGAAAAAATAGCATGCTACATTTTGGCGCTAAACGCTTTATTAACCACCACTAGTCTCGAGTTCGATCCCAAGGCGCGCACCTCTGACTTTTCGTAAGTTATGTGCGTATTATAAATTAATTATCAGTTGCTAAAACGGTGAGAGAAAACATCGTGATGAAACCAGCACACCTGAGAGATTTTTCAATGGTGAGTAAAGCCATGTCAGAGGTCTAAAGGTTTAAACTTTAAATTGTGACACCAGGTTGTTCATCAACCATACGACAAAAAAAAGTAAGGTTTCAGGTTTGAACCCAATCGCGCCCTTTAGACTGACTTTTCGTAAGTTATGTGCGTATTATAAATTAATTATCACTCCGTGCCTCGGATAGCTCGTTAAGCTGTTGGCCTTGCCCCTGATCTCTCCGGTCGTGTCGGATTGCCGTCCCATCGGACTAATTTTGAACTTAACTTTCTCCTTTTTGGAAACGCATAGGCATAGTACTAGGTATAACTCTTAATAATAATTTATTGTTTCAGGAGTGAACTATGAGGAGAGACCTCGATAAACTGCCAAATATCGCGACGATAGTATTAAGTAAAGCGGCTGTCGGTACCTAAAGTACTACAAAGTACCATTTTGTTCAATTTAGTACAAATGTAAATCCATTGAGATACATAACACTGTGGATATAACATTTTATCGAACTTTTAAAAAAATTAACGTCTAATTTGACATAAATTTATGGACTGAAAATCAAATTTGACATAAATTTAATGTCCGAATGTCAAATTTGACACAAAATTTAATGTCTGAATGTCAAATTTGACCAATTAATTTATTTTATGTCAATTTTGAGACAAATTAAATAAATTTATGTCAATTTTTACTCAAATTAAAAAAATTAAAACAAATTTGACACAAATTTATTAACTGAATTAATTAATAAAACACAAAGTAATCGATTATTTTTGTCAAACTTGACATAAATTAATTGATTTTAGCCAAATTTGACACAAATTTACAAATTTAAGTCAAATTTTACGTTAAAATTTATACATTTCCAGAAAAAGGTATCTGTTATATCCCTGAGACTTAATATTTCTGTAGAGGTAATAATTTAAAACTAATCTTATATATCATCCAGTTAAAATGAGCAACGTTCATATTATAAAACGCTAGCTTTTGCCTACGGTTCAGCCCGCGCGGAATTTGGACCTGTGAAATTCCGCTCCTAAGAAAATAAAATAGGGGATAAAAAATTTGAAATCTTTTCGGACAAAGTCGTGGACGCACTAGTTCCTTCCTAACTAATATTATAAATGCGAAAGTTTGATTGTTACCTTTTCACACGTAAACCACTGAACCGAACATCCGGAAATTTTGCATATACGTTGTCAGGTGTACAGAAACGGACATAGGGTACCTTTCATCCAGAAAAAAGTACTGTTCCCGAGTTCAACAATAACGTTTTTTGATAATAGATGGCGCCTCGTGTCTCATCATGATTGAATTTTAAATTTTAAAATAACGCGAGCGAAACCGCGGGTATAATATATGTATAACAAACAATTACGTACGAACCGACAGCCGCATCATTATATACATAATTAATTTAGTAGCAACGCCATATTCTATCGTTTTATGTATAATATAATTGTAAGTGTAAATATATAATTTTAATATAATATAAACACTATATTATGTAATTAGCATACAATTTATAAGAAGGCAGACAATTTTTTTTATTAATATTTCGCCAATGAAGCCAAAAACAATCTTATTGACAGCTTTTTTAAATATTATTTCGGGTCTATTCATCATCATCATCACCACTGCCGAACATAGGCCTCTCCCAATGCGCGCCACTATTGTGCGCTCATTGGAGGTATATGCCCATAATTGCCACGCTGGGCAAGCGGGTTAGCGATCGCAGTAGCAGATGATTACTGTTACACAGAAGGATGCTGCTGCCCATCCTCCGGATCTTTCCCTTTGTCGCTTCTTACGACACCCGCGGGACGAGTAGGGGTGGTTTTATTCTTAGGCCGGAAACCACACGACACAATATCGCTATATCAGTGATAATCAACACGATTCAATTAAAAAATCAATACCTAAAAAAAAATTACTAAAAAATAAAATCGGCTTCAAATATAGCTAGAAATAACACTGACACGTTAGTTTTGGAGCCGCTGCCAAGGGTTAGAATGATGAGTTTTAATCTTAAACCCTTAACTTCAGGATGACAATGCAATTTTTATGGTAAGCATGACCTGGGGTGCGAACATGGATCTTTTTATCGAACGTTTATCGATTCTAAACGTCAAGTTTGACATAAAGTTTTTAACACTTGGGAACTAGCCGCTAGTTGAAATAAAACTCTCGATTGGAATATAATAATTTATTAATATAAAACCCTGCTTAAGTACAAAAATACTGCATGGCATACGACACTATAGCAAGCCTGGCTACAGATAAATTTGGCCAATAGGAAAGAGGTTAGCGCTTTGGAAGAAATGTTCTCATTGCTGTTGTACTTCGTTACCGAACTTATAAATATAGGCGACACATAGAAATCGCCAGTTGGATGCGCGGCGCACGCGCTGCCAGCCTGCCACAAGTTCATCAAAGTGTGTCAAATTTGACGTTAAATATTAATATTTTTTCGATAAGCATTCGATAAAAAATATTCATGCTTGCACTACTGAATTGATATCTACCATTAGTTCCAGATAAAGGAACTCTTCAACGGTCAACAGCATAGATACAAAAAAAATTGAAAACGTTTAGTTTTAATATTTCAATATAAAAGCTTTGTTTAAAAAGTTGACAAAATAAAAAAAAAGATAAGATGGCTTAACAACAATGATTTGAAAAAAAAAGCAAGAAAATAAGATAATAGAGTGTGTATTTTCCGTCTTCATGGGATAGTTTTCGAAATCAGAATACAATGAAGATTGGTTAATTTTTTTTATAATGTTGCTAGTTACAATTCAAATTTGACAGAAATTTAATGTCTGAAAGTCAAATTTGACACAAATTTAATGTCTGTATGTTAAATTTGCCAATTAATTTATTTTATGTCAATTTTGATACAAATTGATCTCGAATCGAGATGAGAATACAATGAAGATTGGTTTTTTTTTTATAATGTTGCTAGTTACAATGTTCAATCAATATGTCTGCCTTCTCATAGCAATAAATAAATGTAAATATATTTCATTAACACTGTTGAATATTGAGGACATTACTAGTATAAAGAAATCATTCGGAACCGCCTGTTGGTACGTACCTAACAACAGTACGAATACTGCTATCTCACGCTGATATTCTGTGAAGGGCACCTCGCGCCGACGTTCTCAGCGCAAAGAATGTTTTTTACAAATCAGAAATCTGTAAAATCATGAAAATTTAAAATCAGAAATCAGTAACCTGTTAATCATTAAAGTCAGGAATCAGTAAAGTCACAGTAAAATCATGAAGTAGTGAAATGTGTAGTCTGTTAAATCAGGAATAAGTTAAATTACTGCCTCGTTAGTTTAGTGGTAGCAAGTGTGGCTGTTGAGTACGAGGTCTTGGGTTCGATCCCCGGGTCGGGCGCTGTTATTGGGTTTTTCCATATAAAATTCTCAGTAGCAGCACGGAGTCTGGAATATCCCAATTAGTGGCAATAGGCTCGCCCTCTTACATAAGACTTTATCATAGCCGGCGAAACGTAGGTGTACTGCATACACCTCTGCCTACCCCCTCTGGGGCACAGTCGTGAGTCTGAGTCTATCATATGTTAAATCAGAAATCAGTAAAAATCAGGCAATAGTAAAATCAGGAGTCGGTAAAATCAGAAATAAGTAAAATCAGATTTGCGGTTTACATCGATGTCCCCATTCAACAGTGTTAAGCACAAATATATTGTAATTTGTTAAAAGAAAAAGCGAGTTAGTTCGTTATGTAATAAAATGTGTCAGTTAATGTAAAGGCTGGCCCAAAATGTATGAGATTTTGGTGAAATGACAAGCCAATGTATTTATAATGTGCTTTTAAAGGTTGTATGAAAAACTTAATTTTTTATTGATTTTTGCTAAATGATTTTTTTTTAGTCTCATTGCAAGAGTTTTCTTAATTAAATAGCACTGTCCCACTGCTGGGAAAGCTTAATTCGCATCATAGTTCTTATATTAGCCAATCAGTAAAATGGCTAGCCGTCATTAAACGCCAAATACCACGTGTTTCAAATAAAAAAAGAAAATATTTTGACATTTAAAAAACAAAAGAAATTGCAAGAAATACGCGTCACAGATCTGTCTATCTGTGATGTTGTCTGTGTACTGCAGGATAACTTTTCTCATTAAGGGTGATGGTCCCATCGCGGCGGGAAATTTAAAAATAAAAGAGTTTTTTGTTATTTTGAACCACTTGCAATATGAAATATTTCATTTTTCTTTAGTTTGCGCTCCTAGTCAACAAAGACGCTACTATTTATTACTTTGTTTTAACTCAAAATGTTACCAATTTTGCATGTTTATGTAAGATTCAACATGAAACTGTTTTTTAGTATTTTACATTAATATACAAAATTGGTAACATTTTGAAAGAAAACAAAGTTATAAATAGTAGCGTCTTTATTGACTAGGAGCGCAAACTAAAGAAAAATGCAATATTTCATATAGAAAGTGGTTAAAAAAAACTAAAAAAACCTCTTTTATTTTTAAATTTCCCGCCGCGATGGGGCCTTCACCCTTAAATATTCGCGTTTAAAATTCAGGGTATTGCTTTCAAGACGTGCTAAATTTGAGTCAGTAATAAGGTCTATGAAACTGAACAACTTTCCCTAAGGAACATAGGTCGAAATGTGAAAACGAAAATTCTTCTTATCGTATGGTTGATGAACAACCTGGTGTCAGAGTTTAAACCGCCCGTAGGCCTCTGACATGGCTTTACACACCATTGAAAAATCTCAAAAATGCTGGTTTCATCACGATGTTGTCCCTCGTCGTTTTAGCAACTGATAATTAATTTATAATACGCACATACCTTACGAAAAGTCAGAGGTGCGCACCTTGGGATCGAACTCGAAACCTCTGTCTCGTCAGTCGCGTATTATAAATTAATTATCAGTTGCTAAAACGGTGAGGGAAAACATCGTGATGAAACCAGCACACCTGAGAGATTTTTCAATGGTGTGTAAAGCCATGTCAGAGGCCTACGGGCGGTTTAAACTCTGACATTAGATTGTTCATCAACCGTACGATAAGAAGAAGTTGACACGTAAGCTTATTAAACGCGAGTATTACAACTTCACAGTTACAGATCTTTGGCAATTATTATAGATGTTGCAATGAGGTCAACAGTTGTTTAAACAATTATATTAATTTCTGCTTACAACTAACGACATGAGTCGTAATTTTGTACAAAAATTTATATTTTATATGCATTTGTAAAAATTTAAAACAAAGTTCAAAATGTATTGCTTGATGCGAGTCAAATATTCATTTCGGCATGACTGCAGAGTTATCTTTGACTTATCTCAGCATGATTGTATCTCAGCAAAATTATAGTCTCTAAATTTAATTTAAAAAATTAAATTAAAAGTTGTCGAGCAACGCTGAACCTCTTGATGCGCGCTGATACGAGTCAATTATTCATCTCTGTATGACTGCTGAGATAAATCTTTGATATCTCAGCATGATTGTATCTCAGCAAAATGTCTCAAAATTTTATAAAAAAATCGTAATTTGAAAGCTGTACCGTAAAATTTATTTTCTAGCATAGAATTTCTCAAAATTCCCATCCTCCGTCAACTCAAGCGATACATGAACTTCTTTTTACTTTGATACCCACAGACAAAAAACAAAGACACTGGAATTTCAATTTCAATTTTTTTAATGTACTATTTATTGATTATGTCTATGGCAACATTGTCAAATGCATAAATTGTTTTAATCATTTATCTAGGGGCACACAACGCATTTGTATACGTAGAAATGTCTATTAGTAATATAATAAATATGAGGGTATATGCATATTGTACGTAATTTATTAAAAATAAAAAAAATAACGATCAAACACGAAATTTAAAAAAAACATCTTGTAATCAATGATGATTTTACTAAATTATAAATTTTTAATTATGTAGTAATTTTAATGTAGCTTACGACTGCGGACTATGTACCGTTTGCGTTCGCTAGTGATTTCCTTATTGCGACTAATCGCTGCGATTAGTCGTTGCGATTAGTCGCTGCGATTAGTCGTTGCGATTTGTCGCTGCGATTAGTCGTTGCGATTAATCGCAGCGATTAGTCGTCGTCTCGGAACGCATTGAACAGTATTTAGAGTCATTGGTCGCTATGATGAAACGTTTATTTTTATTGTTGGCAACTATTTTACATGTAACCTGTAATATTATTCGCCTAAGTTTTCTACCTTGCAAGGTAGTAATGTATATTTAATTATATAATTGATTTGAACATATCAAGCAATGATTTTTGCGAAATATATTTATTATTCAAAGTGTAGTCAGTTTGAGAGATTTTTTAACGAAATTGCCTTTTTATGTGAAAAAAATAATAATCGCGTAGTCATTTTTTTTTAAATTTGCCTATAAATTTTAGTCAACATAATTCATTTTCGAAAAAAATATGGTTTAGCTCCATTGTCCTCCAAGGCGACGATATTATTAAAAAAAAAAAACAATAAATTATTTCCGTATTTATTAGAAATATAAATGTAATTTCGTTAAAAATTCTCGGAAAGGACTTGTCCGCTTTTTGTATGGACGTTGGTTTTTTATTCTGAGAAAATTCTAACCAGCATGAAACTACCTGATGCCGAAAGCCACAAAAATATGTAACCTGGAACCGCTGATAAAATAATTTTATACCCCTCCATTTACTTCAATATTTAGGAGGGCTTGTTCGTAATCTAAATTCGATATAAAATTAAATATTTTATATCAAAATACTGGTTTTAAAAGCTTCTATCCAAATATATTTAACACATGCTGGTTAGAATTTTGGTCGAATAAAAAACCAGTTCAGGACAACTCTTTTGACAATTAGTCTGCTTTGCCTGTACATATTATTAAAAATCGCCAATCGGAGCTATTAAGCTCACATTGGTACTAATTCTCTTACACACGCTCTAACTAAACTCGCTATCTCTCTTTCTAACACAGATCATTAGAAAAGGATAGAAGATTTTTAGAGCTGTCAAACTAATCCATTTGCTATATCAACGAGAATTTAGTCGGCATGTCATAGAGGTCTCGTCTAATTTCACGTCAATTGCAAGGACGTAGACTAATTTGACAGCTCTAATTTGATAGTTCAATTTGCTGTCCTTTTTCGATGTTGTTTATTAAAAAGAGATATACAGCGTGTAACAGAAGTCCGAAATAATACTTAAGGGCATGTATGTATATCATGAAGAGAATCACCTGTGAAAATATTGAATGGAAAAGAGGCATTTTTTTTTTCATACAAAATAATTCTTTCGATTTCATTTTCTTCAATAATGACAGATTTTATTATCCTACGTGTGCCTAGTGCTTACCTAAAGAAATTATTGACGGTAAATAACCGGATTCGTGTTGATTTACCTTTCAACTGATGCCTAGGGCCGAATTTAAAAGATTTTGGTAAAAACTTTGACTATGGTTTACTCGAGTATTGTTTGGGGTTCGGTTCCAAAACCCATGCTCAAGGATTGTGTATAGGGTGCCTTATACGCCTTTAATGTATTATTTCGGACTTCTGTTACACGCTGTAGATAGACTAAAATTAGTTTAGCGGGGAACAAGAGAGTCAGTACCACTATCGACTTAGTCGCACGACTAATCTAATTTGTCGCCAAGTTGTGCCATCAATTTTAGTCGTTTATCTCTGGACATTATTACTAAATTGTCTTATTACAAATCATGGTTATGTAGATAGATTTTTAACCGTATTTCAGAAAGGAAGTTCTCAATTCGAAGCGTAAAAAGTCAACCTTTCGTTCCGTGAGTAAAGCGGTATTCATATTTAATTATATAAAACTAGCGACCCGCCCCGGCTTCGCACGGGTGCAATATACTTATAAACCTTCCTCTTCAATCACTGTTGTTTATTAAAAAAAAACCGCATCAAAATCCGTTGCGTAGTTTTAAAAATAGACGTGAACATTTACTTGGGGAAAAACTAACTAAAAAATATAAGTGAAAAATGATTAACATACAAATGATGAACATAAACATGATTTTTAATAAGATACAAAACACAATAATACTCAGAAATTGAAGCATTTATTTTTTTATGAATCTTATATTGATGGTAGCGAATGTTTTTTTTTATAGCCAACTAAATTGAAATCGTCCAGTTAAACATTTCCGAACGAATTTGTGACAACACAAAAATTTTGTGACACGACACCTAGCGGCGGGTAATAGCAGTTTTCTTGGTTAGCGAAACGAAACTAGCTACCGAATTTTAATAGCGGTTTTTTGCTCTATTTTAGTAGTGGTCATGAACTTTTAACTTTCTTCCATTACGCCGCTTTTTAACCGACGCAAAAAAAAGAAGTTATGAATTGTTCTGTATTTTTTTTTGTTCTGTTCCCCGGATCTATGACTAACTAAAGAAATATATTCGTCTACGTCAATATAAGGTCATTCCTTGGAAGTCAGTTAGCGACTCGCGTTCATCTATACCATTTACCTTTTAAACTTAAGCTCAATTTACAAAGCTGCAAAGCGGAATAGAAGTGAATGGAATTGTACATAGCATAATGATAGAACCATAGAGTATTCAAAAAAATATAGAGTGATAACGTCAACCACATTGCCTTGTGCGGAGCGAAAGCAGGTCTCACCATACAAATGTTAAAATGTCATTTTTTCAAATTATGTTTTCTAGACGTTTTTCAAAATTTTACTCAGCAGTTTATGATATAAGCTAAAATGTAACTTTTTCGCTCGTGGAGCCTAGTTGAACCGCAGTCGATCGAGGTATGATCGCAAACGGAGCTCGTGTCGCGGCCGCGTTGTTCATACCCGTGCTCACGGTTCATACTTCTATAGGGTTGCTCTATATTTTCTTATATACTCTAAGGATAGAACTGACGGCCGATGGGGCAGAAAGGTTCTGGAATGGAGGCCACGTACCGGTGCAGCGTAGGACGTCCACCCACAAGGTGGACAGACCTAATAAAGGCCGCAGGAAGCTGCTGGGTGCAGGTTGCTTCCAACCGGCCAATCTGGAAGTCATTGGGGGAGGCCTATGTTCAGCAGTGGACGTCTTATGGCTGAAATAATGATGATGATGTGACGTGTACCGTACAAACTAACTTCGCCGGCAGCTGTGGACATTCCCGAGAATGCGCGAGAATTCCCTGGAAAACGTGCGACGTATTTTATCTATTTTGTTTCGTTTCTGAATTGACTTAAAGTTCAATATGCTGCTTGCTATGCTTAATGACTGAGCTTTGCGTTTAAAATTATCTGTGTGGAGCTCGGGCAAAAACTAGTTTATCTTGGTACATTTTTGGATCCTCGGACTCCCCCCCCCCACCTTGTGAAAGCTGTAGCTACGCCCATGTGCTTTGACCAATTCTGTTCGCTTCCATTCCGTGCCGCGGCATTATAAATTTAGCCTAAAATGAGTCTCGGACTTACTTGGTTACGTACTAGGTACGCTTCCAGTACGCTAGCTCACGGTAAATAGTTAGCCGCTAACTGAAAAGCTATTAACAAATTAAGTTGTGATAACGGCAGCGTAAAGATATAAGTCTATAATTATTATTATTATGTTTTATTAATTAATAATTATTATGTTCTATATATTATTATTATAATAGCAATGATTATTTTTTGATATTATTGCGGGAACTACTCAATGTTTATAATGTGTAATTTTTAATAAACAAATAGAATTTTGTAATTGATTTGTGTTTTTTCATTGTTTTTGGTTCTGATTGACTGATTGACAAGCTGTTGATGTGTCATCATCATCTAGCTTTTTCCCAAATATGTTGGGGTCGGCTTCCAGTCTTACCGGATGCAGCTGAATACCAGTGTTTTACATGGAGCGACTGCCTATCAGACCTCCACAACCCAGATACTGGGTTACACGATACCTGATGAATCGTCGTCATGCCTGATGGAAGAAATAAAACACGAAATTATATATTAAAAATAAAGTTTTTATTATACTTACATAATAAGTAGCATAATTTTACTTATTTTTACTATACTACGAAACGTCTTATTTACTACTCGTGAGGATAAAGAATGCGATTAAAAATGGCGTCATCTCATATAACCTGTAAGTGCGAGTCATCATATCATCATCATTTCAGCCATAAGACGTCCACTGCTGAACATAGGCTCCCCCAATGACTTCCAGATTGGCCGGTTGGAAGCAACCTGCATCCAGCAGCTTCCTGCGACCTTTATTAGGTCGTCTGTCCACCTTGTGGGTGGACGTCCTACGCTGCACTTGCCGGTACGTGGCCTCCATTCCAGAACCTTTCTGCCCCATCGGCCGTCAGTTCAAAGTGTGAGTAAGAACAAAATAATCAAAGGCAGCGCGAGCGAGAAGCAAATAGTTCTAGTGCCATTTTCAATTCTATTCTTTATCCGCAGGGGTAGTACGGTGGGCCAAGAAAGTGGTGTATCAGTTTTGATTTAGTATCCTAGTCATCGAAAATGACAACAAGGTTCATATCTACTAAAAAGATATCACTGAAACAGATGCAAAATAATGACATAACCTTGAAAAGTATTCATACGTCATAAGTCACTTATAAGTGCAGGACATTTTAACCTTTATTATAAGTGGATAAGACATTAATTACTACAAAGAAAATTTAAATGTTTCTAAATTTAAAAGTATAAAAACTATTTTAAAAGATGGCAATAGAAGTGTCACATCGATATGCAAGCGAAACTAATCTTTATAACCTATGAACCTGTAAGCGGCATTCAACCTTAGGGTGATACACCACTTTTTTGGCCAACTGTACATAATAATAGAAAAGCTTGGGCGTTTAACACCCGCATCTGTCATATGTTACAGGAACTAATCGAACTGATCTCGCCACAAATCGGATACAAGAAAAAAATAACAAAAATTGGCTATTTGACAATTATTGTAACTATAAAATATGGAAATATTTATTACTCTAGCTTTAAGCTTTGTCTGTTTAAAAAAATAATTAAAATATACAGGGTTATTTGTAAAACACCAGCATCCTTAAAAGGGGTAATTAAACTCATCATTATGAACAACTTTTACTATGGGACCAATCCTGAAATCGCAAAAAAATCTGCTGTTCTGACATTTATGTTTACATGACTCAACAAAATGTATGGAACAGCTGATTTTTTTGCGATTTCAGGGTTGGTCCCATAGTAAAAGTTGTTCATAATGATGAGTTTAATGACCCCTTTTAAGGATGCTGGTGTTTTACAAATAACCCTGTATATTATACATAGATAGTTAACTTAAAAATTAAGAATAAATATACAACATTTTTTTTGCATTTAAGTACGATAACTAACTGGGTTGTGCCCTCAAGCACTTTTTATCCGACTACAAAAAAAGAAGGTTATGATTTAGCAGTCTATTTATTTATAGATAGCCATAGAGACTAGAGTTGTATGAACAATTTTAGACCACAGACAACAAAAAAATATATGTGGTCTAATACAGTTTGGCAAAAGAGTCTGAAAAAATTAGGGGCGCCACTAGCGCACTTCTCATACTACAATTTAAAATTACAAGTTATTTGGTACTTACATATTTCTATGACGGAAATTATTGTCATCAAATATAATTAAATTAATCACTTTTAAGTTATTTTAGTACTCACAAACTTAGTTTTTAAGGTTTTTATTTTTAATTCCAGCTGTCACCGCCTCAGACTCTTTTTTGCCAAGCTGTACGTTTATTTATTAAGTTTTTTTTAACGTATAATTTGGGTGTCTTTTTGACATCCCTGCAGAAAAGGAAACATCACTATTCCGTCACTTTTACAACAGGTGGCGGGCCGCGGTGGCTATGCGCAAGCCTGACATGCTTCAACGCATAATGTCTGCACTTGTATGCGCGTGCGCATATCGTGCATCTATACATACAATCGCTATGACAAGTTAGTTTGTGCATGTGTAAGCTGTTGTTCGCTTTGAAGGACGCTGGACATAGCTCGCACTGTGGAAAAGAAATTTATAAAGATTAATTTTATGATGCAGGCGGTACACCTGGACACATTTTGTCAAGTCATGTGAACATAAATATATGGAACAGCTGACTTTGCTTGCGATTTCAGGGTTGGTCCCATAGTAAAAGTTGTTCATAATGATGAGTTTAATGACCCCTTTAAGGATACTGGTGTTTTACAAATAACCCTGTATAATGTTTCCCCTAACATCATTAAATCGACGATTTTTTGATACTGTCGTCATGCCTATTTATCGACACACCACGCAGGCGGAAGTTAGTTAATATAAAAAAGCTTATGACTAACCTTCACCAGTTTCTCAGTTCGATGTGAATTCTTGTGTTGATTCAGAAGATATGACGCATGGAACTTAGCTCCACAGGTTTCACAGACAAACGGCTTCTCGCCGCGATGACGTCGCTCGTGGTTCTGAGAAGGAAATCAAACCTGAGACCGTTCAGGTTCAGAATGTCCCCTGGTTTTAAAAGGTACCTTTCCTGAAATGTCCCTTTCCCGAAATGTCCCCTGGTTTCAAAAGGTAGGCAGGCCCTTTCCCAAAATGACCCCTGGTTTCAAAAGGTAGGCAGGCCCTTTCCCAAAATGATCCCTGGTTTCAAAAGGTAGACACCTTTCCCATAATGTCCCTTTCCCAAAATGACCCCTGGTTACAAAAGGTAGGCACCTTTCCCATAATGTTCCTTTCCCAAAATGACCCCTGGTTTCAAAAGGTAGGCACCTTTCCCATAATGTCCCTTTCCCAAAATGACCCCTGGTTTCAAAAGGTAGGCACCTTTCCCATAATGTTCCTTTCCCAAAATGACCCCTGGTTTCAAAAGGTAGGCACCTTTCCCATAATGTCCCTTTCCCAAAATGACCCCTGGTTACAAAAGGTAGGCACCTTTCCCATAATTTCCCTTTCCCTCGTAAAATCCTGACAACTAATCTAACTTTCCTAAACTCGTATCCCTTTGTGTTGAGTTCAGATAGGCAGTCACGCAGAAAACAGATATTCAGCTGCATCTGATTAGATTAGAAGCCGACCACAACAAAGTTTGGGAATAATAAGGCTAGGAGGATGATGATTTAGTTTTCTTCTTACCCTCATAGCTGTGATCCCGGCGCTCTGGAAGTCGCAGTAACTGCATTGGAACTTCTCATATCCGTGCTTAGCTCTATAATGTTCATTTAGACGGAACTTGTTACCAAAAGTGTTCCCACAGTGCTGTTAGAAAGAGAGAAAAGAGAAACATAATAATATTTATATTCTCCTGACCGAATTTCGGTCACAGCGGCCTATCTCAACGGAGACTAGCCAATTACGCAGGAGATATTATAGTGCACAAGTGTGTGCGCAAACACAGGTGCACTCTCTATGTCCGATGGGACGTGCTTCCGACACGATCGGAGAGAGATTAGGCGCAGGGCCAACAGCTTTACGTGCTTTCCGAGGCACGGATTAAGTGATAATTAATTTATAAATCGCAAAAAAAAATCAGCTGTTCCTTACATTTATGTTCACATGACTCAACAAAATCTATGGAACAGTTGATTTTTTTTTGCGATTTCAGGGTTGGTCCCATAGTAAAAGTTGTTCATAATGATGAGTTTAATGACCCCTTTTAAGGATGCTGGTGTTTTACAAATAACCCTGTATACTATACTATGTCTGGATTAGTGGTGGTTAATAAAGCGTTTAGCGCCAAAATATTATATTTTTTCTTAGCATTTAGCATTTGCTGTTTTCGATCTGCCTTTGTGCTATATGCTATAATATAACGTCTCGCTCAACAAAGCGCAAACAGCGCGGCCAAAACGGGATAGCAACATAACGCGAAAGCGTCTACTCAACAAAACGCAAGTAGCGGGGCCAAAACGAGATAGCAATCTATGACCGCACGCTGTCCGACAGCGCGCGGCGGTTTCGTACGCCAGCGACTGTCCGATATTTTATAGCGTGCTATAAATATAGCATATAAAATAGCATGCTATAAAAATATAGTCAATAGTCTATAGCACGTCTATAGTTTATAGCAGATTTGAACATCACTAGTCTGGATGTCGTGGTGGCGCGTGGGTTACGGACCCGCTTTGCAAGCTCGTGGGTGTGGGTTCGAACCTGGCATGTACCAATCTGACTTTTTCAATGTCATATGTACTTTCTTAGTTAATCTAAGACACCACTGACTAACGGTAAGGGAAAACATCGTAAGGAAACTAGGGGGCCTACTCCGAAATTTTAACAACGAAGCTTCGGTTGTCGTATTGCATGTTTGTTCGTTAAATTACCTTCTAATAGTTGTTTTTTTTATGGATTTGTAACGAAACGACAGATGAAAGCACTAAGTACAATTAAACAGTGTTAATTTGGTGACAAGGATTGTGTTTGATGGTCTTCAATACGTTCCGATCCGAAACATCGTTGTTCGATTTTTGGAGTAGAGCCCCTGGACTTTAATTGTCGCAGTGAGCTAGCGAGGTGATTAACGCACAATCCGCCGAGGTGAAGATGCCTTTGCCCTACATTGGGACAGTTACAGGCTGATTTATTTATCCAATCCAAACTAATATTATAAATGCGAAAGTAACTCTGTCTGTCTGTCTTTCTGTCTGTCTGTCTGTCTGTCTTTGCTTCACGCCTAAACTACTGAACCGATTTGTGTGAAATTTGGTACAGACATAGTTTGAAACTTGAGAAAGGACATAGGATAGTTTTTATTACAAAAAATAAAATAAAATTTATTCCGGACATACAGCGCCATCTATTGGTCAAGAGTCGGCATCAATTCATCACTATTCCACGCGAACGAAGTCGCGGGCAAAAGCTAGTTTACTATATTATAAACTTACTTCACAAACAGGTTTGAGACCGGAGTGTTTACTAGCTTTATGCATCCTTAGGCTCGCTTTCTGCATCTTCTTATTACAAATGTCACACTCGGCGAGCACGCGCCCAGATTCATGTGTTTTCCTCTTTTTCTTAACCGTACATGTCGCTACATGTTCAACTAATGTTTCTCTACTGTCAAACTCTGTTTTGCAGTACTGAAATAAATTTAAAAAAATATTTCTACTCATTTTTTTTGGGATAGCGAAAGATGGTTTCATATTAACATCTGAATAAACAAATTAATGTCCTCCAGACAGAGATTCGATCACAGCGGCTAATATCAACGGAGATTAGCCATCTACACAGGAGATATTATAATGCACAAGTGTATGTGCAAACACAGGTGCAGTCTCTATTACCTCACTTTCATAGTCCCAATGGGACGGCACGACCAGAGAGAGATCAGGCGTAGGGCCAACGGCTTAACGTGTTTTCCGAGACACGGAGTTTAAGGGAAGGTTCATATCTGACGGAACATGCGTCGCGTATTATCGGTTGCGTAACGCCAGAACAGACAAATGTATAGAACAACACTTGACCGTTCACATTTAACCGATGATACGTTAGTGGGACTGATGATACGCTCGGCGTATTTTACGTCAGATATGAACCTTCCCTAATACAGTTACGCCATTTATATTACAAGATATAAAAAAATCTTATGCCGTGCCTTGTGGTTTGAACCACCCCTACTCATCCCGCGGGTGTCGTAAGAAGCGACTAAGGGAAAAATCTGGAGGATAGGCAGCAGCATCCTACTGTGTAATAGCAGCCATCTGCTACTGCGACTGGCAACCCGCTTACCCAGCATGGCGATTATGGACAAATACCTCTAATGAGCGCACAATAGTAGCGCGCATTGGGAGAGGCCTATGTTCAGCAGTGAATTAAAACTTTTGCGGACAGTGAACGCCTATAGACGTAATAACAATAAAACTTTTATTGTGTCTCGTTAAGCTCGTGGCGATTAAGATTAAGAGCTAACACCTAATGAGCGCACAAAATAAGTGATGCGTATGAGAAGAGGCCTATGTCCAGCAGTGGACATAAAAACTGTGTAGGTACAAATAGAAAAAAAATACATACCCGGCATCTAAAACCGTCCACCACGTAATGCATCATCATCACATGTCGGTTCATGCGTTCTCTCATGATACATTTCTCACAGTACGGGCACGGAATCCTTCTATCATCAGCTCCGGGATGTATTCGTTTAACGTGACCTACTATACTTTTAATTGACAGCACTTTCTCACAAAATTTGCAAGCCACTTGCGAAGATTTTTTTTCTGCATTTAGAATTGTATCGGGAGTTTCTATTCTATCTTGTTGAAGACCTTCTTGATAGGAATCATCGGTATTTGTATTTTTATAATCTGTATTTTTATGAGGTTTGTCAGAATCATTTGTTAATTTCTCTGTAGCGTGTCCATCGGTTATAGGACTGTCTTCATTTTCAACTATAACTAAATCTTCTTTGAGTTCCTTTTTCAAATTTTGTAATGTTACCGTTTCGAAATTACTTTCATTTACTGCTACGGTTGCTATATTATTAATTTTAAGTAGTGAATTTTTGTTTTTTGTACCATTTCCTTTAAAATTTGCTTTTAATGATATTGTGTTAACTGTAATGTTTCCTAAATTGCTTTCTAACGGCAAACTAGTATCTATAAAAGATTGTAACGGTTGATCATCGTCAATATCTGGATCATGTTTTATATTCAACGTATCAACGAATTCTGTTTTCATAGTTTTGTAATTAGAATCTTCATTGATATCTTTGGTTTGGAATGTATTAAGTTTAACGTTAACTAAAGGAATATTTTCATCTACGTCAGTACTACCGAAGTCAGTTTCAAGAGGTACAGCATCCAGATTTATTTCTAATAGTTCACTTTGGACCTCTTTGCACTTTTTTCTGAAGTTTAATGCATTTTGCAGTTTATTAATGCAAATCTTACACATTTTTTGTGGTAGATTGTCATCGTGCTTAATCTGAAATTAACAAATAGGTAGATATAATTAAAAATCCCCTCAATTAGTACACTTTGTTAATATTTTAAGTGTATATTAGTCCTGGGACAGATAGATGGACAGCAGAAGCTTAATAGAGATTGGTTAGCTCTTTGGGGAGCAAAACTCTAAAAAAGTAAATGAAAAACAGCAAGATTGCAACATGGAGCTCTGTAATCAAGCGTCCGAGGAAACGACACTGACTTATATTTTATATTAAGGGGTGAGGCGAGCCTGACCAGGCTCAATTCCAGACTCCGTGCCGCTACTGAGAAATTTCTAATGGAAAAACCCAGGTGACACTGCCCGAATCGGGCAGATAGGTAGTTAGGCTCCGAGGTATTGAGTCTCTTACCCCCGTGCTCCATACCCTCAATACTGTGTAACGCCAGGTAAAAATTAACACTCATATGTGGGTGCCAAAATATTTTAGCCCAGGGTGTCAGTGGCCCTAATGCTGGTCCCGGGGATTGAACCCAAGTCCTAGGACTTGCTACCACTAAACCAACGAGGCAGCCTACACATTTAAATTCCGATTTATGTGGAAATGGATCTAGCAACTCTAATACTACGATTCAAATAGGAATTGAATAGACCTCTACTCTAATTACAATAAGTGCTAAAAAAAGTATGAAAGGTTCTAACCTGAACTCCAGTGCCTTCATACATATAGGCAGAAACATTTTCATAATCGTCTCCAAGTTTAAAAATCGGATGCAAATGGTATTTTGTTGCACTTCTCAAACAAGTTCGACAGACCGATAAATTGTCCATGTTTATGAATGAACGAAGAAATATTTCTTACTTTTCACGAAAGTAAATAGAAAAAGGAATTAAATAGATGTAGCACGTTATTTGATTCGCCACTGGAATGAGTGAAATTATTAAATTCGCAACAACAAGCAAATTAATACGAACTGTGCAAGCACTTTGTTTAGTTTATTTGACAGTGACTGTCAATGTCACTGTCTAATGACCGGTTACCGCTTATTTTTTTTTATTTACCCCGAAGAGAAGGCTATAGTCTTTTGACCATATTGCCTACGGTTACCGCTTGGAGGAAAAATGGTTACCGCCATTTGACATAAGTAAGGATGCGAAATCAATACATCTTAAAGGAAAAATTTTATGTTTCTTTTATCATTGATACCATTGACTGAGTTTCCTCTATGCTTGATACATTGTAAAAATTAGGACGAAACATAAAAACAACAATTTAAATTATTTTTTATTTAAACAAAATAAAAAATAAGTTAATTTTAAAGTAGGTAATTCTATGTTTAATGAAGAGGTTAGAAAAACATCAAGTGACATTTTTCAAAGTGTTGCAACTTTCTAAAAACGTGAAAAAATCACTCTCAGCTTTCATTAGACAGACTCTATCTCTAGCAATCTAAGGCGAGGCGGAGAAGACGCTCCACCCCGGCCCAGGTTCCTAGGGGTTCCAAAATCTGGATACAGTATTAACAAAGAGGCGGGGGCGTCACTGGCGCACATGTTTCTGTGACGATTTTTTTGTCATCAAATATAATGAAATTCAATTTTAAGTTATTTGAATACTCACAAACTTAGTTTTTAAGATTTTTTTTTTAGTTCCAGCTGTCACCGCCTCACTCTTTTTTGCCAAGCTGTATTAAGGTTTTCTTTTAAATTAAATCATAAGTTTAAGTCGCTGGATGCGAACAGCAGGACCGTTATGTAAGAAAAACCTCTGGATTTGGGAGAAGCCTAGCAGTGGGCGTCTCGGATAGGATTTCTTTGTATCGGGTTTCAAAAAAAATTAAGTTGTATCAGTAAAAAACAATAATAAACTTAAAAAGTATGTATTCTAAGCATTATGGAACACGCTCTTCGCTTTCTTTTCCCTTCTCTTCTGTTCTCGCTTCTTCTTTTGCTTCTCTGTGCTTCGCAGAAGCTTCTTGATAGCGTCTTCTGTATCATTTTCTTCTACATCAACGTCTGTGCAACCTTCAGATGAAGGTTTGATTTTTTTACCTGGCAACTCCTCGGAGACCTCTTGGTATTTGTGTTTTTTTGATTTGAGACTGTAATGACCAAATTTATGTTATTTTTCATTATACATTCTCGTAAACAGTGGTATGTTTTATAGATATCAAAGTATCGGCAAAAACTTTTAAATAGGTAGTAAAGATTTTATTTTAACCCATGTGCTACACAACACTGGCAGTTTGTAATGTCATCAGCAAATTGCCATAAAGAAAAAAAAAACTGTGGTATTAGGTACATGTAGGAAAAGCGGGCGGTAAAGCGCGGTACGAACCCATTGTTATATTTTATTTACATAATAATATATTGTAGTAGGTATGTTGTTTATATTTTTACAAGTATGATGTAAAAACATTGTATGTAACTTGGGCGGTATGGCTTTAATTACTAACGTCGGGCCATTATACCTATGCCTTGCCTGCGGCTCGGGGTTTTAATATCCTATCGATAGTAATTGTGTTCTTACTGCCCTTTTTACACAATGCACTATTAAAAAATTGGCCAAGAGCGAGTTGGACTTGCATACTTCACATAAGAGCTAATTTTAATAAACTAATTTAAATTTAAATATATCTCTTGGTTGTTGTAGTGGCGCATTGGTTACGGCACCCGCTTTAAAAGAACGTAGGTGTGAGTTCAAGCCAAACATGTACCATGTGACTTTTTCAATGTCAGATGTACTTTCTTAGTTGATCTAAGACACCACTGACTAACGGTGAAGGAAAACATCGTGAGGAAACCTTCAATGTACAGTTGTTACGATTTTATTACATACTAGCGACCCCCCCCCCCCCCCGGCTTCGCACGGTTACGCTAATATGGTTACGCATGTATTATACATATAAACCTTCCTCTTGAATCACTCTATCTATTAAAAATAACCGCATCAAAATCCGTTGCGTAGTTTTAAAGATCTAAGCATACATAGGGACAGACAGACGCGGGAAGCGACTTTGTTTTATACTATGTAGTGATAGTGATTATATTTTAACTGGTCGACTCACCCAACTGTCTCCATTTTGTCAAATATTTCATCATAATCGTCACAGTCTTCGGTCTCGATTTTAACACTACCCTCTTCTTCTTCTTTTATTTCTTTCTCCACTCGAGTGAGAGGAGTAGAGTTCTCTGTTTGAACCAGCACGCAAGAGAGTTTTGAAGTTAAGTATTGCTGTAAATTAAAATTAATTAATTCATTTTAAATTTAAATTTACATTTAATTTACAGAAGCAATATTTGGCAGAATCGTCACAACGGTGAATACTTTACTATTATATACATATACAATATATTTATATACTTAGGTATATATATTAGAGTGGTGATAGCCTAGTGGTGGTGACCGTTGACTGGCAAGTCAGAGGCCTCGAGTTCGATCCCAAGGCGCGCACCTCTGACTTTTCGTAAGTTACGTGCGTATTATAAATTGATTATCAGTTGCTAAAACGGTGAGGGAAAACATCGTGATGAAACCAGCACACCTGAGAGATTTTTCAATGGTGTGTAAAGCCATGTCAGAGGCCTACGGGCGGTTTAAACTCTGACACCAGGTTGTTCATCAACCACACGATAAGAAGAAGAAAATTAAGTCCGCCTTTGTACAAATTTGTGCATGAAGTATTAAATAAATATTTTTTTTATCATTATCAGCCTAGCCTTTTCCCAACTATGTCGGGGTCGGCATCCAGATCAAAATTTTAGTTTTAAAATAAAATAAAACGTCTTTGAAGTAGCCGACGGGCGCTTTTTGGCACGAGACGTCGCGCGGCGGTGTGTCTTTGTGTCGGCTTCAACAAAGCGCGAAAGCCGTTTGAATGTAAAAACTATATATTTAAAGTAACACACCTTATAAACCAGGTCCTTGCTCTCATGTTCATGTACCCTCAGCTGTCGATCGAGACTCGAACTCACGACCAACCTAGCATCCTTCACGATTGCTATATCTGTGATTGCGCCTGCGCTGCCTTTGTAACCTTTGTCTGGCTTTCCTTTCCGAAGATCTACTTGGTGTAATTGACCTCTACCAAAGCCCACTAGGAATTGGCTGCAAATATATGGTATTATTAAAAAAACCTTTCATTATTTAATAAGAAAGGGGTTCGAACCTTTGTGGCATAACGAGCCGTCGCCATTTTGATTTTTTTCAAAGTGGCGGCGCAAGGATGACACTAGTATATTTGGATAGAGGACATTTCAAACAAAAAATTTTAGCAACATGATGTCCTAAAGTGTCACGTTTCTGAGATATTTGAAGTTAAAGATCGTCAAATGAAAACAATAGCAATCACACAAAATTAACTAATTACCTACGTGTTTATATGCCTCAAACGAATCCCGTCCATATCAGTTGCTTTTTCAAATTTTCTATTATAATTACATTAATCATTACATTCATAATATAGATTTAAAAGTATGTTTAGCTCATAGAGTACCTATTCAAGAAAATATAGAGTGATAACGTCAACCACATTGCCTTGTGCGGAGCGAAAGCAGGTCTCACCATACAAATGTTAAAATGTAACTTTTTTCAAATTGTGTTTTCTAGACGTTTTTCGAAATTTAACTCAGCAGTTAACTATGATATAAGCTAAAATGTAATTTTTTCGCACGTGGAGCCTAGTTGAACCGCAGTCGATCGAGGTATGATCGCAAACGGAGCTCGTGTCGCGGCCGCGTTGTTCATACCCGTGCTCACAGTTCATACTTCTATAGGGTTGCTCTATATTTTCTTATATACTCTAAGGTTTAGCTACTTACCGGTCGTCGAAACTATTTGTAATGCAGGTAGCGGCCATGTTTTCAAAGTCTACGCATGTTACCGGCCGTCTTTGAGCGCGAGCGTCGTACAATCTGCGAGACATAACATCATCATTATCAGCCTGTATTAATCCACTGCTGAACATAGGCCTCTCCTAATGCGCGCCACTATTCAAAATCAAAATCAAAATATTTTTATTCATGTAGACCATTTTAGGCACTTATGAATAGTCATAATTCTAATATTATTATAAGAGTGACTCTAGTTGCCAGTTCCAAGGGCAGCCTACCCCTCATGGAGAAGAATCTGGCAAGAAACTCCATGGTTGCTCTTTTAAATAATGGCTTACAATATTTTTGGAATATTGTGCGCTCATTGGAGGTATTTGCCCATAATCGCCACGCTGGGCAAGCGGGTTGGCGATCGCAGCAGATGATTGCTGTTACACAGAAGGATGCATACGGGCTCATAGTGATAGGAAAAGGCTACGAGGAGCCCGACACATTTGACGGACCAAATCCACCATCCTCGAAGCATCTATCCACGATTCTCTTCTGTCAGCAGACAGAACTGACTGGCGCCAGGTAGTCCAGGAAAAAGTCATATTAATAAGCGATCACGACCCTCAGCATTGAGAAGACTTACGCGAGGAGATCCGAAAATAGCCGAACATAAATTTCGGCGTGGCCAAAGTTTTGGGGGGGCCGAAGTTTCGACCGGTATCTGGCCGAAAACAAAACTTCGACCGGTCGCTATTTACAACATAGGACAAAAACAAAAATGAATACTTACAACAGGTGGCTAGCAATGACCACTTACCTAACATATCCATATCTTGAGCATACAGCAACCAGGTTCCCACCTTCTCCGTTCAAGAACACCAGGTCTGACACCCACACCGGTCTCCTGAGTTGCAACCAGTCGTGGGCTAAGTTTTTAGCAGCAAATATTGGGTTCGGCTCACCTATACGCCATATTTTTAGGTCATTTTCTTCGCCACCTGTAAGAAATGTTATTATTACTGTCAGCCCATATCATCCCACGGCTGGGCAAAGCCTCTTCTTTTGAATTATATAAACGCTCGAAAACGGCACACTTACAGAAACATGCGCAACGACGCGTCCTTGATACTGCGAGTACCGCGACGTTCGCTTAGGAGTCTCGTCGTTACGCAATATTATGCATGTTTGGTTGAGTGTGTTGTATCGAGCGTTTGTACGTAGTTTCCGAACTGTAAGAATATTATACTGTGCTAGAACTGTCCCACTGTAGGGTAAAGGCCTCTTCTCATACAGAGAAGACGACCGGGGAGAGATCAGGCGCAGGACCAATGGCTTAACGAGCTTTCTGAGACACGAAGTAAGTGATAATTAATTTATAATACGCACATAACTTACGAAAAGTCAGGGTAGCTACACACATAGTCGATTCGGGACATTCGGTTCGGTGTTTTCGAAGAAGTCCCGATTAAATTTCTTCTAAAATACCGAACCGAATGTGCCGGCTCGAATCGTGTAGCAATCCTCAGAGGTGCGCGCCTTGAGTTCGAACCTCAGACCTCTAACTTGACAGTTAACAGTCATGCCACTAAGTTTTCACAACTCAAATAAAGAAAATAACATACCTGTAGCAAACACCCCCTCTTCATCAGCACAGACCCTCATCCTATCACACTTCCCGACATTAACTGCGTCCTCAGATTTCTTGCTCCAGATTTTCACTGTTCCGCTGGAGACGGCAGCTAAGAGTTTCCGTTTACACCGTCCTAGGCCTACAATGTCTCCAGGAGCGAAGTCCGCTGTGTAGCTTTTGGTGAAACCTTGGAGTGTATTGTAGATTTGGACCTGAGGAGTGTTTTTTTTTAATTTTTGTGAATTATTTTACATGTTATAGCACATATTAGCTTATTATATAATATATAATAAGACTGCCTCGTTGGTCTAGTGATAGCAAGCGCGACTGCTGAGCACGAGGTCCTGGGTTCGATCCCCGGGTCGGGCAAAGTGTTATTGAGTTTTTTCATTAGAAAATTCTCAGTAGCAGCACGGAGTCTGAAATTGTGCCCGGTTAATGGCAATAGGCTCGCCCCATATTACATGGGACTTATAACATGCCGGCGAAACGTGGGTGTACTGCACGCACACCTCTGCCTACCCCCTCTGGGGAATATAGGCGTGAGTCTATATAAAAAATAAAAAAAAAGAAATTTGAAAAAAAAGAAAATGAAAATAGCATAGAAAGAATTTTGAAATTTCAACTGATTCTGATGGGATAGGTGGCTCAGCAGTTAGAGCTTCGGTACGCCGAAGATCGTGGGTTCGAATCTTATCCATATCAGTTGCTTTTTCAAAATTCTTATTAAATAATTATAAGTGTTTATTTTTTTCTATTAAACTACCAGAGCGACTTTGTACGCGTGACAATCCTATCTCTACGCCTATTTTACCCTAAAAAAATTATATTATGTAATATT
This sequence comes from Protodeltote pygarga, assembly GCA_936450705.2. Taxonomy (NCBI): domain Eukaryota; kingdom Metazoa; phylum Arthropoda; class Insecta; order Lepidoptera; family Noctuidae; genus Protodeltote; species Protodeltote pygarga. The sequence continues at coordinate 5,469,163 of OW388277.2, forward strand.
TTTTTCGCTGGATGAGAACAGCGCAGGACCGACATGAATGGAAATCCTTGGGGGAGGCCTATGCCCAGCAGTGGGCGTCTTCCAGCTGAAATGATGATGATGATGATGAATATTATTTTGGCTCAACAGTTAGAGCTTCGGTACGCCGAAGATTGTGGGTTCGAATCCCATCCATATCAGTTGCTTTTTCAAAATTCTTATTAAATAATTATAAGTGTTTATTTTTTTCTATTAAACTACCAGAGCGACTTTGTACGCGTGATAATCCTATCTCTACGCCTATTTTACCCTAAAAAAATTATATTATGTAATATTTTTTTCGCTGGATGAGAACAGCGCAGGACCGACATGAATGGAAATCCTTGGGGGAGGCCTATGCCCAGCAGTGGGCGTCTTCCAGCTGAAATGATGATGATGATGATGATGAATATTATTTTATGACGAAGTATGTTGGGTTATAGAATAAAATATTGTAGGAAAGCACCTGCTCTTATGACAGCTGGGTAAATATTTATTTTATTTATTTATTTATCTTTGGAAGACCAACAGCATATAACCATAGTCTAAACATCATATAGTCAGTCGACGCGTTTGATGTTTTCGGAAATGCCGACAACGTCTAGACATTCGTCGCGACGTAAAAAGTGTTAGGGTTGACACAGGACTAAAAACAAAAATATGTTTTTATAGTGTTTTTTTTTGTAAGTATGTATAACACGTTATCAAAATTGGAAAACGTGGCCGCCATTTTGAAATTTTTATTTACTGGGCCGATTGCTTTCAAAATCGATATCTGAGAGTCCGCATGGTCTCCGAGTACATAACCGTTGTCAGAATTGGAAAAGGTGGCCGCCATTTTGAACTTTTTATTTACTGGACCGATTGCTTTCAAAATCGATATCTGAGAGTCCGCATGGTCTCCAAGTACATAGCCATTGTCAGAATTGGAAAAGGTGGCCGCCATTTTGAACTTTATCTTTACTGGACCGATTGCTTTCAAAATCGATATCTGAGAGTCCGCATGGTCTCCAAGTACATAGCCGTTGTCAGAATTGGAAAAGGTGGCCGCCATTTTGAAATTTTTATTTACTGGACCGATTGCTTTCAAAATCAATATCTGAGAGTCCGCATGGTCTCCAAGTACAAAGCCGTTGTCAGAATTGAAAAAGGTGGCCGCCATTTTGAAATTTTTATTTACTGGACCGATTGCTTTCAAAATCGATATCTGAGAGTCCGCATGGTCTCCAAGTACATAGCCATTGTCAGAATTGGAAAAGGTGGCCGCCATTTTGAAATTTTTATTTACTGGACCGATTGCTTTCAAAATCGATATCTGAGAGTCCGCATGGTCTCCAAGTACAAAGCCACCCCTGAAAACCTAGAAAACGATACCCGACGATAGATACGATACGATAACGATATTGATTTTTACTAAAAACTTGCGTCCGCCATCTTGGATCTCAAAATTAATGTCATATTCGTTATCACCGCCCCCGAAAACCTAGAAAACGATACCCATATTGATTTTTACTAAAAACTTGCGTCCGCCATCTTGGATGTCAAAATTAATGTCATATTCGTTATCACCACCCCCGAAAACCTGGAAAACGATACCCATATTGATTTTTACTAAAAACTTGCGTCCGCCATCTTGAATCTCAAAATAAATGTCATATTCGTTATCACCGCCCCCGAAAACCTAGAAAACGATACCCATATTGATTTTTACTAAAAACTCGCGTCTGCCATCTTGGATCTCTAAATTAATGTCATATTCGTAATCACCGCCCCCGAAAACCTATAAAACGATACCCATATTGATTTTTACTAAAAACTCGCGTCCGCCATCTTGGATCTCAAAATTAATGTCATATTCGTGATCACCGCCCCCGAAAACTTAGAAAACGATACCCATATTGATTTTTACTAAAAACTCGCGTCCGCCATCTTGGATCTCAAAATAAATGTCATATTCGTAACCACCACCCCTGAAAACCTCAAAAAAAATGCCCATATTGAAGTTTTTCAAAAACTCGCGTCCGCCATCTTGGATCTCTAAATTAATGTCATAAGTATTCATAATCAACACACCCGTTGAAAAATTGAATCAACATTTAAAATTCAAATAAATAAAAAGCGACACCCGCTAATTCCTAGGACCCAACAATTCCATACAAGCTACGGTGCGCCCCCCCCTCCGTCCCCCGCTCCACACACCCCGCACGATTGCTCTGTCTAGACGTGTTCGTTGGACTACTGTAGGGAAAGAGAAGAGCTCTTTATACTGTGATATAACATAAAGCTTAAATAAAAGAAATAAGTTACACAAAGCCAATTATAGGTCCTCACGAATAAAAACAAAGTACAACTCATAGTGTGAACATACATAATTATACACTACAGTATGTAATAACTAAAATTTTGAAAAAAACTCCTGAGCACCCGTCTCACTGGTTCAATTTTAGTATTAAATATGTCAAATTTATATTTCTTATATTCCTTGTTTATAGTATTGCTCGCTCGCCACAGAAACGAATTCTGACGATAGTTACCGAACACCAGGGGAAGATGAATGAGAGTATAATGTCTGGTAACTCTTACTCTTACTTATATAAATTGTACCTGTTGATTCTTCCGTCCAACCAGTATCTCGGTCTGTTCAGCATTCCCCCACTCCAGTCTGGTGATACAGTCATCCTTCTGTAAAGTCTTTATGTCCACAAGGTTCTCAATGTTTTTTTTACTATTCTTCGTAGACTCCGTGTGGTATTTTATGTCTAAAAAAAATTATTAAAGTTTTAAAAGGGTATTGACATTTTTATGGAATAGCATGGAATAAGGCAACATAGGCAATAGGATGGGGTAACTTTTTCTTTCGCATGCCCATATTTACTAACATAATAAATGGCGGGCCAAGAAATAAAAATATTGATATGTATTACGAAGCCATTTTTTTCTTATTAAAAACATTTGTTCGCACAAATACACATGATATTTGTTTGATGGTCGTGGGCCAGATATGACCCACGGGCCGGATATGGCCCACGGGCCGTAGTTTCCCCATCCCTGGACTAAGGTATGATTTCGATATTAACTCCAAGCAGCAGTGCTGCCACAGCATTACTAGTCCCCATATATTCTCTAAACATAGATTTATATGAGATTACATCTCGAGCTCAGCAGCAACACAGTGGCAGCACTGCTGAGTGCAGCTGAGATCGGAATCATATCGTTACAAATAACTTAAGGCAGGCTTTAGCTCTTAATCATTGTTTTTTTTCTTTAAACAAAGATGTTGAACTTTATTCCCATTTCTTTTTAAATAATATTCTGTCATTTTGTGAAAACAAATTTTGGATATTTTTTAAAGACGTTTTTGAGTCCAGAAGAACTCGAGTTGCATAAAAAATTGCGAAAAAGGTGAAGTTTCGATTAAGTAGCTCCCGATTATCCGACCTAAGGCGATTAGGTGTAAATGTAGATATTTATGCTTTTAGTATATCTATTGTTGGTTCCTAGTTATAGGGGAGTTATGTGAGCTGAATTACAATATCAATTAATGTGAGGAATACATCAAGAAAAGAAAATTCTCAATCAGTTTTTTGATAACGTAAACATAGCAGATTAAGATCGAGTTTTTGTCAGTAAATTATATCGTGCACTACTTACGTTTGAAAGATCCTATTCTGCTGGCGACGAATATGTCAACTTCTTTGTCTTCTGATAATAACATTGTTATTTATTTATTTTATAATGATTTAGAAAATACAGCGCATTGCAGTCCCGTAAACACGTGAAAATAAATGTCCAATTGACAATTGACAATCAATGACAGTATTGACAGTTTGGTATGACAGACACAAGTGACAATTAATTGACAGTAGACAGAATGTTGCCATTAAATTAATCTAAAATTCCTAATAAACTTGATAAAAATGTTTCTTCAAACCGCACTTAGGAGAAATTTAAATGCGAAAAATTCATTGATATAGTGTAATTTTACAAACAAAATCTTAGCTTATTTTTTGTAGAACTTTGAACGAAACGAAACTCAGAACTTCATGACGATACTGCATACACCTCTGCCTACTCTCTCTTGGGAATGCAGGCGAGAGTCTACAGGGTGGGCGGAGAATAGAGGTTCAAAAATTTTTTTTAGATGCTCCACTCCTATAGCTATTCGAATAACCCCCATGTATGTTCAGCGATTATTTATAGTTTAAGAGCTAGATTTTTTTAATCAATTTTTGGGAAAGTATTACCTGTCTTTAGATTTTCTTTTTTTTCTTTTTTTGCATTGTGATTCTTGAAAATATTTGTTGTTATATTAAGTCCTTATAGTATGTTCTATGATCCATAAAAAATCCGTTTGTCTAATCATCTCATAAAGTGCCTAAAACTTTGCTTAAAAGGAAAAAAAGTGCAAAATTAAATGTGTTCCAGATTTTCATTTATTCAAAAAAAATTCAAAAAATGGTGGCAATGACCCCAAAGTAGTTTTAAAAACTCCCTCGGACTTTCAGCATTTCAAAACAATAAAAATATTTCCTATTTTTCGGGACATTATTTTGTACAATCGTAGTTCAAAGATGGTAAAGAGAAAAAATCTCAATTAATTTAATTCTTGTCTTCCTAAATTTTTATTATTTGATAGCACTTAATTCTAATGAAATACAGTTAACATTAGATATAATACAATAACAATAGAAAATTTAAGCAAAATCTGTGCTTAAAAAAAATCTGAACTTTTAAATAGAACTTTATTTAAATGGTTTAATTTGTTGTAGATATTTTTTTTCTGCCTTCAACTGCCTCTCCGTATGTCTACCACCGGGTTGTATCTTTTTTGATTGCAATAATGTAGCTAGTTAAAAGGCCAAAATTTATAGATTCCGATTTATATGGCGCAAATTAAAAAAAAAACAAAGCTAATTTTCCTTTTGAAAGTGAAAAAAGTTGTTTCAATGCATTGTTTTCATGATAATAATATCCTCCGGACCAATTTTGGTCACAGCGGCCAATCTCAACGGAGATTAGCCAGGAGATATTATAGTGCACAAGTGTGTGCGCAAACACAAGGGAACTTTCTATTCCCTTACTCTCATACACCAATGGGACGGCAATCCGATATGAGACCGGAGAGAGATGGGGCTCAGGGCCAACGGCTTTACGTGCTTTCCGAGGCACGGAGTAAGTGATAATTAATTTATAGCAAATAACTTATGAAAAGTCAGAGGTGCGCGCCTTGGGTTTGAACCTGAGACCTTTGACTTGCCAGTCAACGATTACTACCACTAAGCTATCACAACTCAATTAACTTTTCATGATAAGAATGTATTAAAACAACCTTTTGAACTATCAAGTAAATGAAAAAATTAATTGAGATTTTTTCTCTTTACCATCTTTGAACTATGATTGCACAAAATAATGTCCCGAAAAGTAGGAAATATTTTTATTATTTTCAAATGCTGAAAGTCCGAGGGAGTTTTTAAAACTACTTTGGGGTCATTGCCACCATTTTTTGATTTTTTTTTGAATAAATGAAAATCTGGAACAAAGGACCATGGGGGATTTTGTATGGACCCCGTCCCCACCCCCCAACAGTCACGGGCTATATGTCAACATGTTTGTTAGGAGCCATAGAAAGGCAAGCCACCTGTTTTAAGAGCGAAATCAATGGAGATTTTTTTTTACAGGACAAAACGTTTGGGTACTTTTATGATTATTTTTCATAAAAAATCTGTTATTATGTACATTTTTGTACAAAAATATATTATTAATAGGATAACAGTAATGTAAGAAAATAAGAAAGCTTATTTCAAACTACAAAAACCAATGTGTGTCTCCTCACGAGGGAACTCCTTAACGGTCAGTAGCTCGTACACGAAACTTTGCGTATACCTAGGTTTTAACATGATATTCACCATATGACCTGATGCTGCACCAAGAATTGTCTTCACACGCAGGATTTCTTCAACGCTTATTAGCACATTTACGAAACTCTGTAGGCAAATACTTAAGTTTACTTCGTTTATTGCCTGCGCTGCTACAGAACTTTAATTATTTTGATCATTTAAAATCTGAAATAATGAACATTGGCAAAAACAAGTGAATAACGCCAAAAACAAGTGAACATCGGCAAAAACAAGTGAATATCGGTAAAAAACAGTGTATTACCGGTAAAAATATGTGGACATCTGCCCAAGTGAATGCCGAAAAAACAAGTGAAAGCCGAAAAAACAAGTGAACGCCGAAAATACAAGTGAACGCTGAATAAATAAGTGAACATGGGCAAAAACAACTGAATATTGGTAAAAACAATTGAACCCCCAAAAAGACAAATGAACGCCGAAAACCAAGTAAACGCCGAAAAAGGAGTGAACGTAGAAAAAATAAATGAATATAGGCAAAAACAATTAGTGCATATCGGCAAAAACAAGTAAACGCCGAAAAACCAAGTGAATGCCGAAAAAACAAGTGAAAGCCGAAAAAAAAAGTGAACGCTGAAAAAACAAGTGAATGCTGAATAAATAAGTGAACATAGGCAAAAACAACTGAATATTGGTAAAAACAATTGAACCCCCAAAAAGGCAAATGAACGCCGAAAACCAAGTAAACGCCGAAAAAGGAGTGAGCGTAGAAAAAATAAGTGAACATAGGCAAAAACAAGTGCATATCGGCAAAAACAAGTGCATATCGGCAAAAACAAGTAAACACCGAAAAACCAAGTGATTGCCGAAAAAACAAGTGAAAGCCGAAAAAACAAGTGAACGCCAAAAAAACAATTGAACGCCGAAAAACACAAATGAACGCCGAAAACCAAGTAAACGCCGAAAAAGGAGTGAACGCAGAAAAAATAAATGAACATAGGCTAAAGCAAATGCATATCGGCAAAAACAAGTAAACGCCGAAAAACCAAGTGATTGCCGAAAAAACAAGTGAACGCCGAAAAAACAAGTAAACGCGGAAAAAACAATTGAACGCTGAAAAACACAAATGAACGCCGAAAACCAAGTAAGCGCCGAAAAAGGAGTGAACGCAGAAAAAATAAATGAACATAGGCAAAAACAAGTGCATATCGGCAAAAACAAGTAAACGCCGAAAAACCAAGTGAATGCCGAAAAAACAAGTGAACGCCGAAAAAACAAGTAAACGCCGAAAAAAAAGGTAATGCCGAAGAAATAAGTGAACGCCGAAAAAACCAGTGAACGTCAAAAAAACAAATGAACGCCGAAAAAACAAGTGAACGCCGAAAACACAAGTAAACGCCGAAAAAACAAGTGAACACAGAAAAATTAAGTGAACATGGGCAAAAACAAGTAAATATCGGCAAAAATAAGTGGACATCTGCAAAAACAAGTGAACGCCGAAAAACCAGGTGAACTTCGAAAAATAAGTGAGCGCCAAAAAAACAAGTGAATTAGGGCAATTTTACGGGTTTACGAGTATTTAAGAAAATTACAAGATTTTACGGCGTCCATTTTTTTTTTCGGCGTTTACTTGTTTCTGCCGATATTCACTTGTTTTTGCCCTAGTTCACTTATATTCTCGGCGTTCACTTATTTTTCGGCGTTCACTTGGTTTTTCGGCGTTCACTTGGTTTTTTCGGCGTTCACTTGGTTTTTCGGCGTTCACTTGTTTTTTCGGCATTCACTTGTTTTTTCGGCGTTTACTAGTTTTTTCGGCGTTCACTTGTTTTTGCCGATATTCACTTGTTTTTGCCGATGTTAATTTTTTCATACTTGTACGATCAAAATAATTAAAGTTCTATAATAGTACCACGGGCAATAAACGGTTTATTTATAATACTTTAATATTGATCATAAACTAATGATGCAACCAGGATCTTCTTCTCACAGAAAACTCCTTAATGGTCAATAACTTACAGAAGCCTTGCATAATTATGCTTACGCATATTTTGATAATAAAACGTGATATTCACCATATGACCCGATGTAGAACTAAGAATCGTCTCCATCCGTAGGATCTCTTCAACGGTTTTTGGCAAATACAATAAACACAGTATATGTTTACTAATTAAACATGATATCCATCATGAACCCACGATACCGCCAGGATCGTCTTCTCACCTGAGAACTCCTCAACGGTCAATAGCTCGTACACAAAACCTTGCATATTCCTATGTTTATTTAGATGATTCACCATGACGTATGTATATGCAAAGTTTTTTTGGACGATCTATTGACCATTGGAAAATTCTTACATGTAAAGACGATTCAAGCTGCAGCATCTGGTCAGTGACTGTCATGTTTAATCAGCTAAATAAACGTAGGTATGCGGCGCAAAGTTTCGTGTACGAGCTACTAACCGTCGAAGAGTTCTTACATGTGGAGACGATTCTAGCTGCATATCAGGTCATGATGATTATCATGTTTAATCATCTAAAAATACGTAGGTACAATGCAAAGTTTCGTGTACGAGCTATAAACCGTTGAAGAGTTCCTATGTGTGGAGATGATTCTAGGTGCAGCATCAAGTCATGTCAATCATATAATTGTATTGTTAACAGAACTGAACGTGTATGAAAAATTCTAGCTAAATCGTTTAGGAGGAACTAGTAAAATAGCTAAAAATAGCTTGAAAAAATGGCACACAAAAGTGCGATTATTTCATGAACCCCATTCATTTCAAGATTGTCGCCATAATAAAAAAATATCAACATGTTATGATGCTTCGAATGAGATATGTTTCAAATCTGTTGGAGGGTGGGGACACTTTTACCCAAGGTCCTTTAATTTTGCACTTTTTTTCCTTTTGAGCTAAGTTTTAGGCACTTTATGAGATGATTAGATAAACGGATTTTTTATGGATCATAGAACATACTATAAGGACTTAATATAACAACAAATATTTTCAAGAATCACAATGCAAAAAAAGAAAAAAAATAAAATCTAAAGTCAGGTGATACTTTCCCAAAAATTGATTTAAAAAATCTAGCTCTTAAACTATAAATAATCGCTGAACATACATGGGGGTTATTCGAATAGCTATAGGAGAGGGGCATCTAAAAAAATTTTTTGAACCTCTATTCTCCGCCCACCCTGTATATATTTGTATATACACAGCTTGGCAAAAAATAGTCGGAGGCGGTGACAGCTGGAACTAAAAATAAAGATCATAAAAACTAAGTTTGGGAGTATTTTTTTTAGTTCCAGCTGTCACTGCCTCATTCTTGTTTGCCAAGCTGTTACCGCTTATGACTCTTTTTTACAAAGTTATACACCTAATATTTAAATGGTAAATAAAAGTAATTTATTTGATGTAATTTTTATTTCGAAAAAGTATGTTTACAATAATATATACCTTTAAAAACCTTAATTACGTTAGTTAAGATCGAAGTAATAAATACAAAGTTATTTTATTAATTATTTTTGAATAAGAAAAGCGCGGGTTTTAGGACTAAGAGATTGTCAATAAAGCCTAGTAGATATTTTAAGTTTTTTAATAAATATGCTGGATGCAGGTTGCTTCCAACCATCTGGAAGTTATTGGGGGAGGGAGGCCTATGTTCAGCAGTGGACGTCTTATGGCTGAAATGATGATGATGATGATGAAGAAATATCCAGGAACCTCTATAATGTCTGATTAAAGAGAGAATCTATGATATATTATTAGATATTCTATAATATATTCTAAAATAATATATAAGGAAGATACATGCGAATAAATAAGAGCATGAATAAAGAGATCAATTTGCTGTTGACTAATATATTATAACAACGTGTAAAACGTAATGCTGTTTATTGTTTTACGAGTCTAGGAATAAATGTTTGTGTTAAAAAATACGCGGGCCATGTACAGACAACGATGAAAAATATTTAAAAAAAAGATAGAATCATAAAACTCACTCTAACAAATCTAATAATTACCCACACTTTCGTATACAACTTCAAATTAGTTCTTTTTTTTCTTGTGACAATTCAACCTACTTAGAGTTCATTTTCTGCTACTTACAAAAAATAAAATGAATAAGGGACTGACTTATTTGTAAGATCGATCATAATTCCAAGTATTGTTCTAAAATCAATGATCGTGGGATACAATAGTTGTAATGCTTCTTCGTTAGTGAAATGTATTTTCTTAATAAAACTTCAACGGCTTGAAATTACTCTAAGCAGCCAAATCTTTTGATAAGGGGTTAAAATCCCCTTCTTCTTCCTCAGTGTAAAAATTACCACTTTAATTTGAATATATTCGGATAAATGGATCTAATAAGAACTAGTCTGTCAAGACTATAAGATAACTAATCATCAGGAAAAGAAACTTTGAATAATCAACATTAAAATGCGATATCTGTATCTTTCCGACTGATTAGCAAAATCACACCGTTACAGGTTCCATTCAAATAGAAAAAAATACCAAAAGTAGATGCAACCCTCTAACTCTCAGTCTCAATAACATATCTCCAGATAAAAGTAGTAGATAATTAGGCAGTAAACAGTTGATTATTACTGTCATCATAAACACTGCAGATAGATAAAGTGTTACTGAAACGCAAAAGCTTAATTAATGGTTCAAATCATGGTCAAGATCACAGATAAGTTATTGAAACTGACCGTAAGAAGGGCTGGTATCCTTTTGGTCTTTCCGTCCCATTGACGAGTTACATATTACTATAGTGGTAAAAAGACGATTCGACAACGACATATTCTACCACAAACAGAATAAAGCGAAGTTTGTGGTGGCAACCCCACCTGAACTGTCACTGTATCATCTGACACTTGTCATCGAGTAGCCAGAATCTGCCAAAACAAGAAGTCTTTATTCCAAAACTTGCAACTCTGAAGGCCCTGTTTCACAGTCTATAATAGAGTCTGGCCAACGAAAGCGCGAAAAATAGAGCGGCAAATTTAAAATATCTCCATCTGAAACTGAATATATCCTCCTAGCCTTATTATTGTTGGGGTCGGCTTCTAATCTAACCAGATGCAGCTGAATATCAGTTTTCTACGGAGCGACTGCCTATCTGACCCCCGCAACCCAAAGGGATACGATATTCTAAGGTTAGATTAGTCGTCAGGATTTTATGACGGTACTGACTCCCTATATCGACTGTCAAAGATCTTCATGACAACCGGGGCCAATGGCTTAACGTGCTTTCCGAGGCACGGAACAGGTGATAATTAATTTATTATACGCACATAACTTACGAAAAGTTAGAGGTGCGCGCCTTGGGTTCATACCTGAGTCCTATGACTTGGGACTTGGCAGTCCACCGGTCATACCACTAGGCTATCACTGCGTATTTACATCTGAAACTGAATAACTGATTTTAATTTAAATAGTTTATATACCTATCTGTTTGAATACTTTAGTGCTTTAGCGAAAAGTATTGAAGAAGTTTTTTGACAAAGGTTCAGTGTTTAGAGAAGGGTTTTAGGTTGTTTTTTTAAATTTGCCGCTCTTTTGTATGATCAGTTTTTGTTGGCCAGACATTTATTAATCAGACAGTTTGTAGGTAATGCCTAGGCATTACCTAGTAAATTCAAAAATAGAATAGAATTTATGTAGATTATCTGTCAGATTAATAAATGTCTGGTAAAGTAACGAAGTAGTGAAACAGAGCCAACTCAAATAAACGTTTGTAATTTATTTTTTAAATTTAATTGTAATTGTAAGTAATTTTGTACGTACTGTTATGGTAAGTAGGTAGTTAGGTTATAATCAGAGAATAATACCTACTTTTAAAAAGCTAAGTTGATGTTTTAAGTTCTTTGTAGAAGTTGAATACTGACGTTTACTTGAAGGAGAGTTGACAGTTAAAAAATTCAAACGACTGTCATGATTGTATTGATTTAAAAAAAATCCCCTGCTTTCAAAAGTGTAGTGTAGTGGTGTTTTTTTCAGTTTACATTCAACTATGAGACGTGTATAGAATTTAAAAAGTTCTTACAAAATGTAATCTAATAAATATCAAAAAGATAGGTAAAATTCTTAAGCTCAATTATTTTCATTCTATTGACGATAGTTTTATACATATCTCGTTCTATGGTTTGGTCGCGGCGTAGAAGGACTAAAGTGTTGCCTGTATATTATTTAAAAATACCCATGTTAATTGTGTATGTTAAAATGATAATGATTTCCTATTAAAAGTTTTTTGTAATATCTCGTAATGTTATCACTATGTTCCATATAAAATTTAAATTGAAGAATAGAGACCATTATCTGTATTATTAATATTAATCGATCCGAAGGAATGTCTGTTCGTTTGTTTTTCTAAAAGCCCTAAACTACTGAAACTGTTTTAACGAAACTTGGTTAAGTATAGACCACTAAAAAGGATATAGTCTCAGAGGAAAGAACATGAGCAAAATCCAATTTCAGTAAATCTTTAATCTTAAAAATGAGTTTGAAAAGGTGTTTGGTTGTTTGTAAGACAATCACGCGTAAACTGTTGAACGGATTTGGATAAAATTTGGCACACAGCTAGACCACGTCTTAAATTAGGATATAAGATGCTTTTTATCCTAGTCTGACCTCAACCTCGGGCAAAAAAAGGTAATATTTAGCAGTAAACGGTAAAGTTGTTAAATGCAGAACCCGATTTGCTATTTGTAGACTTTAGTTTTGGTTAGTAACATCTATGAATTTCAATGGTCAAGAATTCCCAAAAATATGCGCGAATGAAAACTATCTGGCTAAGCATTAAACTTAATAGCCTTGGACATGAAAACAAATATATTTTTAATCCTCAATTTTTATATTCTCAGTCCAGATATTATAATGCGAGAATTTTGCAGATTCCTGAGAATTTCAATAAAAATACGACGTAATGTAACCGATAGGAAAGTAAAATGACGTATTTTTCTTATAATTTTCTCAAATGATGGACAGCAATTCATTGTCTAACAATTTTCAGAGAAAATTGATAATATTTTTACGTCTTTCAAAAAAATATCTTTTTACGTCTAAAATTATTTGATCAGGAGCCGTAAAATTGGTGTAAAAGTTTATGCTGTTGCCATTAAAAAAAAGGAATAAAAAAAGAAACAAAAAAAATAAAAAATTGTACAGGAATTAATGAAAACTGAAGCTCTAAAGATGATAAATAAACATTTTGCTTACAGACAAACCAAACCAGCAAATAAAAATATACAAACAGCGTTGGATGATTCTGCAAGAATCTCAGAACCTGTATTTACGAATAATTCTAAGTTTTGCAACATTTGCAAAATAGAATTCAGTAATTGATTGATAATCCTGATTAACATATCTAGCGAAACAACGAATGATCTTATGACACTTATTCGGAGACAATATCACGGTAACTAAAAAAAAATAACGTTACGTCCGTCCGTTACGACTGCAGATGAAATAGTTTGTTGATACAATAACAATGCAAGCACGGTTTAATGTTAAGTATGTCAAAATCGAATTACAATACGGAAACTCTCTAGATTTGGTGGAAACCCGCCACTTAAAATTAAAAATTCAAATGGAACCTGTAACGTCACGATAAAAAAAATAAACAGTCGTTTAGGAACTTGATTACTTAAATATTGAAATGTTATTAAGATGTCACTTGGACAATCAGTTTCTGATCTAAAAGATTTAAATCGAGTCGTAACCAATCTTCAGTCACTCTTCAGTTAACAGAAAATACAGGACGAAGATGTGACTGAAAAAAAACACCGCAAGAAATGTTGCCATTTAAAAAATTACTTGCTTACATTTGACAAACATTGTCTTACTAAACTTATCAAATATTAAGTTCAACGTAAATAGATAGTACCTATCTAATTTACTGGCACCTCAAAAAAACTTAAAAATTAGACGTTGATATTCTACATCCAAAACCTTAAATTCGATGCGTTTTTTTCTGCGTAAAAGTGTCTTGATTCACGTTTTTTATAATGTAGATATTTGTTATTTATTTATTTTCCGTTCATCTCATTCCACTGGTTGGTGGTGGGCTTGCGCTAGCTGTGCCTCCGTCTGCACCATCATTGCCACCACCATCTTCGCCATCTTCTTGCATACCATGTCCTAACATGGCTTGGCAACACGAGCAGAGAACGCACGTGAGGCAGGCGAAGCAAGCAGCTAAGCCCAACTTCTGAGCTAGGCCTTGCTGTTCTAGTGGTTGACCTGAAAACATGTACACGGTTTATGAGACGTCGTAAACAGAATCTTAATTATAGTTTCTGTGTTACTGATTCTTCTGTACCTACTTCCCGCTAACTTAATTTTAGTCTATCATCATCATTAGGTATGCGGACACTTGCGCGAATCCACTTGCGCGAAAGACATTTGCGCGAAAGACTTTTGCGCGAATGGACACTTGCGCGAATGGACATTTGCGCGAATGGACAGTTGCGCGACAGACACTTGCGCGAAGGACACTTGCGCGAATGGACATTTGCGCGAATGGACACATGCGCGAATGGACATTTGCGCGAATAGACATTTGCGCGAATGGGTGTGCACATAATTTAATCAATATTATAGTCTCCGTTATCCGATGCACCGCAAATTATTAATATCAGCTCAAAGTGTCCCACTGCTGGGCAACGGTCTCCTTACTCTTTTTCCACTTCTCTCTGTCTCTGTTCTTTTCGAAAGAATCCAGCTCGTCAACGAAAATTTATTTTAATTAAGTACCTACCTAAGTACTTTGTTTCTGAAATTCAAGATGGCTGAATACGAATATCATTTTTGAAATCCAAGACGGCCGACACGAAATTTGGACTTGGGTATCGTTCCGTGGTTTTTTATGTTCTAAATACGAATATAAAGAACTTTTTAAATCCAAGATGGCTGACACGATATTTTGACATGGGCATCGTTTTCGTGGTTTTCGTATGTTATATATACGAATACTTATGAAGTCGTTTTTCAAATCCAAGATGGTCAACACGATATTTCGACATGGGTATCGTTTCCGTAGTTTTCGTATGTTCTATACACAGATATAGATCTGTGGTTCTATACGAATGTGAAATCAATTTTGAAATCCAAGATAGCTGAAATATAAATTCCGACATGGGTATCGTTTCCATTGTTTTTGTATATCTTAAACTAGTGACCCGCCCCGGCTTCGCACGGGTGCAATATACATATAAACCTTCCTCTTCAATCACTCTATCTATTAAAAAAACTGCATCAAAGTCCGTTGCGTAGTTTTAACATAAACATTTAACAAGTTGATATAGGGACAGAGAAAGCGAATTTGTTTTATACAGTGATACGATTATGGAGGCGATTTAGAAATCCAAGATGGTATCCGGATGAGGATGATGATGGTATCCAGACACTTGCGCAAAAAGCCATTTGAGCAAAAGACACTTGCGAAAATTGCACGAATGGGTGCACAAATGTATTTAAAAAAGTCTCAATAAATAGTCCGTTAGCCGTTAAAACGTTTCCACCTGTGCTCTGTTTTTTCTAGATTAAATTTTACATAACTTATATTATAATATTTATACAGTTACAAATAGTTAGTAATTTGAATATTTGTTTAATAATTAAATTTTATAGTGTAGATACTAGGTAGGCACATGTAATCTTAATATTATAATATATATTTTTTAATATTGACAATATTAATATTTTTCCAATAAATAAAGATCTTTTCTGTATTTTTAATTATTATTTTATGCTAATAATTACGGTTACATTTTAATATATATTTTTGTATTTTTTATGTTTTTAAGGTATTTTGTTTGTTTTATTTATATTTAAGTACCTATGTACCTACCTACCTATATATAATGTTTATAGCAAATAAAGAATATGAATACTTATGAATATATTTTATATAATAATATATATTTTTTAAAACGTAGCCACGTCGTGAGTGCAGTTACGAACTTATGTTCGTAACTGCACTCACGACGTGGCTACGTTACGCTATCACAGGACATAGGTAATCACCAAGACCGAAACAAATATTTGTGGATCATACAAATATTTGTCCCTAGCGGAAATCGAACCCGCGACATCGAGCGCAGAACCCCTACGACAATATGACGTCCAGTCATTATTATTTAAAATAATAAAATATTACCTTATTTACTTTTATTCCCAAATTTCATCAAATGTTTTTTTTATGCTAATTTAGGCACATTGTATTAAACATTTTTGGTGTTTCTTTTTTAATATTTTTGGGGTATTTTATTTGTTTTTTTTTAATATATTTTTGGTTTTTTTTTTAATTCTGATCAATAATTTTTAATATTTTTGGGGTATTTTATTCGTTTTTTTTATATATTTTTGGTTTTTTTTTTAAATTCTGATCAATAATTTTTAATATTTTTGGGGTATTTTATTCGTTTTTTTTATATATTTTTGGTATTTTTTTTAAATTCTATTCAATAATTTCGTCCAGTCATTATTATTTAAAATAATAAAATAAACTTAGGTAAGTAATTAATTTTTTCCCAAATTCAAATGTTTTTCTTTTTTGGTTATTATTATTAATAAAATATTAATGGTGTTTCTTTTTTTGATTATATTTTTAATATTTTTGGGGTAAGTACCTATTTTATTTGTTTTATTTTTATTTATGTTTTTGGTATTTTTTTTAAATTCACCTTTTGCAAGTCTGACAACGGGTATGTACTCGGAGACCATGCGGACTCTCAGATATCGATTTTGAAAGCAATCGGTCCAGTAAATAAAAAGTTCAAAATGGCGGCCACCTTTTCCAATTCTGACAACGAGTATGTACTCGGAGACCATGCGGACTCTCAGATATCGATTTTGAAAGCAATCGGTCCAGTAAATAAAAAGTTCAAAATGGCGGCCACCTTTTCCAATTCTGACAACGAGTATGTACTCGGAGACCATGCGGACTCTCAGATATCGATTTTGAAAGCAATCAGTCCAGTAAATAAAAAGTTCAAAATGGCGGCCACCTTTTGCAAGTCTGACAACGGGTATGTACTCGGAGACCATGCGGACTCTCAGATATCGATTTTGAAAGCAATCGGTCAAGTAAATAAAAAGTTCAAAATGGCGGCCACCTTTTCCAATTCTGACAACGAGTATGTACTCGGAGACCATGCGGACTCTCAGATATCGATTTTGAAAGCAATCGGTCCAGTAAATAAAAAGTTCAAAATGGCGGCCACCTTTTGCAAGTCTGACAACGGGTATGTACTCGGAGACCATGCGGACTCTCAGGTATCGATTTTGAAAGCAATCAGACTAGTAAATAAAAAGTTAAAAATGGCGGCCACCTTTTCCCATAAAAAACATACTACATAATCATATTTATCCTACATAAAAAAGTTAATTCATTTAAAAAAAAATCTTAACGTGTCGCGACAGTTTTGGTCTTAATTTTTTCCCCTTTCGCAACTCGCGATAAGGAACTTCGTTTCAAAAATGACTTCATATTCGTATTTTGAATAAACAAAAACCACGAACTCACACTACTAAACTCTCCTTGAAAATTAGTGTCAGCCTACTTGAATTTCTAAAGCAACTCTGCATTTGTATTAAGCTTATTCGAAAATGTACCTAATGCAGTTCCTTAATATTCCATAAAATAAAGTCGCTTGAGGGGGGGGGGGGATATCATACTTGGTTTATCAACATCTGATGATTTCTACTTGTCAACTCCTACCATTAGTCACGTTAAAGAGCTTCGTTCTAAAAAATTAGGGAAATATTCGCGCAAATGTCTATTCGCGCAAGTGTCCATTCGCGCAAGTGTCTGTCGCGCAACTGTCCATTCGCGCAAATGTCCATTCGCGCAAGTGTCCATTCGCGCAAGTGTCTGTCGCGCAACTGTCCATTCGCGCAAAAGTCCATTCGCGCAAGTGGATTCGCGCAAATGTCCTTCGCGCAAATGTCTTTCGCGCAAATGTCCCAGATCCTCATCATTATCATCATTTCAGCCACAAGACGTCCACTGCTGAACATAGGCCTCCCCCAATGACTTCCAGATTGACCGGTTGGAAGCAACCTGCATCCAGCAGCTTCCTGCGACCTATTAGGTCGTCTGTCCACCTTGTGGGTGGACGTCCTACGCTGCGCTTGCCGGTACGTGGCCTCCATTCCAGAACCTTTCTGCCCCATCGGCCGTCAGTTCTGCGCGCTAAGTGCCCCGCCCACTGCCACTTCAGCTTGCTAATCCGTTGGGCTATGTCACGCTGCCCAGCCGAGTTGGATACGACGATTGACCTCCATCTCGAAACTGGATCTAACCAATTGGCCAGTATTTATTAAAAATTAAAAATGTCAAGCTTATCCCGCCATCTCCATTTTGGGTCTGCCATTTTGAGAGACCCTATCTGTAGGTATACATAAAATGAAGAAGAAAAGAAGAGAAGCCAGAAAAGATGGTGAACCTTGAAAAACTTATAATCACTGGCAAAATCGAAGGAAAGCGACCAAGAGGATGAAGAAGCCTTATGAGATGCGTCGGATCCGCACTGCCCTAGAAACCTCCATTCATCATGCCTTACACTCGGCAACAGACAGGAACAAATAGCGACGTATCACAAAGAAAAAATTGCTCCTCAACATAATGACCACGACCCTCAGTAATGAGGAAACCGATGCAAAGAGATACATAAAATATGTTACCTTGGGCTTGTCCTGGAGGATAATTGGGTTGAGGACCGCCTTGTTGAGGGTACCCTTGCTGAGGGTACCCATATCCTTGCTGAGGATACCCTCCTTGCGGAGGATACCCTCCCTGCGGAGGATATCCTTGTTGAGGGTATCCTGGCTGCAGAAAATCAAATCAATCAAATAAGACAAGTGTAACTTAGCCATTTTTAGATGGCGCCACTTCTGACGTCAATTCTTAAAGTTAGCTTAGCATAATATATCAGAGTCCAGTTAGCGCATTGGTTACTGACTGTGTGGGTTGTAACCTGGCATACCTATATGTACTAATGTGACTTTTTCAATGTCATATACTTCTAAGACACCACTGATAGCGGTGAAAGAAAAAATCAGTAGGAAACCTGGACCTAATTGGAGCATGGTGATTAATGCTCGATCCTTCTCTCCATGAAGAAGGCCTGCAGTGGGACATTTATAGGCTGATTTATTATTAATATAGCTTTGAAGAGTCAAAGAGAAATCTCCTACTCCAAAATACGAAAATAAATATTAAACTGCCTCGTTGGTCTAGTGGTAGCAAGCGCGACTTCTGAGCACAAGGTCCTGGGTTCGATCCCCGGTTCGGACAATGTGTTATTGGGTTTTCCATAAGAAAATTCTCAGTAGCAGCACGGAGTTCTCACGGAATTCTCAGTACCTACTGCACACCTCTGCCTACCTCCTCTGGGGAATACAGGCGTGAGTTTAGAAAAAAAAAAAACTTACCTGGCCAGGATAACCTCCTTGTTGGCCATATCCTGGGCCGTACGGTTGGTTATATTGACCACCTTGGCCTTGGCCGTAACCCCCCTGAGGTGGACCGTAGGGGCCATATCCTGTTTGAGCTTGCGTATAGGACTGTTGGACTTGCCCATAAGGCTGTTGATTTTGCCCATATGGGCCCCCGCCGAGGCCGCCAGCCTGTCTTTCTACAAACATACCACCTTGTGGCTGCTGCTGTGGCTGCTGCCCAAATAGCCCCCCTTGGCCACCCTGCGGCTGCCCAAAAAGCCCCCCTTGTCCTCCATGGTGTCCTGGCTAAAACAAAAAATTGGTTATATAATGTTACAGGCCCTTTCCACAGTTCGTGGACAACTTCAGGTAACATGTGGGTACTACCAAGGAACTTAACACGTTCACTGCTTTATGAGGTCGAAACGCCACATGCGAGTCTTCTTGCTTGCGCGGCAGTCAAAATCACGTTCTTTCGCTCTGTGCGGGGAGCGACTATGATAACATTCTTATTAGTATGACAGAGACAAATATACAAAATAAATTCTCATACGAAATTTAATCTAATGGCGTAGTTAAGTCATGAGGCTGAATTGGTATCATACGCACTGAACATAAATTAATTCATTACAGTGCGGAGTGAGGTTGAATCTGTCTCATAAATTCTAGGACTCATATCCGCACTGGAGAGAAGCGTTCTAGTTTAGTGTTGTGACATGTGTCGGTACGAGAGCACGCTGCCGCATGCGCCGACGCGCTCGCAGTTTTAAGACTTCTGTGTACGTAGTTGCTTATAAATATAATAATTATGGATCGTTCATACCGCAAAGGATGCAGAAAAAAACTAATTTTAAAACGTTGCGTAGGCTGCTACGACAAATTAAGGCTTACGTTAAATAGTAGTCAGGCTGCAAAAAAAACTAAAAAAAATGTTACTTTTTGTGTTCAGTGTGACAAATCTTACTGCTTGCCTTGTTTTAATGAAAAACATTAAAAATAACATGTTTTAAAATAAATATTATAATTATCGAAACTGAAACTTTCTCTTATTCCCATCACTAGTCGAGACACAAATCGAACTTCCTTTCAGTGCGATGTGAGGCAGAACAGATGCCATTTTTTCTTTTTTCACTTATTTAACACCGAAATGTCATAACTGCTGGCGAAGCTCTATTTAGATATAACAACTATATAAGTATGTAGTGATAAGGTTTCAAGCAAATATTGTCACTTTAGAACTATATTTAAGGTATTTTTTAGAAACACAACTTTGTGAGGCCGATATAGTCTCATACGCACTGTAAAGAAGTTCAAACTTGCCTCGAATAGACCTCATTCGCACTGGCTAAAAGTTTATAAAAATGGCTTAGCAGTGAACGTGTTAAATCAACATCTTTATAGCGAAAACTGTGGATCCCTTTTTAAGAATATTGCGCGCACGGAGGAGTGTGAAACTTGGCATAGTAAAAGTTTATATGGAGAAGAAGTGCAGAAAGCTAAAATTTATAAAAATAAAAACTTTAAATTTCGACCACTGATTGGCTTAGTAGTTATCAAATTAAATTTAAATTAAATAATCAATACAGCACCGGTGCTATAAAAAATCACATCCTATTTCTCCGAACAGTTAATGAACGACACATCGTTAGTAATCTAGCGACTCTCACGCGATGTCGTCACCGTGTTTCTAATTTAACTTGATCCCAGCGCCACCTACCGGGTTCAATTGCTAATACAAACCATCCAGACCCACTCATACACACACTAAAGTTACATCAAAATCGGCTACTCTACGTAAGACATTATTGAACAAGTTACAGTTTGAAAAAAGAAACGATAACGGGTAGCAAATAGTGTTGCCAGATAAAAGCAGGACACATCCCGTCAGCATTTTTAGCGAGACGCTTAAAATCTCACTCTTTGATCACTATCATATCAGAAATAACACGGTTTTTGTTGTATGAATTAAAATTAAACTTTTTCTATGACTTATTTTGCCTTAAGACTTCAAACCTTACAAGTATTCATCCTCCTAGCCTTAATATTCCCAAACTTTTTTGTGGTCGGCTTCTAATCTAACCAGATGTCAAGATTTTCTGACGGTACTGACACCCCTTAACGACTGTCAAAGATCTTAATGAAAACCGGGGCAAACGGTTTAACGTGCTTTCTGAGGCACGGAGTAGGTGATAATTAGTTTACAATACGCACATAACTTACGAAAAGTCAGAGGTGCGTGCCTTGGGTTCGGACCTAAGACCTCTGACTTGCCGGTCAACGGTCATACCACTAGGCTATCACTATGCACTGGATTAATCACCAATCACACCATCACTTTAAAAACAATTAACCACTGATTGAGTATCAGTAATCAATCTTAGAGTAAGATTGATGTTAAAAAGTCTATGACTTTTCCGCATCCCGATATTTTCTTCCTTGTTCCCGCTTTTTTTATTTAAGTCCCGTTATTTGTAAAAAAGTATCTGGCAACACTACCAACAAACGATGAGAAAATCTTTGTGGAAGTTTAATTAAAATACGTAATACACAACTTGTACTAACCAAGTTTCCCATTCAAATAAATTTATATAAAACAACTATTTTGTGTATGGTTATATAGGTATATATTTTTGTTGTAATTCACATTTTTACTGTTCTTACAAATCTACATTTTAGTAGAAAACATTTTAAAATAAATAAGGCACAAAAATTTGACACAAGCTGGCAGAATTATTGACACACGACTGCAGTCATAGAAGAATTTATATTTTTTTTTTATAAAAAAGGTTAAGTTTTTAATAAGAAAGAAAACCAGTTTTTACTATTCTGTCAAGAATAGATGGCGCCACTTTCAACCGCAGACAGAACTACTTTTAACTTTACTTCCTACTTTCGAACTTTTAACTAACTATTGGTTTAAGTATATTTTATGTGTTTTTTATACATGTTTATGCATATGTTTTACTTATTTCTTATAAATTTCTTATTACTATTATTTCATATTAAATAATAGATATCATTTAACTATTGGTATTTAAGTTACTAACGCTTAACGCTTTGCTCGCGACGTTGTCCGCCTAGATTTTAAATTTTCATCCCCTATTTTTATCGGCTTAGGGGCGGAATTTCCAAAAACCCTTTCTTAGTGAACTTCTAGGGTACCTTCTTAGAGCGGGCCAACAGGCAGGCAATGGACGGGGCTGCAAGGCGCGTTTGCGGTGTCCGGACCCATGCGATACAGTGCAAGGAACACGCTGGGGGGACGCGTTTTAGTGCGTACGAGCCCCACATAACCGTACGTCGTCGGAGCGGTATGCGGAAGGCATTTTTTACTCCCCTCGGCCACACTTTCAAGTCTTTTGCGGTTTAGGCAGTGCAGTGTCTGTTTGTCAGTCACGGTTCTGTTTTATATAGATAATCATTATAATATCCTCCTGACCGAATTTCGGTCACAGCGGCCAATCTCAACGGAGATTAGCCAATTACGCAGGAGATATTATAGTGCACAAGTGTGTGCGCAAACACAGGTGCACTCTCTATTCCCTCACTCTCATGGTCCGATGGGACGGCCTTCCGACACGATCGGAGAGAGATCAGGCGCAGGGCCAACGGCTTTACGTGCTTTCCGAGGCACGGAGTTAGTGATAATTAATTTATAAAACGCACATAACTTACGAAAAGTCAGAGGTGCACACCTTGGGTTCGAACCCGATACCTCTGACTTGCCAGTCAACGGTCACAACCACTAGGCTATCACGACTAATCATTAATCTGCACATAATCAAAACATCCGAGGAGCCCTGTGGAGGAGCAACATACTCTTTCAACATCCGTGCGCTCATGGTAACGTCCGCGTCGTCCATTTCTCGCGACTATTGGGCCGCCAATATTGCCGTCAAAATTGCGCATTGCTGTTCCGATTCTACGACACGAGAAAAAAAAAGCCTAGTGGTATCAACGTTGGACTGCCAAGTCGAAGTTCGTAGGTTCGAAAACCAGGCACGCACTTCTGACTTCTAGGATTCATGTGCGTTTTAGAAATTAATTGTCATTTGCTAAATCGGTAAAGGAAAACATCGTGAGGAAATTAGTACACCTGAGAGATTTTTCTACATTTATGGTGTAGCTTCTATGGGGGTGGATAAAAATGCACCATTTAATTTAATTATAGAAAAACGCATAGTCTTACTTGATTTCTTTTCCTTTAGGAACGAGATCTTCTTTTTCAGAAAGTTGTTAATTCCTTGTTCCAATTTCAAAATCTTCCGGCTAGAGATGCAAAAATATATTTTTAAATTTAAATAAAATAATATAAGTAACTAAATTTTTTTTTACGTAAATTTGTTTTGTCATCAAAACTAAACTTGTGTACCGAATATCAGATCAATCTGTCAACAGGAAGAGGGTAAAATATCGATTACTAAATTTGAACCAAATAATAAACAGGTAAAGCTAAATAAAACCGTTTAAAAAATTACGAAAACACTGAAAGCAATTGCAAGCATTGAAATTCGTTTGGAGAACGATCTACGTCAAAATAAGATTCTCTAATTATATATATTTATATATAATTAGAAAATCTAATAATATAATAATTATAATTATATAGATAGTTTATTTCTAGGTGTATATATGTATTATAGTTAGTTATTAATATTGTGCTCAACCTTTTATCTATTCCAAATAAAGTAATAAATAACCATAATAATTATATATGTACAAATATCAATAAACTAAATAATAATATACTTAACTTATATTTACAATTAAGAATTATACAAAAGTCACACGAAGGCGTCAAAGAATTCCTCCCCATCACCGTCGTCTGCAGGCAACGTGCCCAGAAGGCTGGCAGCATTGCCACGCTGGATGACAATGCTGATTCTCTAATTTAAGTTATTTCTAGCATTGAAGTGTCAAAGTAACTAGGTTTTATTGTTTTTTATTTCATCTTTATTATTTACTAGCTAGCCCGGCGCGACTTCGTACGCGTGATTATCCTACTTCAACGCCTATTCTACGCCTACCCTACTCTACTCCTACCCTACTTTACCCCTTTTTTCTCACCTTTTAAACTTCCCTGGACTTTCACACATAATTCAAAACCAAAATTATCAAAATCGGTCAAGCCGTTATCGAGTTTTAGAGACTAACGAACAGCAAAGATAGATAGATAGTTACAAACCTTATGCCATTGATGCTTTTTCTTGACGTACAACTATTCTCGAAAACAGCTGATGCCACTGGTCGTAGAGTTCCCATCTCTTGAGCAATAAAAGTCGTTTCTTCAGCACACAAGAATCACTCTGAACCTGAATATATTAATAAGCAATAAAGTTCGTATTCCGCTGCAGAGTTAGACGCTAGAATGTAGTGATCCTAGAGTATACAGGGTTATTTGTAAAACACCAGCATCTTTTAAAGGGGTCATTAAACTCATAATTATGAACAACTTTTACTATGGGACCAACCCTGAAATTGCAAAAAAATCAGCTGTTCCATACATTTATGTATGTATGACTCAACAAAATGTATGGAAATCAAATGCGCTCAAGTTTTTAATAAAAAAAAATATAAAAAAATATAAGAATTAAAAAATAACTTACAAGCGGAAAATAGAATAAGTGCTATTTCTTGAATTAGTTTTTTCTTCAGTAAGATAATGGTGAGTTCATTGAAATGTTGAAAGTGTGGGTTTATATAATCCTTATTCTGTAAAAAAAAAACTAAAAAATTACAAACAGAACAGCAATTTAAAGCTAAAATATACAGGGTGTATTCGAATTCGTGTAGTTCCCGTAAACCATAGGTTCTATTGCTGATATAGATTGGCCCTGCATAGGTTTTAGCTTGCGTGCCTTGCATTCTAGGTATGCCTTACCCAATTTAGTGGCGAAGGCCAAAGAGCGTGTTGGGGCGATATCCAGAAAGCTGGATGCCAGGACAGGACTTCAACTTTGATTTTATATCTTCAATGAGCAAGCGAGATAGCAGATTAGCGAGTATCCGCGCCTTATGTGTTTAAAGTCTGTTTGTCTCTCTGTCTGTCTGTCACAATTTAATATACCTAAACTATTTTAAAGAGACTCTATACTTTCTATATACATATACTAAGTTACTCTATGCTCTATACCCACAGTCAAACCGATTACACGGTTGTGTGAGACTATAACACATACAGGGTTATTTGTAAAACACCAGCATCCTTAAAAGGGGTCATTAAACTCATCATTATGAACAACTTTTACTATGGGACCAACCCTGAAATCGCAAAAAAAATCATCTGTTCCATACATTTTGTTGAGTCAGGTGAACATAAATGTATGGAACAGCCGATTTTTTTCTGATTTCTGATTTGTTCATAATGATAAGTGTAATGACCCCTTTTAAGGATGCTGGTGTTTTACAAATAACCCTGTATAGTTACTGTACAATCTATTGTTTAAAAAATAAATAAAATAATAATACGTTCTGGTTTTTCTATATTCTGAGATTGCAAGTAATAAAAAAAGAAATTACCATTGTGTTGCGTTTCGTATTTAACTAAAATCTTCATCGTCTGCTCCATGGCCCAACGCAGCCGCCATAGCTTGGCAACACGAACAACAGACGCACATCAAACAGGCCCCACACGCGACACACCCACACATCGGGCATAAACCTGATGCTTGTTGCTGCTGTGGTACTGAAAAAAAAACAAAAATATTTTACTTCACTTCTTTTGAATGGCGTGTGAAAGCTATATGACATCATGAAACATTTTATACAGGGTGTATCCGAATTCGTGTAGTTCCCGTAAACCATAGGTTCTATTGCTGATATAGATTGGCCGTGCGCAGATTTTAGCTTGCATAAAAATAAAAATTGCCTTTTTTTGTCTTGCAATAAGTTCAAATAATCTTATTATTACCATCTGGTAGGTACGATTTTAATTAAAAAACAATTAAGAAAAAAAACTTAAAATAAAAAAAAGTTGAGATATGCAGTTTCTTTCGCGGCCTGCCGCGGTCACTTACAGCCGGCCGTTTGCTGGTAAGGAAAAAATGTGCTGCGTTCTAATATTTTAGTTTTTGTAAAGTTCATATTTTTTGGTCAGTGTTTTTTTTATGCAAGCTAAAACCTGTGCAGGGCCAATCTATATCAGCAATAAACCTACCATTTAAGGGAACTCCACGAATTCGGATAACCCTGTATACCTACAGGGTTATTTGTAAAACACCAGCATCCTTAAAAAGGGTTACAAAACTCATCATTATGAACAACTTTTACTATGGGACTAACACCCTGAAATCGCAAAAAAAAACAGCTGTTCCTCCTGGATACATTTTGTTGAGTCATGTGAACATAGATGTATGGAACAGCTGATTTTTTTTTGCGATTTCAGGGTTGGTCCCATAGTAAAAGTTGTTCATAATGATAAGTTTAAGGACCCTTTTTAAGGATGCTGGTGTTTTACAAATAACGCTGTTTACGTAGATATTTAGTAACCACTGACCATAGTAACCATCCTGTGGGGGTCCATAATAATTTCCCTGTGGTTGCCCATTATATCCGCCGCGCTGGTTATAGCCCTGAAATATTACTGTTATTTAATTATACACCCTGTTGTTTTAAAGACCTGCCAAATTTTAGGAGGTAATAAGGATCTTATTACTTCCTAAAATCTTTCTTTCTTATCGTATGGTTGATGAACAACCTGGGGTCAGAGTTTAAACCGCCCGTAGGCCTCTGACATGGCTTTACACACCATTGAAAAATCTCTCAGGTGTGCTGGTTTCATCACGATGTTTTCTCTCACCGTTTTAGCAACTGATAATTAATTAATTACCACTCTCCGTGCCTCGGATAGCACGTTAAGCTGTTGGCCCCGGCTATCAATCGTAGATCTTTGACAGTCGTTACGGGTAGTCAGAAGCCCGAAAGTCTGACAACCAGTCGCTCCATGTATAACACTGGTATTCAGCTGCATCCGGTAAGACTGGAAGCCGACCCCAACAAGTAGGGGTAAGTACATAGTTGGGAAAAGGCTAGGCAGATGAATTAATTTTTAATACGCATATAACTTACGAAAAGTCAGAGGTGCGCGCCTTGGGATCGAACTCGAGATCGCTGAATTGTCAGTCGACGGTCATACCCATGGAGTATTCAAGAAAATAGTCATAGCATTAAATTAGCCTATCAGAGTTTAAGGTCCATGAATCTGTACAACTTTTCCCAAAATCCAATAGAGAAATGCCCAATGCACTATTTAAAAAACATTTTTTTTTTATCGCCAAATGTTATTACAGCTTAACAGAATTCTTAAAAGATGCCACCTAAAAACTTTTTTCTTTGAGTAGGTAAGTAGATAAAATATCTACTTATGATCTAAGTATCTTATAAAAATTGTAAAGGTTATTGTAAATTTCTAAAATGTTAACTTGTTTTGTAATTAAAATATCTATTGTTATTTTATATAAATCCTTTTTTTATTTAATTTCTTTTGTATTGTAGTTAATTAAAAAAAATTGTACGCCATGAAAGGCAAAACATGTACCTAGTTCTAATAAAACAACTTTTTAAACGGATAAAACTCGCGAAACTATTTATTTTTATAAGACACGCCTGACGTTTCGAGATCTTTGCAGATCTCGTGGTCGCAGTCGCAGTCGCAGGCAGAAAAACGTCAGCGTGTTTTATAAAAAATAATACGCGAGTTTCATCCGTTTAAAAAGTTGTTTCATTATGTTAAATGTTCGCGAAAGTTTGAGACTGGTGCTAATTCTCTTGCACACGCTCTAAACTAATTTAGACTCGCCATCTCTCATTCTAACAGGGATCATTAGAAAAGGATAGCAGATTTTTAGAGCTGTCAAACTAGTCCATTAGCGTGATATCAACGAAAATTTAGTCGGAAAATTTAGTCGGTCTCGTCTAATTTTACGTCAATTGCATGGAGGTGGACTAATTTCACAGCTCTAATTTGATAGTTCAATTTGCTGTCCTTTTTCGATGGTGTTTATTAGAAAGAGATATAGTTAGACTAAAATTAGTTTAGCGGGATGTACAAGAGAATCATCACCACTATATCATATAGTTCTAAACCTAAATTTTAAGACAACATTGTGATGATGTTTTACTCATGTTTTTACGAAATAAATTATCTTTAAAGAACGGCGCGAATTTAAGATCAAGAAAAACCATAATTACCTGATCGTGTTTGTTATAGTAAACTGCAGTTTCATTTTGGTCTCTATTAGCATGAAAACTCCGGTCGCGCTGGTGTGGACTCTGCTGAAATATAGGTATAAGTTTACAATGTGTTTCTGGATGTACGACATTAAATTAAAACGAGCACAGTACTAGTCCATCTAAACAATTTAAAACCTAAAGATCTGTAGTTAATAAAACATTTAAAAAATTAAATTTTCCAACAAAATAAATAGCAGAATCAACTGCATAAAACGTAAACACGCTTAGGGCGCGTCAGAGTGGAATCGAATGACACCTTTCTCTGTCTTTCAAGCAGCACGATTGCAGTTTCTTGACCTTACAATGTTTACGTTAATATTATGAACTCAGATCTACATCATGTTAAAAAATACGAAAATGAAAAATAATTTCCTGTGGCTAAAGTATATGTTGGATTTGATTGATTTTTTGTATAAGTACGGGAAAGAACATGATACTCTTTACGTGGTTTACAGGAATGTCAATCGTCTTGAACACATTGTATATGTAAAATCTAAATAACTACAACAAACCCTGGGTAATAATTACACCATTAATAACTTAAGAATGGCTGGACCGATTTTAATGTGTGCATCAGGATAGCGGGTGTATGACTACAAATTGTCAATTACGAGTAGGCAAAGCGAGTAGGGTTAACAACTTTTTTTAGAAGAAATAGAGTAAGTACCTATATCTGATTTCAAAGGAGATAAATAGTATGGACTTACAAAAAAGAGTAGGTACATTTATTTTATATTTTTAAAAAGGTATTTTTTTGTACTTTTCGCAGCACGTAACAACAACATAACATGTATAGCAAACATTATGTAAACAAGAGTAATTTAGCGTACTCAATTAGTGTTAAAGATTATAAAGTACGCCTACATGGTATAGAGTTCAATACTCTATTTTAAAGTACGGATGGCAACCCTAATTACGTGCAATGTACCGAATATGGCCACTGTGTATCATTATCATCAGCCTGTGTTAATGCTGGAGGTTGTTCATCAACCATACGACAAGACTTAGGTACCTTATAGCCCTGGGGCCAGTGAATCAGGTAAAGATCTAAATACTGGAGTCCAAGGTCTTTCAGAGAGGTCTTGATGGCACTCTCTACGAGGTCCGACCGATGGTATGAGCACCATAATTTTGAACTGATGAAGATATCATCCCTGGGAAATAGTTTTACGATTTTTCGAAAATCATCATTATCATAATCAGCCTGTATTAGTCTATTGCTGAATATAGGCCGCAATGCGCGCCACTTTTGTGCGCTCAAGGATGTATTTGCCCACGCTACGCTGGGCAAGCGGGTTGGCGCTCGCAGTAGCAGATGATTGCTGTTACACAGAAGGATGCTGCTGCCCATCTTCCGGATCTTTCCCTTTGTCGCTTTTTATGACACCCGCGGGACGAGTAGGGGTTCTATTCTTAGCCTGGAAATCACACTGCGCACGGCATTGTGACTGTGTGACTCTTAAAAAAATCTTATTTAAAAAATAAACGTACTTACCAATAAATTACGCAGTCTTCCCATGGTGGACAAAATTAAATAATATAATTAAATTATATTATAAAATACTTGTTTGGGCTGTAAGTATGAGGAGGATTTTGAACAAATTCTTAGTCATAATTATTTCTTTTTGATTTACTTATTAGTTATTGTATTTTTTTTATATTTTTTTTTCTTTTATTTAATGTATGTATCGAACTTCTATCTAATTTGACTGGTTTTTTGACATGTGTGACAGAAGATTTGATTTTTAAAAAGAAGACAAAATGGGAATAAAATTAAGAAAAAAAAGGTTTTCATGTAAAACTCGGTGGAGTCTAACTACTTAGGTGGTTTCCGTGGTGTGGTTTCCGGCCTAAGAATAGAACCACCCCTACTCGTCCCGCGGGTGTCGTAATAAGCGACAAAGGGAGAAATCCAGAGGATGGGCAGCAGCATCCTACTGTAATCCTGTGTAATAACAACCATCTGCTACTGCGATCGCCAACTCGCTTGCCCAGCGTGGGGATTAAGTGTAAACACCTTCTAATGAGCGCACAAAAAAGTGACGCGCATGAGGAGAGGCCTACGTCCAACAGTGGACTGATACAGGCTGTATATGCTGAAAATATCTATCATAATATCTCACATACTTCGGATTAGTTCGAATATACAGGATGAAATTTAAACATGCACATCCCGAAAAGGGATTATTGACCTCTTGAAACGTGTAATCACAGAAAAGAAATGGCAGCTGTACCATACAATTTTATAAATTAATTATCAGTTGCTAAAACGGTGAGGGAAAACATCGTGATGAAACCAGCACACCTGCGAGATTTTTCAATTGTGTGTAAAGCCATGTCAGAGGCCTACGGGCGGTTTAAACTCTGGCACCAGGTTGTTCATCAACCATAGGATAAGAAGAAGACTTCGGATTAGTTCGGATTGAGCATTCGTACATACGGAACTGCGCATTATGCGTGAATTATATGAAAAATGTAGGCAGTCTGTACTCTGTGGTATCAAAGCCATCTTGGAGGAAAAATTATGATTAAATTCTTTCAAGAAAGCCTGGATAGTTTTTTTTTTCTTGTTTATGGCAATCTGCTGATGACTTTGGGTTATAAATCCATGACCATAGCGAAAGTCTGTGAAAATGAATGAATCCATAAAGGAAGTATTCTCAGTCAACGAATGAATCCAATGAATATTCAGACGTCATTTAAAGTCAGTTAGACATTCAAAGACGTAGGGACGGTGGGGCAAAATGAGACTCGGGGCAAAACGGTCAGTTAGCTTATGTGCGTTGATACATAAATAGGACGAATTAACCAACGAAAACTTGGCTTTATTCTACTTTAAATTAATGCTTAATATTTTACAATAGATTGATTACAAGGAAAATTCATGACAATTAATGTCTGTCAGTTTGTCTTAATTATGATCTTGAACCAAGAAGATCACAACATGCGTCAGCGTGATACAAACGCGATACAAATACAAGTTGACATTAGCGTCATAATCCCAATTTACCCCACTTTCCCTTATTTGTAAACGATGGAGCCATCACCTTCAAATTGTAATTGGAAATGGCGGCAAACGTTTCAATTAAATTGAATAACGGATATACTTGCCCCGTAATTGGCCTTGGTACTTGGAAAGTAAGTAAAATGTTTAATTAATTTAATTTATAACTGTTCATTTACATTTGCAAGAGAAAGATCCGGAGGATGGACAGCAGCTTCCTTCTGTGTAAAAGCAATCATCTGCTACTGCGATCGCCAACCCGCTTGCCCAGCGTGGCGATTCTTTGTTGCATAAATGCGACACAAGCGGTTAAAAGGGTAATACTACGTCTTATATAGATCATAGTACTTGTGCTTAGTTCTTCAGCAATAATAAATAGAGTCGTGATAGGCTAATGGTGGTGACCGTTGATTGGCAAGTCAGAGGTCTCTGGGTCAAACCCAAGGCGTGCCACCTCTGACTTTTTGTAAGTTTTATAAAAAATCAAAATCAAAATCAAAATATTTTTATTCATGTAGACCAGTTTTAGGCACTTATGAATAGTCATAATTCTAATAGTATTATAGGAGTGACTCTAGTTGCCAGTTCCAAGGGCAGCCTACCCCTCATGGAGAAGAATCTGGCAAGAAACTCCATGGTTGCTCTTTTAAATAATGGCTTACAATATTTTTGTTTTTTTATTATAAATTAATTATGCACGTCGGATAGCACGTTAAGCTGTTGGCCCCGCTGTCAACAGCACAGACTTACTAGGGATACAACAGGTAGATCTTTGACAGTCGTTACGGGCAGTCAGAAGCCCGAAAGTCTGACAACCAGTCTTACCAAGGAGTATTGTGTAATCCAATATATGGGTTGTGGAGGTCTGATAGGCAGTCGCTCCATGTAACACACTGGTATTCAGCTGCATCCGGTAAGACTAGAAGCCGACCCCAACATAGTTGGGAAAAGACTAGGCGATGAGTTCTTCAGCTATAAAGCTTAATAAATCTTACAAAAATGCCACCAAAATAGTCAAAACATCTAGTTGTAGATCACCCAAAACCATTCCATTCCACAGTCGAAGCCCGGTGAAGTGACACAAGCCGTAAAAGACGCGATAGACGCCGGTTACCGACACATCGACTGCGCACACATTTATCGTAATGAAAAGGAGGTTGGAGTAGCGTTGAAAGCGAAGGTTGATGAGCGAAAAGTAAAAAGGTAAAAGAGTAACTATTAGTAATCTGTGGTAAAGGTTTACTAACAAAAAGAATATTTAAAAAGGTGTGATAGATTTTTTTTTTATCATCAGCCTGCATTAGCCCACTATTTGCCCATAATCACCACGCTGGGCAAGCGGGTCTGTATAGGTACTATAATTTTTTTTTTTTTTTATCTTAACGATTTTTGTGTCGTGTCGTGTGGTTTCCGGCCTAAGAATAGGACCACCCCTACTCGTCCCGCGGGTGTCGTAAGAAGTGACAAAGGAATAGATCCGGAGAATGGGCAGCAGCATCCTTCTGTATAACAGCAATCATCTGCTACTGCGATCGCCAACTCGCTTGCCCAGCGTGGCGATTATAGGCAAATACCTCCAATGAGCGCACAAAAGTGGCGCGCATTGCGAGAGGCCTATATTCAGCAGTGGACTAATACAAGCTGATTATGATGTTGATGATCATTTCCCAGGGATGATATCTTCATCACTTCCAAACTATGGTGCACCTACCATCGGTCGGACCTCGTAGAGAGTGCCATCAAGACCTCTCTGAAAGACCTTGGACTCCAGTATTTAGATCTTTACCTGATTCACTGGCCCCAGGGCTATAAGGTACCTAATTACAAATGACTTTTACTTTCTATCATGATTGTACACACTTAAAAAATGACGAATTTCTCTTGTCAAGCCTGTAGTAGATATAGTGCCACTCGCATCGGTTTGTTTAGCCACCAAAAACCGTCTCACAGACATTACGAAAAATCGTCTGCAATAGACGTAAAGGCATTTTTTTTATAGACTCACGCCTATATTGCCCAGAGTGGGTAGGCAGAGGTGTGCAGTACACCTATGTTTCGCCAGCTATTTTATAAGTCCCATGTAATAGGGAGCGCGCCTATTTCCTAACCGGGCACAATTCCAGACTCCGTGCTGCTACTAAGAATTTGGTTAAAAAACCCACTTTGCCCGACCCGGGGATCGAACCCAGGACCTCGTGCTCATCAGTCACGCTTGCTACCACTAGATCAACGAGGCCTTATTTATAATTATTTTCTAATACGCACATAACTTCCTAAAGTCAGAAGTGCGGACACGTCAAACAATAACAACACTTCCAAAAGTCAGAGATCAAACTTAAAACAACCCTCTCTTTGCGTCGAAGGTTAAAAATTGACTTAAACTTCGCTTCTAGGAAGGCGGAGACGACTTCCCAAGAGATGCTAAAGGCAAATACATTCCGTCCACCGTTGATTTCACCGACACGTACAAGGCTATGGAGTCGCTGGTGGGAAAGAAGCTGACCAGAAGTATTGGCATTTCTAATTTCAATAAAAACCAGATTGAAAGAGTCCTGGGAATTGCCAAGATTAAGCCAGCCATGCTACAGGTAATTCTGTCATTATAGTCTAGATAACAAGAGAGTCGTGATAGCCTAGTGGTGGTGACCGTTGACTGGCAAGTCAGTGTCTCGAGGGTTCGAAGGCGCACCTATGACTTTTCGTAAGTTATGTGCGTTTTATAAATTAATTATCACTCTCCGTGCCTCGGATAGCACGTTAAGCTGTTGGCCCCGGCTGTCAATTGTAGATCTTTGACAGTCGTCACGGGTAGTCAGAAGCCCGAAAGTCAGACAACCAGTCTTACCAAGGAGTATCGTGTAACCCTGTATCTGGGTTGTGGAGGTCTGATAGGCAGTCGCTCCATGTAAAACACTGGTATTCAGCTGCATCCGGTAAAACTGGAAGCCGACCCCAACATAGTTGGGAAAAAGGCTAGGCAGATGATGATGATTGTAAGGTCAAGAAATGAAGAAACTGCAATCGTGCTGCTTGAAAGACAGAGAAAGGTGTCATTCGATTCCACTCTGACGCGCAGTCAATTCTGCTATTTATTTTGATCGAAAATTTTAATTTTTATATCTTTAGCCTACTGTCAGGTTTTAGATGTTTAGATGGACTAGTACTGTGCTCGTTTTAATTTTATTTCGTACATCCAGAAACACACTCGTTGGTCTGCCTCGTTGGTCTAGTGGTAGCAAGCGCGACTGCTGAGCACGAGGTCCTGGGTTCGATCCCCGGGTCGGGCAAAAGTGTTATTGGAAATTCTCAGTAGCAGCACGGAGTCTGGAATTGTGCCCGGTTAATGGCAATAGGCTCGCCCCCTATTACATGGGACTTATAAAATAGCCGGCGATACGTGGGTGTACTGCACACCTCTGCCTACCCCCTCTGGGGAATACAGGCGTGAGTCTATCCAGAAACACATTGTATAGATAGGTACCATGGACACGAAAATTAGAGAAGAAAGAAGAAGAACACTGTGCTAGGCTCTGTGCATATCGTTAGACGTTAGAGTTGGCCATCTTCCACACTGCGCTTACGCATCTGATTTATAGGATTCTTCCACCGCTAAACTGACACGTGACACGCGTGCAGGAAACTAAATCGTTCCTGCTCCTCTTCCAGATCGAGGTCCACCCATACCTGAACCAGCAGCCCCTAATAGATTTCTGCAAAAAACACGACATTATGGTCACCGCATACTCGCCTCTTGGATCTCCTGACAGACCCTGGGCAAGGCCTGACGACCCAAAACTTTTGGAGGACCCTAAGCTCAAACCCATTGCTGATAAATACAAGAAGAGTATAGCTCAAATATTGATCAGGTAACTCAGCAGGACACCCCGGGCAAAATATTTTTGGGCCTCAGCATCATCATCATCAGCCTGCATTAGTCCACTGCTGAACATAGCCCTCTCCCAATGCGCGCCACTATTGTGCACTCATTGGGGGTATTTGCCTTTAATCGTCAGGCTGGGCAAGCGGGTTGGCGATCGCACAACTGTTACACAGAAGCTGCTGCCCATCCTCCGGATCTTTCCCTTTGTCGCTTCTCACGACACCCGAGGGATGAGGGTGGTTCTATTCTAAGGCATCATAGTTCTATTCTTACACATCATATTATTTTTTACTAGCTTTTATTTAGGGGTCCTGCCGTTTCCCAAAATATGTTTCGTCAAATTTCACTTCCCAAAAAACTTATCGCATAGTTTCATTTCCCAAAAAAATGCTTCGCAAATTTACATTTCGCATTTTATTCACTTGGTCAAATATTCATTTGGCAAATTTTTACTTGCTCAAATTATATTTAGTCAAATATACATTAAGCAAATGCTTCATTTTGTAAAAAAAAATATTCCAAAAGGAAGTTCGTTCACATTTTAATTTTAATAAGGGTGAAAAAATTGTAAATTAAAATCTGATGTTTGGGTTGGGTTTAGAAATAAACATCCAGAATTTGTGTAATCTAAAGGTGTGGGGGAAGTTATTCTTACGGCGTTATTCTTCTTAAAAAATTCGGTGCGTCTCCAGTTCTTCTTAAAAAATGATTGAGCCCCCTCAATCATTTTTTTTTGCCGGAGACGCGCCGAATTTTTTTTCAAAATCGCGTCTATACACTCGCAAATTCGTGAAATAGAACGTAATTTTGCACCCCGAGAACGGAATACCCCGACTTGGGTTCACCCCGACTTGGGGGCACCCTGACTTGGTTAGGTTAGGTTAGAAGATCATCATCATCACCGTCATCATCTTCGTGGGTTTTTTTTTTAAACCACCCAGAAGTAATGATATGGAGATAAAACATAACCATTCCTTAACTTAGAGAAAAAAGTGAGGTTATGTTGGAGTGGGAAGAGTATATTTTTCAAACCATATTTGACTACCTAATATTTGGTAAAATGAAACATTGCCATGTAATTATTTGCTAAACAATAAATTGCTAAAAATAGTTTTGCTAACTGTAAAATTGCGAAAAGATGGTTTTGCCAAATGTTTTTTTGCCAAATGAAAATTTGGGAAACATTCTTTGGCAAGTGTCACTTTGGGAAATGTTTTTTGCCAAACGTCAGTAAACCTTTTATTTAACTTGCAATGTAGATATGTATTGTATGTTCGAGTAAAACTGAATTGTAAAGCAGTTATCCTCAACCTAAGTAAGAAGCGACGAAGGGAAAGATCCGGGGAATGGGCAACAGCATCCTTCTGTGTAACAGCAATCATTTGCTACTGCGATCGCCACGATTATGGGCCAATACCTTTAAAGAGCGCGCAATAGTGGCGCCCATTGGGAGAGACCTATGATCAGCAGCGGACAAGCTGATGATGATGAAAATAAAAAAAAATCCATAGATACGCCATCGACCGCGGCTTAATAGTGATACCAAAGTCGGTGACAAAAACCAGGATAATTCAGAATATTAATGTCTTCGATTTCAAACTGGCTGCGGAAGATATCAAGGCGATTGCCAACTTGGAGTGTAAGGGACGTTTCTGCGATATGGGGGAGTAAGTTCCTTTTTATCCAACTTTAAAAAAGTAGGAGGTTGTTCCACTGTATTCTATTCTATTCTATTTTTTTTATGTATGTTCCAATGTCTCCGCCAACTTTTTACAGATTTTTTTTGCTTTTGTGCGGGCAGGTAAATAGTTCCAATTTGGTCGCCATGTCAGAGGCCTATTATCGATACCTAGAGTATTAATTGGTTCCTAACCTTTTCTATGTTATTACCCCCTGTAACTTAACTAGGAAAACGTATTCACCCCGCCCCCCCTCATAGTACTTACATTTAATGACAAATTGACTATTATTAAACACTAGCGACCCGCCCCGGCTTTGCACGGGTGCAATATATACATATAAACCTTCCTTAAGAATCACTCTATCTATTAAAAAAAACCGCATCAAAATCCGTTGCGTAGTTTTAAAGGTCTAAGCATACATAGGGACAGACAGACGGCGGATAGCGACTTTGTTTTATACTATGTAGTAATAGTGATAAATAACATTACCTGTCTGATTTTAAAGTTAGGTAGGTACATACAGCTCGCCGCTTGATTGAATCTTACTGATCTTTGTTATATATTAGGTCACCATATTACCCCCGCGGAATACAATTTTTCCCCGCAGGAGTAATTACCCCCAGGTTAGGAACCGTGGACTAGAAGGTTTATAACTCTTACAATATAGAAAAAAAAATGGATGTCGCTCGCAACGTCGTCCCCGTGAAACTGAATTTTTTTTATATCCCGAAAAAAATCTCTAAATTTTTTATCGCAAAATATTGTCACAATTTTTGCAGGAATCTTTAAAAAAAATTATTAAAAACAAAGTATACTGTGCAGAGATGTCGCTACTGTTAACAAATGCCAAGAGAAATACCTAACCAAGATGTCATTTTTTTTTCAGCACTCATCACCCGGATTACCCGTTCCGGGATGAATATTAATAATTTTAACAGATATAAAAAATCAGAGTGATTTTCTAGATGTGAATTCGAAACACTATTTTGTTAATATCGAATGAGTACAAAAGTTTGTGTTCTATGCTTGATTTAAGTTTCTATATTTTTAAAAATAAAAACTGTTTTTATGAAGAACCCGTTTTTGTTTTTTTTTTACTACATTATCTTTGCTTGTTTTAGATTTTTTTAAATGAGTTTTTCAGAAAATGATTTTTTTTCATTTAGCTGTCAGCTGTCAACTCATTTTGTGGTAATTTTACCACTTCATATATTTTATCATTGTCACAAATACAAGCGTAAGGCAGCTCCGGATGTTGTCTTTTGAGGCAACGCCAAAACTGAAAATGCCACCGCCGTCCGCCAAAATGTTTACCTTCATCTTTTCAGCGATAAGACGAAGACATAGACCAAGAGCCTCTTTAGGTGTTTGTCGAAGCTCTTAGCTTTAAAATCGCTTTCTCATAAATTATTAGAATTAATAATTTTTTCGAGGTAAATAATATTTTTTTCAAGGTACTTTTTCTACTTATTCTTGCAACCCCAATACGCGTGCCAAATTTAATTTTAATTTGGTCACACCTTAGCTACAGCTGAGCTGTCTGACTGAAGGACTCGTATCCAGGTCATGACATAAACTTAAAAAAAAAAAGCTGAGCTGTCAAAAACAGGTTATACTCGACTGTCGAAGTAAATCGCATTTTTGTTAGAACCAAAATAAATATGTCTGAAATGTGTAGACTATGTCTGTGTAAAGAAAATTTAAGACCATTATTCGACAATACGGAACAACCTAATACGTTTAGTGATGTTTTGTTCCTAACAACAGGTTTGAAGGTAAGTTTTTGTTCAATCACTTAAGAACCTCGTCGTGTATACCTAATTGATGGATAAACCACGGATAAACTTAGCAGTTGTCATAAGTAATAAACGCTTCGTTCAGAGTTTCTAATTACTAATTAGTTAATAGCCTGTTTACTTAGATTATCTAGTAGGTATCTAGTTTACTGCCAATTAAAGATTGCAATAGTTTACCTTTTTTGATTTTGTCCATGTGAAATTTAGTTTTTCGATATCTCCTAATCCTGAGAAAGGACATTGACAGGGTCTGGACCAAATGCTCAGGGGCTGGAGTGAATGTAGTTTCAGAGGTATTGTAGCATTAATTTAACTATATTAAAAAAATTA
Source organism: Protodeltote pygarga (assembly GCA_936450705.2). Classification (NCBI taxonomy): domain Eukaryota; kingdom Metazoa; phylum Arthropoda; class Insecta; order Lepidoptera; family Noctuidae; genus Protodeltote; species Protodeltote pygarga. The sequence continues at coordinate 5,508,397 of OW388277.2, forward strand.
CTGGGATGACCTTGGGACGGAAAAATCGGGACTCAGGAAGTAAGCATTTAATATCCTTTTATTAGAATTAATTGCGATCAATTCTCAAATATGTTTGGTTCATAGAGTATTCAAGAAAATATAGAGTGATAACGTCAACCACATTGCCTTGTGCGGAGCGAAAGCAGGTCTCACCATACAAATGCTAAATTGTAATTTTTTCAAATTATGTTTTCTAGACGTTTTACAAAATTTAACTCAGCAGTTAACCATGATATAAAATAAAATGTAACTTTTTCGCTCGTGGAGCCTAGTTGAACCGCAGTCGATCGAGTTATGATCGCAAACGGAGCTCGTGTCGCGGCCGCGTTGTTCATACCCGTGCTCACAGTTCATACTTCTATAGGGTTGCTCTATATATTCTTATGTACTCTAAGGTTTGGTTATTTTTTTAAAGTAGTAGGTGGGTACTTATCACGCCATTTCGGCAGCTTCTAAGAAAAAGCGGGACTTTAGGCGTCCCGCTCCAGGTGCCGGGCTCCGTGTTAGTCCGCTTGAGCGTAGATTAACATGGGGTGGAGGTAATAATAAATGGTATCTTCGTACATTAAATAACTATGTATTTACCCAATTATTGATTATAGATTGAACCAAACGATGGATTCCCACAAAATATATGCGAAAAATGCAACGGTGACGTAAATACAGCATTACATCTCAGAAACCAGAGTAACCAAAGCGAAATCCACCTTACGCAGCTAGGTTACCAAAAAAACACCGAAAATATCATCGATATCGTCGAAGACATGTTACAAAATGATATAATTAGTGCGGAAATTATCGAAAACCATGATGAGTCTTACGAAAACGAGAACTGTGAAAATAGTGCAGAATTGCCCGCGTTTAAAGTCGAAATACAATGTGACAGGTTAGAACAAGATGGCGCCAAAACAAGATGGCCGCCGGATGGATGTAACAAAAAATTATCAAGAAAAGAAAAAAGGCGGCAGTATTTGGATATGGTGGAAGGAAAATTTGATCCTAAAGGTCCAATCAAGTGTAGAATATGTAAAAAATCTGTCAGCAAATGGACTTGTTTTATAAGTCATGCAAAACTACACTTGGGCTTCAATTTTGTTTGCGAAGTAAGTATGTCTGAGCGGGAAGGACGGTTGCCGCTATTTTTTTTTTTAATAAATATAAATATTTAAAAAAATATTGATTTACATAAAAATAATTGCCTACATACCTACTGCGAATCATTACTAAGTTATATTTTAACATTTAATACTAGACACATTTTGTTCTATAAGTAGGTACCTAATACAATGATACAGCTTGGCATAAAAGAATCTGATAAGGTGATAGCTGGAACCAAAAAGAAAAATCTCCGGTCTTCTTCTTACCGTATGGTTGATAAACAACCTGGTGTCAGAGTTTAAACCGCCCGTAGGCCTCTGACATGGCTTTACACACAATTGAAAAATCTCTCAGGTGTGCTGGTTTCATCACGATGTTTTCCCTCACCGTTTTAGCAACTGACAATTAATTTATAATACGAACATAACTTACGAAAATTCTGAGGTCGCCTTGGGATCGAACTCGAGACCTCTGACTTGTCAGTCGACGGTCATACCACTAGGCTATCAGTGCTATAGCATTGATCTCCGGTAGAAGCATGGTAGAAGTCACCACACGCCTTTAAGGCGAAAGAGATTCGTAATGTCAACTGAAGCGGGCGGGACTCGGTAGCTTAGTTGGTAAAGCGATGGCACGGCACGCCAGAGATCGCGGGTTGAAGTCCCGCCCGAGTCAGTTGATTTTGCGAGTTTCTTATTAAATAATTTAAGTCATAAATTGTTTAATATTATAGTTTTGCGGCAAAAGCTTCATTTCCACGACACAACTGAAAAGACACTGCAGATCTTACCACGGCATGAAGAAAGAACTGTCATGTCAGCATTGTACCTATCTCGCTCTCGATAATGCACAGCTTAAGGTGAGTGAAAGAGACAAACTTACGAGATAGCAAACCACGCGAATGTGGGGCCGGTTTCCTACTGGTAAATTACTGTTAACTTACCTGATAGAAAATTAAATTTGAAATTTGAACCTTGGTGAAATGGTGATATCGTTTCTATGCCTTGACTTAACTGAAAAACTTGGAGCAGTGCAGCAGTGGATCGGCATAGCGCATAACAGGCGCAAGAAGTCGTCAATTTGCGGACACTGCCCGATTGAAAAGAAAAAATGGGATGGGCAATCGGCAATCGTGGTTATTTTTTTTTAACTATTCAAAAGTAAAGACTAGAGTAAAAGAGTGAGCTAAGCTAGCTCGGGACTTGGAGTACCCCCATTTAGAATTATTGTACTGATAGGTCGCTCAAATATATTATAGAAGCTTCTTATTTTGTATTAAACACTCTCATATTGGACATACTTAATCATAATGCTCGGACATTATGATAATGCCCAATTTATCACTTGGTCCATAAAATTTATAATTTTTCTTACTTTCTCAAACTAAGTAAATAAATCTTGTAGATCCATGAGCGTCGTATGCACACCTTCGAGCGTCCTTTCATATGTGATACATGCGGAGCTTCGTACCATAGCCGTCGATGTTTGGTGCAACATATTGAGAGCCATCGCACTGTCGCCACTGTTCAGGTAAAATACATAGATTCACGCCTGTATTCTGTTATCTATACTTATAAAACAGTACCGTGACTGACTGACTGACAGACAACGCACAGCCTAAACCGGTGGACCTAGAGACTTGAATTTTTTAGACGATATTCTTTAAGTACCTTAGGGGTGCACTAAGGGTTTTTAGAAATTCCTCCCCTAAGTGGGTAAAAAAGGGGATAAGGGTTTGTATGAAAGTCGTTCTTAAAGTTAAATGTACAAAACTTGGTATTTAGCTTTTCGGCGGTTAGATGAAAGATGAGCATAGATTTTTTTTTCAAATCTGCCACTGAGTGGATAAAAAGGGGGTGAAAGTTTGTATGGAAAATTCGTTATTTTTTAATTTACCGGTGTAAAAATGAGTATTAGCTTATGTTCTAATAATAAGTAAGACGTGTATCAAAAAATTTGGATTTTTTCCCCCTTAGGAGATATAAAGGGGGATGAAAGTTTGTATGAAAATCCGTCACTTTTTAAGTTAAATTAATCTAACTTGGTGTTTAGCTTTTCGGTTAACAAATAAGACGTGTTTCAGCTTTTTGAAAACTACCCATGGGGGGAAAGGGGGGCGAGGGTGAAAGTTTGTGTAGGAAATTCGATAATAGAAGAGACATCAAAGTGGCATAATTAATGGACGGAGACAAGAGAAAATATAGAAAAATATACTGTTGGATTTGTCTCCGCCTAAAATAGAAGTATAGAAAAAAATGGAATTGTAGGTCAAAATCAAAATATTTTTTTCAAAATCAATCAAAATCAAAATATTTTTATTCATGTAGACCATTAGGCACAATAGTCGTAATTCTAATATTTTTAATAAAAGAGTGACTCTAGTACCGAGGTACCCCTAGGGTATGGTAAAGTATGGGTAGGGTAGGGTAGACGTAGAGTAAGGTAGGGTAGGGTACGAATAGATGAGTAGGGTAGGAGTAGAGTATTGTAGAGTAGGGTAGGCTGGGGATAAGGTAGTAGGGTAGGGTAGGCTAGGGGTAGAGTAGGGGTTGGGTAGGGTAGGGGTAAAGAAGGGTAGGGTATGGTAGGGTAGGATGGGGTAGAGAAGGGTAGGGTAACGTAGGGTAGGGTAGCGTAGGGTAGTGTAGGGTAGGGTAGAAAAAGCGTAGAGGAAGAATAATCACGCGTACGAAGTCGCGCGGGGCAGCTAGTATTGATATAACTTAACTTTGGCTTGTTGCAGTGTGACCAATGCCCTCAAGTGTTCAAGTCCTCCCGACAGCTGTCTCGACACCGGTATAGAGTACATAAGCATGGGCGTATATAAGGGGGGTTAAGGGGTCCGGACCCCCCCCCCCCTTAGCATACGGCTAAAATAAAAATCGATGAATATTAGACACAAACGCAACTACGAGCGATAGTAAGTACGCGCATACAGTGCATTCCGCGCTTTACCCGCGCACCGCATATTGTGAAATTATCTGTGTGAAGCTCGGGCAAAAACTAGTTTATCTTGGTACATTTTTGGATCCTCAGACCCCCCCCATATGAAAGCTATAGCTTCGCCCATGTACTATCGTGGACAAAGCCGGTGCACCATTCTTAAGATTAGAATCGCTTGCACCCGCGTCTAGCCTCGCTCGACAGTCGACTCTACGCACGTAGAATCGTTCAAAGCATTTTGATCGCAAAGTGGTGCACCGTTCGTGTCCGCGATAGTACATACATTGCATTTACGACTGCTCTGCACGCGTACCACGCATGACTGATGATCAGTCCTGGATCTAAAGGGGAGGGGACCACGATTGAACACGGTCGTGCCTTCAGTTACTGCCAGCTCTCTGCAGCAGAAGGACGTCAGATAAGCAAAATACCGGAATAGCAAAATCCCATTCAGCCCCTTATATAATCATCCAAAAGGTTTCTCCTTCAAGTTTTATCAGATTCTGTAACGCACTTCGATAAAAGCGATTTTAAACCATGGCGGCAACGTAAAAATAACCCGCTCCATTCAAAAGTCGGGTTAAAATCAATTTTCTAGGTTTTGACTCTTGTACAATGTCACGTGGGGTGTGAACGATCGGGAAGGATTGTCACCATTTAAAAAAAAACCCACTCGTCAACAGTGGACGACGGGGGGGGGGGGGTGTTACCGAACGGGAATGACCGCCGATTAGCTATTTAGGAGGAGGATAGATTTGCATAAAGGCATCAGTCGCTTCGCGAAGACGTGCCGTGGTTTCCGACCTAAGAATACACCCCTACTCGTCCCGCGAGTGTCGTAAGAAGCGACAAAGGGAAAGATCCGGAGGATGGGCAGCTTCTGTGTAACAGTAATCAACTGCTACTGCGATCGCCGACCCGCTTGCCCAGCGTGGCTATTATGGGCAAATACCTCCAATGAGCGCACAATAGTGATGCGCGTTGGGTGAAGCCTGTTCAGCAGTGGACTAATACAGGCTGATGATGACCTTGCGAAGATCGTCATTCCATCTAGCTTAAGGGCGTCCACGTTTGCCGATTCATGGTCTCCACTCAAGAACTAGCTTACTCCACATATTCTTCTTATCATATGGTTGATGAACACCCTGGTGTCAGAGTTTAAACCGTCCGTAGGCCTCTGACATGGCTTTTCACACCATTGAAAAATCTCGCAGGTGTGCTGGTTTCATCACGATGTTTTCCCTCACCGTTTTAGCAACTGATAACTAATTTATAATACGCACATAACTTACGAAAAGTCAGAGGTGCGCGCCTTGGGATCGAACTCGGGACCACTGACTTGTCAGTCGACGGTCGTACGACTAGGCTATCAGTGCTCCTCCACATGTAATCTATTTAGTAAGGGCAGATGTAGTCTAAATAAAACACCAAAAATTAAGAAATATAACATTTAATTATTTTACAATCAATATACATCGTTTTTTATATAATTTAAAATAAAAAAAATCTGTGAAATAAAAAAAAAACAATTACGTGGGTACCTATATAACATGGAATAGAATTACGTATCAGAATGTAGAATTTTTTACAGATAGGTACTATCGTGGACAAAGCCGGTGCACCACTCTTAAGGTTAGAATCACTTGCACCCGGCGTCTGAACGTAACGCTAGCGCCCCTACGCACGTAGCATCGTTCAAAGCATTTTGATGGCAAAGTGGTGCACCGTTCGTGTCCACGATAGGACAGTCAGCGACAATAATCCTAATCACCACTAAGGCCTAATTTCACCATTCACTTTAAAAACCGAGTTTAATAAAACTAAGTTCAGCCCTACGCAAATTGCAGTTTTGAACTTAGTTAAACGCTTGAACCGAGTTTAACTTGAAATAATCGCGTTTAGTGTCAGTGGTGAAATTAAAACTCGATTGTTCATTTGTTAATGGAATATAAAGAAAGAGTGCTAATGGACTTATGACTGTATTGTAGGTACATTAATGATATAGTATTGCTAATATTCAGCCGATTTTCAATGGAATGCACAAATTATCTATAGGTAACTAAGATTTAGGTGCCAATCATCACAGATTAAAATATTAATAACATAATTATATAATAATTTGAGACAATCTCAGATATTAACGATTTTACAAATTGAGGCAATCTCAGATATTAACCAATTTACAAATTGAGGCAATCTCAGATATTAACCAATTTACAAATTGAGGCAATCTCAGATATTAACCAATTTACAAATTGAGGCAATCTCAGATATTAACCCATTTACCAATTGATATAATCTCAGAATTTAATGATTTTACAAATTGAGATAATCTCAGGTATTAAACCAATTTACCAGTTGAGACAATCTCAGATATTAACCAATTTACAAATTGAGACTTTAATAATAACTTTATTTCAATAATAAAACGAGGTTCACACAATCATTGCTAAGACCTTTTTTTAAGTATTAAGCATACCTCTGAAAGAAGATCTCTCTTCAAAAACATTATGACAAACATGTGTAGCCTATTTTAAAAGTTACAAAAACAAAAACAATTATTTGGAAAAAGAACAAAATAACATGATAAAACATAACATGATAACCAATTGAGACAATCCCAGATATTAACCAATTTACTAATTGAGACAATCTCAGATATTAACGATTATACCCATTGAAACAATCTCAGATATTAACGATTATACCCATTGAGACAATACTAGATATTAACAATTTTACAAATTGAGGCAATCTCAGATATTATCGATTTTACAAATTAAGGCAATCTCAGATATTATCGATTTTACAAATTAAGGCAATCTCAGATATTAAACCAATTTACCAATTGAGACAATCTCAGATTTTAACAATTTTACCAATTGAGACTTTAATAATAACTTTATTTCAATAATAAAACAGGGTTCACACAATCATTGCATAACTTCTTTTAAGTACAAAATAACATGTTATCTAATTGAGACAATCTCAGATATTAAAGATTTTACCAATTGAGGCAATCCAATATTAACCAATTTACCAATTTATATAATCTCAGATATTAAAGATTTTAGAAATTGAGACAATCTCAGATATTAACCAATTTACAAATTAAGGCAATCTCAGATATTAAAGATGTTAGAAATTGAGACAATCTCAGATATTAACGATTTTACCAATTGATATAATCTCAGATATTTACGAATTGAGACAATCTCAGATATTAAAGATTTTATTTAAAATCATCATTTTTTCTGGTCATACAACTTCGATTATTAATACGACAACTATATTACGGCTTAACGTGCTTCCCGAGGCACGGAGCAGGTGATAATTAATTTATTTGCTAATATGGATATGAATCAAAATTATTTTTTCAATATATAATGTGCTTCTAAATTATCTGCCACGGTTGCAATGGGAGAAAGTATTGGGTATATAGATTACAATAGTGAAGAAATTTCGTACCCCGGAACAGTAAAAATAAAATTGGAGCGTGGAGCAGCATTAGACCTACGCAATAAAACGCAGGCAAAAGAAAAAAAAATATGACGTTAGATAAAAAAAATTACTTCACTATTTTATTATAAATAACCAATATTATCTCCCATTGCAGCCGTGGCAGATAATTTAGAAGCACCTTATATAATTATTTAATTGTTTTGTAATGGTATTAATTAACTTGGTTAGCGATTGTACTACAAATTAAGAAAAGCATAGGAGACTAGCTACGTAAATACGTATAGGGTTATTAGTAAAACACCAGCATCCTTAAAAAGGGTCATTAAACTCATCATTATGAACAACTTTTACTATGGGACCAAACCTGAAATCGCAAAAAAATATCAACCGTTCCATACATTTATGTTCACATGACTCAACAAAATGTATGGAACGGCTGATTTTTTTTGCGATTTCAGGGTTGGTCGCATAGTAAAAGTTGTTCATAATGATGAGTTTAATGACCCCTTCTAAGGATGCTGGTGTTTTACAAATAACCCTGTAGAAGTATTAAATAAATAAATAAATATAGTGCTTACGTAATACTTGAACGGCCCCATAGCAACGCAGCATAGTATAGCGCATCTCTGGAGGCACAAAAATGCCACAGCATAATAATCATACAGTATGGTAACTACGTACAAACGCTCGAAAACGGCACACTCACACAAACATGCGTAGTATTGCGTAACGACGAGACTCCTAAGCGAACGTCGCGGTACTCGCAGTATCAAGGACGCGTCGTTGCGCATGTTTGTGTGAGTGTGCCGTTTTCGAGCGTTTGTACGTAGTTACCATACTGTATGATTATTATACTGTGATAATGCCACACGGTAACAACTAAGGACAAACTGGGCTATAATATCGTCGTATTTATATCATTATTTGTACAGCAAGTGATCATCTATTCTAGAACTACTTAAGGCAACTTTTAGTTAGAAAAGTTTATTTAAATGGTTAGTTTTCGAGCCTGAAGCGAGTGTTATCAAAATCAAAATATTTTTATTCATGTAGACTATTTTAGGCACTTATGAATAGTCATAATTCTAATATTATTATAAGAGTGACTCTAGTTGCCAGTTCCAAGGGCAGCCTACCCCTCATGGAGAAGAATCTGGCAAGAAACTCCATGGTTGCTCTTTTAAATAATGGCTTACAATATTTTTGGATACGAAACCAGATAAAATTGCAATTGATTCCGAAAACTTATTGGGTCAACACTATTGTTATATTTTTTTTTATAGACTCACGCCTGTATTCCCCAGAGGGGGTAGGCAGAGGTGTGCACCCAAGTTTCGTCGGCTATAAGTCCCATGTAATAGAGGGCGAGCCAACTGCCATTAAACGGGCACAATTTCAGACTCCGTGCTACTACTGAGAATTTCCTTATAGAACAACAATAACACTTTGCCCGACCCGTGGATCGAACCCAGGATCTCGTGCTCAGCAGTCGCGCTTGCTACCACTAGACCAACAAGGCATTTATTATATTATTTTAGGGTATTTAAAAAAATATATTATTTATTAGTCATTGGGGGAGGCCTATGTTCAGCAGTGGACGTCTTATGGCTGAAATGATGATGATAATTATTTATGTTTTCTCAAATAAATTAAATAATAAGTAAAAAACGCTCGCTTTTCACAACTAAACTTTTAACCCGACTTTTCTTAGTAAGATCTTTTAGCTAGCGCTTAATAAATATATATCTATATTATTTTAAATTAACATCCTGATAAAAATATTAATATAATTAAATACACACTCCGGGCGACTGAGTGATCATAATCTTTATACATTTACAATAATAATTATTATTTACATATTTTTTCAATATAGATATATAGATTTTGAAATATAGACTTTTAATTTTATTTATTTTAACATTCAATTATACATTTCAAATTTCAATCCTTCGCTAACTCTGAAAGACAATGGTCAATGGTGGTGATTCTCTTGTACATCCCGCTAAACTAATTTTAGTCTAACTATATCTCTTTCTAATAAACACCTAAAATGACCAGCAAATTGAACTGTCAAATTAGAGCTGTCAAATTAGTCTACGTCCTTGCAATTGACGTGAAATCAGACGAGACCACTATGACATGCTGACTAAATTTTAATTCTCGTTGATATCACGCAAATGGACTAGTTTGACAGCTCTAAAAATCTTCTATCCTTTTCTAATGATCTCTGAGGAATAGATAGTCACTCTAAATTAGTTTAGAGCGTGTGCAAGAGAATTAGCAACAAATGAAAGAAATAATAAATTAACGACGGCTCTATTATTATTATTATAATACATATAATACTTATTGCCTTTAATAATAATTAATCAGTTCGATTTAATCGCTCTGCCGCATGATTATTTGGTAAATAAATCACAAAGCTAAAGCATTTTGAGCTAACATTATATTAAAACATAATTATACTGATCATGACGTGGTTTCGACGAAATTTGATCTTAAGGCGCGGATAATCGCTAATCCGCTATCTCGCTCGCACATTGAAGATATAAAATCAATTATTATAGTTATGAACAATCGTAAGAAACCAATTGAAGGACAACATTACAAAGTTTCAGCAAAAATTTCAGCTTGATCGAAACTGAAATTGGTTTAATTATTTAATAAGAAAATTTGAAAAAGCAACTGATACGGATGGGATTCGAACCCACGATCTTCAACGTACCGTGTCGTCTTTTGGTTTATTTCTTATTTCATAACTATATTCATTGATTTTTTTCTCCAAAGCTTGATCCAAACGGTAAACATCTCAACTAATAATAAATTACAAAAAAGATAATTAATTTCTTAGTGTCAATCACTCAGTAGCCCAACCATACAGCATTACGAACACAATTAGTGCCAGTTTAGCTACCAGCAGCAATGTGGCACCGGCTAGTGCCACCAGTAGGGTCCGGTACCTTCAGTCCATCCAATCATCACCGCCAAAGTCCACGGAGTCAGAGAATGATACTACATTTACCTGGAAGCAAAAAACAATTAAAATTTCATAAATATATTATTCAATACCATGGGCGTATATACATACAGAGTTATTTGTAAAACACCAGCATCCTTATAAGGGGTCATTCAACTCATCATTATGAACAACTTTTACTGTGGGACCAACGCTGAAATCGCAAAAAAAAAATTAGCTGTTCCATACATTTATGTTCACATGACTCAGCAAAATATATGGAACAGCTGATTTTTTTTGCGATTTCAGGTGTGATGGATGGATGGTCCCATAGTAAAAGTTGTTTATAATGATGAGTTTAATGACCCCTTTTAAGGATGCTGGTGTTTTACAAATAACCCTGTATAAGGGGGGGTTTAGGGGGTCCGGTGAATATTACACGCAAACGCTACGAACGATAGTAAGTACGCGCCATACAGTGCATCCCCCACCCTTTACCCGCGCACCGCATATTGTGAAATTATCTGTGTGAAGCTCAGGCAAAAACTAGTTTATCTTGGTACATTTTTGGATCCTCAGACCTTAAATCACACGGTATTGAACATGGGCGTTTCACATCATTCCCATGTGCAAGCTATAGCTACGCCTATGTTCAATACCGTGTGGTTTCCGGCCTAAGAATAGAACCACCCCTACTCGTCCCGCGGGTGTCGTAAGCAGCGACAAAGGGAAAGATCCGGAGGATGGGCAGCAGCATCCTTCTGTGTAACAGCAATCATCTGCTACTGCGATCGCCAACCCGCTTGCCATAGCAAAATCATAGCGCGCGTAATACGCGTACCTATACTTGTACGCGCAATGCGTACAAGGATAAGTTTTTGGTTAAAAACACGCAAGATGTATTAAAAAAAACAATTTAGTTAAGTGTTGTTTAAAAAAATTGTATAGCCAATACATTAATACAATGAAGTTATAAAACTAATGATTTTAATTTTAATTGGGGGATATCAGGCCGAAAAAACTTGAAAAAAGGGTTAATTCTGTATACAGTATATTAAATAACGAAAATTCTTGTCAATCCGTAATACTATAGCGTCCTTATAGAGGTATACTATAAAAAATATTTTCATCCAAAATAAAAATGTATTTTTTTTTAAATATCACAAAAATATAATAAAAGAAACACTGTAGGTATATGGGATATGTGACCCCCTTGTCTTATAATAAACGGCACGGATATTATTTTTTATTTTCCTGTAGTACTTATTTTTTATTTTTTTATTCAAAATATTTTTTTCGGTATACATTTATGTTCACATGACTTAACAAAATGTATGGAACAGCTGATTTTTTTTGCGATTTCAGGGTTGGTCCCATAGTAAAAGTTGTTCATAATGATGAGTATAATGACCCCATTTAAGGATGCTGGTGTTTTACAAATAACCCTGTATACGGAAGCTTTAGTATCACGGATTAGTAGAAACGTCCTCTGTTAGAAAACATACTGTATTTATAAATAGGCAAAGAATTTTTTTTATTTTAGTAACTAATGACGAGTTTTTCCAAAAAAAAAATATACGGTCGATTTCCGACATGCGACCTCTAGTTAAATTAATTTCATGAATACAAAACTACGTTAAAAACTACATATGAGGGGTCAAATTTTAAATATGGGCGACAATGAATTAGTTAATAACTAAAAACTTTTAATTGTACCACGATTGCTAATTTATTGTGCAAATTACTAACGATCGAGGGTGACCGTCCGATTTGCAACACCACAAAACACTTCGACGGACTGGCGGTCTACCGTCTACCAATCGGTTGAAAGGTGATCGTCTTTTGATAGGCTGTTTGACCATTAATTGAAAGGACGAAAATCAATCGACGCACAGCCGACCTTCAATTGGAAAGCAATTGCTGATCGATCAAAGGACGGTCTACCATCAAGGAAAATGCGGTCAGAGGTCGACCGTCAATCGACAGGCGCCAGGCGGTCAATCATTAATCGATAGACGGTTGACTGTCGACTATCATCAATCGATGAACACAAATCCATCGGATAATACTGAATCCTTCAAACTATACTTAATTTAATATGTTTTAAATATTATTTCGGATCAATTCGCGCACAGATAATTCAAAATAATCATTATTGAACTAATCTCGACGTTTCGGTCAAGTTGCATTGACCGTGGTCACAAGAAGACTGCTGTATGCGGCAGGGGCGTGCACAGACATTCTCGACAGGGTAGGCAGTACCTACAGACAAATCCTATTTATTTTCACTAGTTCATCGTCTGTGTCATATCTATCAGGGTAGGCAGTGCCTTTTTTAACCGACTTCCAAAAAGGAGGAGGTTCTCAATTCGACTGTAGGTTTTTTTTTTTTTTTTGTATGTTTGTTACGCGATTACTCCTTCAGTTGTGGGCCGATTTTCAAAATTCTTTTTGTAATCGAAAGGGTATACTCCCGAGGTGGTCCCATAGAAAAATTATCGTGATCTGATCATGAACTTACGAGATATGAAACGGAACTCCTCGTAGGATTATAGCAGAATTGTCATAACAAGTAATATTGCTTTGTTTATACGTGCAGTCGATGGCTGACGAGCAAAGAGGAAGAGGGAGGATACGTGGTCAGCCCCCCCCCCCTCCCTCCTATAATCATCCAAGATAAAAAATATCGTGTGAGGTATCGTTTGAATGGAATTTTTATAAGGATTTCAAATATTAGCCTCACAAAAGTCTGGGATTAATTTTAGGCACCACTAAAAATCGTGAAAAAAAAATTTTTAATAAAAAATAAAACCGACTTCAAAAGGAACTAAAAAGCTTGAAATAACTTTAAAACGTTTTGGAGTCGGTTCCAAGTCAAGTTCTAGCCTCTTTAACCTTCTCATTAAGAACTTGACTTGGAACCGACTCCAAAACGTTTTAAAGTTATTTCAAGCTTTTTAGTTCCTTTTGAAGTCGGTTTTATTTTTTATTATGCCTATATGAACTGCTCGCCCCTGGTATGCGGGTGTAATCATCTTGAGCTGCGGGTAGTTTTCTCAATAATCATTATTTGGATTATCTGTGCGCGAAATGACCTTTATTTTTTGTCGTGTGGAAAACTCTTTATGAGTACCCCACCGCTAAGGGCTGGCGATGGGGTTATGTCCGACTCGCACGGACTAAAAACCAAACGGTGTTTCTCCACAAACCTCTAGGCGGAAATACGGCTTTCGCTTGCGGATTCACCGTACCCCCGCCAGTGCGCGAAATTACCCGAAATAATATATTAAACACGAAACCAATTCGCGAAACTTTAAAAACTTCTAAAAAAGTGTTTGAATTACAAATGAATTTTAAATGTAGGTATTAATAATGAAATCAACGTGAAAACGGCTGACGCCACTGTATCAACCGTAAATGAAATTCTAATCAACTTAATTGATACTCTTTAACGCAAACCTCCATAACTAATCCAGCCAATCACCGTCATCTTCACCATATTCGGCGGCGTGGTACTCTTCATGGTCAGTTGTTGCGTAACCTTCATAATCTTGAGGCGGATAATCCATTGGTACCGGTGCAAAACCTTCCGGTATCGGGCCCTGGTAACCCTCCGTGTCAGGCATGGCCATGCCATAAGCTTGTGGCGCGGGATATGGTGTAGCAAAAGCTTCTCCCGGTTGTTCCGGTGGCGCGCCTGGGTGACTATCAGACGCGGGAAATGGTGTAGCAAAAGCTTCTCCCGGTTGTCCCGGTGGCGCGCCTGGGTGACTATCAGGCGCGGGAAATGGTGTAGCAAAAGCTTCTCCCGGTGGCGCGCCTGGGTGACTATCAGGCGCGGGCATTGGTGTAGCTACAGCTTCTCCCGGTAGTCCCGGTGGAGTCACAGGGGTAGTGCCGTCGTTCTAAATTTTATTTTAATTGTATTCGGATTGAAGGGTGCGTTGATTCCTTAAGATTAGTCAGTGGTTCTGAGCCACTAACAATTGACTAAAATATTTTATGTATGTTTATTACATGTTTATAAACATGATTTGTTTATTAAATGAAATTATTTACCTAATAAGAAACTCGCAAAAACAACTGACTCGGGCGTGCCGTGCTTCGACAGGTAGGACTCGGTAGCTTAATTGGTAAACCGATGGCACGGCATGCCGGGGATCGCTGGTTCGAGTCCCGCCCGAGTCAGTTGTTTTTGCGAGTTTCTTATTAAATAATTTCAACTAACTAAAATGACAACAGAATTCGTCGCATTAGAGGACAATGGAGCTAAGCCACACTTTTTGCGAAATGGGGTTAAGTGAATTAACGTGTTGGGGAAGAGCCAAAGTTTATAGAGCAAGAGCCCACGATGGCCAGACCTTCGTTATTTTATAAAAGCCGAAAATGTTTCTGTGCATGTCCCATATACAGGTAAGAACGACCAGCGACTATAGAGTTTGGGTTGTGGTTACTTCAGCAGGTATCAGGTATCAAAGGTGGATAAAATAGTACCTTACTTTCGTTAAAGTATAAAGCTCAATTTTTATATATTTTCTTCGAGATAACTTAAGTTTAGGGGTGTCTGGCAGGGGGTAGCAACTGTCATAAGTATCCGACAATGGATGACGAGATTTCTTAAGTTATTTGTGAAGGTCTGGCCGTCGTGGGCTCTTGGGCTATTATATTTTTACATATAATAAAATCGTAACGAAATAAACACTGTATATTGCATATTTTTGGAAAAAAGTTAATATTTATTTCATTCTGTTATCGCTTTCGTAGTGAAGAGAGTTAACCCACATTAAAAGTTACGAGATACTGAGGAATTAACTGGCAGGTTAAAGAAAAAATAACATTAGTCTATAACTTTCTAGCTGTACCGGTTTCTAGGTTACCGGCCTAAGAATAGAACCACCCCTACTCGTCCCGCAGGTGTCGTAAGAAGCGACAAGGGAAAGATCCGGAGGATGGGCAGCAGCATCCTTCTGTGTAACAGCAACCTGCTACTGCGATCGCCAACCCGCTTGCCCAGTGTGGCGATTAAGGGCAAATACCTCCAATGAGCGCACAAAAGTTGCGCGCTTTGTAATAATACAGGCTGATGATAATGATTACGAAAAGCTTCTGAACTTAATTTCTTCTTCTTCTTATCGTATGGTTGATGAACAACCTGGTGTCAAAGTTTAAACCGCCCGTAGGCCTCTGACATGGCTTTACACACCATTGAAAAATCTCTCAGGTGTGCTGGTTTTCATCTGCCTAGCTTTTTCCCAACTATGTTGGGGTCGGCTTCCAGTCTTACCGGATGCAGCTGGATACCAGTGTTTTACATGGAGCGACTGCCTATCAGACCTCCACAACCCAAATACTGGGTTACACGATACCCCTTGGTAAGACTGGTTGTCAGACTTTCGGGCTTCTGACTACCCGTAACGACTGTCAAAGATCTACAATTGACAGCCGGGGCCAACAGCTTAACGTGCTATCCGAGGCACGGAGAGTGATAATTAATTTATAATACGCACATAACTTACGAAAAGTCAGAGGTGCGCGCCTTGGGATCGAACTCGAGACCTCTGACTTGTCAGTCGACGGTCATACCACTAGGCTATCAGGGCTGTTACTGATACAGTGAACTTAACTAGTATTTTTATTTATCGCTGTTTTGCACATAGCTCTCTTTGCCACCAAAGCGACTATTTAATCATAAATATTTAATAAGAAATTTGAAAAAACAACTGATACGGATGGGATTCGAACCCACGATCTTCGGCGTACCGTGCCGACGCTCAACCGCTGAGCCACCGTATCCCATCAGAACCAGTCGAAATTTCAAATCTCTTTATACGCCTTGGGCGAGTGGTAAAATAACTAGTATTTTTATTTATCGCTGTTTTGCACATAGCTCTCTTTGCCACCAAAGCGACTATTTAATCATAAATATTTAATAAGAAATTTGAAAAAACAACTGATACGGATGGGATTCGAACCCACGATCTTCGGCGTACCGTGCCGACGCTCAACCGCTGAGCCACCGTATCCCATCAGAACCAGTCGAAATTTCAAATCTCTTTATACGCCTTGGGCGAGTGGTAATATAACTAGTATTTTTATTTATCACTCTTTTGCACATAGCTCTCTTTGCCACCAAAGCGACTATTTAATCGTTAACTTACCTCACTAGCACCGGGGGAGTCTCGGTTGAAGCCTCCTCCCATTGCATACCCTGCCACCCCCCCAATAAGCGCCGCCCCGACTCCAGTCGCGGCCGCCGCCCCTGCGCCCATACCAGCACGCTGTTGACCCTGCACGGTCTGTGGTTGCCCTGGGGCAAACTGCTGCGGAGGACCGGGGGCATATTGCGGAGCTTGCACGTAACCTTGTTGACCTGGACGGTAGTTTTGAGGGTACTGCTGGAATTAGAAAACGGTTCTTACTAGATACCAATATTAGTGTTCACATAAATAAAATTAATAAAAAAAATAAAAAAAAGCCTTTTATTTCTTGAAATTACATTAAAACAATTTTACATGCGTGGATAATTTATGTAAATATTAGATTAATACTTTTATCTAGAAAAAGTTTTTTCTGGTTTTCTCTGTGTTAAGTGAGGGGTTCTTGCACGGGATTTAAAAAAAATATATTTATCTAATAATTTAAAACAAATTTTATTTATTATATCTTACTAATTGTTGCAGAAATGTGTTCACATAGTGTGCATAAATAATAATAATAGTCTGTAACTGTCCCACTGCAGGGCAAAGGCCTCTTCTCATACAGGGAAGGATCGAGCGTTAATCACCACGCTAGCTCACTGCGTGTTGGCGATTTCAGACTATTAAGTCCAGGCTTCCTCACGATGTTTTCCTTCACCGTTGAGTCTTAGATTTACTAAGAAAGTACATATCACATTGAAATACCAAAAAATGTTTATGAATTTAGGCGTTTATTTGTTAATTTCAGGCTACATTTAATTCTATTGTGTCTTAATTGTGGGTTCTAGATGAATTAAAAGTATTGCCGTGTGGTTTTCAGCTTAAGAATGAAACCACCCCTACTCGTCCCGCGGGTGTCGTAAAAAGCGCCGACTAAGGGAAATTTCCGGAGGAAGGGCAGCAGCATCCTTCTGTGTAACAGCAATCATCTGCTACTGCGATCGCCAACCCGCTAGCCCAGTGTGGCGATTATGGGCAAATACCTCCGAAGTGGCGCGCATTGCGAGAGGCTACATTCAGCAGTGGACTAATACAGGTTGATGATGATAATTAATTAAGATGGCTCTATTTAAACTATCAGTTAGATTAAGCTAAATAAAAAAAGTAAACTTAACCTACCGCTTGCATAGGTGGACCATATCCTCGACCGACAGCTGAAAAAAAATAGTACATTCTATTATATAATATAAAGTAGTATAGTAATACAGGGTTATTTGTAAAACACCAGCATCCTTAAAAGGGTCATTAAACTCATCATTATGAACAACTTTTACTATAGGACCAACCTTGAAATTGCAAAAAAAAAATCTGTTGTTCCATACATTTTGTTGAGTCATTGGAACTTTGGAGGATTGTCTAAAAATTTTAACTATTTGTTTGTTTTTCGAAATTATAGAATATTTAAAGAAACTAATTTGAATATTTTAATTATTGGTGCTGATTCTCTTGTACATCCCGCTAACTAATTTTGGTTTAACTATATCTCTTTCTAATAAACACCATAGAAAAAGGACAGCAAATTGAACTATCAAATTAGAGCTGTCAAATTAGTGTACTTCCTTGCAATTGACGTGAAATTAGACGAGACATGCCGACTAAATTCTCGTTGATATCACGCAAATGGACTAGTTTGACAGCTCTAAAAATCTTCTATCCTTTTCTAATGATTTCTGTTAGAGCGAGAGATAGCGAGTCTAAAATAGTTTAGAGCGTGTGCAAGAGAATTAGCACCATTAGCCGACTAGTTACGATATCTCAGTTGATATCTCTGGCACGGTACGGCAAGTTTCGCGGGTTCAAGTCCCGCTTATATCCTCTTTATCAATTTTCTCTAATTTTTCTTGGCCATAACATGGCCGCCCATGGAGTACCCGGGCTAAAATAGCACCCACCCATATCATCCCGAAGGTGTAGTAGAAGGCGGCTAAGGGAAAATCCATTGGTTGGCATGGTACAGTTTGGTAAGTCTGCAAATATTGAGGGCGCCACTAGCGCACTTCACGCACTACACCTCACAATTACAAGTTATTTGGTACTTATACAGGGTTATTTGTAAAACACCAGCATCCTTAAAGGGGTCATTAAACTCATCATTATGAACAACTTTTACTATGGCATCAACTCTGAAATCGGAAAAAAAATTTAGCTGTTCCATACATTTTGTTGAGTCATGTGAACAGACATGTATGGAACAGCTGATTTTTTTTTTGCGATTTCAGGGTCGGTCCCATAGTAAAAGTTGTTCATAATGATGAGTTTAATGACCCCTTTTAAGGATGCTGGTGTTTTACAAATAACCCTGTATATTTCCGAGTCATAGAAATAAGTTGTTTGCCTTTAAATATAAACAAATGATTCACTTGTGTCCTCTTGTTATTTTATAGAATATTTCTATTTTGACTGTCTCGTTGGCCTAGTGGTAGCGAGCGCGACTGTTAAGCTAGAGGTCCTGGGTTCGATCCCCGGGTCGGGCAAAGTGTTATTGAGTTTTTATATCAGGAAATTCTTAGTGGCAGCACGGAGTATGGAATTGTGCCTGGCTCGCCCCCTATTAAATGGGACTTAAAACAGGGCAGGCGAAACGTGGGTGTGCGGCATAGATCTCTGCCTACCTCCTCTGGGGAATACAGGCGTCTAAGTCTTTTTATTTTTTTTTAAACTAAATTTGGCTTCGCCAGCCACATTCGCGCTAATCATCAAAGCTAACTAGGTTCGCCGTTGACGAAACACGTCGAGGAGGATATCATTTCTATTTTATTTTCTTTTTAACTATACAACATATGGTATGTATATTTGAATAAAGAAATACATAAATACAGCGTGTAACAGAAGTCCGAAATAATACATTAAGGGCGTATAAGGTACCCTATACACAATCCTTGAGCATGGGTTTTAGAACCGAACCCCAAACAATACTCGAGTAAACCACAGTCAAAGTTTTTACCAAAATCTTTCAAATTCGGCCCTAGGCATCTGTTGAAAGGTAAATCAACACGAATCCGGTTATTTACCGTCAATAAATTCTTTAAGTAAGCACTAGGCATGCATAGGATAATAAAATCTGTCATTATTGAAGAAAATGAAATCGAAAGAATTATTTTGTATGAAAAAAAAATGCCTCTTTTCCATTCAATATTTTCACAGGTGATTCTCTTCATGATATACATACATGCCCTTAAGTATTATTTCGGACTTCTGTTACACGCTGTATATTATAGTGCACTAATGTGGGCGCAAACACAGGTACACTATCTTTTCCCTCACTCTCATAGTCGGGGGGTCTCGTAGAAAGAGAAAAAATAACAAGAATAATATTCAATATTTTTTATTAACTTTGAAATATTAAATAATGCAAAATACATACAAAAAGGTAGGTAATACAACAGTTATATTATTACATTTTAAATGCAATTACAAAAAAAAAACTAAATATCGTACATAAATTAATAAAATATTTATCATCTGTGAAACTAATGAAATATCTATGACTGCTAAACAGTTAAACAGTTCTTTTTTCAAATTTTAGCCTAAACAAACATTGGTCGTTAACAAAAGTATTTAAATTAGGAACGTTTTTTTAAAATGCTAAGCGTAAATGCGTAACTATATTTTTAATTTTTATTTTATGCCTAATATAATATTTTTGAAATTACTAGTACATTTTGTTATCAACAGCTACCATTATATAATTTATGTACGAAATATTAACAATAATAAGAGATTACTCAGAAGATAATTAACTTAATAATTACAGAAATCCAAAAAAAAGGTGTTTCATTTAATTTACGTTTTTTAAAATAAAAATATAATCCATACACCACAGATTAAATATTAAAAATAGAATCGCGATCATTTGTATTAGTAGTGACATTGACAGGAATGAAGTGACAGCTAATGTGAGCCCAGTCAATGTAGCGACATCTAGTGGGCTGTTTTTTTGATCTCAATGATTTATTTTATTTATTTCTACAGAATTTGCAACTTTTTTTCTTAGCATGTACAGTCGGCAAAAGAATTAGGTTGGCAGGGCCGCTAGATGAGAATGAAGTTTTTTGTAGAAGTTTACATGTGATTATAAAAATCGTTTGGTTTTGTATAAGTTTCAGTCTTACCTTTTTAGACAATATGGTTAAAAGAAATTATATTGATGACATCTTGAAAAATGTACAACCTTAACTAGCGCCCCTGCCAACCTAACTCCGTTGCCGACTGTATTAAAGCCTCGAGTTCGTAGCGCATGTGTATGTTAAAAAAACGGTAAAAAATATTATTTATTTAATGAAACAACTTTTTCAACGGATAAAACTCGCGTACTTATTTTTATAAAACACGCCTGACGTTTCGAGATCTTAGCAGATCTCGTGGTCGCAGGCAGACTGACTTTCATAAAAATAAATACTTACGCGAGATTTATCCGTTTAAAAAGTTGTTTCATTATGTTAAATGTTTGCGAAAGTATGAGGCTATATTATATGATTTATTAGTTAAAAAATTACAATTACCAATGAAACACTTAGATAATAACATTTTTGGTTTCAATGGACAATTTACTTAAATCTAAAAATAACTATTCGTGAGTAATGATAATTTATAACATATTATTACAAGCAGTGTCGTGTGGTTTCCGGCCTAAGAATAGAACTACTCCTCGTCCCGCGGGTGACGTAAGAAGCGACAAAGGGATAGATCCGGAGGATGGGCAGCAGCACCTTCTGTGTAACAGCAATCATCTGCTACTGCGATCGCCAACCCGCTTGCCCAGCGTGGCGATGATAGCGCACAAAAGCGCGCGGTAAGGCTTATGTTCAGCAGTGGACTAATACAGGCTGATAATAACTTGAAACTTAAAAAAATTGACATAACGTTTACATCGAATAACTAATTACGCATAATTTTTATCTTGCATAATTTTGTTGTCATAATCGTCCGTAGCGCTGAAATTATGCTAAAAATATGACAATTAAACCGATGTGACAACATAATATAATTTGTTATGCGAAAAAAAAAAGTTGAACATTTTATGCCAAACGAAATGAGAATAATCAACATTATGCGAACGAAAAAACACCCGCAATAATATGTTATAAATCTTAAAAACAATGTTTTTGAACAAAATACATGATTATACGTAAAAATAACTCGTTAAAATACAATTGTGATCGATATAAAATATAAATAACAGATTTTAAAAAAATGTCTACTTAAAAAAATGTTTTGAAAATCATAAAAAGAAAAAACAACACGAAATATAAAAATGAAAGAATATACGTACCAAGTTATTTCTAATAAGTTCTCCTGACTGAATTTCGGTCACAGCGGCCAATCTCGATGGAGATTAGCCACGCAGGAGATATTATAGTGCATAGGTGCACTCTATTCATTACGGAGAGAAAAGTGCCCTATAATCAAGTAAGAAAGTCTTGACCGATTGCCGTGTGGTTTCCGGCCTAAGAATAGAACCACCCCTACTCGTCCCGCGGGTGTCGTAACAAGCGACAAAGGGAATAATCCGGAGAATGGGCAGCAGCATCCTTCTGTGTAACAGCAATCATCTGCTACTGGGATCGCCAACCCGCTTGCCCAGCGTGGAGATGGGCAAATACCTTCAATGAGCGCACTATAGTGGCGCGCATTAAGAGAAGCGAGGAGGATGATTCACTCTTGACCGTAATTCGATTTTACCGCCCTGCTTGCTTGCACCGTTATATTTCAAGTAACTTGGTAAGTATATTAAATACAGTATTTTCACTATAGCTCTGAAATTAAGTTTACGGAGTGAGCGAGACAACGATAGAGCGACAGGGACAGCGATAGTCTTGTAATAAAAGTGTGGCAGAGTTATAGCGACCGTACTCTATACTTATTTATTCCGATGTACATAATTATATTTTTACATAAATAATAATTAATTACAATTTTTTTTAAGTGCCCGTTAATTAAAAAGCTAACAATATCTCGGGACGCTGTAGAAAAGTGTGAAATTAAAATAACCGACTTCAAAGAAAGAGGATAATATATTTTCTTCAGAGAAAGAGGTTAATATATTTTAAGTTTTTTTTAACACATATTAAGTATTGAGTTAAATATTCATAAAATACGATTGGAGTTGAACCTAGTAGCTAACTGTTGCGGTAGCTGTTACACTAACTGTGACAGTAGCTGTTGCACTAACTGTTGCGGTAACCGGTGCACTAACTGTTACAGTAATTGTTGCACTAACTGTTGAGATGGCTGTTGCACTAACTGTGGCAGTTGGTGTTGCACGCTAACTAAAAGTATTGAGTTAAATCTTTATAAAATATGATTGGAGACAAACCTAGTAGCTAAAAAGCTGCACACTGTGTGTTGTTGCACTAATTGTTGCTGTTATTGTTGCACTAACTGTTGCGGTAGCTGTTGCACTAACTGTTGCGGTAGCTGTTGCACTAACTGTTTCAGTAATTTTTGCATAACTGTTGCGGTAGCTGTTGCACTAACTGTGGCAGTTGGTGTTGCACGCTAACTAAAAGTATTGAGTTAAATCTTCATAAAATACGATTGGAGATGACCCTAGTAGGTAACTGTTGCGGCAGATGTTGCACTAACTGTTGCGGTAGCTGTTGCACTGACTGTTGCGGTTGGTATTTCTAACTAAAAATATTGAATTAAATCTTCATAAAATACGATTGGAGTCGACCTAGTAGCTAAAAAGCTGCAGTGTGTTGTTGCACTGACTATTGCATTTGTTGCACTAACTGTTGCTGTTGGTATTGCTAACTAAAAGTATTGAATTCAATCTTCATAAAAATACGATTGGAGTCGAACTTAGAGCCCATTTCACCACTGACACTAAATGCGATCCATCGAGTTAAACTCGGTTCAAGCGTTTAACTGAGTTCAGAGCTGCAGTTTTTGTATGGCTGAACTTAGTTTAATTAAACTCGGTTATTAAAGTGAATGGTGAAATAGGGCCTTAGTAATTAAAAAGCTACACACTGTGTGTTTTTGCGGTTGTTGTTGCACTAACTGTTGCGACAGTTGTTGCACTAACTGTTGCACTGTTGCAGTTGGTGTTGCACGCTAATTCAAATGCAAATTATTATACATGAGATTCGTCATAAAACGTATTAAACCCTTTCTTTCAATTCGATTAATAAGAATAATAATAAACAATTATAAATTCAATAATGTAGTGCCATCAATACGGTATTATTATATTTGTTATTATAATAATAATGTAAATATTCATTTCCCGTACTCTCTTCTTAGTTTACAAGGCACCTGAAAGAAAAATAATAAGAATTATTATTTTCAAATTTTTTTTTTTTAACTTAAGTAATACAAAAGTGGTCGCCGATTTCGATAAAATATCTAAAAACGCAATCGGCGTCTTATTTTCTTCTTTATCATATCGTTGATGAACCTGGAGTCGGGGTTTGAACCGCCCGTAGGCCTCTGACATGGCTTTACACACCATTGAAAAATCTCTCAGGCATGCTGGTTTCCTCACGATGTTTTCCTTCACCATTTTTAGCAAGCGATAATTAATTTATAATATGCTATGCTGATTGGATAAAAGAAAGAGTAGCCATTACAAAAATCGTTAATTTGAAATGAGTAAAATTTGCTTATAAGACTCTCCGTTGTATATTTACGGTAGATTTGCTAGTTAGGTTTCGAAAAGTCAGAGGTACATGCCTTAGGTTCGAACCTGAGACCTCTGACTTGCCATTCACAAGTCATAACCACTGCAAAATCATAAATAAACCAGGTTGTAACTGTTCCACTGCAGGGCAAAGGCCTCTTCTCATACAGAGAAGGATCGAGCATTAATCACCACGCAGGTTGCACAAATACGAGTAATCATGAAATTTGTGTGACATAATTTATGGATGCGCCTCCACGACCGAAAATAGCTTAGAATATACAGGGTTATTTGTAAAACACCAGCATCCCTAAAAGGGGTCATTAAACTCATCATTATGAACAACTTTTACTATGGGAACAACCCTGAATTCGCAAAAAGAAAATCAGCTGTTCCATACATTTATGATCATATGACTCAACAAAATGTATGGAACAGCTGATTTTTTTTTGCGATTTCAGTAAAGATTGTTCATAATGATGAGTTTAATGACCCCTTTTAAGGATGCTGGTGTTTTACAAATAACCCTGTATATTTAAAAATGTATTTTATATGTGTATAAATTAAGAAATGGAATAATAAGAATTTTAATATTTACCTGTATCAATTTGTCTCCAACTACAAAAGCTTATCAGTAGAAGCCTGAAGCAAAAAAAACATTACATAATAAATAAATTATAATTCTAATACAAATGCAACATAAAATATCTACATACAAGGTGTACAATCGAGGACAAAGCCGGTGCACCACTCTTAACGGCCTGGCCACGAACAACAAATGTACTAAAATGTTCAACGACGCCACGACTCGCTGCTCTCAGCGGCGGCGGCGGCGGTTTCTCCGTTCTCCATACTTAAAATGATTTGTATTGATTTCGTGCACTCCATCCGTCGAATTTAAAATATCATTAGAAAATATATGCCTAAATACGTCCACCTCGGTCGCAGCGGCAAACGCTACTACGCGGTACGTGGCATGGCCATCGCGCCGCTCGCAGACCTAGCCCGTCGCCGCCGCCTTAGACCGAAGTCGTGGCCACTAAGTAAGGTTAGAATCGCTTGCACCCGGGCGTCCGAACGTAACGCTAGCGCCCCTACGCACGTAGCATCGTGCAAAGCATTTTGATCGCAAAGTGGTGCACCGTTCCTGTCCGCGATAGTACTTGGTATAGAAAAGTTAAACCATGGTTTGCTACATGATTCTTATGTGTAAAGAAACAGTGGCGAAGCGCATCTTTTATTCCGAACTTCCGAAGATTAGCGAGCAATTCTTACGCTAAGATGTTCAGAAGAGACATTTGAAAGGATGCAATATCGCTTGTTCGGGTGGAATCTTGCAAGCTGAATTACAACCACTTCCTCTTATCCTATAATAAATAAATAAATCAGCCTGTAACTGTCCCAATATAGGGCAAAGGCCTCTTCTCATACAGAGAAGGATTGAGCATTAATCACCACGCTAGCTCACTTATCCTATGGAGTTGATTTTTTGTACGTTAGGTCAGTTCCGATGACAATGCATTTTTATGGTAAGCATGACCTGAATTTGACATCTAGGATTAGTTCAACGGTCAACAACTCACGTTACGTTTTGATATTGCAATATAAAAGCTTGCTTTAGTAAGGAAACAATGTAATAAATATTTTTGATTTGACTTGGAGTACCAAGTTTTTAAAGAAAGAAATTAAGTATACCCTAAGCGACACTGTTCGTCACGGTTGAAAAATTGGGGCCAGGGTTCATAAACAAATGCCCATGATCCTTTAAAATAATTTTAAAGTTTCTAAATAAATGAATTAAGTACACCCTGAGCGCTTTTATTTGACATGGGTATAAACACTGTACGACACGGTTGAAAAATTGGGCCCAAAGTAAATACACAAATGCCCATGATCCTTTAAAATAACTTTAATGTTTCTAAATAAAGAAATTAAGTACACCCTAGGCGCTTTCATTTGACCTGGGTAAAATCACTGTTCGACATGTTTGAAAAATTGGGCCCAGGGTTCATACACAAATGCCCATGATCCTTTAAAATAATTTTAAAAATAGACCTTGAAGGTTATTAAACTGTAGCCACGAATCTAAACGAAAGTGAACTAGACCTTTTAATTATTTTTTTTAAAAGCTAAAAAACGAAGCCGTGGTAGCACTAGTTCATTGATGCTTAAAGAGAAGACACAATAAAAAATATATTTAATATAGGGATTAGTATTGTTAATATACAGTTTTTAATATATAATGTGCTTCTAAATTATCTGCCACGGTTGCAATGGGAGAAAGTATTGGGTATATAGATTACAATAGTGAAGAAATTTCTACCCTGGAACAGTAAAAAAAAAAATTGAAGCATGGAGCAGAATTAGACCTACGCAAAAAACGCAGGCAAAAGAATAAAAATTATGACGTTAGATAAAAAAAAAATACTTCACTATTGTAATATAAATAACCAATATTATTTCCCATTGCAGCCGTGGCAGATAATTTAGAAGCACCTTATATAAATATTTAGATTGAAAAATAGTACGTTGCATTTGTTTGCAGCCAATACGATATAAAAAGCGTTTGTTTTATACAATAGAGCATAAAAATATAGTAAAAAAAAAAATACATAACGAATTAATTTTAAATTTCGATCGTTTAAAAAAACAGACAAGTGCGAATCGGATTCGCTCACCGAGGGCTTTAAATTAATAGGTAATCAAATCGAAAACTATAATACGTCATAAAAATTTTGATTCCCTTAAGTGTCGAAATATACGTTTTTTCGCGGCATAAACAGCCATATCTTTTTTTAATTTAATGTAGAAGTTTGTATTTTTTTTAACAGCTACAAGGGCCTGTAGTCAGATTACTCAGATTGAATTTAATTTTTTTTGTGTTTTTTTAAAATATAATTATTTAAAAGAAATTTAAAAAAAAGATTTTTCCTTTAAAAAATGTTAAGAAAATTGGTAATATCGCATCGGTGCCTTCTAAAACTGCAGTTTGGAGCACTGAGTCGGATACGTAATGTATTCCGATAGATATTACCACACGCCCTACGCGTAGAAAGAGATTTGAAATTTCGACTAATTCTGATGAATTTCATTTGTTTTATATCAATGAACCAACACCACAAACATGAATCCCACTCCCACACATAAACCTATAAGTACCACACTCGCCACATAAAAAAAAACTATTAAAAATAATAAATATGTACAAAAAGGTATATAAACTTACCTTTTTTTTATTAAATATAAAAAATCACTCCCGATATGTAATTAACGGGTAAAGTTAGAAAAAAATTCACTTTGACCGGACAGAGTAGACCGGCAAATGTGCATAATAACTGCTTTATTTAAAAGAGTGTGTTATATTTGAAAAAAATATAATTAACTTGTGTTTTTAATTAAATAATTATGATATTCATCTCCAAATGCAGAACTCATCTCCTACATAATAATCCTATCCTAAATAATTAATATTAATAATATAAATGTAAGTTTGCGAGAATGTATGGAAAGATGGATGGTTTTTACTCTTTAACGCAAAAACTACTGAACTGATTTTGATGAAACTTTACAGTAATATAGCATATACATTAGAATACTACATAGGCAACATTCACGCGGGCGAAGCCGCGAGCGTAAGCTAGTATATTATAATATAAACCAAAATCTTGAGCTCTTGAATAAAAATCAAAAGCTTTGAGAAAGTAATTTCAAAATTGACCCTCAATATTAAAAATTATACCTATTAAAAATTACAAAAATCCCTTAATATGAAAATTATAGAAGTTAGTAATAATAGTAATCTGATGTTAGAAAATTACTTATCAAAATGTTATTAATTCACAATCACCGGTCAAAGCAGTAAATTAAACATTGTTAATCATTAGTCAATACTAAATGACAGAAATGGTAGAAATGGAAATACCAAATTGAAGAAATGGAAGTACTAAATGGTATTTTATCTTTTTAAACTTTGTATTTAATTATAAAAATTCTATATAAAATTCTCTTGTATATAATTTATTTTTAAAAACAGCCGTAAAGGAGTTTACACACATAACTGCATGCTTAATAAAACATACAGTTAAGTGTGAAGCTGCCTTAAAGGCGTCTTTTAGTTCGTTTTACCCTGCGCATGCGCAGGCGCACGCAGTTACCAATTTTAATATATTCAACAGTATATTCTTCGGTGTATATTAATTATCATAAGACATTTACTACATGACAGTAGTGATTGCCTAATTGTAAAAAAAGTCTAATTGTTGATTGACATGTCAGAGGTCTCAGATTCGAACCTAAGGCGTACCTGTGACTTGTAGATATATGTATATTCCGTTCATCGGAGAGAATATCAAGCCATCAACCTTAGCTTATAAAATCCTACACGTATTTAAAAAAAAGTCTTAAAAAATAAACAGAAACGGCAACGTTATTTACACAACTTTAAATATACATTAAATATATACAAAGCCTTATAAATATTAATTATACATATAATAAAGCTTAAAACCTAATTATACAGTTAAAAAAAATACATGCAAAAGAAATCATGCGCAAGTCTTGTAATATAATTACATAGACCAAAATGTCCAGCTCTTAAACTTATAATTATTAGTGAATTAGTCATTAATAGATAGGTACAGCATATTAGATATATTAACTACAACCCTGGTGATTATTCAGTTATATTAACCGGTAACTTAATACTACTTCAGTGAGTCGTGATAGCCTAGTGGTTGTGACCGTTGACTGGCAAGTCAGAGGTCTCGGGTTCGAACCCAAGGCGCGCACTTCTGACTTTTCGTAAGTTATGTGCGTTTTATAAATAAATTATCACTTACTCCGTGCCTCGGAAAGCACGTAAAGCCGTTGGCCCTGCGCCTGACCTCTCTCCGATCGTGTCGGAAGGCCGTCCCATCGGACTATGAGAGTGAGGGAATAGAGAGTGCACCTGTGTTTGCGAACACACTTGTGCACTATAATATCTCCTGCGTAGTTGGCTAGTCTCCGTTGAGATTGGCCGCTGTGACAGAAATTCGGTCAGGAGGATATTTTTATTTACTACTTCAGAGAAGTTCGCGCTTAAACCAAGACCACAGTATAATAATCATACAGTATGGTAACTATGTACAAACGCTCGAAAACGGCACACTCACATTCATCATCATCTGCCTAGCCTTTTCCCAACTATGTTGGGGTCGGCTTCCAGTCTTACCGGATGCAGCTGAATACCAGTGTTTTACATGGAGCGACTGCCTATCAGACCTCCACAACCCAGATACTGGGTTACACGATACCCCTTGGTAAGACTGGTTGTCAGACCTTCGGGCTTCTGACTACCCGTAACGACTGTCAAAGATCTTCATGACAGCCGGGGCCAACGGCTTAACGTGCTTTCCGAGGCACGGAGCAGGTGATAATTAGTTTATTATTAAGAAACGAATATTCATTTAGATTTTCCCGATCTGACGCCATTATCGGATATACTCGTATAATATCATTACTCAAAAAGAATTTGAAGTAGTATTAAGTATAGGTTAAGATCATAGAGTATTCAAGAAAATATAGAGTGATAACGTCAACCACATTGCCTTGTGCGGAGCGAAAGCAGGTCTCACCATACAAATGTTAAAATGTCATTTTTTCAAATTGTGTTTTCTAGACGTTTTTCAAAATTTAACTCAGCAGTTAACCATGATATAAGCTAAAATGCAACTTTTTCGCTCGTGGAGCCCAGTTGAAGCAGTCGATCGAGGTATGATCGCAAACGGAGCTCGTGTCGCGGCCGCGTTGTTCATACCCGTGCTCACAGTTCATACTTCTATAGGGTTGCTCTATATTTTCTTATATACTCTAAGGTTAAGATAATCAAAATGATTTTTTATTAGCCCTTTAAATAAAATAATTTAAATAATTAAATCTACAATACAATCGCTACAACTTTGCTTCTCATAAGCTTTTTACCCGACCGCGTCAGAAGGAGGGTTATGTTTATCGAATGTATGTAGGTATATTTCTTTGGCACGGCCTACAGCCTAAATGACTTGTTGCATTTTAACTTGAGAGATATCGTTAATCTTTTTAATTGTAAATAAATGAATTTTTATTTTATGCCATTTTTTTCCTTTGATAACTAATTCTGATCAAACCGAAATTTTAGGTGAACCTTAGTATTTTTTTTTATAGACTCACGCCTGTATTCCCCAGAGGGCGTAGGCAGAGGTATGCAGTACACCCACGTTTTGCCAGCTATAAGTCTCATGTAATAGGGGGCGAGCCTATTGCCATTAACCGGGCACAATTCCAGACTCCGTGCTGCTACTGAGAATTTCCTAACGGGAAAACCCAATAACACTGCCTGAACCGGTGATCGAACCCAGGACCTCGTGATCAACAGTCGCACTTGCTACTACTAGACCAATGAGGCAACCCTGTTTCTAGTTTTTCATTAATGATAGAGATAGCGATACGTTCCTCACTTAAGAGCGGCAAAGTTATAGTGATTCTACTCTACTATATAGGAGCAGGTCTTACCTTGAGGTGCTCCGTAGCCGGGGGCTCCATAAGCTGGAGGCGGGGCTCCGTATTGACCGCCGTACTGTGGATCCGCCTGGAAGATAAGATAAATAAATAAATAAATCAGCCTGTAACTGTCCCACAATAAAATTAAAAAAGAGTAAATAGCGTAGCGTTGGCATTGACCCGGGCAGCGTATGAAAGGGTAATACTGCGCAAAGCGATTTTTTAAATTGGAAATAAATAAACAAAGCAATATTACTTGTAACGACATTTCTGCTATTATCCTACGAGGAGTTCCGTTCCATATCTCGTAAGCCTATGATCAAATCACGATAATATTTCTATGGGACTACCTCGGGAGTATACCCTTTCGATTACAAAATGAATTTTGAAAATCGGCCCACAATTGAAGGAGTAATCGCGTAACAAACATAAAAAAAACATGCAGTCGAATTGAGAACCTCCTCCTTTTTTGAAGTCGGTTAAAAAACGTGTGGCACTCGGGGACTGCCGCGGTAAAGCTATTGCAAGCTATCCACTTCTACAATTATAATTATTACACAAATTAATTAATACAGGTTACAAACCATGCCACCATACATCTGTTGTGGCGGGGGGGCAGCCCCCTCGAATCCTATCAGCTGGAGCATGACGTCACCGTCCACGGTTACATGAGAAATCCTTTGGAAGGGCAGGCGATGCAGGAACTCGCAGAAATGAACGCCGTTTACCGCGATCTAGAAGACAAATTGATAGCTTGTATTTGTGAATAACCCTTTTTTTGTAGTCGGGTAATAAAAGTATTTATCTATATACATATAATATGTAAAAAAGAAAGTCGAAAATCGTGTTAGTAACACTATTTATAACTGAAAAACGGCTGAACCAATTGGCTGAAAATTGGTGGAAAGTTTTTATAAGTTTTTTTTTTACTTGATTTTCATGGTTTTTGATTTGTAGAGGTAGCGTAGGGTAGGGTAGGGTAGAGGTAGAGTAGGGTAAGGGTAGAGTAGGGTAGGGGTAGAGTAGGGTAGAATAGAATAGGCGTTGAAGTAGGATAATCACGCGTACGAAGTCGCGCCGGGAAGCTAATTTACTATATGATAATATATTATAACGTAGTCTGAAAGCAGCTTAAGGTATAGATATATCCATAGAGTATTCAAGAAAATATAGTGATAACGTCAACCACATTGCCTTGTGCGGAGCGAAAGCAGGTCTCACCATACAAATGTTAAAATGTCATTTTTTCAAATTATATTTTCTAGACGTTTTTCAAAATTTAACTCAGCAGTTAACCATGAAATAAGCTAAAATGTAACTTTTTCGCTCGTGGAGCCAAGTTGAACCGCAGTCGATCGAGGTATGATCGCAAACGGAGCTCGTGTCGCGGCCGCGTTGTTCATACCCGTGCTCACAGTTCATACTTCTATAGGGTTGCTCTATATTTTCTTATATACTCTAAGGGTATATCATTTTGAGCCGCTTGACTTAGGTAAACATGAACAAAACTCACCTTCAACGAATGCATTTCACACAGTATTAGAACTTCGAACGACTCCCCCCGGTTCAAAGGCATGTTCCCGTTAGTGTCTTCCACCCCCCAGTTCATAGCCGAGAGGTGGTTACGAACAACACACTGTTCTATGAAGCGGAAGTTCAGATGGAGGGCTATGTCGTCGCGGGGGTCTGTGTTGGGACCGCACTGGCAGTTGATCGCGAATCTAGAACCAAAAAAACGATATCATCATCATCTGCGTAGCCTTTTCCCAACTATGTTGAGGTCGGCTTCCAGTCTTACCGGATGCAGCTGAATACCAGTGTTTTACATGGAGCGACTGCCTATCAGACCTCCACAACCCAGATACTGGGTTACACGATACCCCTTGGTAAGACTGGTTGTCAGACTTTCGGGCTTCTGACTACCCGTAACGACTGTCAAAGGTCTACAATTGACAGCCGGGGCCAACAGTTTAACGTGCTATCCGAGGCACGGAGAGTTATAATTAATTTATAAAACGCACATGACTTACGAAAAGTCAGAGGTGCGCGCCTTGGGTTCGAACCCGAGACCTCTGACTTGCCAGTCAACGGTCACCACCACTAGGCTATCACGACTCAAGCAATATTACTTGTTACAACAATTCTGCTGTAATCCTACGAGGAGTTCCGTTCTCTATCTCCAAAGTTCATGATCAGATCACAACAATATTTCTACGGGACCAATCTGGAAGTACATCCTTGCAATTGGAAAAATATTTTTTCAAATCTAGTTCATTAATGAGCGAGTGCTGAGGTAACAAACATAAAAAAGCATACAATCGAATTGAAAACCTCTTCTTTTTTGAAGTCATTTAAAAATTGAATCTAATCTACATCTTAAAAATGGTCAGGACTTACCGCTGAGCGCCGGGTGGAGTATTGCCCTGTACCCTGATCATACGGCCAGGGTACATACCGCCAGGAATCGGGTGCACGCATGGTACTTGCTGGAGAAATAAAGAAAATTTTATGTCACATCATTCATTTACTAATCTTTTTCTTGCGTGTCAACAGTTTAGTGGCGAAGCGTGGGGAGCACGCTACGCCACGGCAGGGGGGCGTTGGTCTCGGGCGGCATACAAAAGGAGGCTGCGGCAAGCGCCATGATTTTTTAAATTGGAAATAAAAAATAAGTAAAATGAGCTGCTAAATGTGGGAAATAATTAATCGAAATCTAACCTAACAATTATTGACATTTTAAGTTGCTAAATTAAAAAGTAAAGCGGGCGAACAAAAATATTAAGTTTAGGTGGATTCGGACGCATTCCGGTGCGTTCGGACGCGTTCCGGTGCATTAGGACGCGCCTAACGCAGTTCGCTTCACGCGCCCGACACAAGATGTTGTGAGCACGGGGACAATTTAATTTTTCAACTAAAACATCATTCATCAAATTAAAATTAAATTTCTATTACTACTCCAACTTATAAATTTCCTCTCTAAATTGCAAATTCGGAGAATTGGTAATCTCCTAGGTATTTTTATCGCGGAAAATAAGAATGACAAGAGACGCGGGTAAAGCCAAGTAATAAATAAAATTACCCCACAGTAATATATTTTCTTTCAAATTTCCTATAATGATTGATTACGGGAATACCAGAACAATTTGAATAAGTGAATTCACTAAAAACCCTTCGACATAAGGAAGTTATAATAAAAGCAATTTAAATAATTAAATAAATGGTAAAAGTGTCATAGTGGCACATTGATTACGGATTCCCTTTACAAGCGTGTGTGGGTTCGAACCTGGCATGTACCAATGTGACTTTTTCAATGTTATATGTACTTTCTTAGTTAATCTAAGACACCACTGACTAACGGTGAAGGAAAACATTGTAAGGAAACCTGGACTTTAATTGTCTGAAATCGCCAACCCGCAGTGAGCTAGCGTGGTGATTAATGCTCAATCCTTCTCTGTATGAGAAGCCTTTGCCCTACATTGGAACAGTTACAGGCTGATTAATTTATTTAAACACATGGTGTTACATTCATGATGTCATACGATACACAGAAAAATATCTCGAGTTCGATCCTAAGGCTCTTTCCAACTTTTCGTAAGTTATGTGCGTATTATAAATTAATTATCAGTTGCTAAAACAGTGAAGGAAAACATCGTGATGAAATCAGCACACCTAAAGATATTGGAATTTCAACGGTGTGTAAAGCCATGTCAGAGGCCTACAATGCAGTATAATATCTAACACCAGGTTGTTCGTCAACCATACCATAAGAAGAAGAAGATATTTCAAACATTGACATATTAAATAGAGTATTTGCTTATAATCATTCAAATGAATGGTTCTTCTTTTCTTATATTTAAGAGCTAGGCTCTTGTCGGTGGAGCAATCGCCACCTCTCTCTATCCTCCGCTTGTCTTTTGACTTCCTGGTACGTCATGAGTCCTATTTCTTTAAGACAGTATTAGAAGGAAAAATTCCTATAAATTTCCTACATCCTACTACTATTATAAAGGCGAAAGTTTGTAAGTATGGATGTATGGATGTTTGTTACTCTTTCACGTAAAAACTACTGAATGGATTTGAATGAAACTTCACCACAATATAGCTTATACATCAGAATAACACATAGGCTACAATTTTTGATTACTAGACTAGACGGGACGAACCTGAAGTCCACGCGAACGAAGTCGCGGGCAAAACGCTAGTTTTCTATAAAATTAGCGATTGTAGATTGAATTTGGCTAAGCCCCCTAGTCCCCTGATAGTCTTAGTTCATCACTGTGACTAAGTGACTAAGTGTGCCCATCCTGCTAAATATAGAGCCTTCCATGGGACTGGCATAGCCACCTGGACTTAAGTCGTGACATTTTATCAGATTTAAAAAAAAGGTGTGACTAGTTTTGGTGGAGTTATTGGTAGAACGATGCCTTTATATATTTTCAATAAGATTGAAACTGTGTCTAAGTCTAAATAAAAAAATTTGTGGAATAATAGGTAAATACCTACATTTTTCCAGCAAAAATTCACATACTTAATTACAAATTGAACTTGTACTTAATTTATAAGGAAACGATTCGGAATTTCCAAGAATAACGTGTTTTACTAGCTCCATAATAAGAGACGTCCTTGAAGACGTTGAATTAGATGAAAATTATGTTCCTTAAACGCCGTAAAAGGACCTCGAAAAAACTTTGTTCTAACAAAACAATGTATTTACTCAGTGTCTGATGTAACTAATCGCACCAAATTGTTCTAGGTGCCCTTGAAAACAAGTAAAATGCCGCACGTAATGGCAACTGTAGATCTAACATGCAGAAATAGTGAAAAACTTACGGGATTGTAAATTGGAGGAGCGGCCATTTTTTTTTCGATGTTATTCACAGAGGTTTCTCCGGGAACTGAATTTACCGAGATTACACAACAGTTTTGTTGATTTACACTTAAATTCTAAGCGCCGGATACGCCTAGCGCAATAATAATATGCTTTTCAATTGAATCAATTCTCTATGTGCGTCATACGTCATATGACGATTAATTAGACGCAAGATGATTCAGTTCTACTGTGAGAATGAGAAATAAAGTGTGTTTTATGTAGGAATAAGAGAGATAGCTATAATAAAAAGCTATTGTTTCAGTTTCAAATGTTTTGATAGGTGAAACGTGTTTACTTACGTCAAACGTGGTCGGGTCAGATAGGCTTTGGCTTCTAGGCTTTTTGCTTCCAAAAGGTTAGTTATTAGCTTAGAGTGTACTCTAAGGTT
This sequence comes from Protodeltote pygarga, assembly GCA_936450705.2. NCBI lineage: Eukaryota > Metazoa > Arthropoda > Insecta > Lepidoptera > Noctuidae > Protodeltote > Protodeltote pygarga. Next base: position 5,544,478 of record OW388277.2, read on the forward strand.
ATTAGTCGTTTGATCGTTTCCCTAACCTGTTAAGGGAAACAACAAGTACAACTAGTTGTAACTACAAGATAATTAAATGATCAAGTTAAATGTATAGTTTTATAATATCATATCATTGGATCTTTCGTGTCTCTCTCTATTCCCATCAATCCAATCCCAATATGTGGGACAGTCGTAACTCGTAATCATGCAAAATTAATTTTACGTTGGTTGGGTTGGTAGCCCTGCAGTATTTTGATTGACGCAATACTTAATGTCTCGTATGCCTAAATGTAGTGAATTTTAAACGTAATTAAAATCTATTTACGCTAATTTAATTTGCGCATCGTATTATCCAAATCATTCTGCGTCGTGTCCTTAACATTACAATTACAAATTCCACCCAAAACGAGCGTCTAATCGACCAAAAATGACGCTCGAAGGTAACAAGGATGAAGCAGAAAAATGTATTGCAATAGCACAGTCAGCCTTTTCCACGGGAAATATGGAAAAAGCTGAAAAGTTTCTACTGAAAGCTGAACGTCTATACCCTACTACACTTGCTAAGGAGCTTTTGGTGCGGGTTAGGGCTGCTGGGCCTTCGACAACAGCACCTAAACGGACTCCACCAAGCAGTCCAGGTGCTGAGGAAGTCAGGAAAAGGAAAACACCAGCTCACCAGCCTCCTCAAAGAGAATATACTCCAGAACAGCAGGAGGCAGTGCGCCGCGTCAATAAGTGCAAGGATTTCTATGAAATACTAGGTGAGCTAATAAATAATTACCTAGTATTTTTTTCATTGACCTTGTGTGGAGTTGTGGCCTTATTGTCATTGTTTTGTGGCTGTAGGGGCTGGTTCACTTCATTGTCACATGTCAATGTTCTCATTTTAATTGTATTCTTGCTTCAAAATGTAATGTTTTGTAACACAATAGCCTCATACATAATTCAATTAATTTTCATAAATTTGTTTTTTTGTGTTCATTTCAATTCTTCGGTTTACGACTATTAGATTAATATACTTTGCTGGACCGTGCTGAGTTGTTTTAAGTTTTTAAGCAAGAGATACTGCTCAGTCTCGGATGTTTTTTTTATTTTTATTTATTTATTTATTGGCACACAAAACAGAATATAAGGTGCTTCTAAATTATCTGCCACGGCTGCAATGGGAGATAATATTGGTTATTTATATTACAATAGTGAAGTTATTTTTTTTATTGAACGTCATATTTTTTTTCTTTTGACTGTGTTTTATTGCGTAGGTCTAATTCTGCTCCATGCTCCAATTTTTTTGTACTGTTCCGGGGTACGAAATTTCTTCACTATTGTAATCTATGTACCCAATATTTTCTCCCATTGCAACCGTGGCAGAAAGTAATTTAGAAGCACATTATACTTATAATCAATACATTTTAAAAATATTTTATTCAGGAATTAACAATTACTATTAATATTAATTTTAAAAATAGCATGCAAGTACAAAAAGATCAGATCAGGACAATATTCCTAAGCATGTGTGTTCATCATAAGAAAATTAAAACAAAAACCGCAAGACAGTATAAGATGACATTTTTACAACATATTTATTTGTGTTTTTTGTGAATTTTTTACATGATAGCTTATTAAATATGATTATTTAATGAGAAAATTTGAAAATCCCATCTGTATCAGTTCATCATCATCATCATTTCAGCCAGAAGACGCCCACTGCTGGGCATAGGCCTCCCCCAAGAATTTCCATGTCGGTCCTGCGCTGTTCACATCCGTATCAGTTGTTTTTATTCAAATTTTCATATTAAATAATTATATATTTATTTGTGTTTGTGTTGGTATATTATTCTGACTTGCAGTGATGCTAAAACCAAAACCGTAACAACCATAATTTATCAATATTTTACGCGACATCTGACATGCCTCGTTGGTCTAGTGGTAGCAAGCGCGACTGCTGAGCACGAGGTCCTGGGTTCGATCCCCGGGTCGGGCAAAGTGTTATTGGGTTTTTCCATTTAGAAATTCTCATTAGCAGCACGGAGTCTGGAATTGTGCCCGGTTAATGGCAATAGGCTCGCCCCCTATTACATGGGACTTATAACATAGCCGGCGAAACGTGGGTGTACTACACACCTCTGCCTACCCCCTCTGGGGAATACAGGCGTGAGTCTATAAAAAAAAAAAAAAAACATCTGACATAACATGCCTCACCTTATTTTACGTAATTGGTCTACCATGGAACACTGCATGTATAAAAATAAAATATATAGGTATATTATTTGTATTCATGTCTAAACAATCTTCTATTAGTGAAGACCTGTAGGCTTACTGTTTTTATTTCTATTACTATAAGATGTATGTTTAGCTGTTGGTTTTCCTTCCAATAAATAAATAAAAATAAGTATAATGTAGCATGCAAAATGGATGCTGCACTATAGTGCTAAATCTCTTGCTCACTCTCTAAACGAATTTAAAATTGCACTCTTTCTAACAGAAATCATAAGAAAATGATATAAGATTTTTAGAGTTGTCAATTTAGTTTATTAGCATTTAAATCTTCTTGACCCACCCAACCTCAGACACATACTAAGCGATTAATAATAATACTTAAAAATTAATACTTACTAATTATAAAAAGGTAATTGATAAAAAAACTATATTAAATCTTTTTTTTTCATTTATGTTTTGGTAGTAGGTATTATTTACACAGATAATAACTGACCCATTGGTCTAGTGGTAGCAAGCGTGACTGCTGAGCACGAGGTCCTCTGTTCGATTCCCGGGTCGGGCAAAGTGTTTGGGATTTTCCATTACGAAAATCTCTGTAGCATCACAGAGGCTGGAATTGTGCCCGGTTAATGGCAATAGGCTATTACTTATATTAGGCCCTATTACTTATTATTAATCAAAGGCGTAGCGTGAGATTTTGCCGCCCGGGGCTAGCTGAAAATTCGCCCCCCTCTCCATTATCAGTCAATTTTTCCAGTGTATTCAAAGTTCCATCATATCATTTCATAATTCAAACGCTTAATTTCATGATTTCGCACCCTTGCGGTGTCGCTTGGCACAATACGCGCGCGACATAGCGATTTTTTTTATATCCAACTAGCGACCCGCCCCGGCTTCGCACGGGTGCAATATACATATAAACCTTCCTCTTCAATCACTCTAACTATTAAAAAAAACCGCATCAAAATCCGTTGCGTAGTTTTAAAGATTTAAGCATAGGTACATAGGATATTGGGACAGAGAAAGCGACTTTGTTTTAGGCCCTGCGCAGACGACAGACTATCCGTGACGCACTTTTTAGTCTGTGAAAATAGAATCTATGCAATTATATGCAGTAACGCACACGACGCGCAAAAAGTCCGGCGCACAAAAAATCCGTGTAATTCGGGCAGACCGCACCGCGCCGCGGCGCGCCGCTCCGCACAAGAAGTATGTGAAAAAAATTGAACGTTTGCTTCAACGCGCGCTAACGCAGACGGCGCACACTTTAGTCGGCAATCTTCGCGATCTCTGCACGATTTGTCCCTACAGCTCTGCCGACAAAATGATCGAAGATGTGCGTCGTGTGCGTTGAGTCTGTGAAAAATCCGCGACCGACTTTTTGCGCGCCATGCTGACTTTTTGTGCGCCGCAGACTCGATCGCACAAAAAGTGTGCCGTCTGCGCAGGGCCTTATACTATGTAGTGATTTAAAAAATCGCTAAGCTTTAGGGGGCAAGCGGGCATGACTCCCTTTGCCCCTCCACTCTACGCCACAGCCCATAATCAAGGTTCAAATGTTTTTTCATTGTTATGTTTTAACAAGAGCTCCTTAGTCATAAGCAAGGCCGTAAGATGGCCTCGGCGTCACAGAAGGAAAAACTTCTAAACTTATCTTACAAAAATATGTCTCAGATTGCTACATTTTCCTGTATAGACTTTTTAGTGATTCATTCTCAACAAACTATTGACGTAAAACTACGTGTCGTGCGTGTTAGAAATTAAATATTCTGACTCGACACGTCGCACTGTGGTTCAAGGGCGGAAATAAGTCCGTTTAGTTGAGTATGTCCAACACATTTATAACTTTGCAATCATATTTTAGAATCTTAGTAGACACAAGTTCTAGTAAAATTATTTACAAATTCATATACACTATTTCAAAATATGACGTCAAAGTTGGGTGATCAAGAATCAACAAATTTCGTGCGAAAATTACCGTAGTTTCAAGAATCAAAATAACCGGAACGTTATAATTTTCAACTTTTATTTTTATTAAGGGCATAAGTCTATACTATATAGTTGTTATTTATGTAAAAATATTATATGATAAGGATTTTAAATTACTTGCAATCACATATTTAAAAAAGAAGGTCATTTGGGACCTTTTGTTTTCAAATAAAGGATTAAAAAGTAATCTCCGTTATCGACCGTTGCGTAACTATGTACCTTTATGGATTCATTAGACCTTCTTGATTAATAATATATCAATTTTAGCTGCGAAAAACTGCGAACTTGGAAATAACACGTCATTAACTGATGACGCTCTTTAACTAGTAAAAAAGTGTATATGCGAATAAGTTAATCTAATGACCGTAATTAACATTTATTCATTACAGGTACGTATATAAGGTATAGAATTTTTGTTTTAACTTTATTTACAAGTATTTACTCAGATGATAATAGTGATATTTCTGTTATGAACTCCTTTACTATTGGATTTTCTGAATTAGTCGAAATCATAATTTCAATCGGTTGAGAAGTACACAAATGCCTAGAAAATATAAAACTTATAATCGTACAGCTTACAGAAAATACTCTAGAGGAAATTCATGAGAAGTTAAGTCGTAATTTTTACCAGCACTTCAGGAAGAAGTGGCAAAATACTGCGAGTAACAAAAATATTTTTGTGGCAAAAGATGAACAGTGGCTGAATAACATTTTTACGGCTGGGTCATCTTCCCTAAAGCCTAATGTGGTAGATTCTGATAGTAGTAAGTAACCAGAGGTGATAAGTAATTAATTTATCGGGTTGGTATTCCATTGCAGACAAATAATTCTAGACCAATTGGTCTATGGTATTTGTCGAACCAGATAAGTTAGGCAGTTACTGCTACCAAACTGCTGAGTTATAACACGTAAGCCTGTACAGCTGGTATAATATGCCAAACAGTACACAAAGTCTTGGTACATTGCAAACCCATAACAAGCTATTGGAATGTTATCTGAGGAAGCTCAAGAAGCACGAAATAAAGATTACCAAAATTATAGGTTAAGTCGTAAAAGTAAATGTACACGCCTATCCTGTAATGAGGATGTAATACATATGCCCTTGGCTTCTTCAGATCCACTCCTCCACAATTTACGTGTAGTCCCATATAAAAAAGGTTATCCTCTTCATGAAGACGCCAAGGCTTTGTTGGTGGATAGCATCCACAAATAAAGCTTTGGTTTCACTGCTTATATATTTAGTAGTTAATATATGTAGTTGTAATAGTAGTTAATTTATTTATTTCTTGCATATTTTTTTATAATATTCTAAGATCAATTCACATATATGTATTTATTTTTATATTGGTAGGTATACCTATTTATATTCAAAATATGTATAAATATATATTTTTTATCCTTAATCTTGAATACTGGTACATTCTTTATATCATTTTAATAAGGTTATTGTGTGATACATTAAGACTTTTCATTAAAAATAATATTTTCCGCGCTCCCATACAACTTGAACCACTGTGCGTCGTTATATCCTAATCAATAATACATTTGACCAGGAAACTGCTGTTTGGAAATGTATCGGTATTAACAAAATGTATGATTATAATATTGATTAACCATACATACATACATAGACTCACGCCTGTTTCCCAGAGGGGTAGGCAGAGACAACGGATTTCCAATTGCTACGATCCTTGCATACCTCTTTTGCCTCATTCACTCTCATCACGTTCTTCATACATGCTTCGTTTAACCATACATATGTGTGTTTTTAACATGTTTTATACACATGTTAGCTTATTAAATACTAGCTGTTTCCCGCGACTTTGTCCGCGTTAAATTAAATTTTCCCGTAAACACACGTTGATAAAGCAGCCAGATTGCCTGTTTTTCTGCTTGAATCACAGATATTTTTATTTTTTACTGAAAACTCAACTTTTTCAGAATAAAAAATAGCATATAGCACTCAGGAATAAAGTAGCTTCCTATTGGTACCATTTTTAGGATCGGATGGGTAGTTTTAGAGATTTTCCCTGACATACATACATACAAACGTAACACGTAAACATTGTTTAATCTCAATATGATCTTTCCAGCTGTGTCCAAAGAAGCGACAGACTCCGATATCAAGAAGGCGTACAAGAAGTTGGCTCTACAGCTACATCCAGACAAGAACCATGCTCCGGGGGCTGGCGAGGCTTTCAAGGTACTTGCCCAATTATTATTATTAATTGTATCTTTTTAAATTCACGGGCTCTCTTTCAAAAGAAAGAGAGCCGGTCCTTTGGAGGGCTTGCCTGGGGACACAGGTCCAACACGCAGAGGTTCTTTTGAAAATTTTAATCTAAAATGGGGTGGGGCAATTATTATTATTTGAAAGACGGGGCTGCGCAGCTTTACAGCCATACTCACGTCGACCTAAAAGATCTATTGTGAATAGCCCACACTTTATAATATCTCCCTTAAACCAACATCCTCCATAAACCTAATTATAATTAATTCACGACTACGACATTTGAAACTTTTTTACATCAGCCTGTATTAGTCCACTGCTGAACATAGGCCTCTCCCAATGCGCGCCACTATTGTCTGCTGGGCAAGCGGGTTGGCGATCGCAGTAGCAGATGATTACTGTTACACAGAAGAATGCTGCCCATCCTCCAGATCTTTCCCTTTGTCGCTTCTTACGACACCCGCGGGACGAGGAGTAGTTCTATTCTTAGGCCGGAAACCTCAAAAATCAAAATATTTTTATTCATGTAGACCATCAACCCTCGTTGGTCTAGTGGTAGCAAGCGCGACTGCTGAGCACGAGGTCCTGGGTTCGATCCCTGGGTCGGGCAAAAGTGTTATTGGGTTTTTCCATTAGGAAATTCTCAGTAGCAGCACGGAGTCTGGAATTGTGCCCGGTTAATGGCAATAGGCTCGCCCCATATTACATGGGACTTATAAAATAGCAGGCGAAACGTGGGTGTACTACACACCTCTGCCTACCCCCTCTGGGGAATACAGGCGTGAGTCTATAAATAAAATAAATGTAGACCATTAGGCACTTATGAATAGTCATAATTATTCTAATATTTTTTATTGTAAGAGTGACTCCAGTTGCCAGTTCCAAGGGCAGCCTACCCTTCATGGAGAAGAATCTGGCAAGAAACTCCATGGTTGCTACTTTAAATATAATGGCTTAAAATATTTTAGATTACGTTGTTCTGAGGTCTTATGTGAGAACAATGTCAGTCGACTAAACATAAGTACACCTTAAATATATTTATGCTTTTGATAAAATTACCGTAACAGCTATGAGCTGACCAGTCCCAACAGAAGGCACCCGGTCACCTCACCCGTTCACCTCACGGCACATTTGAAACTTTACCTTTTTCAAATATTCCGCAGGCAATAGGCAATGCAGCAGCCATCCTAACGGATGCGGAGAAGCGTAAACAGTACGACATTCGCGGAGAAGAACCGGTCCACACTCCTCATCAGCATCACCAGTACTATGCGCGAGGATTTGAATCGGATCTTACTGCTGAAGAATTGTTCAACATGTTCTTTGGAGCCACCGGTAAGTTTGGAGAAGAATCTATCATTTGTTCTTCAATGCGGATCTACAGCTTGGCAAATAAGAGTCTGAGGTGGTGACAGCTGGAACTAAAAATAAAAATCTTAAAAACTAAGTTTGTGAGTACTTATAAATATTTAATAAGAAATTTGAAAAAACAACTGATACGGATGGGATTCGAACCCACGATCTCCGGCGTACCGTGCCGACGCTCTAACCGCTGAGCCACCGTATCCCATCGGAATCAGTCGAAACTTCGAATCTCTCTACGCCTAGGGCTTTTTTAGGGTTTTTTTTTTAAATTTCTTATTAAATATTTATATTATACTGTGTTTATACACTATTCAGTACCACAAATCACGTTTCTTTTCTAGCCGCATTCCCCGGCGGCGGCCCAACGGTGTACGCCCGCCGGCGGGCTCGCGAGCCAGAGCAGCGCGAGGCCCACGCGGGCCTGGTGCAGCTGCTGCCGGTCCTCGTGCTGGTGCTGCTGTCCATGATGTCCGGCTACTTTATAAGCGAGCCTGTGTATAATTTGGCACCCTCCTCCAAATACCCTGTCCCGAGAGAAACTGTTAATTTAAAGGTAATATCTATAATATTTATTTATTTATTTTATTTATAGACTCACGCCTGTATTCCCCAGAGGGGGTAGGCAGAGGTGTGCAGTACACCCTTATTTCGTCGGCTATGTAATAAGTCCCATGTAATAGGAGAAGAGCCTATTGCCATTACACGGTACGTCGAAGATCGTGGGTTCGAATCCCATCCGTATCAGTTGTTTTTTCAAATTTTCTTATTAAATAATTATATTTAATAAGCTGTCTCAGATTGCATTAGACCGAGACAAGTGGAAGGAGGAAAGGGAGGCCTTTGCCCTGCAGTGGGATAATATAGGCTAAATAATAATAATAAGCTGTCATGTGCAAAAAAAATTCACAAAAAAAAATATATATATATTAAGAATCAGAATCATTTATTTGCAAGAATATGGGTAACAGAGTGGAGATTTTGTCACAAATATAATGGTCCATCATATTAGGTATGCAAACATCAAATATAATAAATTAAATAGTTAGGTTATAGTTCATTAAACATTAATCAAATAATTCTGTCAGGAGGTCAGTAATTAAATTTGTAACAAACCTATTATTTAAAATGTAAACAGCACCCTCTGTGAACATCAATCGTAACTTGGTAGTGCGTCCGCACAGCTACCGCTGCACCGTTACTTAATAGGTCCTAACTTAAAACATAGATGGCGCTGTGCTCCCCCCCCTCATTCCTGAACGGCGGTGTCAAGATTCTCCGTGAATTAATGACCTCAAGCAATGTATTTTGTTTTGTAATGGATTAGCGCTCTCGTGCATCCACCGGTTACATCCCTTGTGGAATAACCACCCGGGACTCAAGAGACTAGTATCGAAAATCTAGACTGCTATCAAGGTGCATCTGTGAATCTCATCCTAATTGGAAAGATTCCACAGGACTCCGAAATTCCAGTCTAGTACCTGTCCCTATATTTTTGGATTAGAGGTCTGCATCCGCCACCCTCATCCGAGTGGAAAGGGTCGTGTGGGACTGCACCTATATTAAAAATTGTTAAGAGTTAATAAACACGTTCGACTATCTGGAGTATTCTTTCTGTGAAAACGTGACGTCATCAGACCTACCCCTACAAATTTATTTTTTAAATTAAACTTAATTTTTAATTTCAGGTACCTTATTATGTGAAGGAGAACTTCCACACGGACTACCAAGGGTCGCTGCGGAGACTTGAAATGGCTATAGAAGAGGAATATATAGGTATGTAATATAACTTATTTTCCAAGGGCCCAGGGCCCCGAGACCCATGGGGCCCCGTAGTTCATGCTAGATACACTGATAGCCAATCTTTCTTACTTTATCGTAGCGAACAACCTAGTGTCAGAGTTTAAACCGCCCGTACGCCTCTGACATGGCTTTACACACCATTGAAAAATCTCTCAGGTGTGCTGGTTTCCTCACGATGTTTTCCTTCACCGTTTTAGCAAATGATATTCATTTCTAAAATACGAAGCGCTAGCTCACTGCGTGTTGGCGATCTCAGATTGAGTCCAGGTTTCCTCATGACGTTCGTCTTTACCCGAAATTCGAACTTACCCCATTTTAAATATAAATATTTGATAAGAAATTTGAAAAAACAACTGATACGGATGGGATTTGTTTTTTTTTTGGGACGGAGTTTGTTTTTTTAAAAATTTCTTATTAAATATTTACATTTAATAACCTATCATGTGCTATTATATAGCATGTAAAAAAATTTAAAATTACCCCATTTTCCTCAACAGTTGGCCTCCGCCACGCGTGTCAGAGGGAACGAAACTACAGAGACAGCATGGTGTGGAAAGCAAGAAACTTCGGTGACTCTCGCCAGTACGCCGACGCACAGAAACTCAGGACTCCTAGCTGTGAGAAGTTACAGAAATTTCATCGATAGACCAAAGTTACAGGGTCGGACTTGCCCCAAGGAGATGGGGTAAATCTAATACGACTTGGGGCTAGTCTGCTACGACTTGGGGCAAAAATAAGTATTTTAATTATTTTATTGATAACCTTGCAATACTTTTTTTTGTAGTCACTAGAAAATGTCGCAACGGATTGATTTTTTAAAAATTATTTATTTGTAAATAAATCTCTAATTATATGGATTGGATTTTGTGTTATCAATTTGTAAGCTGTTTAACAAACTTATCGAAAATTATACAGGGTTATTTGTAAAACACCAGCATCCTTAAAAGGGGTCATTAAACTCATCATTATGAACAACTTTTACTATGGGACCAACCCTGAAATACAAAAAAAAATCAGCTGTTCCATACATTTATATTCACACTAGTGACCCGTCCCGGCTTCGCACGGGTGCAATGCTAATACTAATAAGAAACCTCAAAAATAACAGTACTTCTCCACTATTTAATGGACGTTATTATACATATAAACCTTCCTCTTCAATCACTCTATCTATTAAAAAAATCCGTTGCGTAGTTTTAAAGTTTTAAGCATACATAGGGATATAGGGACAGAGAAAGCGACTGTTTTATACTATTTAGTGATGACTCAACAAAATGTATGGAACAGCTGTTTTTTTGCGATTTCAGGTTTGGTCCCATAGTAAAAGTTGTTCATAATGATGAGTTTAATGACCCCTTTTAAGGATGCTGGTGTTTTACAAATAACCCTGTGTAATTATGATCGGTCTGAAGTTAAGTTCTCGGATTGTTCGCGCAATATGCGTATTGTATCTCTTTTCCTCTCACTCGCTCAGTTATACCACGCACCTCACCCCTTGTCACCATTTAGTTCCTAAAATGTACTGCGACGGTGTTTGTGACTAATTTCAACTCGACCAAGTACGAGTATGTTTGCATTTACTGTACCTACATAAAAGAGATATATTTCTGTACGTAAAAGAGTTTGGCAAAAAAGAGTCTAGAAAAATTGGGGGCGCCACTGCTGCACTTCTCACGCTACAATTCGAATTGACAAATTATTTGGTACTTACATATTTCTATGACTAATTTTTTGTCATCAAATATAATCAAATAAATCTCTTTTTTGCTAAGCTGTAATAGAACAACACTGCACATAGATAATCATTATTTAATTTAAATTAAAACAAATATTTATTTATTTAATTATCTAAACAAATTTATTACGGAATGCAATTTCATCGCCAATACCGCGTAAGTCAATTTATTTTTGAGATTTCAAGAAAAACATAAAATTGATTATTATTATTATTTCATCAGCCTGTATTAGTCCACTGCTGAACATAGGCCTTTCCCAATGCGCGTCACTATTGTGCGCTCATTGGAAGTAGCCCATAATCGCTAGGCAAGCGGGTTGACGATCGCAGTAGCAGATGATTGTTGTTACACAGAAGGATGCTGCTGCCCATCCTCCGGATCTTTCTCTTTGTCGCTTCCTTCCTCTTCAATCACTCTATCTATTAAAAAAACCGCATCAAAATCCGTTGCGTAGTTTTAAAGATTTACGCATATATAGGGATATAGGGACAGAGAAAGCGACTTTGTTTTATACTATGTATTGATATTTGACTCAACTAAATTGAAGATTTAAGTTCGTCATATAAAATATTCAGGCCCTATTCTACAGCTTACTGGTAAAGTGTCATTTACTAAACTGACAGATAAATCATAAATAAAATAAACTAGCCTGTAACTGTCCTATTCACGGCAAAGGCCTTTTATAAGAAGGATCAATAGTTAATTAATTAATAAAAGATCATTTTGTTCCGTTTGTTAAATTTACCTAAGTAGTAGATACTGGTGCTAATTCTCTTGCACACGCTCTAAACTAATTTAGACTCGTGATCTCTCTTTCTAACAGAGATCATTAGAAAAGGATAGATGATTTTTAGAGCTGTCAAACTAGTCCATTTGCGTGATATCAACGAGAATTTACTCAGCATGTCATAGAGGTCTCGTCTATTTTCACGTCAATTGCAAGGACGTAGACTAATTTGACAGCTCTAATTTGATAGTTCAATTTGCTGTCCTTTTTTTATGGTGTTTATTAGAAAGAGATATAGTTAGACTTATATATGTGTATCATATTTATACATATATCATCATCTTGCTGCTCTTTCCCAATTTATTATATATATAATAATTATATATATTACATATGTATCTAAAAATAATGATGTATATTATTTTATGTATAAGATGTCGTGGTGGCGCATTGGTTACGGACCCGCTTTACAAGCGAGTGGGTGTGGGTTCGAACCTGGCATGTACCAATGTGACTTTTTCAATGTCATATGTACTTTCTTAGATATTCTAAGACAGCACTGACTAACGGTGAAGGAAAACATCGTAAGGAAACCTGGACTTAATAGTCTGAAATTGCCAACACGCAGTGAGCTAGCGCGGTGATTAATGCTCAATCCTTCTCTGTATGAGAAGAGGCTTTTGCCCTACATAGGGACAGTTACAGGCTAATTTATTTATTTATATTATCTTATAGTGTTTTATTTTATTATACAAATATTGCACGACAGTCTGCCCCCTTTTCCAATATTATCTTCTATTCCAGTCCATCCAAAGGTTGTCTGGAAGAGATCGCTTAAAGCGATAAGACCGCCCATTGTACATCTCCTAAATACTTTATTTACCTACTTTTTTTGTGCAATAAAGAGTATTTGTATTGTATAGTTAGACTAAAATTAGTTTAGCGGGTTGTACAAGAGAATCAGCACCAATGTAGCCCATTGTGATAGGTCCCAAATTTAGTGCTCCAGAGCGCCCCTGTCTAAATCCGGCCCTGTAAATTTAATAATAATAATTATTATTATGAAAGTGATCTTGTCTGTTTGTAACGCTTTCAAAACACGGCCTCACTAGTGTTTTTTCAATATCATAATAAAACTAGAGTTTGTATGTATGAACGCGCTTATCTCAAAAACTAGGTACAAGTCCGATTTGCGATTTTTTGTTAAATAGATCATTAATTGAGAAAGGTTATAGGCGTTATAAATAGGCGAATAGTAGACAACTGGTCAGTGTAATGCACCGACACGATTAGTATCGACAAGTCGCATGAGGGACGATTTACACCGACCGGAATTTATAGTGGCGAGTCATGTCGCAATGAAGAATGTGCCTGTGACAGTAGCTGACCACATCTACCAAGCTGTGAGTCGTTATAGCCTAGCAAATCAGAAGTCTCAAGCGCACCTCTGACATTTCGTAAGTTATATGCGTATTAAATTCATTATCACTTACTCCGTGCCCCAAAAAGCACGTAAATCCGTTGGTCCTGCGCCTGATATCTCTCCTTGTGTCGGTTTGCCGTCCCATCGGACTATGAGAGTGAGGGAATAGAGAGTGCACCTGTGTTTACGCACACACTTGTGCTTTATAATATCTTCTGCGTAGTTTGCTTATCTCCTTTGAGATTGACCGCTGTGATCGAACAATGGCAATGGTCAGGAGGACATTATTATTATTGTTACTGACGGTGTGTACCGAATGAAACGAAAGGCGCTGGAATTGATTAAACCACAGTTTATTTTCAAATACTCTTAATACAAAGGTGAACCCGCCTGAACTGCTAGTTTCCCCGTTGTCATTACTTTTTTGAATTTAGAATACAAAATAGAAATCCAAAAAGGTGATGTTCAAATGAGTTTGTAACAATTATTTTTGTTTACATCCGCCACGCATCTGAAAGCCGTCGAGTGCGCAAGGACTTCATGGAGTGAATAAGTTGTATGCAAATACAGCAATACAATTGTATGGAATTGTTAGTTTATCTAAGTTGCCTTGGAAGGTGTGTGTACCAAAAGCTAATGTCTATACCCGGAAATTTCGACATTCATAAAAATGACTACTAAACTATTTTAAGTCATCTATCCCTGATTTTTTGCATTTGAGTTTTGCATTAAAATTATATTTAAAAGTGTGTAATGAATAAATAAAGTGACATGGAAACGAAAACTTACACTATAGGGGCAGTGGCGGACTAACTCAGGGGCCCGGGGCGGCAAAACTATATGGTGCCTTGGGTCTCCTAAAAAATTGTCGTTTTTATAGTGTACATTTTGAATTAATACCTTTTAAGCGCCAGAGCCTTCTATAGACGATAAAAAATTTCGTGCCCCACACTCCAGCGACTAAGGGGGCCTGAGGCGGCCTAGGGGGCCTCCAAATCTCGATAATTCCAAAAACGTTCCTTTTTTGGAGAACAAGGGCACCATTTGGTTTTGTCGCCCTGGGCCTCTGACAGGCTAAGTCCGCTACTGCCCATAGATTAATATACCTTATACCATAGACCTTAAGAGATAATATATGTAGTCTATACATAAAGTCTATCTATTGCCCCACACGCCACAATTTATCCATTAAAAGATGTGGCGTTTGGGGCACGAACATTTTTGTCTTGAACGCTTAATCGCTCGTAATTACCGCTCGGGCGGGGCGACGAGCGGTGCGGTTAACGAATTTTTCTTTATGAAAACCGCTCGCTGCTGCCGCTAATGACTTATGGCTAATGGCTAATGACTTGTGGCATTATTGCTGCATTTCTAAACTATTTTTTTTTTCGCATGCCGCGCCGCTCGTCGCCCCGCCCGAAGTCGTGGTTACAAATCCCATGTGTTTAAACTGGCTTCAGGATTATGAATTATATTGTTTGTGAAATTGTGATTAGTAAATATAATATTTATAAATAAGTTCCTAAATTATAATGGCTTAATGTAATAATGCAAAATATTTTAGGAGTTTTTTTAGTCAATAAGATGCTTTGTATTAAAAAAATTGCAATTAGGAAACCTTATTTTGTAAGTTGTAAAAATTAATTCGAATAAATGTTGTTTTTTGATTTTTATAAATTTATTATATTCTTCTTCTGCGTATAACTGCTTCGTGCCTCGGAAAGCACGTTAAGCCGTTGGCCCCGGCTGTCATAAAGGTCTGACAGTCGATATAGGGAGTCGGTACCCTTATAAAATCCTGACAACTGATCTAACTTTAGAATATCATATCCCTTTGCGGGAGTCAGATAGGTAGTCGCTCCGTAGAAAACTGATATTTAGCTGCATCTGGTTAGATTAGAAGCCGATCCCATTGCCCATCCCCGTTTGTGAATAAGGCTAGGAGGATGATGATGGTGTTGTTTTTTGATTTCAGCCGACCGCTCATAATTTGGAGATAAATGATAATTTTATATAAATAAAAACAACAAATATTTGAATTACTTTAGAAAAAACAACACGAAGCATCTTAGAGATCTACTTAATACTAAAATATTTTGCATTATCGATGCTAGACCTTATGTATATAGTGTTCACCAAATTGTATAATATATTATTAGTTAGAAAATACCATCTTATAGCTTAAAAATATCGTAATATAATGTAAATGTACTAGCGATGCGATTCTGAGAGATTCTGAGTTTTTTCATTTACTATTTCAACAGCTTAGGAGTGGAATTTACATACATTTTCGTAATTCCTTTTTAAGGTAGTTTAAATCTCTAGATCCATTTGTTTAGGTCAGCGTTTTGTCAGTCACGGTACTGATTTATAACTGATTCTTACCAAGGGGTATCGTGTAACCCAGTATCTGGGTTGTGGAGGTCTGATAGGCAGTCGCTCCATGTAAAACACTGGTATTCAGCTGCTTCCGGTAAGACTGGAAGCCGACCCCAACATAGTTGGGAAAAGGCTAGGCAGATGATGACTGCATCTGCAGTCTACTACTTACGGTGTAGCATTTTATTGATACAACGAAACATAAATATCTCATAACACTATTATGTTATATTCAAATTTCAAGACACATTTTTTTAAATGTTCCTCCTCCCCATATAAAGGTACCTATATATATTAAATAAAATAGCGCTGCAGGCTAAAGAATAAAAAAAAATTGCCGTACCGTCCTATCAAAGCGCCGGTTATAGGCCATTACTATTGCACGATCATAAAATAATGACCAATTAATTAATTATAGTCATTTAGATATTAAAATAACTTTGACGACCTCGTTTTCACCTAATTTGAATTAGAAAATATAGTTTAGAAATGTTATTTAAGCTATGTATTCGCTACGCAACAGTTGAGGCGAAAAAACATCGCTTAACATGTTTCGCAACGTTGCGAAACAGAGCGCGATGTTGTGATATGAAGCTTAACATGTTGAGCGTATTTTTGTTTGTCTTAGAGAAGGTTCATATCTGACGGAACATGCGTCGCGTATTATCGGTTGCGATCAATGTATCATCGGTTGAGTGTGAACGGTTTTTCTATACATTTGTCTGTTCTGGCGTTACGCGACCAATAATACAGCTTGGCAAAAAAGAGTCTGAGGCGGTGACAGTTGGAACTAAAAATAAAAATCTTAAAAACTAAGTTTGTGAGTACTAAAATAACATAAAAATGATTCATTTGATTATAATTAATGACAAAAAACTCGTCATAGAAATATGTAAGCACTAAATAACTTGTAATTTTGAATTGTAGTGTGAAAAGTGCGCCAGCGGCGCCCCCAATTTTTCCAGACTCTTTTTTGCCAAGCTGTACGCGACGCATGTTCCGTCAGATATGAACCTTCCCTTAAACTTTAGATAAAGTTGTTAAACAAAAGCTCATACACTAGCTACAATTGTTACCTCACTAAGCATGGCGTGAACTTATGAACGATACTGGTGCTAATTCTCTTGCACACGCTCTAAACTAATTTAGACTCACTCTCTCTTTCTAATGGAGATCATTAGAAAAGGATAGAAGATTTTTAGAGCTGTCAAACTAATCCATTTGCGTGATATCAACGAGAATTTAGTCGGCATGTTATAGGTCTCGTCTAATTTCACGTCAATTACAAGGACTTAAACTAATTTGACAGCTCTAATTTGATAGTTGATTTTGCTGTCCTTTTTCGATGGTGTTTATTAGAAAGAGATATAGTTAGACTAAAATTCGTTTAGCGGAATGTACAAGAGAATCAGCACCATTGTGACTCATTTCTCACTACTTTTACTATGGGACCAACTCTGAAATCGCAAAAAAAATTCAACTGTTTCATACATTTTGTTGAGTCTCGTGAACATAAATGTATCAATGTATGGAACAGCTGTTTTTTTTTGCGATTTCAGGGTTGGTCCCATAGTAAAAGTTGTTCATAATGATGAGTTTAATGACCCCTTTTAAGGATGCTGGTGTTTTACAAAAAACCTGTTTAATCGAATATTATTTTATACTATTGGTAAATGATATTATCACATATTTAAGCATTATAAGCCACCCATATAAGCATTTTTAAACATAAAAACAAAAAATCTGACCAAAAGTGGGCTATGTGTCATTTGATCGCTAAAATAAGATTGCCATCAAAAAACCACTTTAGAATTTATTTTTGTTTTCCTTTTTTTTTATTTCTAAAATAGTTTCGTTTGTTATCTCAAAATTGTTAATTTTTAATAGACCACTTTAGTTCAGGGAACCACAGCTCAGATCCAAGCATCTATGAAAGTAAATGCTTATAGTCAAAATTTAAACGAATTTAGGTTATAAAACACTTTAATTTATTTATAAAATCACTATACTGTATGTACATATAATGTTTTTGTTTAAATTGATTTAATTCTAAATAAAAAGTTATACAAAAATGTCTTTTTCAATATTTCAACCTAAAATCCTTTATATGTAGATATACAGTCAACGACATAAGTCCATTACCATGTTATGCTAATATTTCTGTGCAATTCTCGCGCAGTTATTTGTGTGTGTGTTAATTTAACTCAGCAGTTAACCATGTTATAAGCTAAAATGTAACTTTTTCGCTCGTGGAGCCTAGTTGAACCGCTGATCGAGGTATGATCGCGGACGGAGCTCGTGTCGCGGCCGCGTTGTTCATACTTTCATACCCGTGCTCAAGGTTCGTACTTCTGTAGGGTTGCTCTATACTTTTCTTATATACTCTAGGTCATCTTCCTGATTTTGGCACAGCTTGTATAACTGCGCCAATGCCATTGTAGGTACAAATTTGGTCATTTATGCGAATGCTCTGCGCCCGATGCCCGAGCACTGCTGGTACAGCAGTTACGGCACTGCTAAGGAATATAACATGGCATGCTAAAGAACTTATGTCTTTGTATTGTAGGTACATATTTGTTTTGTTGAAACACGTATGCAAAAACGAATTAAGTGTGATTACAATTGTGGCGTATTTTCATCTGCCTCATCAGCCTAGCCTTTTCCCAACTACGTTGGGGTCGGCTTCCAGTCTTACCGGATGCAGCTGAATACCAGTGTTTTACACGGAGCGACTGCCTATCAGACCTCCACAACCCAGATACTGGGTAACACGATACCCCTTGGTAAGACTGGTTGTCAGACTTTCGGGCTTCTGACTACCGTAACGACTGTCAAAGATCTACAATTGACAGCCGGGGCCAACAGCTTAACGTGCTATCCGAGGCACGGAGAGTGATAATTAATTTATAATACGCACATAACTTCCAAATGTCATAGGTGCGCGCCTTGGGTTCGTACCAGAGACCTCTGACTTGCCAGTCAAACGGGCATACCATTGGGCTATCACGACTCAAGTGTGATTACAATTGTGGCGTATTTTATGTGCGGTAAAGTTCATTTTTGATCGTTTTGCATAAATAATAAAACGATTAAGAGTTGGGTTTAGTCACGTGATTTAAAATGGCGCCTAAAAAATGATAATTATCGCTATTACTACATTTACTACTCGTGCGGATAAAGAACGGGATTGAACTTGACGCCAGAACTATTTGCTTCTCGCTCGCACACTGTCTTTGGTGTATCTCGTTCCTACTCGCACCTACAGGTTATTATTATTATTATTGAGGGACGGGGGCTATGCAGCTTTACAGCCATACTCACGTCGACCTAAAAAGATCTATTGTGATTAGCCCACATTTTTATAATATCTCCCTTAAACCAACATCCTCCATAAATCGAATGATGTGGCTGGCAGGGAGAGACTTGACATCCTCCGGGCTCAGTATGTAGTCTCCCAAAAGGGTGTTTCGTCTGTGTATGAGAGGTCCGCAGTCACAGAGGAGGTGTTTAGGGGTTTCACGCTCCTCATTGCAGAATCTGCAGACGTCTGAGTCAGAATATCCCATATGGGATAGGTGTCTGTTGAGTCTGCAGTGTCCTGTGAGAGTCCTGACAGCCAAAGAGACCCTTGCCCTGCTGAGTGTGAGAAGCCCAGCGGTGAATTTTCTCGAGTATCCTTTGATAAGGCTTTTCGAGTGCTCAAGTCCTGGTGCTTTTTGCACCTATAGGTTATATGAGGAGACGCCATTTTCAATCCCATACTTTATTCGTAGTCTTAAGTCGCCGGCACTCGCTCGCACTTATAATATTGCAAGCGAGATAGCTGTTTAGGGGGAGTCCATAAATTACGTGAGGTGTTTAAGGGGGGGAGGGGGTCGAGTCGATTCTCATCTAATCTTACGTTGGAGCGAGAGGTCTAAAAAAAAAATTTTTTTTCTATTTTGGTCCATTTAATCCAGATTGTACATGCTTAAGATTTAATCTTAAGCGTAATCGTAATAAACGATTAAAATCATTCACTAATTCGTTCGAAAGAAAATAATTTTATTCATATTTCGAAACCATTCGAAATTGGAAATAATTTCATTCATAAGAAACCCACATTTTAAAAATCTCGCGTGAGATTGGGGGATAGGGGAGGGGGTTAAAACACCTTACGTAATTTATGGACGCCCCCTTAACTAGTACCAGCGCCTTAAGTTACAAAACTATACTTAAATTGCTAATATCACATTGTTAAATACTTAATGTTTCTATAAGATTCTCATAGAATATCGTCATTACAACTTGGCATCTCAGAAGAGTAAAGTTACAAGAGTATCGCTGTCTTTGTCGCACAGAGAAGCTTTATTGGCTGTACTGTAAAATCACAGTATAAAAATCATACAGTATGGTAACTACTTATATAAACATGCGCAACGACGCGTCCTTGATACTGCGAGTACCGCGACGTTCGCTTAGAAGTCTCGTCGTTACGCAATATTTCGCATGTTTGTGTGAGTGTGTCGTTTCGAGCGTTTGTACGTAGTTACCATACTGTGATTATTATACTGTGGTAGAATACTGTTTTACAATAGAAAAAAAAATACATAAGGTAACTTTAAAAAATAATTTTAGTAGAAAGAATCTTCAATTTGGTTGAAAAACAGTATTTATGTATTTAATAATAAATAAATTAATACTTTGTGACGTGTGGTTTCCGGCCGAAGAATAGAACCACCCCTACTCGCCCCGCGGGCGTCGTAAGAAGCGACAAAGGGAAAGATCCGGAGGATGGGCAGCAGCATCCTTTGTGTAACAGTAATCATCTGCTACTGCGATCGCCAACCCGCTTACCCAGCGTGGCGATTATGGGCAAATACATCCAATGAGCGCACAATAGTGGCGCGCATTGGGAGCGGGTTACGTTCAGCATTGGACTAATAATACTGATGATAAAGATCTATATAGTCTCCTCCTGCGCCGCCATTTTAAAAAAAACTCAAAATGGCGACGAACAACTATGCCAGCTTCCATACAAAAATGTTAAAACTTCTTTGACTATTAAAAATTTTTTTTTTTCTAAATTAAATATAATTATTTAATAAGAAAATTTGAAAAAACAACTGATACAGATGGGATTCGAACCCACGATCTTCGAAGTACCGTGTCGACGCTCTAACCGCTGAGCCACCGTATCCCACCAGCACCAGTCGAAATTTCAAATCTCTTTTACACGCCTAGGGCGTGTGGCGACATCTATCGGAATACATTACGTATCCCGACTCAGTGCTCTAAACTTTGCAGTTTTAGTAGACACCGATGCGATATTACCAATTTTCTTAATAATTTTGTGAATTTTTGTACATGTTATAGCACATGATAGCTTATTAGAATAAGCTAGATAGAATAAGCTATCATGTGCTATAACATGTACAAAAATTCACAAAAATATTTTCTATATTACTTAAGATATCTTCAATCTATCTATGTGTTGGGGAGCGGGCTGCATGGCGTGTATTCTCTGCAGGTGTCGGGCCACATTTCGTCGTCTCGCGAAGCTGTTATCACAGATTTTACATTTGAAGGAATATTGTGGGGCTCTGTGCCTATTCTTGTGTATCCTCATTAGTGTTACTGATTTAAAACGGGCTGGACATTGGTCACACTGAAAAAAAAGTATAAAAACGATATTATTATTAGCTCCAGACCCGTGGTACAACTGCGATGTCCAACTGGTTGTACTACGGAGAAGTAAATTTACCCATGGTACAACTGGTTGTTCTATGGGGAAATATCTTGACCAATGGTTCAACTCGAGTGAGTTGTTCTTTCCTTGGGCCAACTAGTTGTACTTCTGGGAATTGAATGTATCTATGGAACAACTACTGGTAATAGGTTAGAAGGGGATGGCGGGGTCGAATAGACCCCGCCATCTCCTTCGTGGTTATTTTTTTATAAACCACCCAGAAGTAGGAGCCCCGCGAAGCGGGGCTCCGTCGACCAAGCCCACCCTCGACCATGCATAGAATATTTTAAGGTTTGGTTAGATGCCATTTGAAATATTATTGATCCCCGTGGTCCAACCAGTTGGACATAATTCCACCGTTATACCACGGGTCATAATCATAAATATCAGAAAAAAGAGTTGAACCATGGGTAAATTTACTTCTCCGTAGTACAACCAGTTGGACATCGCAGTTGTACCACGGGTCGGGAGTGTTATTATTTGTACGACAAAAATAATATGTAGGCGACATTTAAAATTTCGTTTACGCAAAATATAATATTAAAATAAATAAATAAATCAGCCTGTAACTGTCCCACTGCAGGGCAGAGGCCTCTTCTCATACAGAGAAGGATCGAGCATTAATCACCACGCTAGCACACAGCGTGTTGGCGATTTCCTTTTGTGTCTAGCCTTTTGGCTTTTGGCCTTATGACGTTATGAGTTCGCAAGGAGAGAAAACTTTTATGTCAATAAATTAAATTAATTATCTGTAGATTGTGCGGTCCCTTGAGGCACTACACTACAGACGCAGGTGATTTAGATTTAATGACATGTCATCCAGCATAGGGATAATACCTGTACAGTTTTATCCGGTAGGTGTATAGCTACATGTTGCAGATAGCTACTCTTCCGATGGAAGCCGACGCCGCACTCTGAACAGACGAAGGGTTTCTCTCCAGTGTGGAGGCGTTCATGAATCTGATGAAACATCGATGATGATTATACTTTAAGCTGTTGGCCCCGGCTGTCAATTGTAGATCTTTGACAGTCGTTACGGGTAGTCAGAAGCCCGAAAGTCTGACAACCAGTCTCACCAAGGGGTACCGTGTAACCCAGTATCTGGGTTGTGGAGGTCAGATAGGCAGTCGCTCCATGTAAACACTGGTATTTAGCTGCATCTGGTTAGATTACAACCTGACCTCAACAATGTTTGGGTTTCGAGACATTGTACATAGTTTCCATACTGTATGTTTATTATACTGTTACTGTTGAGTCGTGATAGCCTAGTGGTTGTGACCGTTGACTGGCAAGTCAGAGGTCTCGGGTTCGAACCCAAGGCGCGCACCTCTGACTTTTCGTAAGTTAAGTGCGTTTTATAAATTAATTATCACTTACTCCGTGCCTCGGAAAGCACGTAAAGCCGTTGGCCCTGCGCCTGATCTCTCTCCGATCGTGTCGGAAAGCCGTCCCATCGGACTATGAGAGTGAAAGAATAGAGAGTGCACCTGTGTTTGCACACACAATTGTGCACTATAATATCTCCTGCGTATTTGGCTGGTCTCCATTGAGACTGGCCGCTGTGACCGAAATTCGGTCAGGAGGATATTATTACTGTTACTGTCAGCCCATATCATCCCACTGCTGGGCAAAGGCAAAGGCTGGTATACTGTAATAAATATAATAATATAAAGATAAATGCAAGCGTAATAATCTCCTCACCTTCACTTGTTCAGCGTTAGAGGCCTTGTAATCACAGAAAGAACATTTGTCTGTCTTCTCGTATCCGTGCTTAGCTCTGCAGTGCATCAATAGAAGTCTTTTCGTAATGAATTTTTTACCGCAATGCTGAGAAGAGAATTGGAATAAAAAAACCTATAGAACACACTAAGAAAGACTATTAAATAATAATAATAATAATCTCTTGACCGAATTTCGGTCAGGAGACGGTGACTAATTCTCTTGTACATGCTCTAAAATCTCTTTATAAAACCTTTTTATTAATTTATTATTCATCATCAGCATGTATTAGTCTACTGCAGAATATAGGCCTCTCCCAATGCGCGCCACTATTGTGCGCTCATTAGAGGTATTTGCCCATAATCGCCACGCTGGGCAAGCGGGTTGGCGATAGCGGTAGTACATGATTGCTGTTACACAGAAGGATGCTGCTGCCCATCCTCCGGATCTTTCCCTTTGTCGCTTCTTACGACACCCGCGGGACGAGTAGGGGTATTTTTAAGCCGGAAACCACACGGCATATTATAATTTTTTGTGAATTTTTACATGTTATAGCACATGTTAGCTTATTAAATATAAGTATTTAATAAGAAATTTGAAAAAACAACTTCGCCTTTCGCGCATTGGTTACGGACCCGCTTTACAAGCGAGTGGGTGTGGGTTCGAACCTGGCATGTACCAATGTGACTTTTTCAATGTCATATGTACTTTCTTAGATATTCTAAGACACCACTGACTAACGGTGAAGGAAAACATCGTAAGAAAACCTGGGCTTATTAGTCTGAAATTGCCAACACGCAGTGAGCTAGCGCGGTGATTAATGCTCAATCCTTCTCTGTATGAGAAGAGGCCTTTGCCCTGCCGTGTGACAGTTACAGGCTAATTTATTTATTATTATTAACTTCGCCTTATTATCGGATACGTAATGTATTATCTTGTAGATGTACAAAAGCCTTTGATGATGATGAATGTATTCCGATAGATATTACCACACGCCCTAGGCGTAGAGAGATTTGAAATTTCGACTGATTCTGATGGAATACGGTGGCTCAGCGATTAGTGTCGGCATGGTACGCCGAAGATCGTGGGTTCGAATCCCATCCGTTTCAGTTAACTTACTTGATTTATCTATATATATAAAAATGAAACCCGTTTTCCGTTGTCACGACATAGCATGAAAACGGCTTGACCAATTTGGCTGATTTTGGTCTTGAATTATTTGTGGAGATCCAGGGAAGGTTTATAGGTGAGAAAAAAGGGTAGGGTAGGGGTAGGGTAGCGGTATAGTAGGGTAGGGTAGCGGTATAGTAGGGTAGTGTAGGGTAGGGTAGGGGTAGTGTAGGGTAGGGTAGGGGTAGTGTAGGGTAGGGTAGGGGTAGTGTAGGGTAGGTTAGGGGTAGGGTAGTAGGTAAAGTAGGGTAGGGGTAGAGTAGGTTAGGGGTAGAATAGGGTAGTGGGTAGAGTAGGGTAGGGGTAGAATAGGCCTTGAAGTAGGATAATCACGCGTACGAAGACGCGCGGGGCAGCTAGTTATTACTAAAATTAAAAATATTTGACATGTACATACTCACTTCACACACAACATCAAATCCAGTGTGTATTTTATAATGATTTCGTAACGACAGCTTTGAACTTAATATCTTATGACAATATTCACACTCTATCTGCTCTTTGACTTTCACTTTTTTCTCTCCACTCTCTTTTTTAGACCGTAGAGTCCGTCTCACAGGCTTTTCACTAACCTGCTTAGTTTTTTTACTTTTAAAAATAATTTCCAAAGGTTTGTCTTCAATATCTTGAACTCGTGCCTCGAATTCAATTTCTTGATTATTGTCTATGGATTCGTAGTTAAAATCGTTATTGCTATCCGCCTCTTCATGGTCGTTATAAGTTTTAAAATTTATGATTAAATCTGATATGTCTATGGTATGGTTTCCATTTTCGTTTTTTAGTATTCTAGTTTCAAATTTGACTTCGTAGATTTGTTTTTCTGTTAGTTGTAGTAATAATGCTTTATGGTTCTCTTCGCATTTTTTACGGAACTTGTACGAGTCATTTATGAAGTTTATACATGAAGAACACATTTCTTGAGGTAGTACATCATTGAGTTCAACCTAAAAATTATTATAATATGAGAATTAAATAATACAAAAGAGTTGTCCTGAACTGGTTTTTTATTCGACCAAAATTCTAACCAGCATGTGTTAAATATATTTGGATAAAGGCTCTTAAAACTAGTATTTTGACATAAAATATTTAATTTTATATCCCTCAAATATTGAGATACTTAATCACTTTCTATTTAATATAGTCTCAAACTTTCGCGAACACTCAACATAATGAAACAACTTTTTAACGGATAAAACTCGCGTTTTTATTTAATAAAACTATGATTTTTCAGAATGAAAGGAACACTCATTAAGAAAACAAAATTAATTTGTACTACTCACTGGGCTTTTTAAACGGTTTTAACATTTTAATATTATTAATTAGATATGTACCTTGAGTCCTGTAGTAGAAAATATAAGTTCTGTATATTTTTCATGATGTTCAGGCATCGGGAAGATAGGATGCAAAGATTCTACTCCCAGACACGCTCTACAGCAATTCCATGAATACATAATGGTGAATAATCATAACTTTACTATATTCTTTTAGTTTTTCAATATATTTGTGGAGTAAAAAGGATTAAAAATTAGTATTTTCGAGATAAAAAAAAATAAACAAATCGCTCGATTCGACGCCAAAAATGACGTTTACTTTTTTTTTTTACTTACAATACTTACGTCACACGTTTAGTTATTGCATTGGATTTCGACTGTTGCCGCCGACAGTTTGTTTACATCTTTCAAGAATGAATATTTTTTACGAAGTATTTATATAATTATATTTATGGTGATTATAATTATTTCATTCACAATCATGTTTTCGTTTTAAAATTGTAAAAGTTTTTCTGCCGCCGTAGGCTGGCTGAAAAACTTGGATAAAGAGATCTGATCCACGCAGGATGAATGCCATACGCAATGATGAATATTGTAAAAGATATACTGTTTGGAAAGAGTCTGCATTTTGGGCGCTATTGGCGGACTTCTCACACTACAATTAATTCAAACTAAAATTACAACTAGATAAATACTTCTGAATATTTCTATGACGAATTTCTTGTCATCGAATATAATGAAATGAACTATGAATTACTTTTATCATAATCGTGATTTCAGGGTTGTGTGTGCCCACAGTCAAGGTTTGATCATAATGATAAGTTTAATGATCCCTTTTCACAAGCTCTTCAGTTAATTCTCCTCAAATTAATGGAAGAAATAGGTAACTACTTTTTACCAATGATACAGAACATCATAAAAAAACAAAGGTTAATGGTTAAAACTAGTATTTTATTGATTTTCGGAAAATACATAGTTGGACTTTTTATAAATTTGTGGCGTAGATGTGACGAATTCGTGGCTTAGATGGGACAAATTCGTGGCTTAGATGGGACGAATTCGTGGCGTAGATGGGACGAATTAGTTTGACTTCTATAGGGTTAAAAACCTTTGAATGACTACCTATTTAGTTAACGCTGGCGCGCCTAGATGGCGTTGAACGGGCATTAGCTAGTTTTGATCTCAAATCATCAAGGTTATTGTTACCACAGAATTTCTGTTCTGTGGTTGTTGCAGCCATATGGGAGTACAGCTTGGCAAAAAAAGAGTGAGGCAGTGACAGCTGGAACTTAAAATAACTTTTTTAAATGCTTAGTTTGTGAGTACTTAACATCTTATAGGAGAATCGTTTGATTATATTTGATGACAAAAAAATTGTCATAGAAATATATAAGTACCAAATAACTTATAATTTTGAGTTATCTTGTGTAAAGTGCGCTAGTGGCGCCCTAAATTTTCCAGACTCTTTTTGCCAAACTATGATATCAGGAAAATGGATTTATACCACTTTCTTCCATTCTTCTCCGGCCGGCACCATACTTTTAACAGTTTTTTCTTATTTATTATGTAAGACGACTATATTTTATAGCTTATTCTAAAAAATACTACATACTATAATATCATAATTTATGATATTATTATAAATTATTATTTATAATATCATAAATTAAATAATAAATAATCAGCTACAACAATTACATTTTGTATTACATATTTACATCAGGGGCGTGCACAGACATTTTCAACAGGGTAGGCAGGCATAGGTTACATGATACAAAAACTTACTTTCATTGGGACAAATACCACTTTTTATGGTATAATACCTACTACCACTACGTCGCGTCGGCGTTGTACCCTTTAAATATAGTTGTGTAAGTATATACGTGCGCGCATATTTCCAGGCCGAAAACACACACAAACATCAGCGCATCATCTTACTGTACTATTGTACTGTAAAGTGTATTTCATTAATAAAGACATACCTGAGCAGATAGTTATAGTCTTCATAGAAAAATAAGGATATTGATTGCATAAACATATATTTATAACAATGATACAACAAATACCTACTTCGTGCGGCGCGACTCGCGCGCGCCATTGACCAGCCATAAAATAATACAACAATAAAACTCCACCACTTATCTCCGTTCTGTACACTGTAATAATATGTTGTTTATAAATACTTTATCTAAGTCAACTATGTTGATCGAATTGACTTACCAATATTAACTTTTCTATAGTTTGGTTTTTAACGCAATTTAACAAACGACAAACACAGAAACACTGTAGATTTTAACCTCTGCAAACAAACAGCCAGCACTCCTATCAGTATTTTGATATAATTTATTATTATCCATATATAAAGGTAAGTTAGCAGACTAATCAAGTAATTTAAAATCAATGAAAATTATAATAGATAAAACTTCAATTGAAAACTTTTGACATTACGCATTGTAAACAGCTGGTGTCACAGAAGCGATGTGATTGGTTCTCCGCGCACGAACTTGAAGTAATTCAACCAATCACATGTCAGTGTGGATACATCCAGCATGACATGTGATTGGTTGAATTGGTAGAAAGATCCACGTGACTTACTGCGCGCATGCGCGTTATAGGATTTGGTCTATGAGACGATAGGCAAAAGAAGTTGTGCCGGACTTGCAAGTACAGCTTGGCAAAAAAGAGTCTGAGGCGGTGACAGCTGGAACTAAAAATAAAAATCTTAAAAACTAAGTTTGTGAGTACTAAATTATCATTAAAATGATTCATTTGATTGTAATTAACGACAAAAATCTCTTCATAGAAATATGTAAGCACTAAATAACTTGTAATTATGAATTGTAGTGTGAAAAGTGCGCCAGCGGCGCCCCCAATTTTTCCAGACTCTTTTTTGCCAAGCTGTAGCAACGTTTCTTTGAAGGCGACCAGCGCGGGATTCGGTGTTTACGTGCGTAATGTGCCAACAGATGGCGTTAGGGTTGCGAATTGATATTATTGAGCGTTATAATTGTGTAATTCTGTGTAATTATATTGCGATTTTAACAATTAGATACATTAAATAGAATATATTATAATAATATTAATTAGAATTTTATCAGGGTAGGCAGTGCCTTTTTGCCTATATGAAGTGCACGCCCCTGATTTACATCACAGGTTTCAGGTTCAAAAGCAAGGCGCTATCTCTGACTTTTCGGAGGTTATGTGAGTAATATAAACTAATTATCACCTGTACAGCTTGGCAAAAAAGAGTCTGAGGCGGTGACAGCTGGAACTAAAAATAAAAAAGTTTGTGAGTACTAAAATAACATAAAAATGATTAATTTGATTATAATTAATGACAAAAAACTCGTCATAGAAATATGTAAGCACTAAATAACTTGTAATTTTGAATTGTAGTGTGAAAAGTGCGCCAGCGGCGCCCCCATTTTTTCCAGACTCTTTTTTGCCAAGCTGTATATCTATCAAGTAATAAATTCCTCTACTCCATTCTCCCCGACCAGTGCTTAAGCCAGCACGAGCTGATTCTGTAGCCCTAAATAATTAAAAAAATCAGCTAGTCCCTAGTATGTCCTCAAGCAACGTCCTAAGTCGAGACCCAAGTCCCATTAGAGAGCGCTCTTAGCTGCTTTAGTTTAATTGCTTAAGCTGAATAACTAAGGGGCGCTTTAAGCTGCTGTTGCTTTAGGAGTCAATAATTGCTGTAGTCCGGCTTTTTAGGTCTCACTAGAAGTTCGGGTAATCACTCTGAGCTCGGAATTAAGGAATAACGGAGAGAGGACGGATAACCGCCATTATTTTCGATACACTCGAGCAACCGTCGACGCATTGAGCCCACGATATTTGAACATACATCAGTTCCTCTTAAACTTTCCCAAACTTCCACACAATGGGATTTCAACCGCTCAAGGGACATTTCATTCTGAGTGTCCCATCTTTCCACCATTAAGCTCCATAGATCTTCCATCGGATTAAGGTCAGGAGACCGAGCTGGCCATGGAATAGGTTTTATATCAGGACGTTCATAAAACCAACTGCGCACAATGGTTGCCCGATGAATTGGACAATTTTCTTGAACATAATGTATTTCGGACAAATCTTCAGTTGGGTATACATTTCGCACAGTGGGCAGCATTATATCGTTGAGGACATCAACGTAATTGTTGCTGGTTGCTTTTGGAGGGATGAATTCTAGTTCCCCGGGCCCCGCTGCACTCATCCATGCCCACATGTGGACAGAAATTTTACAAGATTCATCACTTAGATCATTCTGCTCATCTGTGCTGTCTTTTTTGTTGAACTTAAACACTTTTTTGTCTGAAAATATAACGGTATTCCAATCTAGTTCTATATCCAAATATTCACGAGCGAAATTCAAACGTAGTTGTTTATTTTTTTCGGATAGAAAACGTTTTTTTATTGGTTTCCGCGAATGTAGTTTCAGACCCACGGCGCGGAAGGCGCGGCGAACGTTCACCAATGACGTGTTAAATTTGTCAGCGAAATCTCTTGTACCTATGAAACCTTTCTGTTTAACCTCATTAATCATGGTTTCCCGTTGAGTGGCGTCGATAATTCGCGGTCTGCCGGCTCGTTTTCGAGTACGTACATGACCCTCTTCCTTAAATCTCTTTATCCAAAGACTTACGGTGTGTCGCTGAAACAAAAAATAACTGTAATTATTTATTAAGAAATTTGAAAATACAACTGATACGGATGGGATTCGAACCCACGATCTTCGGCGTACCGTGCCGACGCTCTAAAGGTGTGTCCAAACATTGAGCGGCAAGAGCGCGGCAGCAACACGCGGCGTTTGCAGGACACATTTGGGTTTAAAGAATTTATTTCTCATATGAACTTAATACTAGTTCGCTTACAATGAGATAGTGTTTAAATCTAAGTTAGGTATATAATTCAAGCCTCTAGAGAGTTGGGAGTGTTACAGTAAGCAGACATATATGTTTTTAATTTACTTTTGAAGACATTCATGTTGTCACACTCTTTTAAATCTTCAGGTAAGTTATTGAACAATTGTGCTCCTTCAAATAATATCGTTGTTTTGCCGCAATTAGTCCGTGGGGTTCTAAGTTGTAGTTTATTTTTCTTTCTCAAGTTGTGTGTTATTGTTCTTTTGTGTAGTTTTATATTCGATTGGATGGAGGTGTTGGTTATTTTTTTTACAAGAATGCATGTGTAGTACTTATATAGTTGTGTAATGTTCAGTAGTTTAGTTTTTTCGTATAGTGTTTCTGTTGGGGTTAGGTGATGGTAATGATATAATACTTTTATAATTTTGTTTTGTGTTCTTTGTAGTGTACTTAAGTTAGTTTTAGCGGCTGATCCCCATATTTCGATTAAATATTCAAGGTTTGATTTAACTAACGAGTTATATATAATAGTTCTTACTTTTTTTGGAATACAGTTTGCGATTTTGTGTAGTGCAGCTAATAATGACATTAGTTTTGATTTGACGTGATCGATGTGCGGCTTCCAAGTTAGCTGGTCGTCTAGTCTCAGTCCAAGATATTTTTCAACAGTTGAACGTTTTATTACATCATTATTGATTGTGAGGGGTGTAAATTCCGGTATACGTTTGTTTTTTGCGGCAAAAATCATAAAGGATGTCTTTGTTGTGTTAATTGTTAATAAGTAATATTTTAACCATTCACTGAGTAGATGTAAGTCCTTTTGAGCGTTATCTGTTAGGTTGGTAATTGATTCACCGAAATAAAAAAGACACGTATCGTCCGCGTATAATGTTAAGTGGCCTGTGAGCCCTATTTTATTAATACTATTAATATAGATTAAAAAGAGTAGTGGACTAATTATAGAACCTTGGGGGCAGCCGTATGATACATTTTGGATGGAAGACACGAAATTATCAATTTTAACAACCTGGCGTCTATTTTGTAAATATGATGTAAACATTTTAAGTGCTCTGCCTGTGACACCGGCATTGTGTAATTTTTGAAGTAGTTTATGATGACTAACCGTATCAAAAGCTTTTTTCATATCAATGAAAATCCCTAACGCTATATTCTTTTGATCGATACTAGTTTTAATTTTTGTAATAAGATCTACTGCAGCTGTAAGAGTACTTGACTTGGGGCGAAAGCCATATTGTTGATCTATTAAGAAATGCTTCTCTTCTAGATAATTATTAAGGCGGTTATATAATATCCGTTCAAAAATCTTTGATATGACAGGTAAGACTGACACGGGCCTATAATTACCAGGATCAGTTCTACATCCAGACTTGTATATAGGACTGACCTTGGCAACCTTTAGTGAGTCTGGAAAAATACCGTGTAGTAAACAGTTATTTATACAGTCCGTTAACCTTACAATAATAATATTTTTTAGGCATTTGATAGCTTTGGTGCTGATACCATCGAGTCCAGTGCTGGTGTTGCTATCGAGATCATCAATAATTTTTGAAATTTCGCGCGCATCGCACGGTGACAGCTGATCTAAAGTTATGTCATGTTTATAATTAGGTTCGTACATAAAAATGCTACCGGTGTTTGTGTGATACATGTTAGGTATTTTATTAGCCAAGTCTGCGCCTGTCGATGAAAAGAATGAATTAAATAATTCACAGATTAAGTTACCTTCTGTTACAAGTCCCGAGTTCGACATTAGTTTTGGAGGAGCACTTTTGTTTTTCAAATTATTCAATGCTAAGTTATAATTTATTAATATAATATAATTTCTGCCGCGCGACTAGTTTAGACCTTCTGCGCGATAATGCTGCGCGGCATGTCGTCGTCCAATCAAAGCACGGCTAGTCGCGCGCGGCAGCCGCACTCGAATGCCGCGTTGTATTTGGACACACCTTAGTCGAAATTTCAAATCTCCTTCTACGCCTAGGGCGTCTGGTAATATCTATCGGAGTACATTACGTATCCGATTCAGTGCTCCAAACTTTGCAGTTTTATGCCCGTGCTCACGGTGCATACTCTGCTCTATATTTTCTTTTATACTTACTCTAAGGACGATGCTAAGGAATTTTAAAAAACTTACGCCCACACGCAGTATTTCTGATATTTGTGATATATTTCGTCCATTTTGATGTAGTTCAATTATATCCTCTCTAGTGTCCATACTAAGGTTAGCCTGTGAAAGAAAGAATGTCAAATTAATCATGAGAATGAGGAGGAAATGTATTTTTGTAAAACCTAAATAAATTGATGTTACCCATGGGGCTGGCATAATCACACTGTGTGATTGAAGCTCTGTTAAAAAAAATAGATTTAAAAAAAAAGGTTTGCCTGCATAAAAAATAAACATTATGGTCGTAAACTTTTTTTTTATTATACCACGTTAGCAATGATCCATACTCCACAATAGCCTTGGACCGAATGGTGTGGAAATCATGGGAGGAGGCTTTTGCCCAGCAGTGGTATGATGTAAGCTAACAGTAACAGTAACCACGTTAGAATTTTGTGAAAATATTTTATTGCTTTTCCGTTCATCCTACCAGAGGGACGATCAGTGGTGGGACGAGCCGGAATACACAAAAAAAACAGTAATACTGTAGTACGTAGTAATGCTACTACTAATCATCATCACCATCAGCCTGTATTAGTCCACTGCTGAACATAGGCCTCACCCAATGCGCGCCACTATTGTGCACTTATAGGAGGTATTTGCCCAAGGATGCTGCTGCCCATCCTCCGGATTTTTCCCTTTGTCACTTTTTAGGACACCCGCGGGACAACGGTAAGACTGAAAGCCGACCCCAACATAGTTGGGAAAAGGTTAGGCAGATGATGACACTTACTTCGCTAAATCCTCTCAATTCCTTGTGTACTCTATAATGACGTTTCAAAGATGAAGTATTTAATATCTTCTGACAGTATTTACACTCCGTCTGTTCTTTTACGTTCTTTTTTTTATTTTTATTCTTCTTTTTAGAAACTAGAGCTTGTCTTACAGGCTTTTTAACCACCTGTTTGCTTGGTTTAGCCTCAAAATGTTCTACAGCTTCATCTTTTTGAACATGTATTTCATATTCCATTTCTCGGTTTGCGGTATCATGGTTAAAATCATTATTGCTTGTTTCCACAAAACGGTTATTTGTTCCATTTATATTAAAATCTTTACTGTCGTTATATGTTTCTGTATGTGTTCCAAAGTTGATCACTAAATCTTCGTCATCGTTGCATGTTTTAATAAGTATAGTATCATGGTCAAGCGTGCTATCGTGATCAGCATCATTGCTATTGTTTTTAGCATTTACATCGTTATTGATGTAAATTTCACTGTTATCCTGTGTTTTAGGATTTGTTAAACACGTTAAGTCTATGGTTTCGGTTGGGTTTTCAGTTTTAACTTTAACGGCTTCTAATTTAACTTCACAGGTTTCTTTGTCCGTTAGTTGGAGTAGTAGAGCCTTGTGGTTCTCTTTGCAGTTGTTACGGAACTTGCACGAGTTGTTTATGAAGATTATGCAAGATGAACACATCTCTTGTGGTAAAGCGTCGTTGATATCAACCTGAAATAATATATAATTATTTAATAAGAAAATTTCAAAAAACAACTGATACGGACTGGATTTGAAGGACGGACGGACATGTGACAAATTCACAAAAATACTAAAAATAATATTATTAGGATTTGTCATATGCTTGCCTGTTTCACGATTAATAAAAAAATTTTTTTTTTTCATGTCTTCAACCACTGCACTCTAGGTGGCTATGCCATGGGGAGTAAAAATGCCTTCCGAATACCACACGTCCAAGGGCAATTTTAGATTAAATTTATATGTTGTTAATTAGTTTATTTCTAGGTGTATATAAGTACATATAGTTGTTATGAAAATTAAAAAATAAAATAGCTAAAATAAGCTAGTTATAAAAATTTAATGGGGGAAATCAGTGTTTTGGATTTAATTTATTATTTATGGTATTGAGTTGAGTTGTACCTTGAGTCCTGTAGCTGAAAATATAAGTTCTGAATATTTTTCGTGATGTTCTGGTATCGGAAATATTGGTTGTAAGGATTCTACTCCCAGACATGCTCTACAACAATTCCATGAATACATATTGGTGAATATTTATCACTTTTCTATGTTCTACAAGTTTTATTACATTTGTCGTGTAAAAAGAAATATTATTAAGTACTTCACGCAAAGAAAAATAAACAGAGAAATCGCCTTCAAATTGCTCAATTTTTGACAGACAAGATTGTAAGACGCCAAAATTGACGTTTACGTTTAGTTTTTGCGATCTGCGTCAGTTGAGTTCAATCTACGGCTTGACAAAAAAGAATCTGAGGCGGTGATACAAAACAAAAATCTTAAAAACTAAGTTTGTGAGTGCTAATAACTCAAATGTGATTCACAAAAAATTCTTTATAGCAATATGTAAGTATCAATTAACTTGTTTTGATGAGAAGTGCGCCAGTGGCGCCCCCAATTTTTCCAGACTCTTTTTTGCCAAATTGTAAGTTTGTGAGTGCTAAAATAACTCAAATGCATGAGCTTAGCTATAGCGTTCTTAAGGGTCCGAGGATCCAAAAATGTACCAAGATAAACTAGTTTCGTTTTTGCCCGAGCTTCACACAGATAAAGGGTGGGGGAAGCACTGTATGCGCGTAGTTGCGTTTGCGCCCAATACCTATTCATTGATTTTTATTTTAGCCTTATGCTAAGGGGGGGTCCGGACCCCCTAAACACCCATTCTTCCAGCAAAGAATCTGTCTTACAATATTATTGTTTAACTGTTATTCAAAGTGTTTAACTGTGTTTTTTTAGGTTGCTTCCAATCGGCCAATCTGGAAGTCATTGGGGAAGGCCTATGTTCAGCAGTGGACGTCTTGTGGCTGAAATGATGATGATGATGAACTGTTTTTAACACCCGACGCAACTTAGAGGAGTGTTTTTAAATTATAGTTATATTCAACTATGTAGGTAGTAAAAAATAAAAAACAAAATAATATCTAAAATTTTATTTTTTGTGTTTTACATCTAGATATAGGTCATATTATTGCAATATACACGAGATAGTCATTAGCGGGTAGGACGAAACTTTTCATTACGTACGCGAAGAGATATTTGGCTTTTTAAACCGATACAAAAAAGGAGAATGTTCTCAATTCGACTGTATTATAGTATTCTCGACATACCCGCAAATAAGCTCTTAAACATAACCTCTGAGAATCATATTCTCAAAACAAATGCTTTTGAAGTAAGTATTTTTCTAATCAAATCATGTCAATATGAAAAAAATATTAAAAAACAAAAAAAATCGTTCTTTTTACGGTTCTCGGTTTACGTCTTAGAGTATAAGAAAGTATAGAGCAACCAACCCAGCAACGCGGCCGCGACACGAGCTCCGTTTGCGATCATACCTCGATCGACTGCAGTTCAACTAGGCTCCACGAGCGAAAAAGTTACATTTTAGCTTATATCATGGGTAACTGCTGAGTTAAATTTTGAAAAACGTCTAAAAAACATAATTTGAAAAAATGACATTTTAACATTTGTATGGTGAGACCTGCTGTCGCTCCGCACAAGGCAATGTGGTTGACGTTATCACTCCAAATTTTCTTGAATACTCTATGGTTACATATAAATATATGAATTAAAATAAAATAAAACTTTTTCTCAGACTTTATTGGCCTTAAGAGGTAAGGCAAGACTCAAATACAAGTCTTTTTAAGCGCCAGTCTTCTATGGAATACAAAATTGTGGCGTGTGGGGCACAAATATATTTGTCTTTTTGCCCCACTTCTTTGAATAAATAGAAAAAAAGTGGCTGTGAGGCACGAATATTTTTATCTTCGCGCCAATTGTCTTTATTTGAATACGTTAGAGGTGGCGTGTAGGGCACGAATATTTTTGTCTTTGTGCCCCACGTCTTTATTTGAATAGATAAATATGTAGCGTGTGGGGCACGAATATGTTTGTCTTTGTGCCCCACGTCTTTATTTGAATAGATAAATTGTGACGTGTGGGGCACGATGGTGTCTTCTATTGAAGACTGGCGCTCTAAAGGTTATAACTGCATATTTTCTCCATATTAGCCATACAAATATGACCTTAACTTAGAGAAGTTATAGTTCAAATTTACTGTTACTCCAGCACATTGGCCATACAAAACAAGTCTATAGGGTAATTGAAAAAAAAATCCCGAACTTTTTAATACCTACTAAAAAGTTTGAGGTTATATTTCAACTTCCCTGTACAAAAGATAAAAACAAAAATAAATTGGTTTTCAACGCACTAAACTTTATTTTTGAATTTAATCAACGACATACTTCTGTATAGGGCCCTGTTCAAACCGCGGCACCTCGTGGAAGTTCACCAGGTGACGTCTAACATGATCAGGACGCCCAAACGTCTTCTGGCACCGGGGACATAAGTACCTAGAACAATAGATATTTTGATAGTTATTTTATTTTACAGTAACACAAATATTTGGAAAGCACGTTAAGCTGTTGGTCCCGGCTGTTATAAAGATCTTTGACAGTCGTTAAAGGTCAGTGGTGCTGATTCTCTTGTACATCCCGTTAAACTAATTTTAGTCTAACTATATCTCTTTCTAATAAACACCATCAAAAAAGGATAGCAAATTGAACTATTAAATTAGAGCTGTCAAAAGTCTATGTCTTTGCAATTGACGTAACATTAGACGAGACTTATTACATGCCGACTAAATTCTCGTTGTATCACGCAAATTGACTAGTTTGACAGCTCTAAAAATCTGCTATCCTTTTCTAATGATCCCTGTTAGGAAGAGAGATGGCGAGTCTAAATTAGTTTAGAGCGTGTGCAAGAGAATTAGTACCAGTACCCTCATAAAATACAGACAACTAATCCAACTTTAGAATATCGTATCCCTATGGGTTGCGGCGTTCAAATAAGCAGTCGCTCCATTGAAAACTAATATTCAGCTGCATCGGGTTAAATTAGAAGCCGACCACAACAAAGTTTGGAAATAATAAGGCTAGAAGGATGATGATACGCGCTAAGACGCGACTAATTATATTATACGTGTGCAGTGCCGAGATGTAGCTCATCTCAGAATGAAAATCCGTAGAATTGTGCACGCATGCATAGACACGCACGCTTGTGTATATGGTTATATTGTATGTTTATGTATGTACGTTGTATGTACTTATATTGTTTTTAGTCTCGCCTAAACCCTTAGACTTAAAACAATATACCCAGCTACACACATAGTCGATTCGGCACATTCGGTTCGGTATTTTAGAAGAAATTTCATCGGGACTTCTTCGAAAATACCGAACCGAATGTGCCGAATCGACTATGTGTAGCTTCCCTTAGTTACTTCAAAGCCGATCTAGTTGAAGGGTACCTAAATTCATGAGCTAAGATCGAGCATCCATATTTAGATACTTACATATAAATAAATAAATCAGCCTGTAACTGTCCCAATATAGGGCAAAGGCCTCTTCTCATACAGAGAAGGATTAAGCATTAATCACCACGCTAGCTCACTGCGTGTTGGCGATTTCAGACTATTAAAGTCCAGGTTTCCTTACGATGTTTTCCTTCACCGTTAGTCAGTGATGTCTTAGATTAACTAAGAAAGTACATATGACATTGAAAAAGTCACATTGGTACATGCCAGGTTCGAACCCACACCCACGCGCTTGCAAAGCGGGTCCGTAACCAATGCGCCACCACGACATTTACATATACATATACTTATATACATATACTTACTGTAAAATTCATCATTAACCTTCCTTTGCAGTGCCATAGTCGGATAAAAATGAAAATTAAGGTAAAACCACCAACAACCGTCCTATGAAAACAAAAAAAACTCCAAAATAAAATACCTTATACTTCTCAATAATTCCTTGGTCTTCTCGCTGAACGCCATGGTGTTTAGTGAGGTGTTTCCTCGCGTTTCCGGGCCGTGTAAACGTGTCCTGACATACTGGACATATGTACCTGTATTTGTGTTCCTTGTGGACCTTGTAACAGTGCAACTGTAGGCGCTTCTTGGACTTCTCCCATTTGTGGCAAATATCGCACTGTTGAGGAAATACGAAAATAAGTTTACGTCTAGTGGTATGAAGAAAAACCGGCCAAGTGCGAGTCGGACTCGCACACGAAGAGTTCCGTACCATTATCTATACAAGATTAGACACTATATTTTAACGTTTTTTTATACTAAGCAACATTTATTGCCATAAATCAATATCGAGCACAAAACGGCAAAAAAAAAACATTTGGGAGCCCCTTTGAAATATTTATTTTATTTTAACGTAATCATTTATTTTTAAAGTAAATATACAACTAAATATTTTGTAAGTATATCATGCGTTGCCGTTATTAATATCGAGCAAAAAATGGCAAAAAAAGTCACGTTGGTTGTAATGAGGGCTCCACTTAAATATTTATTTTATTTTGTTTTCAGAATTGTTGTTACAGCGGCTACAGAAATACATCATCTCAACAAAAATGAAAATTTCAACTGTCTAGCTATTAAGGTACCTACATGAGATACAGCCTAGTGACAGACGGACGGATAGTCTTAGGGTCACGTTTTTACCGTTTGGATACGGAACCCTACAAACCGATGAAAATTTGAACGTTGGGGAGAGTAGAATCATGTTCTGAATCCATGGTTTAATTTCCTTACACCTCGTATGAGTCGTAAATAAAAAAAAGTAAAGTAAAGGCACTAGTGTTTGACATTACTTGAAAACTATTCAATAGAAAAAAATTATGTCACTAGTAGTTGACAAAATAAAAAAAAAACAATATTGTGACATTTTTTTTTTTTTAATGTTTCCAATATTTCGAAATTTATACAAAATCAGTCTAATCTACTTCAAGCGATGTCAACCACTAGTGCTCAGTAAATAATAATAATTATTATTATGTTAATATTATTTCTGTAATACACGCACAGATAACACAAAATATAATTCATAAACTAATCTATATTTTGAAAAATCTGTACGCGAATAAACCCAAAATAATATGAACATAATTCCAATACGCGAAAGTTTAAAATTAATAATAACTACAATAAATAATAACAATGAATTAATAAGTCAAACTATTAGTGCCCTTACCTGACTTTATTTAATCCGAATTGAAAGCAAGGGGCCAATTGCAAAGTGTCTAACTGTTTATGGCGAATATTAGCATCCGCATCAATTTATCCGTATCCGCAAAAATCAAATTACGGAACTTTGCGGATGCAGATATCAGTTGTAGAAGTTGCGGCAAGAATTTCTGAGCGGTAACAAGGTAAATTATAATACAACAATTTAAATTGTATTTGTATACTAACTTACATTTTTTTTTATGTGAATTTTTTACATGTTATATAGCAAATGATAGCTTATAAAATATAATTATTTAATAAGAAAATTTGAAAAAACAACTGATACGGATGGGATTCGAACCCACGATCTTCGACGTACTACCAGTACAATTTTTCTTATCCATCATGTTATTTAATGCTCTGTATCAGTGCATCTGCAACTATGGATGCAAGTTTTTGTGGATGCAAAAAAATGTCATCCGTAACATCTCTGATGTTTAAAACTATCCCATTTAAAAAGCCTGTCAGTCTTCAAAAATTGGATCTGGGAAGTGATTTAATGGAAGACTACTCGACTTATTAAGATAAAATAATAAAGATTATGCTTTTGTGCGATAAAATGTACAAAAAAAAATCTAAAACAATAAAGTAAGTATAATGTAAAAAAATACAATTATTTTTTTATTCTAGGTACAATAAAAAATACTTTTAGAGATCAATTTATTATTTTTCTTAAATAACTATTTGTTTTAGTACTTGATTATTTAATACATTAATTTTATTTAACCTTTTGAGCGCCTGTCTTTAACCTAGTAGCCGCGACTTCGGTCTAAGGCGGCGGCGACGGGCTAGGTCTGCGAGCGGCGCAATGGCCATGCCACGTATTACATGTATTTAGACGTATTTAGGCATATATATTTTCTAATTATATTTTAAATTCGACGCATGGAGTTCACGAAATCAATACAAATCATTTTAAGTATGGAGAATGGAGAAACCGCCGCCGCCGCCGCTGAGAGCGGCGAGTCGTGGCGTCGTTGAACATTTTAGTACATTTGTTCTTACCGCTCGCCGCGCCGCGCTAAGCCGCCGCTGCGAGCGGCGAGTTCGTGGCCAGGCCGTTATAGACAACAACAAAAAATGTGCCCCACACGCCACAATTCAAAAGACGTGGCGTGCGGGGCACATTTTTTTTTTAATAGAAGAGAGTAGCGCTCAAAAGGTTAACATCCTACTTTATTTTATGGCAGCTTACTATGTCTTAGACCCCGCGAGGGTCACAACGCCAGGGGTCACTAATTCTAAGTATAAATAGCTCAGTACCTACAATAGCAATACTTTGAATAATGTACTGTGAAAAACTTATAGATTCAGCATAATATTCGAGTTCTCGACTGACCTAAACAGGAGACCCATACACTTTCATCACTGATAAAAGGTACTCAGTACTCAGTTCTCATTATATTTAAACTTTACAATTTATTGACTGCCTCGTACCGCAAGCGCGACTAGGTTCGATTCTCGGGTCGGGCAAATTGTTATTGGGTTTTTCCATTAGGAAATTCTCTGTAGCAGCACGGAGTCTGTTAATGGCAATAGGCTCGCCCCATATTATTGGGACTTATAACATAGCCGGCGAAACGTAGGTGTATTGCATAAACCTCTGCCTACCCCCTCTGGGGAATACAAGCATCAACTGCCTAGCCTTTTTCCAACTATGTTGGGGTCGGCTTCCAGTCTTACCGGATGCAGCTGAATACCAGTGTTTTACATGGAGCGACTGCCTATCAGACCTCCACAACCCAGATACTGGGTTACACGATACCCCTTGATAACACTGGTTGTCAGACTTTCGGGCTTCTGACTACCCGTAACGACTGTCAAAGATCTACAATTGACAGCCGGGGCCAACAGCTTAACGTGCTATCCGAGGCACGGAGAGTGATAATTAATTTATAAAACGCGCATAACTTACGAAAAGTCAGAGGTGCGCGCCTTGGGTTCGTACCCGAGACCACTGACGTAAATATAACGAGAATCGGGTACTGAGTACCCTCCTTCAGGAATGAAAATGTCTTACTAGTCAGCCTGTATAATTTTTTAAATGCAAAATTATCATGAAACAACTTTTTAACGGATATAATTCGCATTTTTATTTTGATAATACAATCCTGACGCTTGTCAACCTCAGTCTGCCTGCGACCACGAGTGCTGCAAAGTACTAGAAACGTCAGGATTGTATTATCAAAATAAAAACGCGAATTATATCCGTTAAAAAGTTGTTTCATTATGTTGAATGTTCGCGAAAGTTTCAGACTATATTATGCAAAATTATTATTAAATACTTTTTTATACAAATGTATAACCTTAATTATTATTATCACTATTTTTATGGCAGTTCTAGTCTAAAATACGCGTTAAATATTTAAAACTACTAGCTCCCTACAGCTGCACCCTAACAATTGGCCCCTGCTGGTCGTCAGGCACGCCATGCACGCGGCGCATGTGCGCGCGCACCTTGTTCGGCTTCTCAAACCGATGCTCGCATACGCCGCACAAGTAGCCATATCGCTTGCCGGTGTGCGCGTTATGTTTGTGTATCTGCAAGAACTTGCGCGACTTCAGCCGTTTGGGGCACATGTCGCACTGTTGGGGGGTCAATTTTGAGGTTATGTGGGGTCAAAATGTCACTGAAGTTATATATGGGGTCAAACTATGTTTAAAATATTGAGGGTAATAACTTTGTTTAAGTTAAGGTCAAAATACTCTTTGTAGAGTCAATATTTCCGAGTTGGGGTCAAAATTTCAAAGTTGGATTTAAAATTCAAAATTTTATTAGGGCCAAAATATTAAAATTAGGGTTAAAATGTCTAAGAGCGAGTGAAATGGTGAGGTAAATGACACATGTCATCTTGAAGTTATCGAGGTCTAAACGGGTCAAAATGTCACCTTGGTGTCAAAATAAATGTCATCTTGAGGTCAAGTTATCTTAAGTCAAAATGTCACCTCTAAGCAATTAAAGGACTTGTCCGCTTTTTGTATGGACGTTGGTTTTTTATTCTGAGAAAATTCTAACCAGCATAAAACTACCTGATGCCGAAAGCCACAAAAATATGTAACCTGGAACCGCTGAAAAAATAATTTTATACCCCTCCATTTATTTTAATATTTAGAAGGGCTTGTTCGTAATCCCTTAAGAAATGTACGATAAATAGAAAGTGATTTTCTCAAAATTGGAGGGATATAAAATTAAATATTTTATGTCAAAATACTAGTTGTAAGAGCCTCTATTCAAATATATTTAACACATGCTGGTTAGAATTTTGGTCGAATAAAAAACCAGTTCAGGACAACTCTTTTACATAATTCTTCTGGACATTTCAAGACACTATGGAAGTTTTATTTTTACATCACTTATAATAAATTATGCTTGTCTTTTTAAACAATAAATCTATTGTCTTACTTGGAAATTCTTCTCAGGCAGATGTATAGCGATATGTTGGACTAGATTGGAGCGTCGATGGAACGTAGCGCCGCAATGATCGC
Source organism: Protodeltote pygarga (assembly GCA_936450705.2). Lineage (NCBI taxonomy): Eukaryota > Metazoa > Arthropoda > Insecta > Lepidoptera > Noctuidae > Protodeltote > Protodeltote pygarga. The sequence goes on from OW388277.2 coordinate 5,587,790, forward strand.
ACACATATGGTCTCTCGCCCGTGTGACGACGCTCGTGAATCTGATAAGAATGTACAAGCATATATTAATAATTTTCATGAGTCATACTATCTCTTTCTGACCGAATTTCGGTCACAGCGGCCAGTCTCAACGGAGATTAGCCAACTACGCAGGAGATATTATAGTGCACAAGTGTGTGCGCTAACACAGGTGCACTCTCTATTCCCTCACTCTCATAGTCTGATGGGACGGAAATCCGACACGACCGGAGAGAGATCAGGCGCAGGGCCAACGGCTTTACGTGCTTTCCGAGGCACGGAGTAAGTGATAATTAATTTATAAAACGCACATAACTTACGAAAAGTCAGAGGTGTGCGCCTTGGGATCGAACTCGGGACCACTGACTTGCCAGTTAACGGTCACCACCACTAGTCTATCACGACTCATAGACCTCACTCTTCACCTCACTTCAGTAAGATCCGTGGCTTAAGTCAGTGATAGACCCCTTTGCTCTTCCCCAGGGCGGTGGACATCCATGAGGATTTTCCACCCTGGTACACAAAAAATAGGTTTGGTATGGTTAGGTTAGATTTGGTATTGAGAATCGTGATAGCCTAGTGGTGGTGGCCGTTGACTGCCAAGTCAAAGGTCTCAGGTTCAAACCCAAGGCGCGCACCTCTGAGTTTTCGTAAGTTATGTGCGTATTATAACTTAATTATCACTCTCCGTGCCTCGGATAGCACGTTAAGCTGTTGTCCCCGGCTGTCAATTGTAGCTCTTTGACAGTCGTTACGGGTAGTCAGAAGCCCGAAAGTCTGACAACCAGTCTTACCAAGGGGTATCGTGTAACCCAGTATCTGGGTTGTGGAGGTCTGATAGGCAGTCGCTCCATGTAAAACACTGGTATTCAGCTGCATCCGGTAAGACTGGATGGAAGCCGACCCCAACATAGTTGGGAAAAGGCTAGGCAGATGAGGTTAGATTTGGTATGGTTAGGTTAGATTTGGTATGGTTAGGTTAGATTTGGTATGGTTAGGTTAGATTTGGTATGGTTAGGTTAGAATATCTTACCGTGAGAGCTTCTTTAGTAGCAGAGCTGTATTCGCAATAAGCACATTTATGTATTTTGTAGAGTCCATGCCGCGCTCTCTTGTGTTCTTGCAGCTGGTTGTTGTTGCGACATCGCTTGCCGCATGCCTGTAACAACACAGAGGTATAGAGTGATTGATTCTACTTGTAAGTAAATGGTAGCCTACTAGATCAGATGATTATAGTACGAAGTACAGTCCAGGGGGCTTAGCCAAGTTAACTAGCTACAATCGCTAACGCTATAGAAAACGAAAGAAATGTATAGGATGACATTTTATGTTACGTGACATATCGATCGAAGGTAATGTCATCCTATACATTTCTTTCGTTTTCTATTCGTTAGCGATTGTAGATAATCAACTTGGCTAACCCCCTGGTCCGCCGTGGGCCCCTGATCCTAAGGGAGTCCAGAGAGATCCAAATAGAGATTTGAGGGCCCCCTAGGATCGGAGACCCATTTATAGAGAGGGGGGGTGACTTATAGATAGAAATCCCTCCCGCCTCACGTATTACCTCTTTTTTTTACTAAATGTACACTACAATAACGTAAATTTTTGAGGAGACCGGGCCTCCATTAATTTTTGCTGCCTCGGAGGCCTGACAGGCTTAGTCCGCCACTGCTCATATCTATGAGATTTATCCTTAGAGTATATAAAGAATAGAGCAATCCTACAGAAGTATGAACCGTGAGCACGGGTATGAACAACGCGGCCGCGACACGAGCTCCGTTTGCGATCATACCTCGATCGACTGCGGTTTAATTATTCTCCACGAGTGTAAAAGTTACATTTTAGCTTATATCATGGTTAACTGCTGAGTTAAATTTTGAAAAACGTCTAGAAAACTTAATTTGAAAAAATGACATTTTAACATTTCTATGGTGAGACCTGCTTTCGCTCCGCACAAGGCAATGTGGTTGACGTTATCACTCTATATTTTCTTGAATACTCTATGGATTTATGAGATTTGGTCCCAGAACATAATATTAAGGCTTACATAAGAGACAAGAAGGGAGGTGGTGGTATGACCGTCGACCGACATAACTTACGATAAGTCAGAGACTCAGAGGTGTGCGCCTTGAGTTCGAACCCTAGACCTTTGACTTGCCAGTCAACGGTCACAACCACTAGGTTATCACGACTCACAACACACACTTTGATTTCTCAATACTAACCTCGTGATAGCCTCTAGCTGCTACTTCTGACTTACCAGCCTATGTAAGTCAGAGGTCTCGGGTTCGAACCCAAGGCGCACACCTCTGACTTTTCGTAAGTTATATGCGATTTATAAATTAATTATCACTTACTCCGTGCCTCGGAAAGCACGTAAAGCCGTTGGCCCTGCGCCTGATCTCTCTCCAATCGTGTCGGAAGGCCGTCCCATCGGACTATGAGAGTGAGGGAATAGAGAGTGCACCTGTGTTAGCGCACACACTTGTGCGCTATAATATATCCTGCGTAATTGGCTAATCTCCGTTGAGATTGGCCGCTGTGACCGAAATTCGGTCAGGAAGATATTACTAACCTCACAGACACAGTAGTTAGTGTGGAACCTCATATGTGCTTTGTAAGTGGCCTTCATTCTGAACTCTTTGCTACATGTGCCACATTTGTACGACGCACAGTTCGGTATGATCATGCGCTTCTTTTTTGGCGCAGGTTTCTGGAAGTATGTAAAATATAATTATTTAATAAGAAAATTTGAAAAAACAACTGATACGGATGGGATTCGAACCCACGATCTTCGACGTACCGTGTCGACGCTCTAACCGCTGAGCCACCGTATCCCATCGGCACCAGTCGAAATTTCAAATCTCTTTTACACGCCTACGGCGTGTGGCGACATCTATCGGAATACATTACGTATCCCGACTCAGTGCTCTAAACTTTTAATACTTATATTTAATAAAGCTATCATGTGCTATAACATGTAAAAAAAAATCACAAAAATATTATGAAAAATATTTCAGGTTTTTTTTAATACCTTAAACCCTTGCAATCACTGCTCTCCATGAGTGAGTGGATGTATGTATGAGATAAGGTGTAGAAAGAGTCGAGATAGGGTGTGTGAGATGAGTGTGAGATACAGGGTTTAGTGTGTGTGTGTGAGAAAGAGAGAGGGATTTTGTGAGAGAGTGTCTTTTTCGCAAATAAACTCTATCTGTGTTTATTGTGAAGTAGATAGCGTGTTTGGGAGAGAGAGAGAGGGTGTGTGTGCATGTGAGAGAAAGAGAGAGTTTTTGTGTGCGTGTGACTGAGAGTAATAAAGAGATGGCTTGTGTGACAATGTGAGGGTGACCAGGTGAGTGAGTGAGAGTCAGGGTGAGTGTGTGTGTGTGTGTGAGAGAAGCAGTATTTACGTGAGAGAGAGTGTTTGCGTGCGAAAGGGATAGCTTGTGTTAATGAGGATGACTAGTTAAGTGTGTGAGAGTCAGGATGGGTGCGTGTAAGAGAGAGAGAATGATAATGGGAAATACCCATAGAGTATTCAAGAAAATATAGAGTGATAACGTCAACCACATTGCCTTGTGCGGAGCGAAAGCAGGTCTCGCCATAGAAATGTTAAAATGTCATTTTTTCAAATTAAGTTTTCTAGACGATTTCAAAATTTTACTCAGCAGTTAACCATGATATAAGCTAAAATGTAACTTTTGCGCTCGTGGAGCCTAGTTGAACCGCAGTCGATCGAGGTATGATCGCAAACGGAGCTCGTGTCGCGGCCGCGTTGTTCATACCCGTGCTCACGGTTCATACTTCTATAGGGTTGCTCTATTTTTTTCTTAAATACTCTAAGGAAATAGCCTTGGACCGAAAGGTGTGGAAATCATGGGAGGAGGCTTTTGCCCAGCAGTGGGATGATGTAAGCTAACAGTAACAGTAACAGTAACTCTAAGGAAATACCTGTCTTCTTAATTTCATTTTAGGTTCAGTCTTCACTATATCCATAACATTATAGTCCTCATCATCATTATGGAACTCCTCACTGAAGATCTCGTAGCTATAATCGTTTATCTCCACCTTCTCAACCTTGGTCTTCAACTTCGGCTTAGAGAGTGACTTCTGAAGTCTAGCTGAATAACGCTTTTTGGGTTTGCCTGGAATTATTTAATGTTTTAATATATTTTTTTATGAAAAATTGGATAGTGGTGCTAATTCTCTTAAACACGATCTAAACTAATTTAGACTCGCCATCTCTCGTTCTAACAGAGATCATTAGAAAACTAGAGTCACTCTTACAAACAATATTAGATTTATGACTATTCATAAGTGCCTAATGGTCTACATGAATAAAAATATTTTGATTTTGATTTTGAAAAGGATAGAAGATTTTTAGAGCTGTCAAACTAGTCCATTTGCGTGATATCAACGAGAATTTAGTCGGCATGTCATAGAGGTCTCATCTAATTTCACGTCAATTGCAAGGACGTACCTGGACTAATTTGACAGCTCTAATTATTTGCTGTCCTTTTTCGATAGTGTTTATTAGAAAAAGATATAGATAGACTAAAATTAGTTTAGCGGGATATACAAGAGAATCAGCACCAGTAGGATTCTATACCTGTAACCTGACCTATACCTATGAGACTCTTATCTAGGTATGGCAGATGATCAGCCTTCATATTAGGGTTCATATATATCTAACCTCCGCAACTGAAAAGAATTTTATCAGGGTACTGACTCTTTATACCGATTATCAAAGATCTTCATGACAACCGGGGCCAATGGCTTAATATGTTTTATAAGGCATGCTGGCTAATCTCTCATAATGTTATTAGTAAAGATATTTTATTGTATGGTTTACAGTGCAGTGATAACCTAGTGGTATCACCGTTGGACTGGCACGTCAAAGGTCTCAAGTTCGAACCCAAGGCGCGCACCTCTGTCTTTTTGTAAGTTATGTGCGTATTATAAATTAATGATCACCTTCTCCGTGGCTCCGAAAGCACGTTAGTTGGCCCCGGTTGTCATGGAGATCTTTGACAGTCGATATAGGGAGTCAGTACCGTCATAAAATCCTGACAACTGATCTAACTTTAGAATATCGTATCCCTTTGGGTTGAGGTCAGATAGGCAGCTGCTCGGTAGAAAACTGATATTCAGCTGCATCTGGTTAGATCAGAAGCCGACTTCAACAAAGTTTGGGAATAATAAATCTAGGATGGTTATATGGTTTACCTGACACCATGTTTAGTAGTGTCTTTTCAGCCTTCCTGCTTGTTCTTCTGAATTGTAACGCTGTGTTTAAAGTTTCTATACACTGTGTACAGATCTTTTGTGACAAACCATCATCCATTTTAATCTGTAATATATTAAACATTCAAGCGGCAGAAAGGAGACACAATGAAAAATCAATGAATTAAAAATACAAAAACTTTTTTTAAGGTAAATTTGAATAGATTAAAAAAAAAAAAAAGGTAAATTTGAATTGTCGTGTTGAGGTGGCGCATTAGTTATGGACCCGCTTTGAAAGCACGTAGGTGTGGGTTAGAACCTGGTATGTGCCAATGTGACTTTTTCAATGTCATATGTACATTCTTGAATTATCTAAGACGCTACTGACTAACGGTGAAGGAAAATATCGTGAGAAAACCTGGACTTAATTATCTGAAATTGCCAAACACACAGTGAGCTAGTGTGGTGATAATGTATAAGTGGGACAGTTACAGGCTGGTTTAAAAAAAATCGAATTGGTGTATTTGATCGGCATTTAGTCGCTCTGACACTTAACTATTTAGTACCACCACATCATTAATAACCACTTGATTATGATCACAGTGTCGACATTATTAAATATCTCTACTTACATTGTAGATTGGGTGGTCAATTTTGACAACGTAGGGTGGCTGTGAGTTTAAATACACCACTGTAAATTTATATCGGTTTATTGAAATAGTATGCGGTTTACAACCAGGAAAATGTTGGTGTAGATCTGTAGAAGACTTTTGTCTAACAATTTAACGATAAACAGACCTGATATTATTGTTACTTTGAGCTAATCTTACCTCTAAGCCGGTGACTAGTCGTAGATCCTGAGTCCGCTTTGCTTCAGTGTCTTTGTTATAAAATATAGACACTAGATCCTCCGTATTCAAGCAAGTCCTACAGTACACCACTTCTGAAGTCTTTGACTCGCTTTTATCCGCACTAGCAGCTTTCTGAAGCCTTGCAGCACGACGTTTTGTGCTCATTCTATTCAATAATAGTAACGCTAACATTTTTACTCAGTTTTCATAGCAATTTTACACGAAAACAACCACTAATTGCTTCAAAATTCTAGTTTGTGTGCTTGTAGAGCTCTTTAGTGAGAAATTTGGATGGCATTCATTGAAAAACTATGTTTCTGTAGTAATAATATTTTTAGTTTTACAGAACAACAACAAACTTATCAATAATAGCAGCCATTTTGAATTTATTGACATTTGACATTGACATTTTCTTGTTTATTGCCACTAAATCAATTATTTTTCTAAAATAGTAACATTAGATAAGTAAAATGTTCCGTGCCACGCAATAAAAGGTCCAACGTCGATTTTAAATAGTTGAAAATTGATTCTTATCAATATCAGATATATCAGACACGCAATCTAATCTTTCGTAAATACATTTTGAGATATTTCTTTACGGTATTGATGATTAAGAAAATTGAGTTTTTTACGTACACGTTGTAAGTATGCTTAGTTAGGATTTAGGTCACGCTACGAAGCAACTTCATCAAAATCAAAATATTTTTATTCATGTAGACCAGTTTTAGGCACTTATGAATAGTCATAATTCTAATATATTATAGGAGTGACTCTAGTTGCCAGTTCCAAGGGCAGCCTACCCCTCATGGAGAAGAATCTGGCAAGAAACTCCATGGTTGCTCTTTTAAATAATGGCTTACAATATTTTTGGATACATTGTTCTGAGATGTTATGTGAGAACAATGCGAGTCAACTAAATATCATATGTCATATTTATTTTGTGGGTCTTCTGCAAGGACAAATGAGCCAAAATATATTTTTTTCTGTAGATAAATTGTAGTTTATTATAATTACTTACTACTGGGATTAATTTTCATGGTTTTTGATTTATCTCCGCCTGGAATTATACCCCTAGGGTAGGGGTAAAATAGGGAAGGGTAAAGTAGGTTTTTTTTTCTGCCAGAATTTCTACCCCTGGATATTTAAACGGGTAGTTGAGTATACAGGTAGACTAGGGTTAGAGTTGGCTAGAGTAGAGCCTACTCTACTCTAACCTACTCTATCCCCAGGGTAGAATGTAGGTTTAGGTAGGTAGGATACGACTTTGTACGCGTCGAGCAGTTTGTTAATAAAACGACATTTAGACTAGTTAACTTAGTATATTTACCCTAATTATTGTGCACCCATTTGTACAAATTAAAGAAATAAATGCTATCGTCGTTGATATGACAATACCTCCTGACTTTTTTTTACAATTTACTTTTTTACAATTTTATTTCAATAGACGTAAAATTCATTTTCACGTCGACATAATTTTCTTTTATCTGTAAGTATATTATTTTACACTACCCATTTTTTTTTACATTTCATTAAAATTAATATATGAACCCAGTACACATATGACCAGATGTTAAACATTTTTTCCTTCTACTGTAAAAATTATATTTATACAGTTTTTTATTTATTTATTTCCAATAAACTTATAATTACACATATACCTATAGTGTTTATAATACGCACATAACTTACGAAAAGTCAGAGGTACGCGCCTTGGGTTCGAACCCGAGACCTCTGACTTGCCAGTCAACGGTCACCACCACTAGGCTGTCACGACTCTAAGCTCTCTCTAGACTCTTCTTTTAACAATTAGGTATAATAATAAATTTTACATAATTTTAATCTAATTTAACATCTATAATAATTTTTACATACAAAAAATGCATAACTATTACGTGTATTAACATGCAATTTACTTATCTTGTTGATTTAAAAAATACCTTTTGGACATATACTTAAAACCTTTCGAACCTGCGAGCGAGCACGGATCATTTTGTCGACTTTTTATCGAACGATTATCAATTTTAAACGTCAATTTTGACACAATTTAATGAACTTTATCTCAAACTTGACGTTTAGAATCGATAAATGTTCGATAAGAATTTGTTAAAAAGGTCCATGCTCTCACTAGTTTTATACAAAATTTGCAGATCCTCAGGAAGTTTATTTATGTAAAGAGGAACTAAATAGTTGGCATCTCTCTTCCCGTATACATTATTTGTTACTGGTAATGTGTACTTATTTTTGATAGGAGATATTGATACTTCAACGACGCTATGCTACATTGTGCTTTGGCAAAGTTACTTATAAATAACAAGAATAATAGTATACAGCGTGTAACAGAAGTCCGAAATAATACGCTGAGGGCGTATAAGGTACCCTATAAACAATCCTTGAGCATAGGTTTTAGAACCGAACCCCAAACAATACTCGAGTAAACCACGGTCAAAGTTTTCACCGAAAATTTTCAAATACAGCCCTAGAAATCAGCTGAAAGGTGAATCAACACGAATCCGGTTATATACCTTCAAAAAATTCTTTAAGTAAGTTAATGAAATCTGTCATTATTGAAGAAAATGAAATCAAAAGAATGAAAATGAATGAAATGAAAAAAAAAATATTTTGTATGAAAAAAAAATGCCTCCTTTGCATTCAATATTTTCACAGGTGATTCTCTTCATGATATAGGTACTATGGGATGCCTATACGACCTTCATGAAGAGCTACGAATCTGCTTGCGCTGAGACATAGTGTGATGAGCAGCTCCATTTCTTCTTTTTTATTCAAGTGACGGACGTCATCTTTTTTAAATCAAAAATGTGTGTTCTGTTGTAAAATTTTATAATTATAAATATAATTCAGTCTACAATCAGCTCGCCGATGAATCACTAGTTTTATTTCAAATAAAAAAAAGTCCTAACGTAATTATTCTTGGATCAGTATGTCCCAGAGTGACTATAGGTGACATGCCCTTAAGTATTATTTCGGACTTCTGTTACACGCTGTATACGAATCAACATAAATATTTAAAGGGCTAGAATTTCGGCTAATATCACAATAGCACCGCACTATTATAACTTTGCAGCCGTGAAGGCTTGCACTCTAAGAAAATATAGAGCAACCCTATAGAAGTATGAACTGTAAGCACGGGTATGAACAACGCGGCCGCGACACGAGCTCCATTTGCGATCATACCTCGATCAACTGCGGTTCAACTAGGCTCCACGAGCGAAAAAGTTACATTTTAGCTTTTATCATGGTTAACTGCTGAGTTAAATTTTGAAAAACGTCTAGAAAACATAATTTGAAAAAATGACATTTTAACATTTCTATGGTGAGACCTGCTTTCGCTCCGCACAAGGCAATGTGGTTGACGTTATAACTCTATATTTTCTTGAATACTCTATGCTTGCACTAGACATGGAATATTTCACAGTGAAATACATTTTCATATTTCGCACCTGCTACCTCTGCTAATTTGACAAGTGAAAAATCACGCTCAGTGAAATACATTCGTAACTCACTTCACAGAGGCAAAGTTAATTTGACTGTATTGTAGTTTATCTTCGGCTAAATGTGTGGGGAAGAGCATCATTTTTCGGGTTTTTTCGGACTTTTTGAAGAGCTGTTTCCCGCAGGTCCATGTCATACGAAACTACGATGTGGTACTGCGGAAAACCGCCCGAAATACCAATACTAATACCTACTGATGGGACAAAAAAGAGTCTAAAAATTGGGGGCGCCACTGACGCACTTTTCATACTACAATTCAAAATTACTAGTTATTTGGTACTTACATATTTCTATAACAATTTTTTTGCCATCAAATATAATCAGATGAATCACTTTTAAGTTATTTTAGTACTCACAAACTTAATTTTTTAAGATTTTTATTTTAGTTCCAGCTGTCACCGCCTCCAGACTCTTTTTTTCGTAGCGATACATCTCTTTCTAATAAACACTATCGAAAAAGGATAGCAAAATTGAACTGTCAAATTATAACTGTCAAATTAATCTACGTCCTTGAAACTTCAACCTTGACACCAGGGTTGGATTTTGTACGATAATTATCGTATTTGTACTATAATTTCAGGCTTGGTACGATATACGATCCATATAATTATAAGGATCGTACGCAAATGTACGATAATTTGAAGTAGTCCAAATAATGATCAAAAAAGGTGGTGAATTGCAAAATCCTCGCATTTGACGACCTTTGTTTTTTTTTTTTAGGTCACTCAATGTTGATGATTTAGATTAATTCGATTTTTATCCATGTGACGACCTTTTTTTCGTTCCATTCATTCGATTTTAATGATTGTACGATAATTTCTGAACAAATACTATCTTTTCAGACTTTTTGGTCTATCCTTTTCAACGTACCTAAAAGCAGACTAAAATTTTCGTTGATATCAAGCAAATATACTAATTTGACAGCTCTAAAATCTTCTTTCCTTTTCTAATAATCCCTGTTAGAAAGAGAGATAATGTGTGCAAAAAAATTAACGCCAATATTGACACAAATGCTCAACCGTGTTAAAATTCAGCGGAAGACAAATACTCGTACAAGCGGACTCGATATTTTAATATACAAATAAAATAGTTTTTATTATTTATTGTTTTAGTTATTACGTATATTCTGCCAGTCACGATCGCTGTGCCCTTCAATTCACAGTTGTACACATAAAGCAGTTATATAACACTATTCACTTTTTAACCGACGAAAAAATTCAGAGGAGGTTATCAATTCGACGTGTTTTTAAACGGTTTTACTTAACTTGACCTGTTTATTATTTGGTTCAAATTTAGTAATCGATATTTCACCCCCTTCCTGTTGACAGATTGATCTGATATTTGGTACACAGCTTTAGTTTTGATGACAAAACCGTTTTACGTAAAAAATATATTTACTTATATTATTTTTACTATTATGTCGTGGTGGCGCATTGGTTATGGACTCGCTTTGCAAGCGCGTGGGTGTGGGTTCGAACCTGGCATACACCAATGTGAATTCTACTAGGACTACAATTTGTCTGTCCTATTTAGGATTCTATTTAGTCTAGTGTAATCACTGGCTTCCGATTTCCTATTTAGAATTCCTAAATAGATTTCCTAAAAAATGAATAGTGTTATAAGCACTTTAGAAGCACACCAAGTTTAACTTTTATTATAATATTATAGACTCACACCTGTATTCCCCAGAGGGGGTAGGCAGAGAGAGATGTGCAGTACACCCACGTTTCGCCGGCTATGTTATAAGTCCCAAGTAATAGGGGGCGAGCCTATTGCTCAACCGGGCACAATTCCAGACTCAGTGCTACTGAGAATTTCCTAATGGAAAAACCCAATAACACTTTGCCTGTGGGATCGAACCCAGGACCTCGTGCTCAGCAGTCGCGCTAACTAGACCAACGAGGCAATCAACTGTTTTTTAAGCCTGTATAAATAAATTATGCTAAGAAACTGATCTTCAAACAATAAATTGGTGACATTTTCTGGCGGTACCTATATTACTAGGACGAGAACCCTGGAACGAGTTTTCTAAAGGTTCTCGTATCTTCAAATAAACTCTTGACGAAAATTACCTGTGGAATTTAAAAAAAACTTTGATACTTTGAAAGAAAGAAAAGACTTTTTTCTGGACTCGCACAAGTAGATACAATATAATCCTCCTGACCGGATTTTCAGTCACAGCGGCTAATCTCAACGGAGATTAGCCATCGACGCGGGAGATATTATAGTGCACAAGTGTGTGCGTAAACACAGGTGCACTCTCTATTCCCTCACTTTCATAGTCCGATGGGACGGCAATCCGACACGACCGGAGAGAGATCGGGCGCAGGGCCAACGGCTTTACGTGCTTTCCGAGGCACGGAGTAAGTGATAATTAATTTATAAAACGCACATAACTTACGAAAAGTCAGAGGTGCGCGCCTTGGGTTCGAACCTGATACCTCTGACTTGTCAGTCAACGGTCAACACCACTAGGCTATCATAACTCAAGATACAATACATGAGTAACAACTAACAAAAAAAAACCACGGAATACCTGTACGAGGTCAAAAAAGGGTCCTATCTCAGCATAATGCTGCAGCAGAATTTTAAAATTATGTAGCAGCGCTGATATATACACTTTCATATACATATATAACACATTTATACAATTTCATGATATATATAAGTACTTTCATAGTTCCAAAGAGGTTTAATCTCGAGATTGTTTTAAAACAGTTATATGATTTTAGGCTGCAATTTAGCGTCAAAAGCCTTAAAATATATCAATAATATGGATTATCATCATCCTCATAGTTTCAGCCATAAGACGTCCACTGCTGAACATAGACCTCCCCCAATGACTTCCAGATAGGCCGGTTGGAAGCAACCTCATCTGTCTAGCCTTTTCCCAACTATGTTGGGGTCGGCTTCCAGTCTTACCGGATACAGCTGAATACCATGTTTTACATGGAGCGACTGCCTCTCAGACCTCCACAACCCAGATACTGGGTTACACGATACCTCTTGGTAAGACTGCTTGTCAGACTTTCGGGCTTCTGACTACCCGTAACGACTGTCAAACATCTACTATTGACAGCCGGGGACAATTTAACGTGCTACCCGAGGCACGGAGAGTGATAATTAACTTATAATACAGCTGATTTCTTTTTGCGATTTCAGGGTTGGTCCCATAGTAAAAGTTGTTCATATTGTCATAAAACTCATCATTATGAACTTCATAATGATGAGTTTTATGACCCCTTTTAAGGATGCTGGTGTTTTACAAATAACCCTGTATAGTAGTATACTCATGTAAAATTGTAAACTAAGCTACTCACCTGTGTAATTCCAACTAATAACATTAATAGTAGATGTCCCATTGACCATTTCAGTACCCTGAAACAAACCAAACAGATTATTATGTAAGTAAAAATATATTTTTTTACGTAAAACGGTTTTTTCATCAGAACTAAAGCTGTGTACCAAATATCAGATCAATCTGTCAACAGGAAGGGGGTGGAATATCGATTACTAAATTTGAACCAAATAATAAACAGCTCAAGCTAAGTAAAACCGTTTGAAAATGCGGGAGTTTGTTTGTTTATTGGAATGTCTTTTAACTCAACAATTGGGTAACGGATCGACGTGACTATTTCCAATGTGAAAATCAGCTGTTCCATACATTTATGTTCACATAACTCAACAAAATGTACGGAACAGCTGATTTTTTTCTGCGATTTCAGAGTTGGTCCCATAGTAAAAGTTGTTCATAATGATGAGTTTAATGTACCCCCTTTCAGGTTGTCAGTGTTTTACAAATAACCCTGTATACCTAAGATTACCCCCCCCCCAAGATTTTTGAGAGGCTATATCTATATTTAAAATCGAATTGAGAACCTCCTCCTTTACGGTTTCCTAGTCGGTTAAAAGATCGGCTGGTTTTTGCCCAATCCTGCTAACTCAATCTCCCTTCTCTTACCTATCACACATATCCTCCGCGAGGTTCCTGTCTCTCGCTTCATGCGCTGAATGCAACTCCTGCAGCCTTCTGGCTGTGGATACCCTGTCCTTGACCCTGGAGACTGACTCCGATATATCTCGGACCCTCATCATGTAGGTTTCTGCTGCGTTTCCTGAAAGAACAGTTAATTTGAGAAGCTAAATCCTTCCTACTAATCCTTAAAATATTAAAATTAAAATATTTTACAATTGAAGACCATTTTAGGCACTTATGAATAGTCATAATTCTAATCCAAACTAATATTATAAATGCGAAAGTAACTCTGTCTGTCTGTCTTTCGGTCTGTCTGTCTTTGCTTCACGCCTAAACTACTGAACCGATTTGTGTTAAATTTGGTACAGACATAGTTTGGAACTTGAGAAAGGACATAGGATAGTTTTTATTACAAAATATAAAATAAAAAATAAAATTTATTCCGGACATACAGCGCCATCTTTTGGTCAAGAGTCGGCATCAATTCAGTACTGAAAATTCATCGGAAAATTGGAAAAATGTAAATAAATAGTAAAAAGGTATGAAAATATAATATAATACAACTTTTAGTACAAAGAAAATGCTCTAACGGAATATAGATACCTAATTCTATTAGTACTATAATGTCGAGTTGGTGATCGCGCAATGGTGTCGATCGTTACACGAGTTCGGTTCATGTTATTGTTTTAATTCATCGGAAAAAAGTAAATAAATAGTAAAAAGGTATGAAAAAAATAATATCAATATAATAAAACTTTTAGTACAAAGAAAATGCCCGAACGGAGTATAGATAAATAATCCGAGTTGTCACTATGCTCGATAGATGGCGTTGGGATCGAAATAGATCGCGCTATGATTTCGTTACACGCATTTGGTTGGGTATCGGCCGAGCGCTTCGTAGGAAATTTGTCAAGGGAGAAACAGTATTTTTTTCTGAAATGGCAAATCAAAATAATATTTTGAAAATAAGGGAAAAATAATATTTTCACCTTTTTCGATCGGCAATAACGGCTTTAATGCCCTAAGTGAGTATACATATCTTCAATTCAAACGCAGAGCTCATTATGTTGATTTTTGAAGAGTTCCCTAGAATATCTTCCACATTTCATTTTTGAAGAGCACCCGCGAGATCGGGAACTATGTGGGTAAAACCAAAAATCTGCCGGAAGTCACTATTCCACGCGAACGAAGTCGCGGGCAAAAGCTAGTATTATTATAAGAGTGACTCTAGTTGCCAGTTCCAAGGGCAGCCTACCCCTCATGGAGAAGAATCTGGCAAGAAACTCCATGGTTGCTCTTTTAAGCCTTTTAAGAGCCAAGCTCTTACAAAGGCGGGCTAGAGGCACATTCATCTTAAATAATAGAAAGAAAGTTTGGTTAGTGTTTAATTTTAAAAAATTCATCTCTTACCCAACTCCATCTCTTTGTCATCGTCGTAATCTTTCTCTTCTTGCTCATCGTTGTCTATCAACACATCAAAAAATACCTGTAGGCAAAAAAAAATTAATTTCAAAAAAACCCCGATGCGGAAGCCGCGGAGTCTTCTAATAAAATTGTGTTGTGAAAAATAAAAATTATTAATTCATTAATTCAAAATACAAATTATTAATTCATTCATTCAAAATAAAAATTATTCATTCATTCATTCAAAATAACTATTATTCATTTAAAAAAAATATTCATTCATTTGTTTAAAATAAAAATTATTAATAAATTTATTCAAAATAAAAAATATTCATTCATTCATTCAAAATAAAAAATATTCATTCATTCATTCATTCAAAATAACTATTATTCATTATTAGAAAAAATATTCATTCATTTGTTTAAAATAAAAATTATTAATAAATTCATTCAAAATAAAAAGTATTCATTCATTTATTCATTGGAATAAAAATTATTAATTCATTAATTAAATAATACTTACAGTTTTCTGACTGAAAGTGCTGAAACTATTATCAAAACAGAACCGGTAATCCCCTTCCAACGTGGAGGTGTACCGGTGCGTGTTCTCAGGCTTCTTGTAGTCCGCGACGATGACGCGGCCTACTGGATCTGACAGCTGGAACGAGATGTCCAGGTCCCCGTGCGTCGAATCTATTACCTACGACCAAAATATCACTGTTACTGACAGCGTGTAACGAATGAAACGAAAGGCGCTGGAATTGACTAAACCACAGTTTATTTTGAAAATACTCTTAATACATGTTTAATACAAAGGTGAACCCGCATGAACTCCTAGTTTCCCCGTTTCATTACTTTTTTGAATTTAGAATACAAAATAGAAATCCAAAAAGGTGATCCAAAAAGGTGATGTGCAAATGAGTTTGTAACAATCACTATATAAGATGCTTCTAAATTATCTGCCACGGTTGCAATGGGAGAAAGTATCGGGTATATAGATTACAATAGTGAAGAAATTTCGTACCTTGGAACAGTAAAAAAAAAATGGAGCATGGAGCAGAATTAGACCTACGCAATAAAACGCAGGCAAAAGAAGAAAAAATATGACGTTAGATAAAAAAAAATACTTCACTATTGTAATATAAATAACCAATATTATCTCCCATTGCAGCCGTGGTAGATAATTTAGAAGCACCTTATATATAGTATAAAATAAAGTCGCTTACTAAAACGGTGAAGGAAAACATCGTGAGGAAACCAGCACGCCTAAGAAATTTTTCAACGGAAAAAGCCATGTCAGAGGCCTACGGGCGGTTTAAACTCTGACACCAGGTTGTTGAACCATACGATGAAGAAGAGAGAAGTAGAAAACTGATATTTAGCTGCATCTGATTACATTAGAAGGTGACCCCAACAATGTTTGAGAATAATAAGGCTAGAATGCGAAGAATTGCCGTGTGGTTTCCGACCCAAGAGTAGAACCACCCCTACTCGTCCCGCGGGTGTCGTAAGAAGCGACTAAGGGAAAGATCCGGAGGATGTGCAGCAGCATCCTTCTTTGCAATCATCTGCTACTGCGATCGTCAACCCGCTTGCCCAGCGTGGCGATTATAGGCAAATACCTCCAATGAGAAATGAGCTCATTATGAAATGAACGCACCATAGTGGCGCGCATTGGGACTCGGAGAGGCCTATGTTCAGCAGTGGACTAATACAGAATGATGATGAATAGGTATTCCGTTGTTTAATTATTGTAAGAACTTAATATAAAAAAAGTTTAATTTTGAAATCAGTCATAATAATCAATCAATCATAATAGTACAGGATCCCTGGTACATTTTTTTATTTGATTACTATCAAGCTAATTTTTCGTGAGTAGCTTCATTTTGATGAGACGCCCAACAATTTGCTGTTAGAAATTCTCGATTGTGGGAGCTAACAGAGATAGCAAGGATACAATATGTCGATTTGATGATCCTAAAATATTTATTACTAACAGGTTTTCTTTTTTTTAAATCTCAAGATAATTATTTAATTTATTCGAAAAAATATATGTCCTACAAAATCTATGGTTTGATCAAACAGTCCCCCCTTTCCAACATGTATCGATAACGAGGTCATCATAAATGATTACTAACCAACTGAATTTTTTTTTTTTACTTAGTTAATATTTATGTAATTCAACAGTCATATTGTCCTACATATTGCGTGGGACGTTATCCCGGTCCTACGCTCAAAAGTAGTAGTACAAATCTTTGATATAAAAATAATTACTATCAAGCTAATTTTTCGTGAGTAGCTTCATTTTGATGAGACGCCCAACAATTTGCTGTTAGAAATTCTCGATTGTGGGAGCTAACAGAGATAGCAAGGGTACAATATGTCGATTTGATGATCCTCAAATATTTATTACTAACTGGTTTTCTTTTTTTAAAATCTCAAGATAATTATTTAATGTATTCGAAAAAATATTTGTCCTACAAAATCTATGGTTTGATCAAACAGTCCCCCCTTTCCAACATGTATCGATAACGAGGATAAATGATTACTAACCAACTGAAATGAGACTAGATTTAGGTATCACGTAAAATTGTGTTATGTAAAGATCATAGATAATTTTTTCTAGTTTATTCTGATATAAGATAAATATTAATAAAAAATAAAACCGATTTCATAAGGAACTAAAAAGCTTGAAATAACTTTAAAACGTTTTGGAGTCGGTTCCAAGACAAGTTCTAGCCTCTTTAACCTTCTCATTAAGAACTTGACTTGGAACCGACTCTAAAACGTTTTAGTGTTTAGTTCCTTATGAAGTCGGTTTTATTTTTTTTATTAAAATTTTTTTTCACGATTTTGTATTGGTGCCTAAAATTAATCCCCCCTTCCAGACTTTTGTGAGGTTAATATTTGAAATCCTTATGAAAAGCCCATTCAAACGATACCTCACACGATATTTTAAATCTTGGATGATTATAGGAGGGGGGAGGGTGACCACGTATTCACTCTCTTCCTTTTTACTCGTTAGCCATCTGAGCCATCGACTGCACGTATAAACAAAGCAATATTACTTGTTACGACAATTCTGCTATTATCAGATAGGAGAGTATCGATTACAAAAAAAAATTTGAAAATCGGCCCTCAATTGAAGGAGTAATTGCGTAACAAACATACAAAAAAAAATCCTTACAGTCGAATTGAAAACCAAAAAAAAAAATTAAAAACAAGATAAATTCAACAAAATTGCTGACACTGTTCGGCGTCTGTGGTCGCCTGAACGTCCAAGAGGCTAGGTACTACCGCTGAGTCTACTAGGCATGCGCAGAGCATTGTTTACTGCTTATTAGGTAATTTTTATTAAAAATGACTATTTTTGTCGGACTAGTGGCCCATACCTGTTTTCTTGTAGGACTTTGTTTGATTTAGGCAGAGAACACATTAACCTATGATGTAATATTTTTGTCCTACAGTTAGTAATGAGAAAAATGGTCTTGTGGTATTAACAATTTCTGAGCGTAGGACTGGGATAACGTCCCACGTAATATGTAGGACAATATGACTGTTGAATTACATAAATATTAACTAAGTAAAAAAAAATAATTCAGTTGGTTAGTAATCATTTATGATGACCTCGTTATCGATACATGTTGGAAAGGGGGGACTGTTTGATCAAACCATAGATTTTGTAGGACAAATATTTTTTCGAATACATTAAATAATTATCTTGAGATTCTAAAAAAAGAAAACCTGTTAGTAATAAATATTTT
The DNA here is from genome assembly GCA_936450705.2 of Protodeltote pygarga. Taxonomy (NCBI): domain Eukaryota; kingdom Metazoa; phylum Arthropoda; class Insecta; order Lepidoptera; family Noctuidae; genus Protodeltote; species Protodeltote pygarga. The sequence continues at coordinate 5,606,535 of OW388277.2, forward strand.
AGGATCATCAAATCGACATATTGTATCCTTGCTATCTCTGTTAGCTCCCACAATCGAGAATTTCTAACAGCAAATTGTTGGGCGTCTCATCAAAATGAAGCTACTCACGAAAAATTAGCTTGATAGTAATCAAATAAAAAAATGTACCAGGGATCCTGTACTATAATTTTTAATTCAGAAATTACGAATAAGACATTAATTTTTTGATCTAAGATGGCGGACACAACTTTTTGAAAAAAAGCGATATAGGTATCATTTTCGAGGTTTCCAGGGGTGGTGATTACACAATACTATATAACTTTTTAAACGGATAAAACTCGCGGTCGCAGGCAGACTGTCTGCCACGAGATCTGCAAAGATCTCGAAACGTCAGGCGTGTTTTATAAAAATAAATAAATACGCGAATTTTATCCGTTTAAAAAGTTGTTTCATTATGTTAAATGTTCGCGAAAGTTTGAGACTATATTCCAAAATACCGTGTGGGTGTACTTGTAAGCCATTAGACCGGATAAACTGTATTATATATCAGCGTACTTCTCGAATGACGATTCCCACGATTTATTTTGTAAACAATCATTGATGTGTAACACACAGTTGCTGTTTTGTTAAATTGTTTATTGTTAAAGGGTAATCAAAACAGTATTATTGCTATGCGGAGACCTTGGGGGTGGACCCTGTACAAAATAATATTAGAATAATAACGTTATAACGACGCCGTTATTTCTGTGAAAGCGCAGAAAAAATCTATAATGTAGAATGTTACTGGGTATGACAAATCGGTTGAAACTCCAAAAAAATCAGATTTTTGTAAATAAATGTGTAGGTACCAGGTACTTAGTTAGAAATCATTAGTAATTATTTTTAGTCGGTTATTTTTTTTATTAAAAAGTTTTTTTATTTTTCCATTATTACTGATAAAACGTTTAAAACTTTTTTTTATGTGAGGGGGAACAAATGGCTCCCCCCTCTTTTTTTCGGAATTTAGGTAACAAGGTCACGCCTAATCAGTGCTAAAATCGTTATTAACACAATTTTGCTGTTGAGTGATGACGAGTTCCTTTCTATAGCTACGTAGTCCATCATCAGATCACAATGATTCTTTATGGGACCACATTGAATGTTAACCCAGCTATCGAACAAAGAAAAAATCATCAAAATCGGACCCTCCTGTAAAAAGTTATGCGTGATCATACAAAAAAAAACATACACGTCGAATACCACTTCCGTTTTTTATTCGTCGGTTAAAAAATAGTAGGCTTAAACTTTTATTTATTTATTTCAATAAAGTAATATTGCATTACAGTAAAATTACCTTTTCACAATATTCTTAAATAAATCAAATATTTTACATGAATACTTTGAATTTAAACTTAATTAAATTTAAATATTGATTGGCGCTGTGACCGAAATTCGGTCAGGACTCAGGAGGACATCATTATTATTTCCATTTACCTATAACTAGTTTTACAATTAACCTAAGTTTTACAATATCCAGTAACAGTTATTAACTTGCTTATCGTAACTCGTAACTATATCGTAATAAATAAATTGTTTTTACAACCTTGGATTGGCGTACCTCGTTAAGTGAAAAATAATAATAGTAATTTTTTTTTTAGCAAAACGGTTTTGTCATCAAAACTAAAGTTGTGTACCAAATATCAGATCAATCTGTCAACAGGAAGGGTGAAATATCGATTACTAAATTTGAACCAAATAATAAACGGGGCAAGCTAAGTAAAATCATCATCTCATCATCTGCCTAGCCCATGGACTAGCCTTTTCCCAACTATGTTGGGGTCGGCTTCCAGTCTTACCGGATGCAGAATACTAATATAAGAAAATTTCATCAAAACCGGTCTAGTTATTCTCGTCTTTTGCGCTTAGCAACACTTAGTATTCATTTTTATTTTATAGATTAATAATAAATCAATAACAGCATCTAAGTGGTTAAGTAATTTGTCTGTCACGCTGTACGTTTCTACTCATATTTGTGTCCGTATTACTATATCAGCTGATAAAACACATGTTTCTATTCAAAATGTCTCTGTAGCACCTGAATCAATATTTATACGGTATTCAAATAATTGGTTTTGGTCTTAATGAGAAAGTATTGAATTCTTCTCATAATTAATACTTTTCCGGGTTTCTGTATTTTAAAAGGCACAATAGCGTACACACTTAATATAAACACAATATTACAATACCGATTTTTATAAAAATTGTACAATGGGCGGTCTTATTGCTCATGGCAATTTCTTACAGACAACCTTAGGATGGAATGTACTTTAAATATAAATATAATGGGTAGTTTTAGGTCAATCAATCAATCTTCTTCTTCTTAATGTGTGGTTGATGAACAACCTGGTGTCTGAGTTTAAACCGCCCGTAGGCCTCTGACTGGCTTTACACACCATTGAAAAATCTCTCAGGTGTGCTGGTTTCATCACAATGTTTCCCTTTACTGTTTTAGCAACTGATAATTAATCAATTAATAAGCCAATTTCAATGGAGTATACGAACAATTTATTATAAATAATAATCTAGTGGTCTAGTCAGTGGTCAAAATTTGACCATATTTTTTTTTTAAATTTTAGCTCCATAAAATTTTCTCCATAATTATAAACTTTTACTATGCCAAGTTTCACACTCCTCCGTGCGCACAATATTCTTAAAAAAGGATCCACAGTTTTCACGTCACATATCAATTTTCCTGACTAAATTACGGTCATAGCGGTCAATTTAACAGAGATCGGTTGATGGTGAAGAAGATATTATAGTGCATAAGTGTGTGCACAAATACAGGTGCATCTCTATTCCCTCACTCTCATAGTTCGATGGGACGGTTATCTGACACGACCGGAGACAGATCAGGTGCAAGACTGCTTTATGAACACTCTGAGACACAGAGCAGGTTACGGACATAACTTTTGAAAAGAGTTGCAAGCCTTGGGTTTGAACCTCAGATGTATGGCTTGTCAATGGTCTTACAACTTCAATATGACACTCAGTAAAACATTATTTCTGATCAAATTACTTACAAAGATATTTTATCATTTTACCTACTGTTTTGGATACTAATACCGTACAGCGTACGAAACTACAAAACTGGCACATAGCCAGCCAGCTATTAAAATATTTAAAAAATAGTTAATAAGACAAAAAGAAATGCAAACGACAAACACAATAATGTAGCTTGCAGCAATTTATGAAATACGATAAAAAAAACTGAAATCTCATTCAGTAAAACGGGTGAGATAAAAAAAAATTAAAAAAAAATTGCGACCTCTGTCAAAAGAGGTTATCTACCTTCAGAGTTTTTTAGATTATTTTACAGCTTACCTGATATTCTATATCGATAATTTCTTCATTCAGCACTTTATGATAGAAACAGTCCACTTTTCCAGCTTGTACCATGATCGTCATATCTTTTTCGTAAGCAAAAACGACGCTAAATATAGTTGTTAAAAATATGTAACGCATTTTGTTAAAAAATTACGCGCTCAATGTTTATTAACAAAATTTTTGTAGCAGGGGATGTAAGAAAAGTTATTTATAGTATTCGAGTCAGTTGTTTGTGTTTATAAATAGGACTAAACGACAGGAGAATGAATTACTTTTACAAACAAATAAACAGAACCACCATCCGAACGGATGTTGATCGTTCTGAAATTTAATGACAATTTTACAAATAATTGACAGTTTGTTTCCTATCGGCTTATAATGATCGAATCGTTCGATGGAGGTTGCACGCGATGAGTCAAAAAGTAAAATAAAGTTATTAAAAATCACATAAATTCATGTTTGTATCGTGTTGGTAAAAATTGCATATAATTTACAGTTTATTAATTAAAGATTATTTTTATTTAGAAACAAAATTTTCGTTCAGAAACTTGCATAAACCAAACGCAATACAAACGTGATACTAGTTGAGATTTGAAGCATTGATAATCATGTTGTCTCTTTTTCATTTAAATGGAATCAGCTAGAATCAGGCCAAGAATAACAGTTTTTATGCTTATGATTTACGTAAATATTTTAAAACTATGAGCCTATGAGGACAGGACAGAGCACAGGTAAAAAAAAAGCTTTATTTTTTTTATTACATTTTTCGTTTTCGCAAAGTTTTGTCTCGATAGAAAAGTCTGGTCAATTAGTTAATTGTATTGTAGTTTATTTGTGTATATTATTGTAGAATGTCTAGTGGTAGCGGTGCGGGAGCTCCGCCTCCCAGCGGTGTGGTCCGAAGCAGCGCGTTGTCATTCGTTGCGGCTGCGCAGCCTACGGCAACAGCTGATAGTGTCCCAGGTAGCTCACAGGAAATGGACCGGGACCAGATGGGACAGGCTGGTAAAAGAGTTATTTCATCCTAGTAAAGCTTTGTTATGGTCAGCTTTAAGCACAGGTTCGAATCCAAGATAGACATTCATTACTCAAGGTTTAAAAGCATTTATCATCATCATCAGCCTGTTTTAGTCCACTGCTGAACACAGGCCTCTCCCAATGCGCGCCACTATTGCGCGCTCATTGGAGCGGGCAAGTGGCGATCGCAGTAGCAAATGATTGCTGTTACACAGAAGGATGCTGCTGCCCATCCTCCGGATCTTTCTCTTTGTCGCTTCTTACGACACCCGCGGGACGAATAGGGGTGGTTCTATTCTTAGGCCGGAAACCACACGGGACACGGCAAAATCAATTATAGTATTTCTCAAATATTTCTGTACTCAATGAAAGTTTATAATTGACTAGGTTTAGTTACAAATCCTAATTAGTTTCATTAATTCGTCGTCTGCATAGTCTTCTTCTTATTGTATGGTTGATGAACAACCTGGTGTCAGAGTTTAAACTGCCCATAGGCCTCTGACATGGCTTTACACACCATTGAAAAATCTCTCAGGTGTGCTGGTTTCATCACGATGTTTTCCGTCACTGTTTTAGCAACTGATAATTAATTTATAATACGCACATAACTTACGAAAAGTCAGAGGCGCGCCTTGGGATCGAACTCGAGACCTCTGACTTGTCAGTCGACGGTCATACCACTAGGCTATCAGTGTAGTATAGTAGTATCTGTCAGGGTAGGCAGTGCCTTGTTGCCTATTTGAACTGCACGTATAATATAGAATAACTTTTTCCCAGACCGCTACGTCCCTGCCGGGCTAACAGCATTGTGTGAGGCCTGCTCCAGGCTTTACCCGGACCAGCCAAACCCTCTTCAAGTAACCACTCGACTTAAGTATTGGTTTGTATTGTTTTACTAAATATTAATTTCAGAAGTTTGTGTGGAACCCCTACGGATAAAAGCCAAGGAATACCATTTCTCTTTGTTATTGGCAACTGTTAACCAAGCTCGACCTGCTGTCTCCACTAATTCGTCTGCCCATCTTGAACATTTAACCTAATCTAAAGATAATAACTTTACTTGTGTGGAATTTAAATAAAGCTTTATTATTATTTATTATTATATTACATATATTCTTTGATTATTTTATATAATCAAAGTGTATATTATTGTTTTACTAACTCCTAGGCGTGGCTTTATATGCGTGATTATCCTACCACTACGCCTATTCTATTCTACCCTACTCTACCACTACCCTACTCTACTCTACCCCTGTGCTACCCTACACTCTCCTTCCCTACCATATAACACAGGATCCCTGGTACATTTTTTTATTTGATTACTATCCAGCTAATTTTTCGTGAGTAGCTTCATTTTAATGAGACGCCCAACAATTTGCTGTTAGAAAATCTCGATTGTGGCCTGGGAGCTAACAGAGATAGCAAGGATACAATATGTCGATTTGATGATCCTCAAATATTTATTACTAACAGGTTTTCTTTTTTTTAAATCTCAAGATAATTATTTAATTTATTCGAAAAAATATTTTTCCTACAAAATCTATAGTTTGATCAAGCTTGATAGTAATGAAATAAAAAAATGTACCAGGGATCCTGTACTAATATCCCTACCCTACCTTACACCATCATCTCCCTGCCCTTTTCTTAATTTATTTGGGGTCGGCACAGTACGTCCTCTTTCTCCACACATCTCTATCACTTATCATCTCAGTAGTCACTTCCTTTCTTGCCATATCATCCTTCACACAATCCTTCCATCTTTTCCTAGGTCTGCCCTACCCTAGGGGTATAATTCCATTATTTTAAATATTTATTCTGCTATTCACCAGTACGATTACGAAACGAGCTTTACTCTAAGTACCTAAATATGTAATACTTGTGCTACCAACAATGTAACGTATCAATGAACTAACAATGAATGAATGACTGGTAACAATAGTAGTCGTAAGATTTTTGAGGCAATAAATAAATTATTATTATTCAGGACAGAGACAAATACAACATATCAAAACCATGAAAATCTGTCCAGCCGTTCTCGAGTTATGAGTGTTAGAACAAACCCGACTTTGTTAAATATATTAAGATTAAAATAAAGATATATATTTTGTTTCTACAGGTTAGGAGGTCAGGACCCTCTGGACTACATTAGCATGTATTGGAACCCGGGCAAGCCTGAGGAGCACATACTACCACACTGGCATTATGTTAGGTTGGTACATTTATTTACTCTGGGTGTTATGCGCTTCTCTTCTTATCGTATGGTTGATGAACAACCTGGTGTCAGAGTTTAAACCGCCCGTAGGCCTCTGGCATGGCTTTACACACCATAGGTGTGTAGTTTCATCACGATGTTTTTCCTCACTGTTTTAACAACTGATAATTAATTTATAATACGTACATAACTTGCGAAAAGTCAGAGGCTTGGGATCGAACTCGAGACCACTGACTTGTCAGTTGACGGTCTTATCACTAGGCTAAAAATCCTTAAAAATATATTTAACATTCCTGCAACGGGTACGTAAATTTGTGGTCTTTCTTGAAGTGGTACGTAGAATAATCTAATTGGGAACCACTGGCCTAGTGGTATGACTGCTAAGACAAAAATCGGACTTCTCGGATTCAAGTACATTTTAAAAATTAATTATCACTTGCTAAATCGGTGAAAGAAAACATCCTGAGGAAACCAGCACACCTGAGAGACTTTTTAATGGTGTGTAAAGCCATGTCAGAGGCCTATGGTTTAAACTCTGACGCCAGGTTGTTCATCAACCATATGATAAAGATGAAGACCAAAATCCAGTTCAGGTTAAACTTATTTTCGACTGCCTCGTTGGTCTAGTGGTAGCAAGCGCGACTGCTGAGCACGAGGTCCTGTGTTCGATCCCCGGGTCGGGCAAAGTGTTATTGGGTTTTTCCATTAGGAAATTCTCAGTAGCAGCACGGAGTCTGGAATTGTGCCCGGTTGAGCAATAGGCTCGCTCCCTATTACTTGGGACTTATAACATAGCCGGCGAAACGTGGGTGTACTGCACACCTCTGCCTACCTCTGGGGAATACAGGCGTGAGGCTATAAAAAAATATAAAACAAAATATTTTCTTCTAGCTTTGGACTCTCAGATCTTCACGGAGACGGTCGCGTCCATCCAATGCCGGACCCCTCCCCCTCCGCGCCGTCTGGGTACGGGTTCGAGCTGACTCTGAGATTATCAGCTGAAGAAGGGTTGAGTCAGCCGCCATTGTGGCCAGCAGCATTACTTCAGGCTCTGGCCCGATATGTCTTTACTACAGGTAAGTGGTATATCCTAGATAATATCCTACTAATATATAATTATATATACAAAAAATGAATTGCTGTTCGTTAGTCTCGCTAAAACTCGAGAACGGCATGACTGATTTGGATAATGGTTTTGATATATGTGTGGTGGAAGTCCAGGGAAGGTTTAAAAGGTGAGATAAAGGGGTCTAGTAGGGTAGGGGTAGAGTAGGGTAAGGGTAGAGTATGGTAAGGGTAGATTAGGGTAAGGGTAGAGTATGGTAAGGGTAGAGTAGGGTAAGGGTAGAGTATGGTAAGGGTAGAGTAGGGTAAGGGTAGACTATGGTAAGGGTAGAGTAGGGTAAGGGTAGACTATGGTAAGGGTAGAGTAGGATAGGGGTAGAGTAGTAGTAGTAAGTCGCGCTAGTTATAATTATTAAACTAATACTAATATTAAAAGTCTTTTGGTTTCCGGCCTAAGAATAGACGTAACGAAAGAAATTCGTAATTTCAATTGAAGCGGGTAGGACTCGGTGGTTTAGCCAGTAAAGCGATGGCACGATACGCCAAAAATCGCGGGTTCAATTCCCGTCTAAGTCAGTTGTTTTTGTGAGTTTCTTATAAAATACAAACTGTCATAATAGAGTGCAAAAATTGAGGGCGCCACTAGCGCACTTCACATACTACAATTCAAAATTACAAGTTATTTGGTACTTACATATTTTTATGACGTATTGTTTGTCATCAAATATAATGAAATGAATCATTTGCAAGTTATTTTATTACTCACAAACTTAATTTTTAAGATTTTTATTTCTAGTTCCAGCTGTCACCGGCTCAGACTCTTTTGCGAAGCTGTATTCTAATTGAATATTGTTTCAGGCAACAGGTTCTGCGCAGGCGATCATATCTCGTGGCACCGCGCGTTAGACGGCACCCGCTCTAGACTTCGCCACTTGCTGGTGGCTGCTGACCCTCAGCTGCGGGAGACTCATACTCCTCACGGCACTGTGACCTTCTTGCAGGTAAACTTCATTCTTGGTATAATTTATCACATATTATTTTTTATTTATCATATACTAGCGACCCGCTCCGGCTTCGCACGGTTACGCTAATATGCATGTATTATACATATAAACCTTCCTCTTCAATCACTCTATCTACTAAAAAAAACCGCATCAAAATCCGTTGCGTATTTTTAAAGATCTCAGCATACATAGGGACAGACAGACGCGGGAAGCGACTTTGTTTTATACTATGTAGTGATGAACACTGATAGCCCAGTGGTATGACCGTCGACTGACAAGTTATAGGTCTGAAGTTCCATCCCAAGGCGTCTGACTTTTCGTAAGTTATGTGCATATTATAAATTAATTATCAGTTGCTAAAACGGTGAGGGAAAACATCGTGATGAAACCAGCACACCTGAGAGATTTTTCAATGGTGTGTAAAGCCATGTCAGAAGCCTACGGGCGGTTTAAACGGTAGTTTGACGCCAGGTTGTTCATCAACTATATGGTGGGAAGAAGAATATAGTTATAGATGTATCTTTAATCCCTCTAATCGTCCGCCATTTTTGTCTTGTTGCAGATGGTAGGCTGCACAGGAAGGGAACTGAAAGCGGCTCAAAGGGGATCCGGCTTCGAGGTGTTGAAGCTCATCAGTGAAGATGCCAAGTTAGTATTGCTATCATCAACATCAGCCTGTATTAGTCCACTGCTGAACATAGATAGGCCTTTCCCAAAGCGCGCTTCTATTGTGCGATCATTGGAAGTATTTGCCTATCGCAACGCTGGGCAAGCGGGTTGGCGATCGCAGTAGCAGATGATTGCTGTTACACAGAAGGATGCTATGAAGTATGGTGTGTTGCAGCGCGGGCGGCGCGTGGCTGGTGTCGCGGATGTCGCGCGCGTCGGTGCGGCGCGTGCGCAGCGCGGCGGGCGGCGCGCGCCCCGAGCTGGCCGGCGTCACGGCGCGCCTGCGCTGGCACGCCTGGAGCCCGGTAACCACATCTTCATCAAAATCATTTCAGTAAAAAAAGATTAAGTATACAATATCTATATATTAATAGGTGAAGCGAAAACTGTGGATCCCTTTTTAAGAATATTGCGCCGTCCGAATATTGGTCCGGACCCCCTAAACCCCCTTATATACGCCCACGGTTATCACTCTATACTTTCTTATATACTCTATGGTTTGATTATTTGGTAAGGGGGAGAGATAACTCTATGGTGTTTTCCCCAGCCTCCTTCGGAAGATCAGCCAGCATCACCGTCCAATCTTCCTCCATCAGTACAACAGCAGATTAAGGAAACTCTTCAGCGAGGACTCAGTTCCATGACAGATAGGAGTGGACCTGAAGGTAATATTTATGGTATTTTCAACCAGCCTTCAAAAGTATTTCCTATATAAAATAATATAAGTAATATTAAGCAGGGTAAGGCGGGCGCGGCGGCAGAATCTGCCGAGACCCTTAAAAGGCGCAAATATAGTACCCTAGATAGCGGGTATTTATTTGTGCCTTTTGGGGTCGAGACGCTGGGACCGTGGGGACTGGGAGCCCGGAATATATACGAAGACCTATCTGGGCGTCTGGTCGAGGCAACTCGTGACCGAAATGCTGGTCTGTACCTGGCCCAAAGGCTGAGTATAGCTATTCAGCGAGGCAATGCGGCCAGCATTTTGGGAACATTGCCTACTGGTAGCGGTCTTTTAGATTAAGGGTTTTGTATATTTATTTATTTTTAAGGTTTTAGTTTATAGGTTTGTATATATAGATAATTTTAATTAGATAATAATTTATAATTTAAAAAAATAAAAAAGCTAAATATAAGTATTTTTTTTACGTAAAACGGTTTTGTCATCAAAACTAAAGCTGTGTACCAAATATCAGATCAATCTGTCAACAGGAAGGGGGTGAAATATCGATTACTAAATTTGAACCAAATAATAAACAGGTCAAGCTAAGTAAAACCGTTTAAAAAGTACTCTATGTAGTGTCATGATTTACATTTGACACATAGTGATGTCCATCGACAAACTATACTAAATAGTGTTGTACCTACGTACAGCTTGGCAAAAAAGAGTCTGAAGCGGTGACAGCTGGAACTAAAAATAAAAATCTTAAAAACTAAGTTTGTGAGTACTAAAATAACTTTTATGTGATTCATTTGATTGAAATTAATGACAAAAAATATAGTTTTATAAATATGTAAGCACCAAATAACTTGCAATTTTGAATTGTAGTATGAAAAGTGCGCCAGTGGCGCCCTCAATTTTTCCAGACTCTTTTTTGCTCAGCTGTACGTAATTCTATATCTTATTTTAATATGTATATTTTGGTCACAGGTCACATGTCAACCGACAGCTTTGAGATGTCAAGCATGGAGAGGGCATTGCCACAGATACCTGACTTAATGGAGGTAAGATACTTCTAGCCTTATGATTCTCAAACTTTGTTGTGGTCGGCTTCTAATCTAACCAGATGCAGCTGAATATCAGTTTTCTACGGAATGTGCGAGTAAATTAGCGGATCAGCTATATTAAAATATTTTTTAAGGCTTTTATTAAAAAGCCTTAAAAAATATTTAGTACTAGCTTCCCGACGCGACTTCGTACGCGTAATTACTTACTACCTACCTACCTACTTCAACGCCTATTCTACACTACCCTACTCTACCCATAACCTACTCTACCCTTTCCCTACTCGACCCATACCCTACTCTACCCCTACCCTACTCTACCCCTACCCTACTCTACCCATACCCTTCTCTATCCCTACCCTACTTTACCCATACCCTATTCTACCTCTTTTTCTCACCTTTTAAACCTTCCCTGGACTTTCACACATATTTCAAAACCAAAATTATCCAAATCGGTCAAGCCGTTCTCGAGTTTTAGTGAGACTAACGAACAGCAAATCATTTTTATATACATATATAGATTTTAAATAGAGGTCTGATCGGCAGTCGCTCCATGTAAAACACTGGTATTCAGCTGCATCCGGTAAGACTGGAAGCCGACCACAACATAGTTGGGGAAAGGCTAGGCAGATGATGATACAGATTTTAAATTTACAGGGTTCTTGGCGCGGTGATAATAATGTGGAGTATTTAGAAGGAGTACACATACTACTGAACGCTGAAGGAGCCAGCTTACTACCGTTAGCCATAGAGTAAGTTTTTTTTTTAATTCTCACATTCAAAAAGAGGTTATAAGTTAGATGTGTCTGTGTGTGTCTGTGGCATCGTAGGGCCTAAACGGATAAACAGATTTTGATTTAGTTTTTTTTAAATTGAAAGGTAACTTGATTGAGTATTCTAACTAAAATAAAAATAATATAAGTATTTTTTTTTTACGTAAAACGATGCGCTCAAAACCTAGTAATAGTTATTTTATAAAGATAATGCTCGCGAAAACCTAAAACATACCTTATTATTTTGTTAATAGAATTAAATTTGACTTCTGACTTTTCGTAAGTTATGTGCGTTTTATAAATTAATTATCACTCTCCGTGCCTCGGATAGCACGTTAAGCTGTTGGCCCCGGCTGTCAATTGTAGATCTTTGACAGTCGTTACGGGTAGTCAGAAGCCCGAAAGTCTGACAACCAGTCTTACCAAGGGGTATCGTGTAACCTAGTATCTGGGTTGTGGAGGTCTGATAGGCAGTCGCTCCATGTAAAACAATGGTATTCAGCTGCATCCGGTAAGACTGGAAGCCGACCCCAACATAGATGGGAAAAGGCTAGCCAGAGGCATTAATAGTATTTTATAAAGATAGTGCTCGCGGAATCCTAAAACATACCTTATTGCTGTGTTAATAGAATTGAATTTCGCTAAGCAATTAAAATTAATCTCCATTTCACTCCTCGCTTAACATTAGAAAACATATTACATCTATTCTTGTTTCCAGGGGTCGTATACGTCACGGCTGTCAGTTCACGTGGCGTGGCTGTGGCGCGGCGGTGACGTTTGTTCCGCCTTCAGTGTCCGCCGTCGCTAACACTGACCGACCTTATATAGCGCAGGCGCAATGGTTACAGGTATGTATAAATTAGCCGTGTGGTTTCCGGCCTAAGAATAGAACCACCCCTACTCGTCCCGCGGGTGTCGTAAGCGACAAAGGGAAAGATCCGGAGGATGGGCAGCAGCATCCTTCTGTGTAACAGTAATCATCTGCTACTGCGATCGCCAACCCGCTTGCCCAGCGTGGCGATTAGGGCAAATACGTCCAATGAGCGCACAATAGTGGACAGTGCACAACTAAAATATATCCCGCCAAAACTCTAATGACATTTGTCTGTTTGACAGGTGGTGATCTCAAAAGACTTGGCGCGAGATATGTCAGAAAAAATTGCGGGTTTCGCCAAATTAGCGGATTCGGACTCCGAAGCGAGTGACGACGAGACCGCTATAGAGCCACCGACATTACCGGCTTCATTAACATGGCCTAAACATAGGCTTAAAATCAGTGTGCTGCATGATACTGAGTTTTTGTAAAATACAGGGTTAATTGTAAAACACCAGCATCCTTAAAAGGGGTCATTAAACTCATCATTATGAACAACTTTTACTATGGGACCAACCCTGAAATCGCAAAAAATCAGCTGTTCCATACATTTTGTTAAGTCATGTGAACTTAAATGTATGGAACAGCTGATTTTTTTGCGATTTTAGGGTTGGTCCCATAGTAAAAGTTGTTCATAATGATGAGTTTAATGACCCCTTTTAAGGATGCTGGTGTTTTACAAAGAACCCTGTATAGTCCTCCTGACCTGGATTTCGGCACAGTAGAATAATCATACAGTATGGAAACTACGTACAAACGCTCGAAACGGCACACTCACACAAACATGCGTAATATTGCGTAACGACGAGACTCCTAAGCGAACGTCGCGGTACTCGCAGTATCAAGGACGCGTCGTTGCGCATGTTTCCGTACTTTATGATTATTATACTGTGATTTCGGTCACAGCTAGGGTTGTCACCTGTACTATATTATATATTAACACTACATTATATTGTATCATATTATATTTTATTTAGAACAACAAACAGTTATACGATATGTGTTATATATATGAAATTACAATAACAAATTACAATTTGCGACTGCCTCGTTGGTTTAGTGGTAGCGCGACTGCTGAGCACGAGGTCCTGGGTTCGATCCCCGGGACGGGCAAAGTGTTATTGGGTTTTTCCATTAGGAAATTGTCAGTAGCATGGAGTCTGGAATTGTGCCTGGTTAATGGCAATAGGCTCGCCCCCTATTACATGGGACTTATTACATAACCGGCGAAACGTGGGTGTACTGCATACACCTCTGCCTAACCCCTCTGGGAAATACAGGCGTGAGTCTATGAAAAAAAAAATACAACTGTACATATAACCAACTATGTTATTCACAAAAGAAGGTGGCAACCCTAATCAAAGCGGCCAATCTCAATAGATTAAGCAGTGATAGTCTAGCGTAACCTTAATATTATTGTAAAAATAAATTATAATTATTATATTTTTATTAAAATACAATAATACCATGATTTGCTTTTTATTTATTACCTTTCTTTTCGCGCCTTCTCCGCGCGGATTCGGCACTTTGAGCTGTTTGGCGCGATACTCGCGATATCGGCGTAAAATGTCGATATCTCCCAATATCTCCGAATTTTTGTATCAGAGCTACAGTTTGACAAAGAGTGCAAAAATTGAGGGCGCCACTAGCGCACTTTACATACTATGATAATGATGATATGATAATTTACCAATTTTTTCAAATTAAAACATGTAAAAAATTCACAAAAAATATTAAGAAAATTGGTTATATCGCATCGGTGCCTTCTAAAACTGCAAAGTTTGGAACACTGAGTCGGATGCGTCATGTATTCCGCGATAGATATTACCACACGCCCTAGGCGTATAAAGAGATTTGAAATTTTGACTGATTCTGATGGGATACGGTGGCTCAGCGGTTAAATTTATTTTATTTATTTATTTATTTATTTGTATCGGGCAACAGTTAGCCCATAGAATATAATACACAATATAATTATAAAATATTATAAACTAATACATAACATAATCACTTATAGACTAATTTACACGAAGTGTCGGCGTCGTGTGTCGCGCGGTGTCGGGTAGCCGGCCTCGGAATCGCCGGAATACAACACCTTTCGGCCAAAACTCCTGCTTCATGAAGGTCGACAGATGTTCAGTCGGAGCTCTCACCACAAAAGAATTGAAATTCGTATTATGACGAGACTCCAACCGTTCGACCCTCAGGGTGAATTTGGTTTTGATGCGTATGTACTCTACAACCTCCTCAACCTTTGTAGAGTAATGCAGTCGGGACACGTACAGCGACGTCACTGGCACAGCCGGACGCAGCATGTGGTTTGGTCCTGTCGGTGCGGTACCACACTGGTTTCTGCAAGTGGGCTTCCTCTTCTTCTTCTCGACTTTAATGAAGCCCTCCTTGTCTATCTGTGGCAGATCCCTGCTTTGCATTTCCCCTTCTTGCTGCTTAGGTGGTAACTCAGCAGGCTTATTGGCGGCAGCAATATCGGCGTAGGCACGTTTAGGGGTCGACGTACTGACGCGTTTCGTCACCTCTACCGGAGTCGAGGGGCAAGCGGTGGCGGGACGCGATGCATTGCATGCAACATTGTGCGATGACGTATCCGCCGACTCAAAACTGCTGACCGAGGCATTTTGTGCCCCGCGCCGCATGTTCACCTTAGAGGCGTCAGGCGACCTACATACCGGAACAGCGTTGCGTAACAACATTACTTCGGCACGTAATTCGCCTATGGTGTTATTTGACACCTCCAACTTCGATTGAACTTCTGCCAGGCTAGATTTTAGGAATACGATGTCCTTCAGCAGCCTGGTGACATCAACGTGGTCAAATGTGACGGGGGGCAGCTTGTGCAGCTCCTTCGCCACGAAAGCGGGCACATCGTCCGGGTCGGTCACCTTCAACAAGGTGATAATGTCCTGGATGCTCTTCTCCGTTCCATCTCTCCTACGGGACGGCATCTCGGCAACTTTTCCCAAGGTTTTGTAGAGCAACATCTTGCCACTGCAAATCTCATCTTCTTTGAAGTTAGACTTGCAGATCTGCAAAATGCTGACCTCGTCCATGGTGTCGATGGCATGCTGTATGAATGCCAACAGCTCATTTGCTATAAGTTGTTGGGAACTCATAGCGACAGTTACGTGCAGCGGCTACGGCCGCGCAATACGCGAATATAATTCGTAATGTGTCAACACGTCCGTATCCGAGCGCGCATTGCACTGCGCACTGTTAAAGCGTCGGCACGGTACGGCGAAGATCGTGGGTTCGAATCCCATCCGTATCAGTTGTTTTTTCAAATTTCTAATTAAATATTTATATTTAATAACCTAACATGTGCTAAAACATGTAAAAATGTCACAAAAAAAAACATAATTATTTAATAAGAAAATGGGGAGGCCTATGTTCAGCAGCGGACGTCTCATTATCATCACGAAAGAAAAATAAAAATAAGACAAGGCTGTATGGTTCAAACCTTTGCTGCCCTTTGGCGAATAATACCGACAACAGTTAAGTACGATTGTCAAAAATGTCAATGTCATTAGTTAACTGTGCGTTGCGTGGTAGCGTGTACCAGAAATAAAGTGTTACTTGGTGAAACTATTGATTTAACGTTTTTTGTGTTGTGATTAAATTACGAAAAATGCATCCTCTAACATCGCCGTTATGGGATTTTTTTGAAAGAGGGCCAAACAAAAAAGCTGAATGCAAATGTTGTTACAATGTATTTTCGTTTGCCACTACTACAGGAAACCTCAAGTCTCATTTAAAAAGGAAACATCCCGAGATTTATGAAATTGTTGAAAGAGCTATGAAAAAAGGTTTGTATTGAAAATATAAGTACCTAACATTAAAAGAGATAAAGTTTTAATGAAGGATTATATTATAATCGCGAACGGAGAATCCTTATTGTAGGATAATATTAGGTTAAAGTAACACAGTTATTATTAATTTAATTTACTAATAAGAATATTTTTGTAAAAATTAACAATGAAATAACGGACTTAACTTACGTGACTTTTTCATTCAGTTTCTGTTTCTATAATGAAGAGATGTGTCAGCTATTGATGTCCAGTTTAGCTTTAATAACGTCGTTTTCGTTATTGTTATAATTATTACGTTGCGTTATCAAAAAAACCGAGTCCAACCATCATCGTATCCATGTTAAGGTGGTGGTGGTCAAGTCAATAACAGGATAACGAACTATCGTTATTATGATCGTTATCGATAAGTTGACTTGCTATCTAAACAACTAAATTAAAACGATTCGCATCTCGTTTCCGTGGCCAGCAAGTTTGCGATAATGATAATAGGTGGCGCTACTTGTTGTAGGTTTACTATTATGACCTCAAACTACAGGACACAAAGTATATTTTGATTTGACGGAATTTTATTGCTATTTTCAGTTATTATTAGTCTGTGGATATTACTCTAATAATGGTGGATAAATATTGAGTTACGTACGTTTCTGTTGTCGTTGAGTGCGCGTAAACGTGAGCTTAAAATAATTCGTTTTTATAACGTTCTTGTTTTCGTAATTTTGTTTTTTTTTTTCGTTAAAATGAAGCCGAAGGGCAGAGGCAAATCCTCTACTATTTGGAACTATTTTGAAATATGTGATTTAAAAAACAAGAAAGCGGTTTGCAATTACTGCAAAAATATTTTCTCATACAAAAGTACAATAACAAATTTAAAATTTCATTTAGAAAAAAAGCATGTTGGTGTGTATGATGATTGTTACCGACTGGATTCTAAGCCCGGCCGAGTGAATACTAATGGTAACGTATGCCAAAATTGTATGACCTTTTGACTTTTCCATAATGGTGTTGGTTGTGGCTGCTAAGTATTCAGGTGGTGCAGAAGTTTAGCCAGAAAATAATTAATACAATATAGCAATATAACAGTAAAGGCCAATAGCCTTTATTGTTGTTTTTTATCACGGACTCTAGTCAATATGTTGTATGTTGTATAGCAATATAACAATAACAATATAACAGTCAACACATTACAATAACACATTAGATATTTAATTTTTTTTACAGTTGAATACCTCTATTAACAATTATTTATTTAGTTATTATTCTATGGTAGGTACTTACATAATATTGTTATTTTATTTAAAACATATTCTGATTATTTCTGACATTTGAATTTGAACTAAATTAGGGTAACCTTTGCCTTTGGGGATATTTCAAAAATATAAACCATTTATTATTTATAATGCATTAGGTACTTACAATAAAGTACAATTTATATAAGATCTAAATGTTATTTTTAATGATATTATTTTTATTTAGTGGTTCCATGTCGTAGAGTATACCTAGATATTATATATTATTCTATATAGCCCTACTCTAAGTTATGTGAGATGTGATTAGTCTAGGATTAGTGCCTCAAATTTTAATTTAGCAATTAATTAAGTAGGTAATTATATCCTTCTTGGCAATTGGCATTGCAATTAACACCTAAATAAGTTAACACAACACACTGCTAGCACAGAATAATGGAAGAATCATTGTAAAAGACAAAAGTTTATCCTCCATGCCTGTAGTAGGTTAGGTTAGGTTAACTAATGCAATGATAATATATTTTTTTAAATCTCTCACTGCTGGGCAAAGCAAAGAGTATATAATCACTACGTGGAGCAATGTTCAAGGAGTTAAGGGGACCAATAATACCTAAATGTTTTTAATTTTGTTATTTATGTTTAGGTATCAGTAGTGTAAGTTTTATAATTAAACAGTAATTCAACTGGGATTGATAGTTGTGTTGACTAGTTAGTAAATAAGTGAATCTAATCATAATTTAATTTAAGAATAATTTACGCGAGTTACACGGATGCTAGGTCTAAAATTGAAAAAGCCTTAGTTAAGGCCTGCGCAGGCTGGGACATCCTCGTGGTTATTTTTTGATTATCTAAATAGACCCTTTATTAACTGCATCGAACAATGCACACATAAAACAAAAAGTAGGTACCACTAAAAGTCATAATCATACTCCTAGTCTTATTATTTCCAAACTTTGTTGGGGTCGGCTTCTAATTTAGCCAGATGCAGCTGAATATCAATTTTCTGGGGAGCAATTGCCAATCTGACCTCAACCCAAACCAATACAATATTCTTTAATTAGATCAGTTGTCAGGATCTTATGAGGGTACTGACTCCCTATATCGACTATCAAAGATCTTCATGACAGTTGGAGCCAATGGCTTAACGTGCTTTCCGAGGCACGGAGCTGGTGATAATTAATTTATAATATGTACTTAACTTCAGAAATGTCAAATATGCTTGCAGTGGGTTCGTACCTGAGACCTCTGACTTGCCAGTTAACAGTCATAAGGCATTACGTCATACCACACCACTACATTTTACATAAATAACGAAAATAAAGCTCGGTTGAATGAACGATAGCGCTATTAGTTCCTCATTGCAAAACTAGATGGCGCTAGTAGTATCGGTTTTATATTTTAGAAAGTAAACGCTAAATACTATGCGTGGGGTAATTGTGGGGTGAAATAAATGAACTTACTAAATTATTTATAGCAGTTTCTGGCTTTTGTATAGAAATTTTATTTAATTTAGTAGTTTTTTCAAACATTTACGTCGTTGTGTAATTCTTAAGAGGAAAAGAGCTTGCAGAAATACATTCTAGATTCAAAACTTGTTTTTTTTTTGTGACCCGTGAAGGTTAATGTTGTAGTTCGGCTATTCTGCATTAATCAGTAATATTACATTTAATTATTCGGAGTTCCCACCTTAAGGGATTTTCCTATAGATTAGGGGATTTTTTTTCATGTTTAGATTACTTTTCAATGGATTTTTGAATAGGTACAAGATTAGTCAAGGCCATTTTAGGGGAATATTTATCATTTTGTAGGATTCTCTGAAGTCTGATTCGAGATTTTAAACTCAAACTTTTTTATAACTAGATGCAGCCTAATTTAATAAATAAATAATTTACTTTTGAAATTGAAAAGCGGCAAAAAAAACTTTAAACTCTATTTTGGACTACATAGATGAGAATACCAAAATAATGCTGATAGCGTGCAATAGGAGAGACCTATGTCCAGCTGTGGACACACGGAACCACAGAAATCTAAATAATAAGGCAATTTATTTATTATTTAAATTTCTGTGCACGGAACAAATGCAAGCTTCGTGAGTCTGAGTGCACCATGGAAGTACTCTCAGGTTGGAAGGAACACACCTCCCCTAACCCGCAACCCGAATAGGATACATTAAATTCTATAGTTAGATCAGTTGCCAGGATTTTATGAGGTTACTGACTCCCTATAACGATTGTTAAAGATCTTCATGACAGCTGGGGCCAACAGTTTTACATGCTTTCCGAGGCATACGTTTCCGTACCTAACTGTGAAAAGTCAGATATGCCTTAAGTTCGAACTTCAGATGCTGAGACTACTACCATTATGATATAGACAAATAACAAATATTTAAATGCAATATGTATGTGTTAAAAATTCAGAGGCAAAAGAGGTATGCAAGGATCGTAACAAGTGGAAATCCGTTGTCTCTGCCTACCCCTCTGGGAAACAGGCGTGAGTCTATGTATGTATGTATGTAAAAATTCAGAACAAAGGAGGCAATCATAGTCAGGTCTAGTATCTGTACCTACCTATACGCATAGTGAATATTTTAGCTACACAATTTTAAAATCTTGTTTATTTTTTCGTAGGTAGTTACATACCTATGTTTTCCCGCTTGCATAATGCAATAGGTACTTAATCTTAACAAAATATCCTAATGGCTCATTTAGGCTACTAAAGGGATAGTTGAGCTCATTTATAACATTGATTTTTTTAAATCCCACGTGTTTTGGTTGTTATAGGATAAGAAAATAAAGCGCTAATTTTGTATGAACGGATAATTTAATTTTCCAGAAAATTGTAACCATCGCTTCATCGTCCTTCGAAAAATGTCCTGTCGGTCCGTTTACGGTATACCTAAAGATACATGAAGGATACCCTTCTTTCAGATAGGTAATTACCTTTATTTGCTTCATTTATTTAATATTCCGATTTCATTTCCAACTCCAATGTTTTTAACCTTTATAACATCGAATGCGCCGTTGCTACGTGATTTTCAACACGGTACACTCGTCAGACCCAAACAGCCATCTTACTTTTTAAATACACTTCAATTTACGCTTTGTCTTCCTTGAGATAAGGTTGAATATCTCTTGCAACATTTTTTTGTTTACATCTGACCGCCATTTTGAAACGCCACAACTCCCGCCTTTTGCTAGGGAAGCGACACCCTTATGCCGTTTTGTTATGACATTTTATCGATTAACCGAGTCTATGGTTTGCGTTAACTTCTCGTGTACTTGTGTAGAGAGACCGGGCGGATTGTTTTCGATGTAAGAGCGGCAACGTCGCGCAGCTATGTTGTTTATATTGATCATTTCTATAAATGGATACTGGGCTACCTGGGACTGGCTGGAGATGTGTTACGTAAAAAGGACTTATATGAACTAAATTTATTATACGTTAGGTACATAAAAATGTAACGGTATCTACAAGTTACGACGCTAAAAAGAGAAACTTTGAACATGTTACCTAAGTTATTGTTAGTTTTGAAGGAAGGGGATCTAAGACATACCTAGTTCGGGCGTCAGAAATTCAGATTGCAGTTTCTTATTCTCGGCTAAAATTAACATGATAAACACTTATTTATGTAAGAAGGCTAGTATTTGAGCTACATAACTAGTTAGAAAAAAAAAACGAAATAAGCACTGGCTGGCAGTAATGTCATAAGATATCGACGCGATCGTCTGGTTTGAATAAGGAATGCTTACTCAAATGTCATAATCATAAGCTGGTATTAGATGTCGAGTCGGGTGGTCGTTTCTGAGGACAATGGTCGTTTGAGCATAATATGTGAATTTGTCATACTTACTTACTTATGAATGGAAGGTTTGACGACTGTTATGTCTGTCGGATCAGCTGTTTTGTCTCGATTGTTAGTTGATTCGCAAGAAAGGCCGATTAGCCGTAAAGCCATTTAATGGCAATAGGCTTCCCCTATTACTCGTCCATGGGACCTGTCACGTGAGAGAGTAACAAACTTTCTTCTATCCATTTTTCTCATCAACTTTCTCATTTATAATATTAGTAGGATAGGAAGAAAGGTATTAGGTATGGCTGGCTGAACGCAGGTCCACGTCCAGTTATAGATCGAATTTTCCGCCAGGGTGGGTATAAAAATGTATTCGAGTCATCTACTCCTCGAGGAATGCCAGCAGCTTTTTGATGCTGCTAATCTCGCGGAGATTGCCTGAGCTACCGAGGTACTTAGCCCTGAATGTGGCCATCTCTAAATTCAGTAGCCCATGGGCTGCAGAATCATCAAGAGTACCATTTGCTCCGTCCATGAGACACTTGCCCGTAATTGTTTATGCCAGTTCGTAAGCTGTTGCCTATTTTGAACCGCCTTCTAAAAAGGAGGTTCTCTATTCGATGCGTTTTTTTATGTTTGCACACCGATTACTCCTTGATATGTGGGCCGATTTGAGTACCTACCTAACCTTTTTTTGTACGGCTGAGTACCTATATTTGCCGATCGGTCCTATACAATGATATGAATTTCATAGATTACTGAGTCATTAATATCTTGGAAAGTTGAAGAGAATTTCGAATCCTGCATGCAATCAAAATTCTCTTCATAGCACAATTGGCAGAGCGGCTGATGGCTGACGGCTTTAACCAAGTTCAAATCTCGCTGGTTATCGTATTTCTCTTTCTACAAAAACTTTTGTCGTATGAAGCAACAAATAAATTATCTTTTTAATTTTTTCTGCTATTGCTTAGTCGAACTGGTTTCCATTTCACAATAATTCTTTGTTCGCGACTTGAACTTTGACATTTTAACAATATTTAAATGAAACCTACAGAACAACGTATTTTATTTTTATATTTTTTTATTCTGTCTGAGGTGCCTGATATATTATTTTTATCGATATCCTCGTCGCACAACAAAGCTGTAGCTTATTGACAACTCTTAACGATTCAAAAAGTTCGATTTTTTTCTTTTTAAATTGTTAATGTTAAGTCGACGGTTTCCAATCTTATATGGCGTGATATTTGACACTGGAAGGATTAGTAGAATAAGTCCACTTGGTTGCCAAAAATAAAAAAAAAGAATTTAAATTCTTAAACCAAAAGTAACAGCCAGTCATATGTATAAGATTAACCTGCAACCACATTATCCTGTTATCAGAAGATCAGAAGAAAAAATAACACCGTCCTACCGGCTTGGGCCCAGCACACTCGCACAGCTGTTCCAAAAAGTCTGTATTGAAAAGGTTGCCATGGTATCACGTAATTGGTTTCGGCGCCAGTCAGTCGCTGTTTTCACATTTGAATAAATCTGCTATAAACATAGATTTATTCTTTACTTCCTACTGCGTAGGCTGAGAAAGTAGCCCTTAAGTACTTTCTGATTTTCGTCAGAGAGAAATAGACCTTAAAGTAGGTACTCTTTTATCCACGTTAAGAGCGAAGAAAATGATGACAATCAAGGAAAGAATTCTAACTGCCTGCTTTACAGCCATAACTGTAAGGCATGGTACCGGAATTAAAAATTATAGGATTAAAAAACTAAAAAACAGTCGCTACAGCTGACGAGAAATGAAAAGACAGAACAGACCACAGACTACATAGAGATAATATGGAACAGACAGATTCGAATGTAAAAATAATGAGGTTCTAAAAACAAACTAGGTACTTTGTTTAGTTTTAATAGGTGGCTATGTTCGATTATTGATGGCCAGTTATCTAACCTTCGCCACGGAGGTTGAGGCTTCATTGTACCCATTTACTCTTACAAAGAGCGTGTCCCATTCAACAAATATTATGGCGATAATAGTATAGCTCTCGCTGAACTTATACGAATGGAAGAGAATTAGTCGTAACTGTTATCATCAAAAAGGTCGATCTTCCAGAAGGTAGATTTCTAAAGTTCTGAATGTCAACCCTATATGATAATCTTAAAAACGGATTTCTAGTTTCTCTATTCTTTTAATTCATAGATAACTTAGGACACCTAGAAACCCTTACCTATTTCTGCAGTTTGAAAGCGTCATATAAAGATGACTGACTCCGGATTCATGTGCTTATTACAAATTAATTGTCACCTATTAAAACTGTGAGGGAAAACATCGTGAGGAAACCAGCTCCTGAGAGATTTTTCAACAACATGTAAAGCCATATCAGAGGCCTATGGGAGGTTTAAATTCTGACACCAGGTTGTTTATCAATCATACGATAAAGAAAGAAGAACTATTTGAACTGAAATTTTCGGTGAAATTCCAAAATCGTCCCAAAGTCCCAGATCCCCAAAGGTATCTCGTATTAGTAAAGGAAATGAAATAATAGAAGTCACAAGCTTAAGCGCCATCATAAAAGTAGGACGAGAAGTTACGCAAAATAGTGGGGTGTGGTCTGCGAAGGTCATTTTACAAACAAAAGACAATTTCCTAATTCGTCGACACTGTGATAATGTTTTTACAAATACGGTTGCAAAGCATAAAATGGTAATATCTTCTCACGATTATTAAGTTTATAATTAAAATGTGCATCAATTTATTCAACTTCGTTTTGTAATTGATTTCGCGATCGATTTTTAATGTCGTATACGAAAATCGTAAAGCGTATGCGAATTTTTATCCGTTATTTTTCAAATTAATTTCCATCGATGATTTACTTATGAGGAAAAAGTTTTTTGGTAAAAAAATTCAAGGGTTGTTTTGAAAATTTTAAATTTAGGTATACTTGGGTTAGGAGCACTTTTTATCTTGTTTTTTACTTTGAATCAATCTCCAAGATATTCATGATCGGATATTATTGTCTACCATTCATGGACATAGCGTACAGCGTCGTCGCGCGAGAGTCATTTAAAAACAAAGTGCTCACTGCGCGTACGCACCGATCTCTACGTCACGATGTTATTCAACGCTTTGTAAACTCGACTTGTTTTTTGTTTTTCACATTCGTTCGTGTTGCTAACGACGATATTTTTAGAGTTTTCTGAGAAAAAAATGAAATGGCTATTTAAGGCGTCGGATTTACGAAAAGTTACCCAATTTTAGCTTTATATCTTTATACTAGCTTTTGTTGACCAGATCAGCACTGACCAAGAACTAAGACGCAGAACGCGGAACGCGGATAGTTCTGCGTTCTTCAGGATCTGAGGAACGCGAACGCCATTATTGCCGCGATCAAAGTGGCGGTCAACTAGGCCCAAACTATTTAGGATTATAATATTCAAGTCTCGAAGTACAGACGCCAGCACACCCAGCTACCCGGAACTGACAAATTTTCCCAATCAACTTTGAACCTAAATTTTTAGCGAGAAAGTTGAAAATCTATTAACCTCTCCGATGTCAGCGGAATTTGACAAATTATACCATCGACTCGAAAAAAAGAGTTCTCCAAAGAATGCTGCCTAAGAATTTCTGAATGAAAACTCCAGATCTTATCCACTTTTGCAACTATAATTCTCGAGACGAGACTCCTCTTCTCAATATAAATAAATTATGATGTAAAAAAAATATATCCGCAATATGTTTAATAGCTTCCTCTTCCGAGTAAAATATTCAGCATCATACACAATCAGGAAGGACAAAATAGAACGCATCGGCGCCATATTTTGCCATAAATAAAAAAAAAGTATTTATGCATACGATTCGAATTTTTCTTAAAAAAAAAATACCTTTACGTACGATGATGGACTGCCTCGGCGCCATTTTTTGCCAAAAATAAATTTTAAAAAAAGTATTTATGCATAGAGTTACGATTCGAAAATTTTGAAAAACAAAAAAACAATAGGGAAGATGCAAATGTAATATTTATGAAATTTTCATGGTTAAAATGTTAAAAACATATAAAAGAAATGCTACTGCAACGTTTTTATTTTACATAATGTTGTTTTGAAACAATAATTACGAATTAAAAATGACTTGCAACAAAACGAATTTCAAAACACCAATCAGCGTTTAGTGACGTCACTCTTGTTATGACAACTTATTTGAGGTTATGGTTGTAAAGTGATTACTTTTTTAGGAGAATATTAATTGCGTTTTTTAAATAAAAATGGAAGTTGGATTTATAAAAGCAGACTCCAGGAATTTACCGAAAGTTAGTGTTGACATGGTTGTAACTTTTTTTATCGAAAGTGCAGAGTTTTCAGGTGTAGAAATGAAAGGGGCTAAATTACTACGGTATGTATACATCATAGTCATTCATAGTTGTTAAACTTTGTATTTTATTCAGCGGCTTCTACATATAGCAGTTATTTCAGCTCGACAAGAGAATCTTACGGCGATAACGCAATCGGCCATGTCCAAATTAAAAGAGATGGAGGAGAATTATGTACAATAAAAAGTAGAGTTACTCCAGAGCACAAAGTACGTAAAGAAGGTTATCGGGTTACAGCCATTATTAATGAAACGCAAAGCTTGGTCGGAGTGTAGCAAAGGGTGTGCACCATTTGTCTTGAAACACAGCACAGCACAGCTTGAAACCACTTTTTTCTCAGCTTTGGGTCAGAAGGTCCACTCAAAAATAATTTATTTGCAAACTTTGTTGAGGTAGATGGACACATTGGCACAAAACATGAGTCAACACGGCTTTTTATCTGAATATTAATGGTATTGTTACAATCACCTGACGTCGATGGATAGTCCATTTTAATTTTTTACAAATAATCTCGAAAAAGCAAAAGTTAAAATGAAAAGTAAATGTAAATTGAAAGTTGTTGACAGACAAGAGTGACGTCATCAGTACCATAGGTCCGTTTTCGCGCGAACTGTCAAACTGTCAATTTAAAACAGCATTTTTTCCGATAAATTACAATATTTTAATTGTTTTAATATATTTGTGGTCTATTCTACATGGAATTCTTTAAAATGAAAACAAAAATAAAAATAGTGCATCTTCCCTATTGCTTCGTGATTACGTACGATGAACTTTAAAGATTCAACGTCATACCTCGACCTCTTTTATTTATTTAATATTCAACCACTGAATAAATACACAGTTTTCAACAAATACTTTTATATTTACCCAACAGAATGACGTCTGCTAACGACAAAACAAAATTGCCAGATATAACAAAACAATTTTTTTTTGTTACAGTTTAGTTTGTACATTACTACTTTTTTCCCGCGGCTTGGTCGCGTTAACATAAAATAAATAAATAAATCAGCCTGTAAATGTCCCAATATAGGGCAAAGGCCTCTTCTCATACAGAGAAGGATTGAGCATTAATCACCACGCTAGCTCACTGCGGGTTGGCGATTTCAGACTATTAAAGTCCAGGTTTCCTTACGATGTTTTCCTTCACCGTTAGTCAGTGGTGTCTTAGATTAACTAAGAAAGTACATATGACATTGAAAAAGTCACATTGGTACATGCCAGGTTCGAACCCACACCCACGCGCTTGCAAAGCGGGTCCGTAACCAATGAGCCCCATTCAATCATGATTGGATGTAGGTAAAGATTCCAATCTTGCCATATCATCCTTCACACAAATATACAAATATCATCATCATCCATTTCTTCATGTTACCTTACCTATCACACGAATTCTGTTTCGGTTTTTACCTAATTATAATATAATTTCAAACTTTCGCGAACACTGACATAATGAAACAACTTTTTAACCGACTTCCAAAAAGGAGGAGGTTCTCAATTCGACTGTATGTTTTTTTTTTT
Organism: Protodeltote pygarga; assembly: GCA_936450705.2. Lineage (NCBI taxonomy): Eukaryota > Metazoa > Arthropoda > Insecta > Lepidoptera > Noctuidae > Protodeltote > Protodeltote pygarga. Next base: position 5,633,950 of record OW388277.2, read on the forward strand.
TTTTTTTGTAAGTATGTTTGTTACGCGATTACTCCTTCAGTTGTGGGCCGATTTTCAAAATTCTTTTAGTAATCAAAAGGGTATACTCCCGAGGTGGTCCCATAGAAATATTATCGTGATCTGATCATGAACTTACGAGATATGAAACGGAACTCCTCGTAGGATTATAGCAGAATTGTCGTAACAAGTGATATTGCTTTGTTTATACGTGCAGTCGATGGCTGACGAGTAAAGAGGAAGAGGAGGGATACGTGGCCAGCCCCCCCCCCCTCCTATAATCATCCAAAATAAAAAATATCGTGTGAGGTATCGTTTGAATGGGCTTTTCATAAGGATTTCAAATATTAGCCTCACAAAAGTCTGGGAGGGGGATTAATTTTAGGCACCACTAAAAATCGTGAAAAAAAAATTTTTAATAAAAAATAAAACCGACTTCAAAAGGAACTAAAAAGCTTGAAATAACTTTAAAACGTTTTGGAGTCGGTTCCAAGTCAAATTCTTAATGAGAAGGTTAAAGAGGCTAGAACTTGACTTGGAACCGACTCCAAAACGTTTTAAAGTTATTTCAAGCTTTTTAGTTCCTTTTGAAGTCGGTTTTATTTTTTATTAAAAATTTTTTTTTCACGATTTTTAGTGGTGCCTAAAATTAATCCCCCTCCCAGACTTTTGTGAGGCTAATATTTGAAATCCTTATGAAAAGCCCATTCAAACGATACCTCACACGATATTTTTTATTTTTTTAACGGATATAGGTAACTCGCGTTTTTATTTTGATAATACAATCCTGACGTTTCGAGTGCTTTGCAGCACTCGTCTGCCTGCGACCTCGAGTGCTGCAAAGCACTCGAAACGTCAGGATTGTATTATCAAAATAAAAACGCGAGTTATATCCGTTAAAAAGTTGTTTCATTATATTACCTAATTAGATCCTTTTTCTTCATCGTATGCAGTGACGGATTAACCCTTAATCAAATTAAGCAATTGCCTAGGACATCACGTCTGAGGGGGCACCAGAAGAAGCACAAAAATAGTACTTACGTTAACTTCACTAACGTCCACTTCTAAAGTACATTACATCTCATCTTATTTTATAAAAAACTAATGTTTTTAGGCGGTAAAGGTTTAAAGACCGATTCTAGTTGACATACGGATAGGGGGCCCACAGGCATGGATCGCTTAGGGCATCAAGTAGTCTTAATCCGTGACTGATCGTATGGTTGATGACAACCTGGTGTCAGAGTTTAAACCGCCCGTAGGCCTCTGACATGGCTTTACACAACATTAAAAAATCTCTCAGGTGTGCTGGTTTCCTCACGATGTTTGCCTTTGCAAGTGATAATTAATTTCTAAAACGAAAACGATAAGTCAGAGGTTCGAATTTATGACCACCAGTAGGCCTCTGACATGACTTTACGTACTTACGTTAAAAAATCTCTGGTGTGCTGGGGATGATAATTAAGTTTCGAATTTACGATCTTTGACTTGGCAATCCAACGTTTAAACACTAGGCTGTCACTGCTGGTGATACTTCCTGGCAGCGCCACAGTCGCGATTTGAATCGGGAGCCTCGTACAAATAAAGGCCGAAAATTGTTCTTTTTGTACATCATTATAAAAAAAAATGTTCTATAATGGATTGCGAGATATTTAACAAAACTTGTGGCGCTGCCAGGAAGTGTGCTCTCCAGCAGCGCCCCGTCATACACTGCAATTATAGTCTAAAATTGTATACGACTCACTGTTAAACGGTAGTACGAAATATGTTCATTCCAATAATAACGAGAAATACTGCAAAAAGCCATTACCTACATGATACAATTATAATATCTAAACTAACCTAAAATAATACATTAATTTTCAGCTAGGTCACGTGGTATTCTTACGGACTTACAGTGATGCGTTTCTCAAAGTATTCAAGCCGAAGAAAAAAATCACAGAAATAGGATGGCGCATTGTGATATTATATATTAAGAGATTATATTTTAATTACTGTTTATATGGTATTACATTGATAAAACTATAATCAAATAATAATAAAAACCTGAAACAACGCCAAAAATAGTAATTATATACGAACTGACTACGTCCACTCGCCACGGACACGCGCGTAGTGCTGGATGCAGCAATGGCGCCGGAGTATCTGGACTCGCGCGTAAAACGAGCGAGTCGAGAGTCCCGCTCATTGCAAGCGTTTTACGCGCGTGTGAGGTAACGCGCGAGAGCATCTGGACGGGATGTATGTAGCTTTAGTATCTCGAGAACGCGCGAGTGCCTACGCGCGAGTGGACACGCGCGTAAATAGCGCTTTCTGGACAGGCTCATACAGAAAGTCAGAGCGCCTTGGGTTCGAACCTGAGACCTCTGAATTACCAGTCATACCACTCAAATCACACGTCAAACAACTCAACTACAAAAACTAAATCAGGTGGGTAATCTCAATATTATTGCGTTTGGGCAGTTGAGATAGCTGCTTTGTGGCGAGAGACATCGACTTCTGCATACCGTCTTCGGCTTGCCTACCTACACTCTCCGTGGCTTGTGCGGAGCAAGCTATGTCAATCCCTAATAAAAAGGGTATACTTTTAACGGCAACCAAATATTATTTTTGGTTCCTAAAATGGATTAACGGTCACCAAATTCTATCCAACTCAAAGATTAATATGACTACCAAAAATCTTTCTCCAAAATAGTAAGACGTCAACCAAAATACATTATTTGATCCCAGACTACTTTATGGTGCTAGCAAACTATCTAAATAAATCAAGCCTAAACACGTGACTTTTGTTTGGGTTATGATTTCATAATATTTTAGGAAACGTTATTTGGTGACCATTTATCCATTTTGGTAACCTTTTAGATTTTTTTTTGGTAGTAAAATAGGTACATTTTTGGGTGACGTTTAAACACAAGCCTAATAAAAATGCTTTGACACAAAAGCAACAAAGGGAACTTAGATTTTGTTAAAATTTTACTAAATCAAAAGAAAAAAAAAAAATTACCTATTTGATTTTATTTTGCCGAATAGAATGTTTGAGCACCACATTATTTTGAGTAATTATATAGTGAAGTAGCGCTATATGTGAGAGTAAGACGACATACTGACATGACAGCGTTGTGCGTGACATTATTAGTTTTGTGTTGTCACTGAGTGTAAATAAATTACCCCAGCAAAGAACGTTTTTTACTCACTTCACTTCTTTTGAATGGCGAGTGAATTTACTCATAAAACCAATCTCAAATCTCAAAAACTAATAATAGTTATTATGAGGTGTCATTCGTTTCATCTTTAGTGTCATAGGCTGTTTAGAACCTCATGATCGTACCGCTAGAAGAAAAACCGATTGCATACTAGTGGAAGCAGATTTTTTTTTTTTTTGTTAACTAAGGTTAGTTAACATAACTTAATTTATAATCCCTCAGCTGTAAATTCAGCACATCAGTACATCAGCATTGAGCAATAAGTAACGGCCTGGCCACGAACTCGCCGCTCGCAGCGGCGGCTTAGCGCGGCGCGGCGAGCGGCAAGAACAAATGTACTAAAATGTTCAACGACGCCACGACTCGCCGCTCTCAGCGGCGGCGGTTTCTCCATTCTCCATACTTAAAATGATTTGTATTGATTTCGTGCACTCCATCCGTCGAATTTAAAATATCATTAGAAAATATATGCCTAAATACGTCTAAATATATCTAAATACGTCTATATATGTCTAAATACGTGGCATGGCGCATCGCGCCGGTCGCAGACCTAGCCGTCGCCGCCGCCTTAGACCGAAGTCGTGGCCACTAGGTAAGGCTTCATTAGTACGAGGTAGTTCATACCGGACTAGGTAGAATAGTAGAAGATTGAACATACGAGTGCCGAATCATTGACCTCTTCGTCTTCAGTCTTCACCACTTTCAAAATTAACCTTCAATATTTAGAAGCTACCGATACGATATTACCAATTTTCTTCATATTTTTTGTGAATTTTTTACATGTTTTTTACATGTTTTTTGGACTAGTCAATTACAGGCATTTTTGTAAGGAAAATTGCTCTAATGCAAGTTTCCCAACTTAGGGGTTTTCTCCCCAAATATGGGGTAAATAAATGAGATGGTCGCATCTGGGGGCAATTCTCGTGCAATAGACATAATCTCGCAATCGAGATTATCTTGTATTCTCACTAAAAATAATAATAATATTATTTTCAAATTTAGGTGAGTTGCAAGAGGATTTGAACAGTATGAATGAATTAATGAATGTGAATTGTACCTATGCCCCATTAGCTAAGTTAAACAAATTTAGGATTTTTATGAGTGTAGCAACTAAGTTTAATTTGCAATGTACCAGATGAATGTATGTGGAGAATTTTTAAAAATTGGATGAAGACTTATAATGAGTACCAATGCCTGAAGCAACAGATGTTAAACTTTTAAAATTAAATAAGTAAATTATTGTATGGTTAAAAAAGGGCACCTAAGTATTGGAATGAAACTTTCAACTTTCAACTTTGTTATTATACCTATGTCAATTACATTTTGTATTTTGGAAATTGTGAAAAACAATTGTTAAATTGATAGGTAACTTTTTTCTCTTTGCTCTCCGACCCCGTGCGTGCGGTGTGCTGTATACGGCTTGTTGTCCGTATTGTCTTTAATAAAACAGTAGTGGCGTACGTAGAACTTTTATTTAAAGTCCCAAAAAAATGTTAAAATATAAATGAGATAATAATTTATTTAATTGTCAGATTACAACGATGATCCATAATGCTTAGTAAAAACAAGAGATTATGAACTATGTTACTAAATTATATATATAAATTAACTTGCGAAAGAAATACTTGGTACACGATTGTGCGTCTTATTTTTTGACAACAGTAATTTTTCTATGCAAGTATTTTTTGTTCTGGTATTTGTGAGATCTGCCCGCACATAAATAATTATGATACGATAAATAATTGGTATTTACCAAATGTTCGGGTATTTAATGGGTAACTAGCCCATCTTTAACTCATCTAATTCGTAAAAAGACACCTTCATAATCGAAACTTAAATTAGATCTTCCTGTTTTCTAAAATGATTTTCTAAATATTCAACAGTATAATAACTGCTACTAGCTCCTTAGTGACTGTAATTGCATCGCTACACAATTTGCAACCCAATGTACCTAATTCTACTACGACTGCAAGTTGTCTGTCCTATTTAAGCTTCTATTTAGTCTGGTGTAATCGCTGGCTTTCGATTTTCTGTTTAGAGTGTTTCTAAATAGATTTTCTAAAAAGATCATAATGTAATAGCCACATTAGAGTATATATCATAATACCTATATATATAATATACTCTAAGCCCTAGGTATTTAAACTGATAGTGTAGTGCAACCCCATTAAGGCATTATGTTGTTAATGTTATCACTCTATTATTTCACTCGAGATGAGTTTGAATTCGACATTTTATTCCAATCCGAGATAATAATATCGATTGCATGAGAATCGCCCCCCTTGTAAATGGGCGCCCCCTGACAGTTCTGCCATAATGAATGTATTATTTTAGGTTAGTTTAGATATTATAATTGTATCATGTAGGTAATGGCTTTTTGCAGTATTTCTCGTCATTATTGGAATGAACATTTTTCGTACTACCGTTTAACAGTGAGTCGTATACAATTTTAGACTATAATTGCAGTGTATGACGGGGCGCTGCTGGAGAGCACACTTCCTGGCAGCGCCACAAGTTTTGTTAAATATCTCGCAATCCATTATAGAACAATTTTTTTTATAATGATGTACAAAAAGAACAATTTTCGGCCTTTATTTGTACGAGGCTCCCGATTCAAATCGCGACTGTGGCGCTGCCAGGAAGTATCACGCCTTTTTGGAGCCTATTCGTAGCCTGTGAATCTAGGCCTTATATCATTGTATAAACAGATGGTCCAACAGCTTGGTTGCAAAGCGCAAATATGAATGAATTATGTTGTACGTCAGAATTGTTATTGAAACGGTTACACTTGGAAAAGAACGGAAATTGGACGGTATTCGATATATCTAGTACGAATTTGCAAACTGCGCAAATAGGGAAAATTTTAAAATCAAAATCAAAATGTTTTTTTATCATGTAAACCATTTTAGGCACTTATGAATAGTCATAATTCTAATATTATTATAAGAGTGACTTGAGGATGGGCAGCGGTATCCTTCTGTGTAACAGTAATCATCTGCTACTGCGATCGCCAACCCGCTTGCCCAGCATGGTGATTATTGGCAAATACCTCCAATGGGCGCACAATAGTGGCGCGCTGGGAGAGGCCTATGTCCAGCTGTGGACTAATACAGGCTGATGATGATGATGTATGTTCCTTACACCTTGTAATATGTGTAACATTATTACATTACCTAATCGCCCATAATGCTCACGTCAGTTGTTATGAAAAATATAGCAATCGTAAAAATTATCTATGACGTAGTACCTTGATTAATTAAGAACGTATTTTTGATGTTTCAAGATAATAAGATTATGTGGATGACTTTACATAATTTGAAAGTTCATTGTTCTTAGTTCTGGTGTCACATGTTTGTGCATTTGTGCTGATAAAAATATTAAAATATCAAAAAAACATGTACTTAAGTTTGATAAAACTATTGATGTAACTGATTAGCTAGCTGTTAACTTGATTTGGTTGATAAATTTTAATAAAATCGCCAAGTTCTGACTCCCCCAAAAACAATTTAAAATAGGTTAGTACCTATAGGTGTATCCTCAATATAGTTTGAGACAAGCTGCTAGTTCTCTTGCCTGTATTTTGATGATCACATACTGTTCTATCATCATCAGCCTGTTTTAGTCCACTGCTGACCATAGGCCTCTCCCATTGCGCGCCACTATTGTGCGCTCATTGGAGGTATTTGCCCATAATCACCACGCTGGGCAAGCGGGTTAGCGATCGCAGTAGCAGATGATTGTTGTTACACAGAAGGATACCGCTGCCCATCCTCGGGATCTTTCCCTTTGTCGCTTCTTACGACACCCGCGGGACGAGTAGGGGTGGTTCTATTCTTGGGCAACCACACGGCAAATTGTTCTATACCTAGTTTCTATTTCAATGCTTTGGATGAAACGTGAGTCGAAGATTGATTCAGTCGATATAGTCACTCGCTAAATAGTTCGACAAATGGTGAATCGTCATTAGTTAATTTGTTAAAATAAATATGCCATGAGTCAATGATGTTTCGTGGAAACGTTAACTGAATTTCGGTGTTCTATGGTAATATCAAAATTTTGCTGGCCCCGGACTTACTCAACCCCCAATACCCATAGATATAGAGGGTTTGCCGCACGGAAAACATTGTGTAAGCCTGTTTCTTTCATTTTCCCGGTTCTACTCTCTACTCGGCCTATAGGGAGATCCCCCAATACCCATATATAGACTATATAGAGGGTTTGCCTACAAAAAAAAATTGTGTAAGCCTTTTTCTTCTCCAATACAATCTTCATTGTCTAATGTAGTTATATATTTATCATGCTCTAGCAGGGGCTAGTAGCGTTGCTACTGTTTCTCCAATTGTGACAATTTAAGTTTTATTGGTCTGCCTGTGACACCGGATGGCCGTTTATTATATTATTATAGCAACTAGTCTACTAAACACGATTTGTCTGCGTGTTATAAACTTACGAGGTTTTTCTGCTAGTTCTTTTAAAAATAAGTTCATCAGCATCGGATATATTAAGGATTACTTAGAGGGCTAGATGTTTTTCAATATCAAAAACAATTTAATTGTATTAACAATCCAGTCACGCAAAAGCTATAAATACTTAACAATTAAGATTATTAAGGCCTTTGAAAAAACTCAAAAGAGTTACCTTGACATACAAGAACCTAAAGAATAGTCATAGCAACAATTGATTTGATTCATGAACTTCTATCGTAGAGGTCAGTAATCAATAACTATTCTTGTTTATTTACTTAATAAGATTATTTAAAAAAAACAACTGATACTTACCTATATGGGACTCACGATCTTCGGCGTACCGTGCCGGTGCCGACGCTCTGATCACTGGCATCGTATCCCACCAGAATCAGTTGAAAGTTCAAATCTCTTTCTACGCCTAGGGCGTGTGGTAATATCTATCGGAATACATTACGTATCCGACTCAGTGCTCTAAACTTTGCAGTTTTCCGATGCGATATTACCAAATTTTCTTAAATGTTATGTTTAATGTTAAAGCCATAAATGTTAGCTTATTAAATATAATTATCTATACTTATTGAAATTTGAAAAAGCTCTTGTTAACCTGTGGTATCGAAAAAGAATAAATTCTTTTTTTCTTTTTTTTTTTCTACGTGATTCTAGGGAGTTCAGACTGATTAACCGGACTTCTAGCGAGACTTAAAAGGCCTCCAGCCAAAGCAATTAAACTAAAGCAACAGCAGCTAAGGGCGCCCCATAATTGGACTCGGGTTTCAGCTTAGGGCGTTGCTTGGAGACATGCTAGGGACTAGCTGTGATTTTGATTATTTAGAGACATTTTTATGGCTGCAGTTACAGCCCGGGTATACATATAAGCAAGAATAATTACCTAATATAATTAAGTAGGTATTAGCTAAAATAAATAAGCCAGTAACTGTCCCATTGCAGGGTAAAGGCCTCTTCTCATACAGAGAAGGATCGAACTCGAACTCACCACGCTAGCTCACTGCGTGTTGGCGTCTTGGCGGGTTCAGACGGTTTCCTTACGATGTTTTCCTTCGCCGTTAATCAGTGGTGTCTTAGATTAACTAAGAAAGTACATATGACATTGAAAAAGTCACATTGGTCACTATACATAGGTACACATCAATATCTATGAATTTTTCTAAACAAGATTGCTATCTGAGTTTATTTCACGGCATTCCACCGCTATCATTGCAAGACTATATCAACCATTGGGTTTATAACTATAAAATCGCCGCACGTTTCCCTCCACGAGTACGATGAAAAAGCCATAGAAACTCATTGCTGTGAAGTTTCGTCTGTTACCCAATAACATTGCGACCAACCACCATCACATTTCACGTTTTTTGCCATGATGACGTCGCGTCAATCCAATTAGTATTTCCTTTTTGTTAGGATTTTCCATAGACAAATTTCGCATTTAGATTAGCGGCCATATTGTTTGGCCTTGAAATTAATGAGTGTCAGAAAAAATAAATTATCATTGTAATTATTTTACTAGAATGGTTTAATTTTGGTGTTTCTAGAATTTTCTTTGTTATGTTGTTTGTTCGGCGCAGTTGTTTTTACTTTTCTTATATTAATTTTTACTATTATTATATGAGAAAGTAAGTTTAAGTTTGTTTGTTACCTTTTCACGCTTAAATCACTAAACCGATAATTCTGAAATTTTGCGTTTACGTTGTCAGGTGTATAGAAACGGACATAGGGTACCTCTCATCCTGAAAAAAGTACTGTTCCCGAGGAAAACAACAATAACGTACTGTGATAATTAATAGATGGCGCTATGAAACATTTGAATTTCAAATTCTAAATTAATTACCATAAAAGTATCCTTTGTACTTTTTGGTTCTAAATTCAAAAGTTCCGTAGAAAAAGAAGTCGATTTCGAACGGATTTATTTTCTACAAAAATTTCAATTACTTAATCGTAATTTAGTGCATGCATAAATCAATAAAATAGGTACCTATTTTAAAAAATTTGCTGTTCGTTTGTTTCGCTAAAACTCGAGAATGGCTGGGCCAATATTGGCTAATTTTGATCTTGACATATTAAAGTTTAAATGGTGATAAAAAGGGGTAGGTAAGGGGTAGAGTAAAGTAGGGTAGGGGAAGGGTTGGAGTAGAGGAAAAGTAGGGTAAAGTAGGCGTATAATCACGCGTACAAAGTCGCGCCGAGCAGCTAGTAGTTACCTACTTAATATTTTTTGATGTATTTCTAGGGCTCTAGTTTGCGACCACCTTGTACAGGTCGCTAGAAAAGACTAGGTATAAATGATGACATTTATATTCTCTTTTTAAATTTGTTAAATTACGTAGCTTGTAGCAGTTGTATCTAGCTTCCAAGGTCAGATAAATATATCTACTCCCTAGTTTTAAGAGACCCCTGTGTTGTATTGTTAAAGAAACCCTCGATAGTCATTAAAATATTCCCCTCTGTAACTTACGAAGCGTAACTTTAGACTCGTTAAAAGTAATTCCTGTTAGACCGACCGAAGGGTCAGAAATACCTATGTAGATCTATGCTTTACTTACGCATCGAAAAAAAACAATTAAAAATAAATAGGCATTTTTTTTTGGATTTTGTGGCTTAGAAACGAGTTATTTAAGCTAATAAATTAGCAAACAAAATAGGTCAGTATTTTTTGTTTATAATTTTTTTTTGTTTAGTTCCGAACGGATCTTTTTTCATTGAATATTTGACTAGTCGAGATAAGATATCAATAAAAACGGGCGAGTTGTCAGTTCAAAAAAAAATTTTTTTTTTAAAATTGACTTCTCGTCTCGCGTAGGTATCTTTTTTTTTTTTTTTTCGAGCGGGACTGTAAATGCTTATTGGGACGGTAATGTACGGTATAATGAGATTGTATGGACCTTTTGATAAAATAAGAAGTTATTGCATGTGCATTTAGTCTCACGTTTTCCGACTAAAACGTGCTCAGACTAAAAATAAAGTTTACATTTTACAAAATACAAAGAAAATAGCACACACACACATTCTTTTTACCAAATTTGAATATAAATGACAGATGTCAACACCGGCACGATACGGAATACGAAAACAGCTGACTGGACTGATGAATCACAATTTCCGAAGTGCTTGCGTTGTAAATAATTTTTATAATGTAGTGTTTAATATTGTGCGCTCATTGGAGGTATTTGCCCATAATCGCCACGCTAGGCAATTGGGTTGGCGATCGCAGTAGCAGATGATTGCTGTTACACAGAAGAATGCTGCTGCCCATCCTCTGGATCTTTTCCTTTGTCGCTTCTTACGACACCCGCGGGACGAGTAGGGGTGGTTCTATTCTTAGGCCGGAAACCACACGACACTGTTAAGAATAAAATACTTAAGTGTGCATTATTAGATATTATTAATTTTTCCCCAATCCCCTTAATCCCAATCAAAATAGTGGTTATTTTATTAAACCCAAAATCTACACGAGCAAAAAGCTATTGATTAAGTTTAAATAAATTAAACTGTTTCTATTTTTAGCTCTTGACAATAAAAAGTTACATAATAAATGATCAACCAAACTATAAAAAAAACCGATTAAGTTACCAAAAACATCGTACGATAGAAGATCACAATTCACTAACGAAACGAATGCCTCGTTTCATGTCCTATTTGACCAGGCACAGAGCGGCAACGTCGCCTTTCTCTTCACGGCAGACATATTGTTTTTTATTACGAGTGTCACAGACACACTTTATGCAGTGTTTATATTTTTATGTTCTGTTTAAATTCTTATCAATTTAGATGATATGCTGCGCTAGTATTAGAGGTTATTCTGTGAACTAAACTTGTCTGTACATCGCGTTTGTATCAGGTGTTATTCAGAGGATTTATAGCCTGAGATCTACATTAGAGGGTTGTAGATACTTAGACTTCTTGCCAGATTGTACTCCATGAAGAGTTGGCTGCTACTGAACTGGCAACTAGAGTCACTCTTACAATAAACAATGTTAGAATTATGACTATTCCTAAATGCCTAATGGTCTACCTATATGAATAAAAATATTTTGATTAAAAAGTCGTAGGTAACTTGGAAGGTTGTATCAAAAGGCAGTAAGCTCGATTTGCAGTGGGTTCAGGCTACCACTTCATGTAGTTGTTACGTCATTCTGGTTGACAACTCTCAGGGATTTAGATTGCATTAGCAATGTGACAATATTGCACCGTGCAATTGTGTCAGGAAATTAGGTACTAATCTATCGTTCCGGGTATAAAGTTCACCCATGACAGGCTAGAAATCTATATCTGTACTAATATTATAAAGAGGTAAAGTTTGTATGTATGTCAGGGGTAATCGCTAAAACGATTCGACGAGAAAAGTTCTTTCACCAACAGGAAGCTACTTTATCCCTGAGTGCTATAGGCTATTTTTTATTCAGAAAAAGTTAAGTTTTCAGTAAAAAATTATAATAAGTATCTGTGATTCAAGTCAGAAAAAAAAACAGGCAATCTGGCTGCTTTATCAACGTGTGTTTTTAGGGGAAAATTTAATTTAACGCGGACAAAGTCGCGGGGAACAGCTACTTAGAAATAAATTTATTGCCAGTAGCTTTTTTTTAGAGTAGTAAGCTGTAAGTAGTGTTTCCACCTTGATTATTGAAAACGGTGTAGGTAGTTGGACATGCTAAAAATGGCTAAATGTAGCAAATTTTCCAAAAAAAAAAGTGCTACAAAGTACCTACAAAAAATTTTATGACGAAATCTAAAATTTTACGATAAAATAGCACTGATACCCTAGTGGTATGACCGTGGACTGACGAGTTAGAGGTTTCGAGTTCGATCCCAAGGCACTTTTCTTAAGTTATGTGCGTATTACAACTTAATTATCAGTTGCTAAAACGGTGATGGAAAACATCGTGATGAAACCAGCACACCTGAGAGATTTTTCAATGGTGTGTAAAGCCATGTCAGAGGCCTAGGGGTGGTTTAAACTCTGACACCAGGTTGTTCATCAACCATACGATAAGAAGAAGACGACAAAATCCTTTAGCAACATTATAATTGAGTTATCTTATTATAAATTATTTGCGAGTCTCTAATTTCGGGATATTGCAACGAGATTCGTCGACACGTACTTCACGTGACCAGAGGGCTGGCTTATTCCTTGGTTAAAGGATCAGCATTGCCATCCAACGTGGCAATGCTGCCAGTCTTGTGGGCACACTACCCGGGAACAGCGATTCGATATACTATACGATATACAGCGATACTTTTATTTTTATTTATTTCACATTAGAAAAAATGATAGGTTCTGATTCTGAATATCTTTGTACCAAATAGGATTGAAAAGAGCTAGATTGCTCTTTTAGAGCTCAAACAACACAATGAGTTGACCTACAGTAAAAAGTTGTTATTACTTCTCAATGAATCTGGAGGTCAATCGGGAAGTAATCGGGATTCAACAAAATCATTTCTAACAAAAGATATCCTAGTTCAAACAAGCAAAATTTGTCTTCCAAGACTCTGTAATTAAAAAAAATACTTGTCTATGTCGCTGTTTTTTATTCAAGTGACGTAAAATTTGGCGCGCAAATTGTCACGACATTTATGAACGTATTATATTAATTCAAAATAGGAAGTAAACATTTGCCCTGACGAACAAGGAAGGTTTTGCTTCCGTAGTGGTTTGTGGATTTTCCTTATCGATATCAACAATATTATGTAAACTTATCTACAAGTGTTAGCTTCTTAAAACATGCAGGACTGCGAAATGTTCCCGTTACACACTTTGGCAAAAAAGAGTCTGGAAAAATTGGGGGCGCCACTGGTGCACTTTTCATACTACAATTCAAAATTACCAGTTATTTGTTGCTTACTTATTTCTATAATTAATTTTTTGTCATCGATTTTTATGTAATGAATCACTTTTATGCAATTTTAGTAATCACAAACTTGGTTATTAAGATTTTTATTTTTAGTTCCAGCTGTCACCGCCTCAGACTCTTTTTTGCCAAGCTGTAAATATTGTTATGATCTGAAGATATACTTCGGAGATACAGAAGAAACTCTTCGTCGGACGATAGCAAACCTCTTGGCTCTGTTGGAGTTCAAAAGCCAATTTTCAATTTATGCTCTTAATTTTTTCAATCACTAACGTCTATCGAAATGTCGTTCGCTAAATAAAATGCCTAAATTGTAAACTTTATGCGGTAAATAAAACCTGACCAGAAAAGTCGTTAGAAGAGTTTAATTCTTCAATAAAAGATAAAATAAAGAAATTGGACTACAAAACAATCTTAATATAACCCTTTCTTTCATCATCGAAGAGGGACAGAAAATGAAACTGTCAAAATAACATTATGAGCTGCCAAATTAGTCTATGCCCTTGTAACTCACGTGAAATTAAACAAGATCCATCACATGAAATGACGAGATATATGATCACAATCACAGTCCAGTGTTTTATCTATACTAATATTATAAAGAGGTAAAGTTTGTATGTAGGTATGTATGTCAGCGATAATCTCTGAAACTACCAATCCGATCCTAAAAATTCTTTCACCAATAGGAAGCCACTTTATCCCTGATTGCTATAGGCTATTTTTTATTCTGCTAAAGTTGAGTTTTCAGTAAAAAATAACAGCATCTGTGATTGAAGTCAGAAAAAATAGGCTATCTGGCTGCTTTATCAACGTGTGTTTACGGGAAAATTTAATTGAACGCGAACAAAGTCGCAGAAAACAGCTAGTTTATTATCTATGTGTTAAATTCTTGTTGTTTTAATATCTCGGTGTTCACAGGTCTAAACCTATATCTTAGGTCTAAACATCTTCTATCTCTTTCTCTTGTGTTCGTTGAACAAAGAGGGTGTCTAAATTATTTTAGAGCGAGAGAATTAATCAAAAATTTAATGAGTGTCGTAACTTGTAAACATGATAATGCTTATCATGAACTAGCATTAATATAACTATACGCACAAGTCAAAGACATTATATAGGAAGGGTTCCTATAAATATAACAGCAGAAATCCTATTCTAAATTATTATGCACTTTAAGTGCTTGTAAAAAAGTTTTATTTTCATTACAATTGATCTTAATCGTCGAAAAATATTTTAGAGTTAGTTAGTAATGTTCCTCGTTGGTCTAGTGGTAGCAAGCGCGACTGCTGAGCACGAGGTCCTGGGTTCGATCCCCGGGTCGGGCAAAGTGTTATTGGGTTTTTCCATTTAGAAATTCTCATTAGCAGCACGGAGTCTGGAATTGTGCCCGGTTAATGCCAATAGGCTCGCCCCCTATTACATGGGACTATAACATAGCCGGCGAAACGTGGGTGTACTGTACACCTCTGCCTACCCCCTCTGGGGAATAGAGGCGTGAGTCTATAAAAAAAAAAAAATTAGTAATGTTATGATTGTTGCATTTTATGTTCACTGAAATTAAGCCTAAAAAAATATGACAAGTTTATTAGGATGACAGGACTACGTATAATTTATTATTATTCCCATTAATTTATTTTTAAGTTCCTAATAGTTTATTAAGATTAAGTTTTATGCGAAAAAAAATATTCCGAAATTATTATGACAATCGAAATGAGAACATTTATTAATATGCGAACCAGAGGACATCCAGAATTGTCTATGATTTTACCTGTCAAATGTAAGTTGGACGTGACGAAAAAAAAAAACAAAATGAACCTTCTGCACATAATTTATTTTATGTACTATTGACCAATTCGGTGTCTCGGAGCAGCGACTGCGAGCGTTTGTTCCATGACGGCTATAACATTCGAGAAACTTCCGGAAAGCCCTGTTAATACGCAGTATCTATGTTTGTGTGTGTGTTATGCAATCACATGTTTGACATACATTTAGATTTAGATGTACTATTATTAATAGGTATATTATCGTGTTGTAAGTTGAATGTATCGTAACGTGTTTGATATATTTTTACGAGAATGTTACAGAACTAGCTTTTGCTGGTTTCGCTCGCGTTCATTTATAATTTCTATCTAACTAGAGTCACTCTTACAATAAACAATATTAGAATTATGACTATTCATAAATGCCTAATGGGCTACATGAATAAAAATATTTTGAATTTTCGATTTTTAAAATCATGATTCTAAAAACACGTGGTGCAATCTATATCTTATGAAAGTTATTGTTGTTTTTCTCGAGAACTGTAGATTTTTTCAGGATGAAAGGTACCCTATGTCCGTTTCTGTACACCTGACAACGTATATGCAAAATTTCAGGATGATCTGTTCAGTGGTTTACTCGTGAAAAGGTAACAAACAAACTTACAGCTTGGCAAAAAAGAGTCTGAGGCGGTGACAGCTGGAACTAAAAATAAAAATCTTAAAAACTAAGTTTGTGAGTACTAAAATAACATAAAAATGATTCATTTGATTATAATTAATGACAAAAAGCTCGTCATAGAAATATGTAAGCACTAAATAACTTGTAATTTTGAATTGTAGTGTGAAAAGTGCGCCAGCGGCGCCCCCAATTTTTCCAGACTCTTTTTTGCCAAGCTGTACAATACTTTCGCATTTACTTCCAGAAACAATTCTTTATTTAGATTTATACGCTCACTTGTATTAGTAATCTGTGCCTACGTGAAGAGATGCACATAGTAATTTTAAACATTATTTTGATCGCACCCACGTAAAGTTTGAATCTAAAAATAATTTGTTGTTCACGTCGTAATATAAATATTTCCCGAAGATTCTCCATATTTAAGATCTGGCAACACGCAACATTACATGTTTGTAAGCCAAGTATCATCGTTTATTTCCTTATGAGAATATTTAATATGATACTCGCAAAAACAACTGACAAGGGCGGAATTTGAACCCACGATCTCTGGCGAGCAGTGCCATGTTTGCCTATCTAAAGGTGCCATTCCAACCTCGGCTTCAGGCTGCGAATGCAGGTAGCACACGCATAGACACGGTACGACTAGGTACGGCAGCACGTGCAGCCGCAGCCGCGTTGGGAATGTTTTTGAAAGAAATCCATACTACTTCATAGATAACCAGTCGTGCAGCCGCAGGCGCAGCCTGCAGCCGAGGTTGGAATAGCACCTTTAGAATAAACTACAGTAAGTATACTTATTCGAAAACTTAGTTATTAAAAAATAACGTTTTTTTGGATTTCTGTGGTCAGCACCCAGTAATTCTAAAAAAAAACGTTATTTTTTCTGCATCGTCATTGTTCTTTTTTTGGTTGTGAAAAAAGCCCCTGACGTGTCCCCGTAAAGCCAGGGGCGGTGATGAGAATGTGTCCTTTTGCACAGACTAAAAAATAATACGAGTTGCACTTGCGTTCAGTATTCACCATGCACCAGGGTTTTGACTCCCAAAAGTTCTGTCGTTTAAAGCAGCCTTTTTTTTGTTCTCTGCGTGTCCCTCGCACTATCGTATCGTATCGGTCGGGGCTGGGAACTGCTAGATACTGACAACTGGGGCTGAGAACTGCTAAAAAATGTCAAAAAATATTCAATCGACAGGGTGTTGACATCAGTGGAGGAGGTTGGAGGGTCTACGTAACATTAGTAAACCCCCGCCTGATGATATGCTGTTCCCATAAGCTTTGGACGTTTGCAACACCAATAATTTAAATGTATGTTTCATTCTTCACAGGTTTAGATCCGAACTCTACACGTTCGCGATCGCCTTCACGTTCAAGTAAGTGGCTTTTGGATTAATTTTTTTATTAATAGAAACTGCTACGGAAGTTTAAGAGTACCCACGTACTAAACTGACATACTTAACTATGAAATTGTCAAGAATATGGCGAAAGAAGAGCTCATAGTAGAGCCCATCTAGCTCCTACAATCTGTCAATTTAAAATATGTATTATTATTCTCATTTTAAAAGTCTACAACTTTTTCTTAATTCTTTATTGTACACAGAACAGATTTACTTAATATAGTCTCAAACTTTCGTGAACACTTAACATAATGAAACAACTTTTTAACGGATAAAAGTTAAAGTTGTTTCATTAGATTTACTTAATATTACAAAAAAAAACTAAATATTTTATTTTTAAATTATTAATGACATAATTAAGACGTGTTTGAAATGGTTGCTCTTAGCATTAGATTAAAATTTATTACAAGTATTACACTAATTGTGTAGGTACATATCTTGATATTATTAGATATTTGTCTCTTGATATCTAGAATAGATAATGAACCATAAGAGTTAGTGTGGCGGCCATTATGATTCAACGATTCGGCACGAAATAAACAAGTTAAAATTAGAATAATCGTTAGAATGTAAGAATGTGGATCGAAAATAGAATGTTCATTACGAATGACGTCATAAGTGCTTTTTTAAACGTTCTAAAATGGGCCTAATGGCGAAAACAGCGGAATATTACTGACAAAAATAAGATTGCTGTTTAGAGGGCGCCACTTTCTTTGCACCAATGCGGGATGTTATCTAAGTTTGATTTCAATTTGAATTGCTGTTGTTTCTCTTGTACATAATGTTATACTAATTTTAGTTTATCTCTCTTTCTAAAAAACACGACCGAAAAAGGACAGCAAATATGATATGGTTAAAATATGTTTTTTAGGAAATCTGACAAACCAAAGAACAGACCAGGGGGGTAATTCCGCTATTTTACCAAAAGTGTCCATTCTGACACCATGCTATTGCCATTGTTCTATATATGTCACTGGCCTTAAAAAAGTACTTGCGGAATACCATTTGACGTAAAATAATGCCATTGTCATTACACTGCCACTCTATTAAGACGTTTTGTCGTTACGTGAATCGGGCCCCTGAACTGGCAAGTCAGAGGTCTAAGGTACAAACCTAAGGCGGCACCTCTGACTTTTCGTTATGTGCGTATTATAAATTAATTATCACCTGCTCCGTGCCTCGGAAAGCACGTTAAGCCGTTGGCCTTGTCATGAAGAACTTTGACAGTCGTCGGAGTCAGTACCCTCATAAAATCCTGACAACTGATCTAACTTTAGAATATCGTATCCCTTTGGGTTGAGGTCAGATAGGCAGTCGTAGAAAACTGATATTCAGCTGCATCTGGTTAGATTAGAAGCCGACCCTAACAAAGTTTGGGAATAATAAGGCTAGGAGAATGATATTATTGTGAATTTTTTTACATGTTATAGCACATGATAGCACATGATTTTCGTATTAAATAATTGTATTTGGGAGAATGATGATTAATATTGTCATTTTAAACGCACTGTGCTTGTCCTCGAGGACATTAAAGCGTGATGCTAGGCTAATAAGAGGTTCCATTGACGTGAACGTAAACAAGGTCTGAAAACAATGCATCTTGCTTAACTAACTAAACATTACACGAATCTATTCACTATTTTAAAGTTGATAAAGTCTAAAATTCTGTCAAATTATTTCTAATTGTTATGACTTGAAACGTTGTTCTAAAACTTGACTTTGTGTTGTATTGGATAAAGTCTAAAATCTGATAACCTATTTGAACGTGATGTGAATTGAATGATTGATAGATACACGGGAAATTGTACTTAATTTTTGTGGTGTTAAAGTCTATAATCCTGTCAATTAGTTCTATTAGTGACGATTGCTTTGCCCTTGCTCAGTTCATTGCCTTCTTTCAGTTAAGTAGTTATGCCCTCGGATTTTCTCATCTAACTATCTGGCAGATAGCCAAAAGATGTTTCAATCTATGGTTTGAAATTTTAAAAACTTTGATTGGCTTTTTGGTTTGGTTTCCGAACGAAAAAAAAATTTTACTTATTTATTTATTTTTTGAAATAGAATCTAATAAGTACAATAATTGCGTTTTTTTGTGTTGTTTTCAAAATATTTTATAAGAATTTCTGGACTGCCTCGTTGGTCTAGTGGTAGCAAACGCGACTGCTGAGCACGAGGTCCTGGGTTCGATCCCCGGATCGGGCTTAGTGTTATTGGGTTTTTCTATTTGAAAATTCTCAGTAGAAGCACGGATTCTGGAATTGTGCCTGGTTAATGGCAATAGGCTCGCTCCCTATTACATGGGACTTATAACATAGCTAGCGAAACGTGGGTGTACTGCACACCTCTGCCTACCCCCTCTGGGGCATACAGGCGTAAGTCTATAAAAAAAAAAATCTGTACCATATTCTCGGCAAATATCTTATGTCTTACAAAAAAATATTTTTATGTCTAGCAACACCAAGACCCAAAATTTAAAAATAAATCTTAAAACGGGTACATGACATGAATATTTTGACTTTCTTAAAAACAAACTAGGACAATTATACAGATAGTAACAGAAGTCTGACTAACGATATCTTAAGAATAATTAAAAATAACATCAACACGGCACGTTTAAATCAAAAACATAAATACTCATTCATAAATACTTTACCCAACTATGTTGGGGTCGGCTTCCAGCCTTACCGGATGCAGCTGAACACCAGTGTTTTACATTGAGCGACTGCCTATCAGACCTCCACAACCCAGATAACGATACCCCTTGGTAAGACTGCTTGTCAGACTTTCGGGCTTCTGACTACCCGTAACGACTGTCAAAAGATTTACAATTGACAGCCGGGGCCAATTTCTAACGTGCTATCTGACGCACGGAGTGATATTATAGTGAATTAATTTATAATACGCACATAACTTACGAAAAGTCATAGGTGCGCGCCTTTTTCGGAACCAGAGACTTGCCAGTCAAACGGTCATTCCATTAGGCTATCATGAATCGTGTTGTTTCTCCCGACAGTCGCTCTATCGACAATTTGACACTTTGTCTAGATATGTTGTTATTCCGATCTGGCAACTGTATACACTAATAAAAAACATAAATCCGGGATTAGGGCACAGATTACTAAATAGTTACTTCGTGGAGACCCCAAACTACTACATAATACCTACAGCATTTGTGTATCCTCGTAGTATTTAGCAACATCATTGCTGTGACTGTTACATAACTGTCATAATGACGTAAGGAACACATACTTCATGACGCATGCGCGCAACGCAAGCACCGCGGGCGCCGAGTAGCAGATGACGTTTGTAAGCGTCATTTATTGGTTAGGGGGTTTTTTTTTAGCAAAAAGAATAGGTATCCTTGTTCGTGGATGTGAATGACAAATCGCCGTATAAAAATTAATTGCCAAAAATGATGGATCAATTTTGATGCTTTTTATTCTGTGGGTTCGAATCGAATATTCTTTGATGATTTGTATTCACTATTGGCCCCGGAGCAGTGAAAGCGTAGTGGTATGACCGTTGAACGGGCTTGACTTTTCGAATTCATGTCATCATCTGCCTAGCCTTTTCCCAACTATGTTGGGGTCGGCTTCCAGTCTTACCGGATGCAGCTGAATACCAGTGTTTTACATGGAGCGACTGCTTATCAGACCTCAACAACCTGTACTGTTACACGATACCCCTTGGTAAGACTGGTTGCCAGATTTTCCGGATTTTGACTATTCGTAACGACTGTCAAAGATTTAACGTGCAACAGCTTAACGTGCTTTCCGAGGCACGGAGAGTGATAATTAATTTATAAAACGCACATAACTTACGAATAGTCAGAGGTGCGCGCCTTGGGTTCGAACCCGAGACCACTGACCTGCCAGTCAACGGTCACCACCACCAGGCTATCACGACTCGTCGACAATCGTATTCGAATTCATGTGCGTATCAAAAAAGGATCTGGGACATTTGCGCGAAAGACATTTGCGCGAAGGACATTTGCGCGAATCCACTTGCGCGAATGGACTTTTGCGCGAATGGACAGTTGCGCGACAGACACTTGCGCGAATGGACACTTGCGCGAATGGACATTTGCGCGAATGGACAGTTGCGCGACAGACACTTGCGCGAATGGACACTTGCGCGAATAGACATTTGCGCGAATATTTCCCTAATTTTTTAGAACGAAGCTCTTTAACGTGACTAATGGTAGGAGTTGACAAGTAGAAATCATCAGATGTTGATAAACCAAGTATGATATCCCCCCCCCCTCAAGCGACTTTATTTTATGGAATATTAAGGAACTGCATTATGTACATTTTCGAATAAGCTTAATACAAATGCAGAGTTGCTTTAGAAATTCAAGTAGGCTGACACTAATTTTCAAGGAGAGTTTAGTAGTGTGAGTTCGTGGTTTTTGTTTATTCAAAATACGAATATGAAGTCATTTTTGAAACGAAGTTCCTTATCGCGAGTTGCGAAAGGGGAAAAAATTAAGACCAAAACTGTCGCGACACTTTAAGATTTTTTTTTAAATGAATTAACTTTTTTATGTAGGATAAATATGATTATGTAGTATGTTTTTTATGGGAAAAGGTGGCCGCCATTTTTAACTTTTTATTTACTAGTCTGATTGCTTTCAAAATCGATATCTGAGAGTCCGCATGGTCTCCGAGTACATACCCGTTGTCAGACTTGCAAAAGGTGGCCGCCATTTTGAACTTTTTATTTACTGTACCGATTGCTTTCAAAATCGATATCTGAGAGTCCGCATAGTCTCCGAGTACATACCCGTTGTCAGACTTGCAAAAGGTGGCCGCCATTTTGAACTTTTTATTTACTGAACCAATTGCTTTCAAAATCGATATCTGAGAGTCCGCATGGTCTCCGAGTACATACCCGTTATCAGACTTGCAAAAGGTGGCCGCCATTTTGAACTTTTTATTTACTGGACCGATTGCTTTCAAAATCGATATCTGAGAGTCCGCATGGTCTCCGAGTACATACCCGTTGTCAGAATTGGAAAAGGTGGCCGCCATTTTGAACTTTTTATTTACTGGACCGATTGCTTTCAAAATCGATATCTGAGAGTCCGCATGGTCTCCGAGTACATACCCGTTGTCAGATTTGCAAAAGGTGAATTAAAAAAAAAACCAAAAACATAAATAAAAATAAAACAAATAAAAAATATTAAAAATATAATCAAAAAAAGAAACACCATTAATATTTTATTAATAATAATAACCAAAAAAGAAAAACATTTGAATTTGGGAAAAAATTAATTACTTACCTAAGTTTATTTAATTATAATTATTTTAAATAATAATGACTGGACGAAATTATTGAATAGAATTAAAAAAAAATACCAAAAATATATAAAAAAAACGAATAAAATACCCCAAAAATATTAAAAATTATTGATCAGAATTTAAAAAAAAAACCAAAAATATATAAAAAAAACGAATAAAATACCCCAAAAATATTAAAAATTATTGATCAGAATTAAAAAAAAAACCAAAAATTAATATAAAAACACGAATAAAATACCCCAAAAATATTAAAAATTATTGATCAGAATTAAAAAAAAAACCAAAAATATATAAAAATAAAACAAATAAAATACCCCAAAAATATTAAAAATATAATCCAAAAAAGAAACACCAAAAATGTTTAATACAATGTGCCTAAATTAGCATAAAAAAAACATTTGAATAAATTTGGGAATAAAAGTAAATAAGGTAATATTTTATTATTTTAAATAATAATGACTGGACGTCATATTGTCGTAGGGGTTCTGCGCTCGATGTCGCGGGTTCGATTTCCGCTAGGGACAAATATTTGTATGATCCACAAATATTTGTTTCGGTCTTGGTGATTACCTATGTCCTGTGATAGCGTAACGTACGAACGCGAACTTATGTTCGTAACTGCACTCACGACGTGGCTACGATTTAAAAAATATATATTATTATATAAAATATATTCATAAGTATTCATATTCTTTATTTGCTATAAACATTATATATAGGTAGGTAGGTACATAGGTACTTAAATATAAATAAAACAAACAAAATACCTTAAAAACATAAAAAATACAAAAATATATATTAAAATGTAACCGTAATTATTAGCATAAAATAATAATTAAAAATACAGAAAAGATCTTTATTTATTGGAAAAATATTAATATTGTCAATATTAAAAAATATATATTATAATATTAAGATTACATGTGCCTACCTAGTATCTACACTATAAAATTTAATTATTAAACAAATATTCAAATTACTAACTATTTGTAACTGTATAAATATTATAATATAAGTTATGTAAAATTTAATCTAGAAAAAACAGAGCCGGGAGCTAGTCCACCTCCACGCGGTGCCCGGTGGAAACGTTTTAACGGCTAACGGACTATTTATTGAGACTTTTTTAAATACATTTGTGCACCCATTCGTGCAATTTTCGCAAGTGTCTTTTGCTCAAATGGCTTTTTGCGCAAGTGTCTGGATACCATCATCATCCTCATCCGGATACCATCTTGGATTTCTAAATCGCCTCCATAATCGTATCACTATATAGTATAAAACAAATTCGCTTTCTCTGTCCCTATATCAACTTGTTAAATGTTTATGTTAAAACTACGCAACGGACTTTGATGCAGTTTTTTTAATAGATAGAGTGATTGAAGAGGAAGGTTTATATGTATATTGCACCCGTGCGAAGCCGGGGCGGGTCACTAGTTTAAGATATACAAAAACAATGGAAACGATACCCATGTCGGAATTTATATTTCAGCTATCTTGGATTTCAAAATTGATTTCACATTCGTATAGAACCACAGATCTATATCTGTGTATAGAACATACGAAAACTACGGAAACGATACCCATGTCGAAATATCGTGTTGACCATCTTGGATTTGAAAAACGACTTCATAAGTATTCGTATATATAACATACGAAAACCACGAAAACGATGCCCATGTCAAAATATCGTGTCAGCCATCTTGGATTTAAAAAGTTCTTTATATTCGTATTTAGAACATAAAAAACCACGGAACGATACCCAAGTCCAAATTTCGTGTCGGCCGTCTTGGATTTCAAAAATGATATTCGTATTCAGCCATCTTGAATTTCAGAAACAAAGTACTTAGGTAGGTACTTAATTAAAATAAATTTTCGTTGACGAGCTGGATTCTTTCGAAAAGAACAGAGACAGAGAGAAGTGAAAAAAGAGTAAGGAGACCGTTGCCCAGCAGTGGGACACTTTGAGCTGATATTAATAATTTGCGGTGCATCGGATAACGGAGACTATAATATTGATTAAATTATGTGCACACCCATTCGCGCAAAAGTCTATTCGCGCAAATGTCCATTCGCGCATGTGTCCATTCGCGCAAATGTCCATTCGCGCAAGTGTCCTTCGCGCAAGTGTCTGTCGCGCAACTGTCCATTCGCGCAAATGTCCATTCGCGCAAGTGTCCATTCGCGCAAAAGTCTTTCGCGCAAATGTCTTTCGCGCAAGTGGATTCGCGCAAGTGTCCGCATACCATCAAAAAATAATTATCACTTGCTAAAACGGTGAAGGAAAACATTTTATGGAAACCAGCATACCTTGAGAGATTAGTCAGAGGCCTACGGGCGGTTTAAACTCTGACACCAGGTTGTTCATCAACCATACGATAATAAGAAGAAAACGTCATCACGTGCTATTTAGGGTTGCCACAAAAAATAAAACAAAACAACACGAATTGAAAATTTATTCAAAGATAGTCAAGTTCCCTTTTAAATTTATATCTTTACGTTTTTTAAGAATTTTATTCAAATGTTTCAACAAAACAAAAATACGAAATCTAACGAATAATCTTGTACAATATTCAGCCGGGTAACACGGACAAGTCTGCGAAAATGTCTTTTGGTTTAACCGATCAATTAATTTTCTTGCCGGACATTTCGTCGGCAAAACTTCTATATTTTGCATAAAGAGAATCTCTAAAGTTTGGATATATCTTTTTGTTATAGATGAAGGAAATTTGAGGCTTCCATAGAAGGGCGAGGTTATATTATATGCCATGAATTGTTCGTAAGTTTTCGGGTCAGCTAGCAGCGGTGAGCGAGATTTCATATGAGTTGTAAACTTAGGACAGTCGTGCTTAAGTGCGCTTTTATGCAAGAAATATGACGACACGTACGTAAAAACGTTTTCTTTGGGAAGTTCAAATCTGTAATCGACATCACCGTCCAGAGATATCATTCGGGATTTTGTTTTCAACTCTTTAATGTCTATGGCCTTTGAAAGTATGTTATTTTCTTGCAACAATTCGCTTATATCTGCTTGGTGTTTACTCAAATATGATTTCAATATGTTGTTCAGAAATAACTTGGAAAAAGCTCTCTGGAATTTTATTGGCGTCAGTTTTTTCTTGCCTAGTTTACGCATTGGGTCTAGTAATGCTGTGAGAGGTTCTTGATTAAGCCTTCTAGTGAATATGGAATTAATGCCTTCTCTTTTTAAATCTTCACTAATCATTTTAACAGCCTGAATTGTTATTCGAAAGTTTTCAAAAGTACTTATCTTCCTTGTGTTGTCCGCTCCGGTTTTTTTGTCTAGAACTATAATTTTTTTTAATGTATCTTGTGCAGTATTTAATACTTCAACTTGGTCATAGGCTGATGTGAATGGCCGTTTATATTGATAATCTTTTTTATTAGAATTTGAATTTAGAATGTCAAATGTGTCATTCATTAATTTGACAAACTTAGCAGTTGCGTTAGCTTCTACGGGTAGTATTTCGAAAGATCTGTAGGTGATGATGGCACCGCAGACGCTGCGGCTAAAAAGTTGTGCAGCATACTTCACTTCTGTCGTTTGTGAATCTTTAGGTTTTATATGATCATCTGTAATATTCAGCATAAGTCCGTGACCCGTGTCTTTGCGACCGTAATTTATAAAATTTATAAAACTCCAATTAACTTTTTTGCCGTCTATAAAAAAATTGTTGGTCATGAAATAATTCCTTGTTTCTATTAGTAGTTGGGGAACATCGAAGATATAGTAAATCTTGTTTCCATTGAAATTGAAGTAAGGCTTATTAGCAATTATTTGTTTAAAATCTTTAGCGTAAGAAGCTAAAGTCGATCGCGGTGAGGAAACTATGGCCATAACTTTTATTCCTATAGTAAATAACTTTGCTAGAATGTCATTCATCCAAGTATCAAGCGTTTCTCTTTTGATGCTTACTAATGCGTAAGCTACAAGCTGTTTCCAATCTACAGCTATTCCTCGAACCATAACCACATACGCTTTAGAAGCTACATGATCAGTTGTCTTACCATTCACATTATGAAATCCTATTATCCTATCGTTACTTATATCGTAGTACAAGTGTCTTTTTAATATTATTTCATCCACGCATACTGTACAATATTTGGCTATTTCAGGCAAAGATTTCAATTTTGAAGAAATTAAGTTGAAAATTCGGTTTTCTAGTTCAGGTTGAATGATTAGTTTTATGTTAAATAATTCCCTTTCGCTGGGCAGGTCCAACATAGATTCTAAGCTTCTGTAACTTTGTGGGCTGCAAGAATGTAAATTTAGGGCAAAATATTTGAATTCTTTGCTTGAACTGTTTATGTTTTTACGCCATTCTATAAGTTTATTCAGTCTTATCATATCATCATTGGTAGCTATGGTTTTAGGTTGTACTTCTTCTTTTTTTTCATTCCCATCTAATTCTTCTTCTTCTTCGATATTTATCGTTAGAATTTCTTCTTTTACATTAAGACTAGTGGTTGACAAAGTTGTACTACTATCGATAGTCTCTGTATCATTTCTGGTATTCGATTCTAATGAACTCTGATTTTCTGTAGGTGTATTACAAGTTTTATCATTTGAAGTACTCGGAGTATTTAGATACCTTGTTGGTACCACAGCAGGAAATAATTTTCTAATAAACAACTCAGATACATCACACTCATCAAAGTGTACAGAACATACTTTGTAACTGGTTGGTTTAATATCAGGTTTCTTCAGCAAATCGTCTCTTCCTATCAATTGCAGCCATTCATTTCGTCTGAAAGATAAAAAAAAAATCAAAAAGTTCCAAATTTTCATCTATGACACAGGGGCATGCACAAACATCTTCGATGAGTAGGTAGTACAGTCGGCTGCTTATCAGTGGTAACAATTATGAACTGCACACCCCTGCAGAAATATTTGGGATAATAACTTAAAGAAAGAAAGAAAGAAAAAAAAGATAGATAGATAAAGATGGGAAATTAACAAATGAACTTGACTAAAATTAGTCTTTTCGAAGCGTGGGGTTTAAAAAATATTGAAGTGGAAAATTAAAACACGGTTAAAAAAAAATAGCGATAAGTTAGTCTTCTAACCCTTCTAGAGTTGATCATGTCTCACATTTTACGCAAATCCAAAAAAAAAATCAAATCTAGGTACACGATTTGAAAATAGCGATAAGTTAGTCTTTATGCTTCTATCCCTTCTAGAGTTGATCATCATATCTCACATTTGACGCAAATCCAAAAAAAAATTCAAATAGTACAAGTTTTAGGACAATTTTTTTTTTGGGTTTTACAGTAAATAATAAATTATATATCTACAGAATGGAACTGCAATAGTTAAAAAAAGCAATTTTATAACGCATTCAAGCATTCAAAGCGAACTTTAGAATACAATAATGATATGGCGGACACGAACGGGGCACCACTTAGCGATCAAAATGCTATGAACGGTGCTACATGCGTAGGGCCGAGGCTAGCGCTACGTTGGGACGCCAGGCATGCGATTCTAACCTTAAGAGTGGCGCACCGGCTGTGTCCGCGATAGTACAAGACGCCAAATATTTTGTAGACTTAAGAAAACGAAATAATTTGACACAATCGAATAATTAACAGTCATTTGTACCTATCAAAGCCGTAAAATCAAGATACAATAAAAAATAAATTGTTTCACGAGCACCGGAGTCCATTTTGCCCTCTGGTTCGATTTATACAAAAGTAAATAAATGTCACAGAAATACATGTACCAAATAACTTGTAATTTTGAGTTGTAGTAGGTATGTAAAGTGCGCTAGTGGCGCCCCTAAAAAATAATTTTACCTGAAAACATAAGAATCCTACCATCCTTACATTTCTACCATCATTAGCACTTAAGGGCTACAATCTTAAAAAAAGAATACTAATTTAAAATATGATGAACATATAGATGGCGCCACTATCATTAATTTGACAACCCTAGAGTCCGACAGAAGACATCGGGTCATACCTTGGTCATACTCACGTAAGGTTTACAACCTTTTCTAGAAAAACTAGTTTGTTATTGCTGATTTTAGAGAAGGTAAATAAAGAAAACAGATAAAATAAAAAAGTACCATTCTTTTTACTACTAACACTTTCAGAAGTGATAGGGAAAAAGACTATTTTAACGTACTCTATTAAAAAGTAAATAAAAGAAAAAACTATAATATTCTATTTTAGAGTGCGGTTGGCAACCCTAACTGATGCGGTAAAACTGACCCTAACTGACATAACCTCAAAACTATAAATCAATAACCTATAAATTATAACCTAAATAACCTAATATAAAATAACCAAAAATAATCTATATTACAAACAAATTACTCGATTAATTATTAATTACAAAACACAGGCGCCATGTTTACAACTATTTTGGACCTTAAAGTAACTTGTAATAACACGCGGACGCCATTTTCTAATACGAGATCTAAGGAAATACTATAACAAACATACCTTTGAGGATCTTTTGGCAGCGGAAAAAAAGATAATTCAGGGTTTTTCTGTTTATTTTTGCAGCCAGAAACACAACAGGTACGATGTGTATTACGAGTCGACATTACGAATATTATTGATCTTAAAACTGAGGAATGCGAGGCGGGGCGAGCGCGGCGCGATCGTGTCTGCTCCCCGCGCTGCAATCCCTGACTGAATAAGAAACTTCAAGTTGTTGGCGCGGGGCGCGCGTAACTTTATCTCTGTACTTCTGTAGGTACATTATGGTAAGGTTGTCACCTTAGAGTATAGATAATATACTCTAAGGTTGTCATTAAATTTTTTTTTTTTCAGGCTAGAGTCCCGTACTGCCTCGTCTTTAGTCAAAGTTTCTTCATTAACCGTCATGATGATGATGATGATTGATGATTCATGATCATGTCTAAGTAAAGCGGTGGCAACTTTAGACTTAGTAGGACAATTTGTGTCAACCCGGAAAAACACATTTCGCACTAAAGTTTGGCTAAAGTGCATTTTTTAAGTAATTCTTCTTCTTGTCGAATCAAGACCCAATTCAAATTTTATTTGACCAGTATGTGGCAACCTCAATAGATTTGTCTAGCACTACATGACTTCGAATTCCCGCCAAAAAGTCCTGTCACTAAATACTTTTTATGAAACAAACACATATTTTTTTTATATGACTTAACTTTTTGTTGACAGCAATGAGCCTTAATTTTTTAACGGTCATTTTACGTAATTTTGCATTATGGTGATATATTTGTTGAGCATGTGATGAGAAGAGAGGAAAATCATGTAGTGCGAAGAGTATTAAGATTGGATGTGGATGGATACAAGAAAAGAGGCAGACCTAGGAAGAGATGGATAGATTGTGTGAAGGGTGATATGGCAAATACTGAGATGACGGGTGATAGAGATGTATGGAAAAAGAAGACATACTGCGCCGACCCCAAAGAAATTGGGAAAAGGGCAGGGAGATGATGATTTGTTGAGTGATTATTTAAAAATAAATCTGAAATTAACTAGTGATTACATATAATATAACTTATTAGTTATGGGCGAATTTCAAATTTCTAAATATTTCATTAGTGTAAAAAATTGTTATCACTGTAGTGAGAGCATGGGTCTATACCAATTCTTATCGTAAATGTATTAATACTAGTGGTCCAGTCAGTGGTCGAAATTCACCCGGTTTTTTTTTATAAATTTTATCTTTGTACATTTCTACCTATACTTTACTAGGTAGGTATGCAAAGTTTCACACTCCTCCGTGCGCGCAATATTTAAAAAAAGGGATCCACAGTTTTCGCTTCACGGAGTAATAATAAAACCTCTAAGTAATTTATCATTATTATAAAAAAAAAAGAATTTAAGAGAATATTATTACTAAGTTATTTTTAAAATTTATATTTATTAATGTGTTTGTACTATTCTAATTGGATTTAAGTTGAATATTTGTACGCCAGAAATGGTAGAATATAAGAGACATATTACCAATTGTTAATAACTTTTCGCACTATATTTTTACAAATAAACGTATTCTATTCCATTCTAATGAAGCTTGAGTTTTAAAAATTGGTAAATATTCGTTAAAAAATCAACAAAAAGATCTGTGGTCGCACCACGTAGTAAATATTTAGTAATCTGTGACCTAAAGACAAAACTTTTTAATTTTAAGTAGTAATTTAACTTTGCATCGAAACTTAAAAGCACCACTAGCGAGCGAGCGACGTCTACGTCACGCTACGCAATACCTACGCGTCGATTCCTACATGACGTGAAAAATATCAATTCAATTTCATAAAATTACGGCAAACGGCGTCTCACAAAATATTAGCAGATAAGTAACCTGTCTGTCATAATATATGTAGTATCACTATATATCTGCAAATTGTGAAAGTACTCTTTGTATTCATTGTTATAAGGTTTATTTTCCAAAAATATTAAATAATATTGTTGTAAGAGTCGTACAGAAACAAAAAACTGTTCTGTGGTATAAGTACTGGCAAGAAGATCTAACGTTACGTTATCAACGTACGTTATGTTATCAACAAAACACATTTAAATAACCTAATAGAATTATTCGCATATGTACTTCAACTACTTCACAAATAACAGTGATTTGGTTATTTAAGTTTATGTAAAATGTGAACGCAGCTGTTGTAATGTCAGTACGGTTGTTAATAAAGTTTCTACTGCAGTGGTAGAAATTGCGCGTGGTTAGGAGTATCCTTAGTTCGTAGCGCCCGCCATCGCTAACTTGAAATTAATATTTAAATTATATTGTTAAAAGAGTAGTTTAGTTAAGCATAATTATTTTTTATTATACAGAATTTAAAAAAAAATATTACCAATACTCGATTTTTTACTATTCACAGGTTTAAAAAAATATAATGTTTCTTAATTTTTTTTTAGATGGGTATAAATAATATTCTTTCATTTTTTTCCCTGTATTGGTCCCGAATACAATACAAAATATATTGTTAGCTAATAGGAATAAGTCCCTCTGTTTATTGATTTCAATAATTAAATAAATAATAAATATACACACATACATTATTAATTAAAAAGCACCCCATCGCCAGCCAGCCCTTGGTGATGAGGTACTCATGAAGTTACTTTTCTCAAAATTAATAATACTTACTAGAAAATAACCGCTATAAAATTTCGATCATCTGTTATTTTTTTTAAACGAATTATTTTGAAACAATTTAATCAATACGTTTGAATCAATAACTATTCATTCAAAAAAGGGTAGCAATGCAAAACTACGGGTTGGCAACACTGAATTTGACAAGTTACGTGAAGAACAAGAGGTGACACAGTGACGCCGTCAATAAAATAACATGGAGCGGGAGCGGTGAGTATTTCTGTAAAATAATTTCAAGAACTGTTATTTTTCACACTTCTATTTTTGGATCTCAACATCTCAGTAGATTTTTCTGAATTAAATTGTTATTATCCTTTAGTTTCGGTCGTGATACAGTGCACTATTAATAATTTAGAGGTTATGTTGTCGACATTGTTGCTTTGTTGTGTATTTAGTCGTAGGTCGAAACGGAATTTTTGTGTACTGTTACTTGTACTAGTGATAAAAACGTAGCTGTTCTTATGATTTTATTGATCAATAGTAGTAGTATATTGAAGTGATTGCTATAGAACAGATACTATCGAATATCGGACTTCAGTATTCTATTGGTAGGAATTTTTTCAACCGTAGTGAAGCGTTTTGTTTCAGCTGTAGACATTTGACGCGCTTTACCACGATCGAACAGTAACTTCATTGTTATTTTTAAGTTAGCAACATAAAATAATGGTTTTCAAGGGTGCGAGCATGTATTTTTTTTCTAGATTTTTTTTTTCGGTCGAACATCAATTTAAAAAACTTGAAGTTTGACATATAATTTTTTTTTCTTCGTTTCATCCCAAGCAAATTGTATTGGACAAGCTAGAATCATAGACCATAATGCCTTGTCTTCAGGCCAAATGACTTTATAACCATCATGATGATGATAATTTGTGTAGAGCGATGTCTACTTCACTAAGATTTCGGACAATTTGTGTCAACTTTGTTTGTGTGAAATTAGGTATCCAACTTTAGATCGTAATAAAATATTTTAGAGTTATCAACAGCACTATATGTCTACTAGACCCTTTGAATAATCAAAGACTACGCCAAAGAAAGTATAGATCTTTACTATGAGTATGACTATGCCTACACTACGTATTATTTCCCGCTAAACTTTATAGTAGGTACTGTTGAAATGTTATTGTGTCAAATTTGACGTTTCAAATGTTTTTTTTTTTTATAATAATTAGGTATGTAGTTAGAAAGATACAAAAAAGAAATTAGACGAGACCTAATTTCACGTAAGGTGAACCGGGGCTTTTGTGACTATGGGGTGTATGCGACTAATCGATTTTTCTATTAAACTAACAGTTATTGATGAGCATGCCATCTATTGCTGAACAGGGAATTTAGTATTTTCCCAAATAATAACAGGTGTCGCTAGTACCTGTGAAACTGTTTGATCTACAGCGTTTTTTCTGATAGTCGTCATTTTCAAATAAAGTAAGTTGACATCCCGCGCACAAGTTTTTGGCCAAAAAAATAGAAAAAGTGGTTTTTGTGCAGTTTTGGAAGAAGGAAAGAAGAAATGTGAATCGGAAGTTTCTTTTGCTATACTATTTATAATCCTATGTCGTATATTTCGTATGATACTCTTATAGTTACTTTCGCCTCATTTTTCTGTATTGAGGGGTGTTTGTAACTATTTTGAAATATTTGTGGTAGTTGCATTAGCCCATTGGTTTTTATATGGAAAATGTGAATCGCTAGTGATGTTCAGAATCGATGTTTAGTGTTGATAGAAAAGCATGTCGATATTTTATCATTAAAATTAAGCATTTTGATGGAGGCAGCCAATACATAAGATGCAATTTAAAGTACTTAAGTGCTATTTAAATTAAGTAAGTAAGTGCCACTAATTTAGTCCAAAATTATGTGGGTTCACAAAAAAGTTTTAGTTAGTTTTATACAGACTTTTATATTTTTTGAATAGTTTTTAGTTAAATTTTTAATATTATTTAAAAATATATAAAAAAATGTGCTAAGTATGTTTTATTTTTTATGCTCATCACAACCGGTTCATCAGGCACATAGGAAAAGTTATCGATGAATTCAGTCCCAACACTAACACTAAGAGGCGTAGTTGCATTCACCCCAAAAAAAACTAAATGCATTTTTTTAGGTTATAGAACTGTGTTTTAGAACTTTTCGAAATCATTTATGCGTAAATAATTGTTCAAAGTAAGTGCTATGCAAATATAAGCTATAAACCAATAAGAGCAAACAAGTTATACTATAAAGTCACATTCACCCCAAAGTGAGGCGAATGTAACTTTTTCGTTTTTACAATGATTATATTAACTATTTTATTCTAAGTTTACAATTATTCAACGTTATTTTAAAGTGATAACATTCATAGATATATGCTTAACCATGTGAGATTATTAGAATGTCAATTTAGACTAAGTGGACGGTTATGGCAAAAGATAAAGTTTAAATTTCAAAATTGATAGTCACAATAGCCTCGGTTCACCTTAGACTAATTTGACAGCTCTAATTTTGATACCTAGTTCAATTTGTTATTCTTTTTCTTTATATGACATGCCGACTAAATTCTTATTGATATCACACCAATGAACTAGTTTGACAGCTCTAATTTTGATAGTTCAATTTGCTATCCTTTTTCTATGGTGTTTATTATAAAGAAATATAGTTAGACTAAAATAAGTTTATTGGGATGTACAACAGAATCTTTCTTTAATTCTTTATTGTACACAAAAAAAAATACACAGATAAACATACAGACATAAGTAAATGTACAAAGGCGAGCTTAACTCAATACTGAGTTCTCTCCCAGCAAACCTTCAACTTTGAGTGAAAGAGAAATGGGAGACATTAGGACAAAGTGACGTGTACCTACATAACAAATAATTTTTGTAAGAAATTACGATATTTATACATAATTATTATATTGACTGTAAATATTACAAATAGATACATAAACATACATACATACCGTATATATAATAATCAGAATCTGTACCATCTCTTGCGTAGTTGGGTAATCTCCGTTGCTATGACCGAAATTCGTTCAGGATTCGTTTAATATTTATCTCCATAGAGTATTCAAGAAAATATAGAGTAATAACGTCAACCACATTGCCTTGTGCGGAGCGAAAGCAGGTCTCACCATACAAATGTTAAAATGTAATTTTTTCAAATTATGTTTTCTAGACGTTTATCAAAATTTAACTCAGCAGTTAACCATGATATAAGCTAAAATGTAACTTTTTCGCTCGTGGAGCCTAGTTGAACCGCAGTCGATCGAGGTATGATCGCAAACGAAGCTCGTGTCGCGGCCGCGTTGTTCATACCCGTGCTCACAGTTCATACTTCTATAGGGTTGCTCTATATTTTCTTATATACTCTAAGTTTATCTCAATTTCAGAGTAAATGCATCAAAAGTTTGGGTACATTTCACTAAGAAGAACCAGGAACAATTCCTCGCGTCCTGCAATATCTGTAACCGACTCTATTCCTACCGGACATCGATATCGAACCTTAGGAAACATATCCGAAATGTTCATCACATGGAGGACGCAATAACGGATCTAAGTAACAGTGACAACGACAACAGTGATGAGGAACAGTTAGTTATAATAACAGTGATTTTTTATTCGAATATTGAATTTTTTGTACACATTATATCTTAGTACGATTTGATATGATTTAATCACTACAGTATAAAACAAAGTCGCTTCCCGCGTCTGTCTGTCCCTATGTAGGTATGCTTAGATCTTTAAAACTACGCAACGGATTTTGATGCGGTATTTTTTAATAGATAGAGTGATTCAAGAGGAAGGTTTATATGTATAATACATGCATATTAGCGTAACAGTGCGAAGCCGGAACGGGTCGCTAGTTAGTAATAAATACTAAAATAAAATACTTAATCTTTTATAGGGATGTCGTCTAGATGGTTAATTTTTTGATTAAAATCACTATTTGCTTGTTTAATGTTTAAAAATATGGCGACAATGTGTAAAAAAATAAAAATCTGTTATTAAATGCCGATGTCGGTAACTTTTAGGGGCTAAGAGTTTCTTTAACATTATAGGGTATGACGTTATGTGCCTTCCACCTATGTGCTTCCCATATGACGACAAATTACTAGTTTAAAAAAATCCTACATAAATTATTCTATCACTTTTTTGAGAAGATTTATTTTTTACACGTGATATGGTAATGAATTTGTAGCCTGTGTATTATTTTGACGTTTAGGCTGTATTACTGTAAAGTTTCATCAAAATTCGTTCAGTAGTTTTTGCGTGAAAGAGTAATAAACATACTGTCTTATATCCTCACAAACTTTATTTATATTAAGTAGGATTCCTATTGGTGATATATGTTTATTTAACTAATTGGAAAGTCATTGCAAAAGAGTTTTCTATCCCTTTAAGTTATTAGAAAGATAAGACATGGCTTACTCTTGATCTAGGAACCCAACTCCGTAATTTGCGCAGGCACAGATGTATTTAGAATTCGCAACGTCTGCGCACTAGTTAAATTTGAATTCGGTTCTTATTTCAAGAATCTAGATGTCGTTTTTAAGTTATAAACATTTTCAGACCATCCAAGAAGTCTGGCGCTACTTGGACATACTTCGAAATATTAGACTCTGATAAATTCGAAGCTAACTGCAGAATATGTGAGAGGCAGATCCATTACGATTCTGTGGCGGATTTGACTAGACATGTCAAGGAACATGGGGTGAACCCACAGGATTCCGAAGACGAGGCGATGGAGCAGACTCCGAAAAAGTAAGGACACTTCATCTTTAAGGATGTTCCGAGTATCTCCACACCCGACCAGTTCGAGTATTAGCCTTGGCATAACATCATATCGATATAGTAATTTCGACAAAATCACTGCAATATTACCTATTATATTGTGCTGGTGCTGCTGCTGCAGCCGCGGAGACCCTCAAACGGCGCAAATATAGCAACATTATTGGTTGTTATATCTTTGAGCCGTTTGGGGTTGAAACCCTAGGGTCATGGTCTCCTGTACAAGGAAATTGCTGGGAGACTAGTCGACAGCACACGTGACCAGAAGGCTGGCTATTTCTTTGCTCAAAGAATCAGCATTACCATCCAGCGTGGCAATGCTGCTAGCCTCCTGGGTACAGCAGACGACGGCGATGGGGAGGAATTCTTTGACGCCTTCGCGTGACGTGATTTATTAGGTTTAGTGTATTTATAGTAAGCAGATTTAGAATGTAAATAATTTTAATTAACTTATACTATATCTAAATAAATTTAATTATGGAGCATTATTTCCTTGTTCGCAGTGAATCCAGGCAATCAACAGTGTGGCAGTACTTCAATAGATTGAATTCCAAAATGGCAGTGTGTTTAATCTGCAAGAAAATATTGTCTTATAAGTCGTCTATATCTAATTTGAGAAAGCATTATAATAGGAAACATGGTGGCATTTTATCTAGAAAAGATGATGGTGATGTAAGTGCCAGAAGTTTTAATTCATTCTGTCAGTCCCTTTCATCCTATTGCTGGACAAAAGCTTCTCCTCTATCACTACATAGTATAAAACAAAGTCGCTTCCCACGTCTGTCTGTCCCTATGTATGCTTAGATCTTTAAAACTACGCAACGTATTTTGATGCGGTGTTTTTTAATAGATAGAGTGATTCAAGAGGAAGGTTTATATGTATAATACATGCATATTAGCGTAACCGTGCGAAGTCGGGGCGGGTCGCGAGTTAGCTATTATAATTGTTACACAATATGTTTTGCTTATTAAATGAAATTATTTAATAAGAAACTCGCAAAAAAGGCGTTATAGAGATACGTAATTTCAACTGAAGCAGGCAAGACTCGGTAGCTTAATTGGGGTAAAGTGATACCTTTGAAAAAACCTTAAAAATTATGTCAAAAATGTTAAAGTTATGTTAAAAAAATTGTATATTATTAGTATTACCTTATAATCTATACAAATTCCACGGGAGCGAATATTTGGTGGTCCAGTTGCTTTAAGACCTCTCTTTTCAGACCAAACGGGTGATAATATCAGCAAATGGACAACTGTATGAAGTGGATACGACGAAGCATGAGATAGACGACGATGATGATACGGTAAGAACTTTTATTTTAAATACAGGTAGCAAACGAGCTTGCAGGTTATATACACATACCTCCAATGAACACATAAAAGTAGCGTGCATTGGGAGAGGCCTATCGGGCTGAGCCTGTAGCCATAAACATGTCCCTAAATAATCAAAACCAGATCCAGCTAGTCCCTAGCATGTCCCCAAGCAACGCCCTAAGCCGAGGCACGAGTCCCATTGGGGGGCGCCCTTAGCTGCAGTTGCTTTAGGTTTAGTTTA
Organism: Protodeltote pygarga; assembly: GCA_936450705.2. NCBI lineage: Eukaryota > Metazoa > Arthropoda > Insecta > Lepidoptera > Noctuidae > Protodeltote > Protodeltote pygarga. Next base: position 5,672,037 of record OW388277.2, read on the forward strand.
ATTGCTTTAGCTGGAGGCCTTTAGGTCTCGCTAGAAGTCCAGTTAATCAGTCTGAGCTCCCTAGAGCTATAACTGAGAGAGATCACGTAGAAAAAAAAAAAAAAAAAGAGAGACCTATGTTGAGCCGTGGACAGTAATACAGGCTGATGATGATAAGTAATAGTTGTAGAAAGTGTTATTTTTATATCTTTTTGCAGAAAGATCCTATAAATGCAACAGAGTTTATAGATACACACGTTTTGGACGATCAAGAGGACATCCAACATGATATTTTTTCAGAATTGCGCAAAAATTCGCCAAAGAAAAATATCACTTTGCCAACCAAAAGAAAATTAGGAACAACATACAATAAAAAAGAACATTACGTAAAAGACAGCAGTTCCGAAGACGAAATTCGAAAAAAAAGAAAATTAACAAAATCTATGGACAGATTGGATTATTTCGGGCAATACCTAGTATCTTTACTGAGAGAACTACCTAAAAATGCTTCAGATCAACTCCAAAGCGATATAATCAAACAAATTATAAGCACAAAGGTAGATTTAGAAGCGCAACAATCGCAAGCTGCGAAATACGCGATAACGATAAGTGATATGCGGAACAGTGATAATACTCAGCCTGTCACAGTGACTATAAATAACAGTGATATTCAACATGTGGCTGAAAACGTTATGGTCGAAAGCACGGAAAATGACATTATAGAAAAAGAATAAATAATCATAAATGGTATTGATTGTATTTTTATTCTATCCTTATTCCTTTTTCAAAATTTTCCTAAAAAGTAGGTTCAAGTTTCGATTATTTTTTTAACTATTTCTATAGGTATCTAGTATCTACACATCATGTATTTTTAGATCAATTTATGGCATATTTCACAATAAACCTAGGTACTTACTGTTTTCTTAATTTCATGCAAATTCTTTTTCCTAACAGACTTTGTTAATTCATAGACTAAAAAACAGAGGGCCCTTTATTATTTTAGAAATAAAAAAGCCAAGTGTAATACGGACTCTTTATTTCCTAGGAAATTATGTCCTTTAGTCATTTTTGTAGAATTTAACGCAGCAGTTAACCATGTTATTAGCTAAAATGCAACTTTTTCGCTCGTGGAGCCTAGTTGAGCCGCAGTGGATCGAGGTATGATCGCGGACGAAGCTCGTGTCACCGCGTTGTTCATACCCGTGCTTCCCGTGCGTACCCGTGCACGTACTTCTGTAGGGTCTAACGGCCTGGCCACGAACTCGCCGCTCGCAGCGGCGGTTTAGCGCGGCGCGGCGAGCGGTAAGAACAAATGTACTAAAATGTTCAACGACGCCACGACTCGCCGCTTTCAACGGCGGCGACGGCGGTTTCTCCATTCTCCATACTTAAAATGATTTGTATTGATTTCGTGCACTCCATCCGTCGAATTTAAAATATTATTAGAAAATATATGCCTAAATACGTCTAAATACATCTAAATACGTGGCATGGCCATCGCGCCGCTCGCAGACCTAGCCCGTCGCCGCCGCCTTAGACCGAAGTCGTGGCCACTAGGTTAGGGTTGCTCTATACTTTCTTAAATACTCTAAGACGGAAAACTTACTCTACTCCACATAACTGAAGTATTAGTAACACATTTCTAGTTAGGTATAACATACTGTAACAATTCATTGAATACTCGCAAGAGGTAAATGATAAGTTTATCAATGATTCATTATTCACGTCAGCAAATAATAATAAATATACATTCCTAGCATTATAAGTACTTCCCTAACGTAACGTTTCCCATTTGGTGGGTCGCGGGCCATCAAAATAAAATACCGAGTCGCAGCATTCCCGCCTTGTTTTAAAGTAATACTAGGTATTAACTCTAGAGTTTGCTGCAAATGATCTATAGTATTCTTAGAGTAAGTATATAAGAAAATATGAGCAACCCTACAGAAGTATGAACCGTGAGCACGGAAGAATAACGCGGCCGCGACACGAGCTCCGTCCGCGATCACACCTCGATTGACTGCGGTTCAACTAGGCTCCACGAGCGAAAAAGTTACATTTTAGCTTATAACATGGTTAACTGTTGGGTTAAGTTTTGCAAAAATGACTAGAAAACATTAAAAAAATGATATTTTAACATTTCAATGGTGAGAACTGCTTACGCTCCGCAGATTAAATCTAATTATGTTGTTGACGTTACCACTCTATATTTTCTTATAATATACTCTAAGAATACTATAGATCATTTGCAGCAAACTTGGATTCTTTGGTAAAAAATAAGCAGCTCCATACTTCGCAACAACTGCAACGTAGTTAATATAATTATTTTATTAGGTACCTATATACTTAAGTTAATTAACGAAAGGCGTTCCCGTTAATCCGTAACACTATAGCTTCCGTAAACCGAAAAAAAAGTTATAATAATATCACAAAAAATAATAACGTAAATAATATTGGTAAAAATATTTTTTTACTTAGATAAAAGTAACAGTTTTGTCAATGGTAGTTATGTGCTAAAATTATCAATCTGTCAACAGGAATGTAATAAAAACATTAAATAGTTCTAACGCCTAGAACGTAGGTACTACATCACGGTTTAATATTAAGTTATTCAAATAACACAAGCATTCATAATATTAATAGCACGAAATATAACGTTACTTGCCCATTCACGCAAGTTATCAAAACAAAATACTCGTTTGAAGTTCCATATTTAAATCATAGATGGCTCTGCTTGACGGTCGGAATTGTGACTATACGACTAAATTCAAGACAAACATTCTCTAACGAAAACAACCTTGCAACGTTACTTCGTAATTTCTTACAATAAACTTAGATATAACCCTGCTAAATGGAAGCGATATCTTGGCGTTGAAAACCTGAATGCTGTCTTGAGTTTTTATTTAAGTCGTATTAAAATAAGCAGCCATGTCAGTTAGCGAAACGTCAATTCATGTAGCGTTATAACGAGTGATATTTTTCGCTATTAGTGCTTTTTATTACGATATATTTTGATAATTGTTGTTATTTTAAACTTTGTGTTGTGTTGCGAATACTGAATTCAGTGAGTAGATAATTAAGGATGGGAGATGATTCGGAATGTCCACGTAAAAAAGTGGCGCTTTGGAACCATTTTATTAAAGATTCTGTTACAAAAACGGCTGAATGCAATTACTGTAAAAAGACTCTATCGTTTAGAACAACCATTTCTAATTTGAAGATGCATTTAAAAGCAAAACATAAACAGGCTTTTAAGATAATGATTGGACAATATGAGGGTGAATCAATTTCTAATGGGTTTATTAAAGTCGAGGATGAAACGCGACAACAACAATCAGGTATTTTAAATAGCATGTTATAGGTATTATTACGATAAGAGAAATAAATAGGGAGTGCAGTAAGGAATAATTATAACATAATATAACTTTAGTTTGCCCGCGAATTCGTTCGCAATAATATTTATTTAAATAATATTTATTTATTTGGTACTTAAAACAGAGTAACAGCAATATAGACCGATAGCGGAACGTCGTATTTTGACCGTAACTTATAATTTTATTAAAGTCATTTATTTTTGCACAGGAGATTAATTACGTATATTTAGAGCTTCTATTAAAAAGTTAGAAAATTTAGACCGTTGCTTTAAGTACAATTTAGGTTTTTGCAAAACTGCATGACAAACCGTGAATATAAAATTTAAGTCAAAAATTCTAGTCCTGTATGATTAAGGACAATGTTATCTTATAGTTATTAAGTTATTAGAAAGATTGGATACATAGAACTGATGTAACTGATGGTTTATGTTCAAAAATTGTAAAACTAAATATTACAATTGTGTCCTCAATAAATTGTTATAGTGTCTGGAAATAATTTTAATGAATTGGTATTGTATATTTTTACGTACTGTAAAAAGTTTAGAAAAATATCTAAAGAACTTTCCGAGTTATTTGAGTTTTCAGTTTCATAGTTTTATAGTCTGAGTAAGTAAGTAATATAAAATTTGATTTCAGAAGTTGGTGGCTATTTGACCATAACATTATACTCTATCATCATTCAAAAGATTAGAAAGATTGGATTTATGGAATCTATGTTATAAGGCCAAACATTGAAAAACTAGATAATTACAATTGTGTCTTCAATAAATTATTCCAGTATCTGGAAATAATTTTGATGAATTGGTATTGTATATTTTTACCTACTACAAAAAGTTTAGAAAATTATCTAAAGAGCTTTCCAAATTATTTGAGTATTCAGTTTCAAAGTTTTATGGTCTGAGTTAGTGAGTAATATAAAATTTGAGTTCAGAAGTTGGTGACTATTTGACCATAACTATGTACTCTTTCATCATACAAAAGATTAGAAAAATTGGTCCATGGAATTGTCAGAAAACTTAAGATTTGTTAGCACGGCATACGAAAATAATACGAGGGGTTGTGCGGGGCGTAGGGGGTTTTATCGCGCTCACTTCGTAGCCGGCCGCCGTGCTTTCGAATCGCTGACAACAACATCATAAAAAAATGTAGTTTTAAAAATTATAATATTAATGAGTTTATGTTCTTAGTCTGTGTAATATAAAAAAAATTGTTCCAAAGTTAGAGGCTACTAAAGATAATAATATAATATACAAAATACATATATCGATATAAAACCGGTTTTTTATTTTGTTCAACCAATACCGGTTTTTATCAAAATCTTGTATATGTTACAGTCAAAACCCTTAACCGGTCAAAACTACTTTTGTCTGGCAAAATCAGTCAAAAGTACTTTTGACCATAGGCTTTCGTCAATAGTACTTTTGACTGAAATAACAGTCAAAAGTGCTATTGCCCAATGAAGCTGGTCAAAAGTACTTTTGACCAACTGATTCCGTCAAAAGTAGTTTTGACTGGTCATGTCAGTCAGTCGTGTCGTGTCAGTCGGTTATTTTATCATACAAAGTCAATTCTAAAAATAATTGAGCAGTCCAATAACTGAATGAGCGGTAAAAATGATGGAATGAGCAGTTCGATATATAGTTCGGCAGATTACGATTTTGTGTATGGATTTTAGGGCACCCCGAATCGGACAGGTTAAGTTAGAAGGGGATGGCGGAGTCGTGTGAGCGAGCGTAGCGAGCGAATAGACCTCGCCTTCCCCTTCGTTGTTATTTTTTTTAAAACCACCCAGAAGTAGGAGCCCCGTCGATTATATGATAAAGATTATTTTTATTATTTTATTTATTTAGATTATTAGCAAATAAAATCAATTTTATAGCTTACCAAAATTATCGTTTAAATGATAGCCTATCACAAAAACTATTTTACCACACGTAACTGCTCATTCAATATTTTTTACCGCCCATTTAATTATTTTCCTACTCAATTATATATTCACTGATCCATTTAATTATTTTTTATTATTACTCATTTTTGTTTACTTTACTGCTTAGTTTTAACTGCTGAACTAGTTATTAAACGTGCCATTTATAATTTTTAACTTACCAAAACCGCTATTTACAACTGCCTCTTTAAATGAGTGCCCTTTAATTTCCACTCCTAACGATTAAAAGTAATTTTGACTGACTATCTAGCGGTTAAAAGTAGTTTTGACCAGGAGCGTCAGTCAAATCCACTTTTGACCGCAAATTTACAGTTAAAAGCACTAGTAACCAATGATTTACCGGCTAAACTACTATTAACCAACCTGTGCAGTCAAAAGTACTTTTGCCTGATTTTGCCAGTTAAAAGTACTTTTGACCGGCTAAGAGTTTTGACTGCAACATATACATTTAAACCTTTATTGAAATTTGAAACAAATATATAATTTAGGGGTAATATTCTTAGTTAAAAATTAGGTCTATTTGAGTATTATTATAGATATTTGAATCCAGAATATTCTTGTGTGTAAAACAAAAGGAACGAGTAATATAAAGAAAGACAAACAACAACAGATGAAAATCAAAAATAAATTTTAAGAAATATTTATTTAAATATTTTTTTTTTTTTTAAGTTTTCTAATTACAATAGGATAGGATCTCCTTTAAGAAGCATTAGCGTAATTAATTAATTATTTATAATTATTCAAAGAGAAAGAAGTCAAGAAAGAGGTCGTGGTAACAACGTGATTTTTTCAATGTCATATATGTAAATTCTTTGCTAATCTAAGACACCACTGACTAATAGTAAAGGAAAACATCGTGAGGAAACCTGGATTTAATAGTCTGAAATTGCCAACCAGCATTGAGCTAGCGTGGTGATAAATGCATACAACTAATTCAATGTATTCTCTGTATGAGAAGAGACTTTTGCCCTGAAATGGGACAGTTACAGGCTAATAATATATTAATTATTTCCGAAATTTTATAAACTTAATCCAAATGTTTTGATATTATTATATTAACAATATCAAAACATGATAGTGACACTGTCGTGTGACAACATTTTCTATAAGATCAGTTAAAGATACATCATCCAGTACGGCCTATAAAATCACTTATAACTTAATGAAAAATGGTTTTTTATTTTTTGTGAATTTTTTACATGTTATAGCACATGATAGCTTATCTATATATATAAAAGAAAGTCGAAAATCGTGTTAGTTACACTACTTATAACTGAAGAACGGCTGAACCGATTTGGCTGAAAATTGGCAGGGAGGTAGCTTAGAAGCAGGAGAAGGACATAGGATACTTTTTTTTTTTAAGAACGGCTGAACCGATTTTCATGGTTTTTGATTTTGTAGAGGTAGCGTGGGGTAGGGTAGGGGTAGAGTAGGTTAGGGTAGGGGCAGAGTAGGATAGGCTAGCGGTACAGTAGGCTAGGGGTAGAGATTAGAGTAGGGTAGGGGTAGATTAGGGTAGGGTAGGGTAGGGGTAGATTAGGGTAGGGTAGGGTAGGGGTAGATTAGGGTAGGGTAGGGGTAGAGTAGGGTAGGGTAGGGTAGGGGTAGATTAGGGTAGGGTAGGGTAGGGGTAGATTAGGGTAGGGTAGGGGTAGAGTAGGGTAGGGTAGGGGTAGATTAGGGTAGGGTAGGGTAGGGTAGGAGTAGATTAGGGTAGGGTAGGGGTAGGGTAGAGAAGGGTAGGGGTAGAGTAGGGTAGGGGTAGAGTAGGATAGGGTAGGGGTAGATTAGGGTAGGGTAGGGGTAGAATAGGCGTTGAAGTAGAATAATCATGCGTACGAAGTCGCGCGGGGCAGCTAGTTAAATATAATTATTTAATAAGAAAATTTGAACCTTGAACCCTAAATAAATGGTTTTTTTTTTAAATCTGGATAATAGTGTAATTTTTTCTAAGTAACTAGCAGTTTTGGTTTATTGGTATGGCCAATTAAAATTAATTAATTAACTAAGCTTAATCCTTTTTTTATAAATGACGTGAATTTTAAATTATTTTCGTCTAAGTAATATTATTATTTGAGTTCCGAAATTAGAGGCTACTTAACAATTATAAAATGCTATACCGTAAAAACTTCAGAAGATTAGAAGATTTTGTGTGGGTAAAGTTGTTATAAAAACATGATACATAATTAAGAAAAGCCACGCGAAATTCAAGGATAGGGAATGAAAAACCGGTGTGATATAAAAATACCGGTTTTTATATTCAGTGTACTTCCAATTTAACCTTTAAAATTAAGCTCTGCCCGAATTAGCTTTCTTTGTCCTATGGTTGATGAACAACCTGGTACCCGAATAGTAATAAATAATTACTATTAATTTTGAACAACTGTGTTTGGGATTAATTGTACGTTAGTTATGTACGAATCACCTTGTTCATCTTCAAAATAAAACCCACAAAAAATATTTTTTATAAATATAATATATACATATATAAACAAAACCGTAACACTCTCACAGTATTGTACATAGAGTCTACAAAATTAGGTGATCGTCAATATTCGTCAAGAGGGCTGGTCGAACAATTGGCGTTGAACATATTCGAAAACTTGTAAAGTCTATTGAATAAAAATCCAATTGTAAAAATATATATACCTAGGTACAAGTCAAATTGAGAACCTCCTCCTTTTTTCCGTCGTTGGTTAATAAAGAGATTTTATAGGTTTTATAATTTTATGTAGTTCACATGGAAATCAAAAACAAAAGATCAATAAAGTATGTAGTTCTAAATTTAAATAATTCAAGATTTGAGTACAAATAAATATAAAAATTACTAGACATGGAGATAATACATTCGGGTGAATACGGAAACCCGAAGACTACCGATGTGTTCATCGTTTGTAATGGATTTTGCAGAAACCTAAATTATACCTAAAGCATTGGTCTAAATTTTCTAACTTTTTAAACGAAGCTTTAAATACACGTAACTAATCTCCTGTGCAAAAATAAATGACTTTAATGAAATTATAAGATAGAATCCTACTTCTACTGGGCTAATATACAATACGAATAATGAAACACAATAGGTACCATGGTAGATTGTGAATCCAAAAATTATCTGTTCACAACATGACATGCAAGCAACAATCTGAATAATTTTATTTAGCTATAGTAACATTCATAATTAATTAATTTGTTGAATAACAATTATTGTATAATTTTATTATGTGCTAATTGTTGAATTATTTAATAATATACTTACCTATTATTGATTGATATACCTACTTATAAAAATGTTTCGACAGTTATGTTATAAGTCCCATGTAATAGGGGGCGAGCTTATTGACAATATGGCGAAAATTAATTCTCTGTAACCTTACTTAATTTTTTTTTTGTGATGTTATCCGATATTTCAATAGTTATTCTGCTATTTGGGATAGAGATGGGTCCAATAACTGGGTAAATTTGGAAATATGCTATTTTGACGTCCAAACGTTTAAATATTACGTTATAGTACCTACCTATTTTTTCTTTTGTTTTTTTTTTCCCGACGCACGGAGCAGATGATAATAATTTATAATACGCACATAACTTAAGAAAAGTAGTGCCGTGGTAGCGCATTATGTCGTTACGCGTCATATGTACTTTTTTAGTTAATCTTAGACATCATGACTAACGGTGAAGGAAAACATCGTAAGGAAACCTGGACTTAATAATCTGAAATCGCCAACACGCAGTGAGCTAGCGTGGTGATTAATGCTCGATCCTTCTCTGTATGAGAAGAGGGCTTTGCCCTGCTGTGGGATAGTTACAGGCTGATTTATTTAGTACGAAAAGTCAAAGGCCTTGAGTTCAAACCTGAGACCTCTGAAGGCTCTGAATCGCTAGTCAACGGCCATACACTATGCTCTCACTGCTTATCATCTTCACCTTGACCTAAATATTATTTTTTCACGAAATATTTCTTTTTTCTTAGATGGCGACGATGATGCTGACGAAGTGGTGAAGTTGTCGGACATATGGAGTTACTTCGAACAGGAATCGAACAGGCGGGCGCACTGCGTCGTATGTAGGACTCTCGTCGGCAGTAGCTACGATGAACTCAAATCGCATCTCAAAAACCATCACCCTAAGTTATTACTGCAGATTTTGCAGGTAAGACCTTAACTGTAAAGACTCACGTCTGTATTCCCCAAAGGGGTAGGCAGAGATGTGCAGTACACCCACGTTTCGCCGGCTATGTTATAAGTCCCATGTAATAGGGTCGCCTATTGCCATTAACCAAACACAATTCCAGAATCCGTGCTGCTACTGAGAATTTCCTAAAGAAAAAACCCAATAACACTGCCCGACCTCATACCCTCGTAACCAGGACTTGTACTCATCAGTCGCGCTTGGTTCTAGACCAACGAGGCAATCTGGTATGCAAGGGCGTCGCCAAAGAGGGGCAGGGAGGGACTGCTACCCACCCCCCTAAAGAATCTAAAAAAACCTTTTTAACCGACGAAAAAAAGCGAAGCGACTCCAAAAAAATCTGATTATTGTAAATAGTTGAAAATCATTCATTATTTTTTTACATTTTAGTTCCCTTTTATTTGACGGTTATTTTTTTTTTTTAAGTTTTTATTTCTTAATAGAAACCTACATTTTATATTTTAGAAAAAGAGTCGTGATAGCTTAGTGGTGGTGACCGTTGACTGGCAAGTCAGTGATCTCGGGTTCAAACCAAGGCGCGCACCTCTGACTTTTCGTAAGTTATGTGCGTTTTATAAATTAATTATCACTCTCCATGCCTCGGATAGCACGTTAAGCTGTTGGCCCCGGCTGTCAATTGTAGATCTTTGACAGTCGTTACTGGTAGTCAGAAGCTCGAAAGTCTGACAATCAGTCTTACCAAGGGGTATCGTGGAACCCAGTATCTGGGTTGTGGAGGTCTGATAGGCAGTCGCTCCATGTAAAACACTGGTATTCAGCTGCATCCGGTAAGACTGGAAGCCGACCCCAACATAGTTGGGAAAAGGCTAGGCAGATGAATTACCGTTCAACTATAGTACCCTCAAATAATAATAATGTCTAGATAACACCTTGACTTGTCATTGTGCATTGTATAAACACTGTAAGGGCAGCGAAGGGTGACGGGAGACAGACATCGGTCGACACATAATGTCGCTTTCATTGATTTGAATATTTACATAGTATTTTTGTGATTTTTTTTCATGTTATAGAACATGTTAGCTTATTAAATATTATAATTATTAAATATTTATTAGTGATTTGGGGAGGTCTATGTTCAGCAGTAGACGTCCTATGAAACGTAAATGATGATGATAAAATAATTTGAAAAAACAACTAGTACGGATGGGATTCGAATCTACGATCTTCCACGTACCGTGTCGACCAAAGATATTATTTCTATGATCGGAAGCTCTGACCGCTAAGCCACCGTATCCTACCAACTACCAACATTAGTCGAAATTTCAAATCTCTTTCTACGCCTAGGGTGTCATCATTCATCATTGAGGAATTGAATTTTTATTTATTTAATTATAGACTCACGCCTTTATTCCCCAGAGGGGATAGGCAGAGGTGTGCAATACACCCACGTTTCGCCGGCTATGTTCTAAGTCCCATGTAATAGGGGGCGAGCCTATTGCCATTAACCGGGCACAATTCCAGACTCCGTGCTGCTACTGAGAATTTCCTGATGTTAAAACCCAATAACACTTTACCCGACCTGGGGATCCAACCCAGGAACTCGTGCTAGGCAGTCAAGGAATTTAATCCTTTTAGAAAACTAATTTTACCTGGTTATTGAGGTTTTAATCCTTTTTGTTGACAGGATAAAGACTCAGACGCTGTTTCAAACGACGAAGACAACGACAACACTTACACAGAAGTAGTTTACTTAGAACAAGAAGCAGAAGACGCGCTTAAACTTAAAGAAAAACCTAAATCTTCACCTAAAATAGTACATAAACCAGTAAAAAGGCGCGAACGAAGCTACTTTGATGACTACCAACCTAGTCCTAAGCGCCGCGTAAGCATTCCCGTTCCCGCCAAAAAAGAAGATGACAGCGACGAATTGGGCGCGTTCTTAAAATACATTTCTTGTTTATTAAAAAAATTACCCAAAGAGGTTTTCTCTCAAGTTCAAGTAGACATAATTAATACTATTTTAAAAGCGAATTCTAGTATTAGTCAAACCGTTGTACGAGAAAGTCCTTCACAGCGTATTATATTGGATAACGAAGTACCGAAAATGTCTAATATAGTGACTGTTAGTGATTTAGGGCCTCAAACACACAATTATACTATCACAGTAGCGCCATCCTCATCGAATACTGAAGAAATTGAAAGCAATGCATCTTAACTTTTTTTTTATAAAAAAAAGTAAGATAATTATTTTTATAATTACAATTAGTAGTACCTACCTAGTTATTGATTTTAAACAGTAAAGTACCTTAAGCAGCTAAGGTACCTTAAGATAGGATTAAAAATTTTTACTACTGAATTTTGTCTTTTTATTTTTATTACTTAGGATTAACACTAAAGTCCTTAAAGTATAGCTTGATCTCTGTGACAGTCGTGACAGATGTCAAATCCGAAAATTTCTAACGTATTTTAAAACGTAACGTATTCTAAATTTAAAATTGCCATCGATTCGCAAAGAAGAAGAAGAACGTATTTTGACATTATTTGTACGTGTTTGACATCTGTCACAGAGATCAAGCTATATTTTAAGGACTTTAATAGCCTAGTGGTATGAGTATGACCGTCGACTGACAAGTCAGAGGTTTCGAGTTCGATCCCAAGGCGCACTTTCTGCGCACTTCTGACTTTCGAAGTTATGTGTGTAACACATACTTATGTATTATAAATTAATTATCAGTTGCTAAAACGGTGAGGGAAAACATCGTGATGAAACCAGCACACCTGAGAGATTTTTCAATGGTATGTAAAGCCATGTCAGAGTCCTACGGGCGGTTTAAACTCTGACACCAGGTTGTTCATCAACCATACGAGACTTAGGATGTTTTTAGATCTAAGTCTAGTAATTTAGAAACGATTCAATATCGAGTGTCAATAGTGTATCGATGAATCGACACATCGACAATCAACAACACTTACAAACAATGAAACAAATTGACAATAGTTGTTTCTAAGGGGTTTGCTATCGTCCGATGGTCATGGGGAGTTCCGTAATCATCATAACAATATTTACATACATATATGAGAGTTGGGACCAATGGGAATACGCTTTCGAACAAAAAAACAATTACAAACTCAAATGGGCATAGGGTATACTAATCATAGAGTAATCGGTGTACAAACATAAAAAATGAAAACAATTTTTTGGAAAGTATTGGTAAAATTGGTTAAGAATTTATTTATTAGGTATTATGTATATATTTATTATGTACATGTATGATGTATGACCTACAAGATTTAATCTGAAATATTTTTAGTAGTCCGCTAACGTCTTGTTTTTAAAAAAGCTAAAAGTTACTTCATTCTGAGATGATCTCGTTTAATATTTCAAGCTTGTTGTACCAGTTCAGCATAGTTTTTTTTTTGTGGACCATTTGCATTGTATTCTCATCATGTAGACCAGTTTCATCTAGTTTTCAACAAAAGGAATAAAAAGGGTCAATATTTTAATTTATTTTTTTGTCGTTATATTATTAAATAACTAGTTTTTTTCTTCAACCCCTGTTTTAAAACTAGTTATCGCTATGATAACGTTAACGTTAAGTTTTCTTTATCGCATTACTAAATGTATTTGCGTAGTAAAATATAAAAAGTAGTTTTTAACCCCGAAGGAAATAGATACGATGCATGTGAATACAGGTATTGTGTGTGAAAATTATAATGATTCTTTGATTGCTCAAATTAACTTTAAAAGTTACCTACAATATTGTCTCTGGTTTGCTGAGTAAAATTTATTGTCATTTTTTATTCCGGACATTATAAAACAGGTCACTGCCAGAAAGCCTGACGTATCCGGTCCGGACATAGACAAATCCGTACGGATGTTAACCCTACTCGCAACTCAGAAAAAAAAATCGTTTCTACACCTTGACATGTCATTTATAATTAAATTTACCTACAATCTGTCCTTCGCTAACAACAAACGTCCAAAACTTATTATTGATTCCCAACTTGTCCTCGCATACTTAAAATTCAAACTAAATCTGAGTCAAGGTTTGGCAGTTCTAAAACTAAGTTTTGCGTCGCTATTATTCCGATTATTTAGATCCTAGAGTATACAAGAAATTATAGAGCAACCCTACAGAAGTATGAACCGTGAGCACGGGTATGAACAACGCGGCCGCGACACGAGCTCCGTCCGCGATCCATACCTCGATCGACTGCGGTTCATTTAGGCCCCACGAGAAAAAGTTACATTTTAGCTTATAACATTGTTAACTGCTGTGTTCAATTTTGCAAAAATGACTACAAAACATAATTTAAAAAATGATATTTTAACATTTCAATGGTGAGACCTGCTGACGCTCTACACCAGGCAATGTTGTTGACGTTATCACTCTATATTTTGTTATATAGGTATTCTAAGGTTTCGATTATCAAGACGTCATTTTTATACTAAAAACAAGCATATGACCTGAGGTTAAGCGGTTATTATTTTATGCCTCGTAGAGTCGTGGCTGTAACATACGATACGAAATTACGATATGAACTCACTATCGCTTACGTAGTTGATTAGATAATAATGTTCCGATGTTACTATCATCTATACCTATAATAATATTAAGGGTGATGGTCCCATCGCGGCGGGAAATTTAAAATAAAAGAGGTTTTTTGTTATTTTGAACCACTTGCAATATGAAATATTTCATTTTTCTTTAGTTTGCGCTCCTAGTCAACACAGACGCTACTATTATTACTTTGTTTTAACTCAAAATGTTACCAATTTTGCATGTTTATGGATTCAACATGAAACTGTTTTTTAGTATTTTACATAAATATACAAAATTGGTAACATTTTGAGATAAAACAAAGTTATAAATAGTAGCGTCTTTATTGACTAGGAGCGCAAACTAAAGAAAATGCAATATTTCATATAGAAATTGGTCAAAAAAAACAAAAAACCTCCTTTATTTTTAAATTTCCCGCCGCGATGGGACCATCACCCATACGTGAAGCGAAAACTGTGGATCCCTTTTGCGCGCACGGAGGTGTGAAACTTAAAACCTAAAAGTATAATAATATAGTACCTCTATTAACACTAATAATAATACGGGAGAAGGTAGTTCTATATATACCTATACTCTAATTTGTACAACATATTTATGTTAGGATATAGTGCACAAAAATTTTGTAAATTTACCTGTTCACAAATAAATTAATGATGAATGATGATTCTGATATAACTTGGCATAGTAAAAGTTTATATGGAGAAGAATCGCAGGATAAATATACAAACAAAAACGGTCTAATTTCGACCACTAGTAATAAATTATTTATGACAACAATAATTACGTCCTACGATTTTATTTTTTTGTCTGATTAATGCTCTAAGATCAGAGACCCCCAAACTTTTTTGTCTCGTAGTTGTCCTTCTTAGTTTACCACTTTTTAATCGACGTCGACCCCTTGCAGTTCGGTATTGACCCCTGGGGGTCAATATAGACCACTTTGGAAATCACTGCCCTAAATTTATAAGAAGAGTAATGTGATGAAATGACTGGTATCTAGGATGTACCCAATTCTTTTTTAGCTTTTAATAAGTATATTATGTCTTAGAGTATAAAGATATTATGTTCACACAACAAAGCTGTAACACTTGGCAGGGACGCTAGATAAGATTGTGATTTTTTCAAGATGTCATGAATACAATTTCATTTTACCATATTTTTTACAAAGATATAACTGTAACTATACAAAACTAAACGATTTTTAACCGACTTCACAAAAAAAGGAGGAAGTTCTCAATTCAACTAATGTTCTGTTGTTTGTATGTTTGTTATTCGAAAAAAATATAAGTAAACATTTTTTTTACGTAAAACTGTTTTGTCATCAAAACTAAAGCTGTGTACCAAATACCAGGAAGGGGGTGAAATATCGATTACTTTGAACCAAATAATAAACAGGTCAAGCTAAGTAAAACCGTTTAAAAAAAATTAGACTTGTATGACGTATGGTTAAAGTTGGTTTTATCAGAAATATTATCACAGAACAGTTATCTATAGCCTGTAGGTTATTTACTAGATATTATTTCGTTGCTTGCACAACTGATATCAGACGTTATAAACCAGATAGGGAAACCGGTTGTGGAAAATAACCACGTGTAAAACCACGTGGCGTTTTGTTTTTGCAAATTAATCTTCCTAAAATATAATAATACGTGAAGGGAGAACTGTGGATGACTTTTTAAGAATATTGCGCGCAAGGAGTGTGAAACTTGGCATAGTAAAAGTTTATATGGAGAAGTGCAGAAAGCTAACTTTATATTTTTTTAAATACGGTAGAATTTCGACCACAATATCCAAGAGCCTCGATCAACACCTTTACTCTCGTTGGCTGGATCAAGGGCTTGATGCAGGAGGCGGTACTTCTGGACACGGGTCGCGTAGTCGGGAGGTTCCTCTCTCTGGAGCCCTGACCACTGGTAGCTTGGACCCCGTTCCCGATATCGATGGGCTACTATATTTTAATCTTTATTTTTTTATACATAGGTATTTAAAAATGTATTTTATTAACTTTACTTCAGGGATTAATATCCAAGAGCCTCGACCAACACCTTAAAAGGCTCTCGTTGGATGGCTGGATCAAGGGCTTGATGCAGAAGGCGGTACAGCTTGGCAAAAAAGAGTCTGGAAAAATTGGGGGCGCCGCTGGCGCACTTTTCAGACTACAATTCAAAATTACAAGTTATTTAGTGCTTACATATTTCTATGACGAGTTTAGTCATTATTATTATAATCAAATGAATCATTTTTATGTTATTTTAGTACTCACAAACTTAGTTTTTAAGATTTTTATTTTTATTTTTTTTGCCAAGCTGTACTTCTGGACACGGGTCGCGTAGTCAGGAGGTTCCTCTCTCTGGAGCCCTGATCACTTAGACTACAACAGCTTGGCAAAAAAGAGTGAGGCGGTGACAGCTTGAACTAAAAATAAAAATCTTAAAAACTAAGTTTTTGACTATGTGAGTAAGCTAAAATAACTTGAAAGTTATTCATTTGAATAAATTTGATGACAATAAATTCGTCATAGAGATATATATACATATAAATACCAAATAACCTGTAATTTTGAATTGTAGCACATGAGAAGTGCGCCAGTAGCGCCCCCATTTTTTTCAGACTGCCAAACTTTAGGTAAGTTTATATAAATAAAAATAATGATAAATTCGATATTGCAAAAGAATGGTTTTAGTAATATTTTCCTTAAATACTAATAAGGTTATTCCCATTGAAATAATTATACCTACCTAATTCCTTATTTTTTGAATAAAGAGGAAAAACAGCGAATTTAGTAGGTAGGTACACTATATTCTGAGAAAATTGCAAACAATTCACAAGTTTATATAGGTATTGAGTTATTGAATGGCAAAAAAGGTTTCTTTATTCATTAATATTGTACGTACACTATGAGTCATCATCCGCCATACTTCTTTTTACTGGTACAGTTAGTAAACGTACAACGAGCAATCAAACGCATGACAGTGGTAAGGGTGCTGTCAATGTCAAATTGTTACCAGTGATGTGCGGTCGACTGTACCTTTTTTTTTTGTTTTTTTTTTTTTTGTGGCCGGGGGGAGTAAAAAATGCCTTCCGCATACCGCACGTCCGAGGACATACGGTTATGTGGGGCTCGCACCCACTAAAAACGTCTCCCCCCTGCGTGTTCCTAGCACTGTATCGGACGGGTCCGGGTACCGCAAACGCGCCTCGCAGCCCCGTCCAGTGCCTGCCTGTAGGCCCGCTCACGGTCGACTGTACCTACCAGTGGCGGAGGCCCCATACAACTCGATTCCTACCGCCTTCCCATTGAAAAATGGCACAGACTATAATGCCTACTGACTGTGCTATTGGTTTTTCTCCGGGTTAGCTCTGGCTTACCTCGTGGAAAAGTTTACCCTCCGCCACTGGTACCTACGACTACGGAATAAAAGTTCGAAATTTTACCATTGAATATAATTATTTGTTATTAGTCTATTCTTTCTACATGACGATTCTCAGATCATACTCCATTTTTACTCGGACGAAAGCCTAGTTTAAAAAGTTACTTACATTTTGTAAAAAAAAAAGATTTGGGGACCCTAGGATCGAATCCCGGGACGGATCCCCACTCCGGCCAACCCTTTCTTAGTCCGCACCCCTTCAATAATCCTGGGGCCCGATTTACGTGACGACAAAACGTCTTAATAGAGTGGCAGTGTAATGACAATGGCATTATTTTACGTCAAATAGTATTCCGCAAATACTTTTTTAAGGCCAGTGACTTATATAGAACAATGGCAATAGCATGGTGTCAGAATGGACACTTTTGGTAAATTAGCGGATTTACCCCCTGGTACAAGCGTCCAACCGTCAGGAAATACCTACAGAATAGTTTGACACCAAATTAAGATTTAAAAAAAACTTTTTCCAATTGTCAATTTAAAAAAAAACGCTTAAAGCTACGGTAATATCGATGGTCACCTTGGAATAATAACACGTTCTAAGCCGGATCCAAAATTAATCGTAGTAAAAAGTCAGGTCTTATAAAGTTATGACTCGCTTATTCCGCCGTTATTGTGCGATAACAAAGGTTCAAATCGACGTTTTTTTTCATCGTACTCCTGCCGTCATTGTGTTAGTGAAGTAGGTGTAATATTGTGTTAATAACTAGGCATAAATTTAAAAACCCTAGTCACAAATAGCATGAAGTTAATAAACATAGGTAATAAACCACCTTTTTTTGTAGTTGGGTAAAAATGGAGACCACACTTCGAATACCTACTTGAAGCATAACCTATGTACCTATCACTATCTCGCTCTCTGTGCAGATCTCTCTCAGATAGCACTAAAAAAAGAGGTCGGGCCACAGAGAGTAAGATAGAGATACGTAGGTATTTGACTCAAGCTGTTGTTCCAATCGTGAGCTCCATTTTTACCTATAACTTCATGACAAATAGGTAGGTACCTCAATTATTTAGCAAGGAACATTCGAATGAATCTCTCGATCGATTGAAAAAAGTCGTGGTTACCGGACCCACTTTGCACGCACGTGGGTGTGGGTAAAAACCTAGCATGTAACTACCAATGTGACTTTTTCAATGTCATACGTACTTTCTTAGTTAATCTAAGACACCACTGACTAACGGTGAAGGAAAACATCGTGAGGAAACCTGGACTTAATAGTCTGAAATCACCAACGCGCTGAGCTAGCGTGGTGATTAATGCTCGATCCTTCTCTGTATGACAAGAGGTCTTTGCCCTGCAGTGGGACAGTTACAGGCTGACTTATATTTATTATTATTACTCTCGATTGAGTCACCTTTTAAATAACCCCTTTCTTTTTTGCGGCGGCGGGGATTAAATAGGTTCAATTTTTAATTTTATTTGCAATATTAACTTCAACCCTTTCTCAGAGGTATTTTCTCTCGTGCAGTCTTTACTAGCTGGCAATGGAATATCTCAACTTTTTTTTATTATTTTATAATGACTGTGTCTGTGTCTCAGAATATAGTTTCGTATTGTCTTGCCGCGCAGTGTGCACAATGTAATCCCATTTTGTTTTATAAACCCCGAGTCGGCAAAATTTTTAAACTTCAATAAAAGGTTTTTTTTTTTTTAAATTTGGTGCTCCACTTTTTTTAATTTTATGGCTTCTTGTTTGTTTTATCTTCTGAGATTGTCTAAGACATTCCGTTTTCTACCAATATTACAATAATTATCATATTCATGAAAATTGTTCTGAAATTTTATTAAAACAAATTTTTAAAATCATCGTTAGTCCATCCGTATCTGTACCGGAATTTATAAATACTCCTCATTTATTGTTAACGAACAACAACTTTTTATACAATCCCTAAAACTTCTAAAGTTGGCAAGCCTGAAAGTGTCTGTCAAAAAGCAGGAATGGTAGTTTTCGGAACTTTTTTTTGTTTAACGGGCTTTATATAAAATATTATCAAAGGTCTCGTACTATGAACTCGTATGTCAACACAGATTGTCGTTAAATTACTACTATATACTACTACTATAATTCCATTAAAAATTACGAATACCTACCTACATTGTCAATATCTCTGAATTTATACATTAAAATGATTGCCCCTTTGTTGTAATAAGTTATCACTATCAATAGGATTTAGGTGAAATAATAAACCATAATAAACCGTGAAAAAACAACTTTCTTAAGTTGGCAACCCTGAAAGGAGAGCTGTCAAAAACAGATGGATTCCCTTCAACTTCTTCATGTGTCATCTAGTCATCTTCTGTCACTTAGTTCTGTCAGATATGTTGTTTGTCAACAAACTGACTGTCGTAAAAACAGCTGATATAATAAGGGCCCTTTTTCGACTATTGTTGTTGTTTACGTAGCTTGGGTCGCTAGGAAAAAAAACTATTATTCTTAAATGTTAATTAATAAGAATTTTCTGATCAACAAAAACATTGGGTTAAAATAATAGTAAACTTGGTAAGTAAGTAAATAGTAGTAAACTTGGGTTGTAACTGACATTTTAAATTAAAGACCTTTTGAAACTCTGACGATATGAAAAGAAAACCTTTTGAAACTCTGACGATTTGAAAAGCAGACATTTTGAAACTCTGACCTTTTGTAACTCTGACATTCTGAAAATAATTCAAATAATAGTGTTGGAGTGCTGTTTACATCAACTTTCTATATAAAGATGACAGGCAAATCCTACATAAGCATAGTAAATAAATTATTTACTATTTTACCATTAATACGAGAACATCTCAGGAGTGCTGGATTCCTCACAAAGGTTTCCATGTTAAATAAGTATCAATATTCTTTTATCTAGGTAAAAGACTGTTGTGCACATGGAGGAGATACTAACTTGACTTGGATTTTTAGTTCATACCACGTTACGTCTGATAATAATCAAATAAATTATGTACACATTAGAGCAGTTTCTAATAAAAGCTGTTTGTACAGGGGGGTTAGCCAAGTTGATTATCTACAATCGCTAACGAATAGAATACGAAAGAAATGTATAGGATGACATTACCTTCGATCGATATGTCACGTGGCATAAAATGTCATCCCATACATTTCTTTCGTTTTCTATAGCGTTAGCGATTGTAGCTAGTCAACTTGGCTAAGCCCCCTGGACTAGAGTATTTGTATTATGTGATTTATAAAAATAAACAATGGCAACTTGTTGGCAAGCAACTGTAAAAGCTGCACCACAATACCAAATAATAGTTGCACTAGTAACTTGGTGCTCAACTGTTATTTGGAAAATTGTCTCGTCTGTAATAGTGCCATCACTTATAGTGCATTATATCCAGCATAAATTCTAGTAAGAAAAGTGTTAATAATCTCTTTTGCTCAAAAATATTCAATTATTTATAATCTTCAGCTGATATAAAACAATAAATATTTCTAATATTTCAAAGTTTTATTTATCTGGTAATAGATTTGTTGTTGACTGTTCTTCTTTGACTGTATGAAGTTAATTACTAAAGCATTTTTTTTTTAATGTAAGCCAACCTCGTGATTGCAATTGCATTATGTTGATAAAAAATGATTGTGTAAATAAATAATAAACACATACCAAAGCTGTTTCCTTGATGTAAATATGTTTTCTTTTTGTTGATAATTCCATAGGTTCTTGATATTAAAACTTTAGTTTCTTCATGTATCAATTATCATCAATTATTCATTTCTTCGTCAATCATAATTTCTTCATATTAAATCACACTTTGAGCTGAAAAAAAGGTTTGCTCCACTCATGAAGAGTGACGAGCATGTATGACTTTCTGTTACAGAAACATTGAACCATTTGGCGGGCTCCAAAGAGCCCTGGGAATAGGACAGGACTTAGGGATGGGACAGGGTGGGACTGGATGCTGCGGACAGTCAGGCGTAGAGCGGCCACCGCCTACGCTCAATCTTCACTTAAAGTATTACGTTACAAATTAATTATAAAAAACTTGTAAAATTCCAAATATACTCGTTTTTTTTTGTACATCACAGAAAGCTCCTAGACGAGAAAGGCCGCAAGTGCCCGCAGCTGAGATCAATATACTATACTGTACAAACATATATAATAGACTCCCAATCTTCAACAGTCGGCTTTCACATTTACCGTATTGTTAAATTTTAAAATCTACAACTAGGGGGCGCCGGGCCCGTCCTCTCACACGTACGTTTAAAGCTTTGGACGGCAGGTCCTCCCGCCGGAGGGGGGCCCGACGCGCACAAATAAAGTACACATCGCTCTCAAGATAAATAAACGACACGACTAGCGACGCAGCAGCGCGAGGCGCCACGAGCCGGCGGCGCGGCCCGAGAAAATAAAGAGGCGCTCCGCCGAGCGCCCGCTCTGCCACGCCGGCGCCGCATGCCGCGCCCGCGACTCCATCGAGCCCCATTCATTTTTTTGTGTTTTTCTCATATTTAGGGCCAGGGCGACGGCGAAGTCGCGCGCACGGCCGCGGCTGCACTTACCTACTAAAATTTTCACAAAATAATACCTAACGCCGGAATTTGGTCGGCTGCGGAGCGCGGCCGCAGGCGGGTGGGCCCGCGGACGGCCGCGCCTCGCGCCTCGAAATAAAAAACTTAGCACTGAGCGGCGGACGCGGCCCGACGGCCGAGCCGCCGCGTCGCGCCCGCGCCACTTATCACTAGCTTAGAGTCCGTATGGCGGGCGGCGCTCTACGCCGTCACGTTGAGGAGCAGTTTGAGCGGAAGCGCACGGTCAGGTTCGGGCCTGCAGCGGCCCTCGCGCCGCCAATGCGTGGGCGGCGGCGGCAGCGCGGCGGCGGCTGGTGCGGCGCCCCACTTGCTGGCGGCGTATCGCTCCGATCGCTCGTCGCGCCGCTCGCGCCGCAACGCTGAGCGTCGTCGTCCGCGGGTCTGCTGTGCACCCACGACGCTCGGGGGACTCGGCCTGTTCATGATGCTCGTCCCTTGCTCTTCTAGGTGGTGTTGTTGCTCCTTCACTTTCACGTTATCACGGACACTTGTATAATTATGTCGACGAGCACTGCGTTGTTTCAGTCGGGGGTGCTCCGTAGCGACGCTCGCGTTCTTTAAAATCTCTAAGCCGGGCGCGACTTCGGTCTTCGATGTTTCACAAGATGGTCGCCGCTCGTACGCGAGATTGTTTGTATGTGTGTGTGGCTTCGCTCGATCGCCACGATCCGCCGGGGTCGGCCTCGATCCGCTGTCGATCTGCTCGGATGACACGTCGAAACACTGCACTGCTTCACTTTCACGACTGATACGTCGGCGGTCGCGCTGCTAGCTCCTATGATGATCGATTATGGGAATAAAATATGGACGCCACCTCTCCATTATTCGCACCTTCACCTCTCGATTTCGACTACGTGACGTCGGTGGCGCTCGCGGTATTTATACGGCAATGGCGGCTGCGCGACTATGGTTGCGCGGTGGGGATTTAAAGCAGCCTATTCATGACAAGTCAAGCACTTAGAGCAATTATTAAATCTGTAATAAATTATTGAATAGCATATTAGACGGATTAATTAAAGCAATAATTAATATATTCATTATCGAAATACAATTTGGCAAAAAAGAGTCTGAAAATATTGAGGGCGCCACTGCCGCACTTCTCATACTACAATTCAGAATATCAAATGAATCACTTTTATTAAGTTATTTTAGTACTCACTAACCCACAAACACAAAATAGTTTTTAAAATTTTAGATTTCTAGTTATGATAACAAAAAGAAATATTCCAATAATAAAAATATACATAATTATGTATTCAATAGACTAGAAATTGACATAACTAAAAAAAATAACCATGGCAAGAATATTCATAGCATTACTTTATTGGAATTTACATTCCATAGAACAAGTATCTGAAACAGTTGGTGGTTTAACATGACGTATTGTAAATACTGACGAACACTCTTGAAGGCCTCCATTAAAAAAAAACGTTAAAATTGAATATTCGAGAATAATTCGATGTAAAAGTTACGTCGTGGACGTGTAAAATTGTATGTAGGTACTTTGAAGAATCTATGTATTTATCAGACATTGAAGACCTCGTATCGTGGCATTTTTACTGCTTCTTCTATTATACTTATTAAGCTCTGATTCGTATGCGGGACCCCCAAGGTAGGCAAAATCATTGCCTAATTTCCCACCGACAACATTGAAGCTTTAAAACAAAACGACATAGTAGATCCTGGTTTACGGGAATTTCATTGATAACGGAGAGCGAAGCGAGGAATCTAGCTCTGTATAATCATACTCCATGAACTAAACATCTACATAATACAAAAATCTCCATAGAATGTAATCTCTAACTCTTTATTTAAAGTACTTAATTAAACTTTATTGCACTATTATTTCTGCGCGCTTTATCTCTTATCTATCTATAGTCATTATGATATCATCCAGGCATTTAAATACTTATGTGCTTAAAGCAATGCATTTCTTAAATGGATAGTAGAATCACAAGTATCAACGTAGTAATTAACTCATTTATAATAAGAAAGGTAATTTACGACGCAAATTATTGATATTATTAATCTTACGATAAGCTTTGGTAATTGTCACCTCATGGTATTTTTAGTTGATAACTAAAATGGTATATTGGTATTCTTAGTTCCTCATGGTGACCTCATGGTCACCTCATGGTATTTTTAGTTGATAATTAAAAATACCATGAGGTGACTTAGAAAACTGAAGTTCTGACTGGATTGGTATTGAAGAGAAACAAAAGAGACGATGACATAGTGGCGATCGATCTAGGAAAAGACATAAATGTTATCTGAGCAATGCTGAGACGATATAAAGGCCTGTGCCTAGTAGTCATCGTTTTTTGTCACTTGAAACCAGTGTAGGTTTTTTTTCCTACGTGGTCTCTATTTTATAGCTCTAGGGGAGCTCAGACTGATTAACTGGACTTCTAGCGAGACCTAAAAGCCTCCAGCTAAAGTAATTAAACTAAAGCTAAAGCAACAGCAGCTAAGGGCGCTCGTAATGGGACTCGGGCCTTGGCTGAAAGCGTTGCTTGGGGGCATTCTAGGGAATAGCTGGATCTAATTTTAATTATTTAGGGACATGTTTATGGCTACAGGCTCAGCCCGGGCTGGAATAAGCAAGGGTTGGGGAGGGCAATTACTGGGTCCAGTGTAGGTACAATTTATCTTACAAAACAGAATCGAGACTGACGGACAGACAACGCTCAGCGTAAGCCGGTGGACCTAGAGATTTGTAATTTGGAATAAATATTACAGTAGTACTCTAGAGGTGCCCTAAGAAATATTTTTTGGAACGTAGGCGATGGAGAATATGAAATCAACGCGGAGAAAGTCGTGGACAAAGCGTTAGTCGATTCAAACTCAATAAATTAATTTAGCTTTGTAATTAGGCTAATAACGTACCTACCTAATAAGTATTTCTATTCTAACATAAAAATATTAAAATGCTTATAGCACTTTTCTTGTTAACTCTATTAAAGCCATTATATTGTATTAATGGTACCCTATGCTACGTTACACTAATTATCCTATGGTTCGTGCTATCTGTGATTGGTTCCCATTTGAATTGCAAAAAACTATTGATAGCTACATTCAGATGGCGTGGTGGCGCCTGGCGATATACCGTGCGTAGGAAAGGTGGAAGAGAGATGATACGGAGATTTTTGGTCTATGAGAGAGGAAGCTTACGCCTAGTAGCATAAAGATAACGGCAAAAATTCTAATGCTATCACAACATAATTATCATAACTTGTTTTATAGTACTTTATATTAAAAACAATCATTTTACTTAATGTATTCTGTATCACCTAAATTTTGCTGGTACATCACGGGGTTTCTTATGTTATGGGCCATCAGTATACACCATATTCTGTTAATTTTGCGTACCTATGTATTAACCTTCATTGAAATTAAATTAATGATCATCATAATTTGTTTTGCATTCTTATTAGAATTGGTTTTGATGACTAGGAACATGATTAATGAGTTATAATTTTATTGTTTTACACAATTAATAATACAAATACCAAATTGATACCAAGATGTTTCGGTAAGTACCATTCATTTTTTAAATTATACAAAAGCTATAATTATATTACTAATCTCATTAAATGACTAGACTTTAGTCATTATTATAGCTCTTCATGTAATATGAATAATATTTCAATGTCAAATAAAACTTATATTATGACATTGCCGCCTAGAACAATCTCGAATAAAATCGTGTCGCAACTGCGACAAAGACACACAGAAAGTTCCGTGAATAGGCAGCTTTATTTGCTGCCTAGTACCAATCTACTAGCGATGTTGAAAAAAAAAATATGACGATGAAAACAAGGAGGTTGAGGGTATAATCCCACCAAGTTCAGAAGTACCTCCATACAAAGACTGCCGTAATTTCACTGCGATTTTAAAACTGGACGGATTATTGCAAATGGCCGTTGTGTACTTGTGTTGTGTTATTTTCGCATTTAGCTCGTTGGTAGATAAGGAGTTGTTTGTTTTTGTTTCTATAACTGCCTACACTGTTATCGGAGCTAATAATAATACCTATAATTTAATACGGCTTCATGAAGTTTGAGTTTCATAACAAAGCAAGAATAGGTATAATTCTACGTAACAAAATTAGGTACACTCTCAAACTACAACCTTTTTCGTAGAAAATTGTAAACAAGTTGAACTATTTTTTTGTTGAATGAAAACCATAATGCTATAATTAGGTTCTTTTAGCATATTTCTACGCTATTAAGGAGAAAGATTGAGAGAAAGTATTAAAGGGACAGGCTGTTTCTAATGCGCGCGTGGCTATGGTTAGCATTGGCCGACCAACCTGTTAGTTATTTTGCAATATTGCAATAAATAAAACGTCACTCTATCCGGTCGTAATACGTGACTTTAGGCAGAACACGCGTATTGGCCATTATTTACCTACGTTTGTTACTTATTAGTCATCGACTCATCGTTATAGGCTGTTGCGTTAATATTACAAAAAAAAAATGATGACGCAGAATAACGTTTCCTCGATGGTAAAAAACTTGGCACGTGGAGGAAAAAAGTTCTTGCAAGACTTGGCATATTCTTATTAGGTTCTAATAAGGTTACCTATGTAAATATTCAATGAGAAATTTGAAAAAACTGATACGGATGGGATTCGAACCCAGGCCACGATCTTCGGCGTACCGTGCTGACGCTCTAACCGCTGAGCCAGCGTATCCCATCAATGGTCTTGAGTTCTTGACTCCTCAAACAGGTGTGTGTGGGAAAGGTTAATAGGGAAGGATACAAGTAAAAAAAATGCTAGCTGACTACAAGTCTACAAGTCCTATAGCTGTTCGTAACGGTTTTTTTTTCAGCTCATAACCGATCTGTCGTGAACTTTTGATTAATATAGAAAAAAAAATTCTTTAAGGATTTTTTTTTGCCGTAAGATGATTCTTCCAAGATTGAAACACTGGCCATTATTTTGAAATAATGAACTTAGTTAGGTATTCGTAGCAATGACTAATAATAAAATTACTGTCAGTTATCTGTTTGTTGATAAGGTGCACAGTGCTATCACTCGTATTACAGAATTTCTCGGTGACACTGAATACTGATAGGGGTTACCTTATAGATTTTTGCAACACCCACAGAGTAAGTACCCAGGGGTGACAATTTAATTGAAGAATTGGGGCGTGACCTTACCTTTCATTCAAAGTTAAGAATAGAATAAATAACATTTCTAATTTCTATCATTAAAACCTTTTGTTTTGGCTTACAGCCTCTCCCATGTCTACGGGTGGAAAAGATCAACATCACCCTCATTTCAGCCGGAGAACGCCCACCGCTGGACATAATAATATATACCTAGCCTTGTTCTATGTGAAAATAATCTATACGTAAAGCGAAAACTGTGAATCCCTTTCAAGAATATTGTGCGCACGGAGGAGTGCGAAACTTGGCATAGTAAAAGTTTATATGGAGAAGAAGTGCAGTGTAAAAAGCTAAAATTTATAAAAAAAAATAAGTACCGTCAATTTTCGACTAGTACCTATAATAACAAACCAAATGCAGGGCAAACGCCTCTTCTCATACAGAAGGATCGAAAAAACACCCAAAAATATTAAATGAAAGATGAAATTCTATTAAAACATCTAGTTAGAACATTCTAGAATGTTTAACATTTAGGGTAAAGTAATAATGCAGATAGTGTTTGACAAGTTGGATTATACAATATTACCTACCACATAGGGTCAAGACTCAAGTCGGGTCAAACATACGATCTAAATTTATTATCTCTGGTCTCGCAGGAGATAAAGTTTAAAATTTAAATAATAAATGAGTTTACAACGATATTTTTATTGGCGCAACGAATTTGACCTATTTCAGTCAAATTCAAATCGTCTATTGTCTTAACTAGCGTTGACAGGCGTCCGGATAAAGTCGGACATAGGCTTTTTGATTGTGTGTCCGGCTAAAATAAACGGTGTCCGGCTTGTCCGGATTTTGTTAGGCTTTTTACATTTCGTAAACGAGGAGGCCCAGCGCAGGTATTAGAATTTAACAAGATTACGGTAAGTAGGTAGGAGTACCTAGTTATCAAAAAAGTTTGATGCTTCATGGATTTTACTAAAACTATTTTATTGAAAAAGGTCACGAGATTATGACCGCTCAGCGCCATTCATAGAGAAATTATTTAAATGCAATCAAAAGAATAATTCTTAGAATAAATAAAACGAAGTCCATTATTAACGTAAGAACGGCTGGACTGATTTTAATGATCATTTATTCGTTGGATTCGACTCTGCCCTGAATAGCAGAATAACTAGGTAAAACTGTATAATTACAGGAATATTTTTTTGAATTGGGTTAAATTATAACGAGGCCAGGCCGCGTAAGGATCAGCTTAATCAGCTAGTATTTGAAATATTTTAAAAAAGTAATGTAAAAAAAGTTTAATTAAAAAAAAACAGAAGTGACCTATAGTATTCTTTCTAAAGTATTTCGCATTATTATTATTGGAGCTTACATTAACCAGTAGGGGGCGAAATGTAGGTATGTAATTATTTTCACGGCCCACGTGTTCAATACAATACCAACCCTTCAAACGTGCTGTGAGTTCATGTCGGTCGCTGAGACCATAGGGGGCGATAGGGGTTTTGAGGGATCTGGGACATTTGCGCGAAAGACATTTGCGCGAAAGACATTTGCGCGAAGGACATTTGCGCGAATCCACTTGCGCGAAAGGACTTTTGCGCGAATAGACAGTTGCGCGACAGACACTTGCGCGAATGGACACTTGCGCGAATGGACATTTGCGCGAATGGACAGTTGCGCGACAGACACTTGCGCGAATGGACACTTGCGCGAATAGACATTTGCGCGAATATTTCCCTAATTTTTTAGAACGAAGCTCTAGCGGTAGGAGTTGACAAGTAGAAATCATCAGATGTTGATAAACCAAGTACGTTATCCCCCCCCCCCTCAAGCGACTTTATTTTATAGAATATTAAGGAACTGTATTACATTTTCGAATAAGCTAAATACAAATGCAGAGTTGCTTTAGAAATTCAAGTAGGCTGACACTAATTTTCAAGAAGAGTTTAGTAGTTTGAGTTCGTGGTTTTTGTGTATTCAAAATACGAATATGAAGTCATTTTTGAAACGAAGTTCCTTATCGCGCGTTGCAAAAGGGGAAAAAATTAAGACCAAAACTGTCGCGACACTAAGATTTTTTTAAAATGAATTAACTTTTTTATGTAGGATAAATATGATTATGTAGTATGTTTTTTATGTACCTATAACACGTTATCAGAATTGGAAAAGATGGCCGCCATTTTGCACTTTTTATTTACTGGACCGATTGCTTTCAAAAGCGATATCTAAGAGTCCGCATGGTCTTCGAGTGCATACCCGTTGTCAGAATTAGAAAAAAAGGCCGCCATTTTGAACTTTTTATTTACTGGACCGATTGCTTTCAAAATCGATATCTGAGAGTCCGCATGGTCTCCGAGTACATACTCGTTGTCAGACTTGGAAAAGGTGGCCGCCATTTTGAACTTTTTATTTACTGGACCGATTGCTTTCAAAATCGATATCTGAGAGTCCGCATGGTCTCCGAGTACATACCCGTTGTCAGACTTGGAAAAGGTGGCCGCCATTTTGAACTTTTTATTTACTGGACCGATTGCTTTCAAAATCGATATCTGAGAGTCCGCATGGTCTCCGAGTACATACCCGTTGTCAGAATTGGAAAAGGTGGCCGCCATTTTGAACTTTTTATTTACTGGACCGATTGCTTTCAAAATCGATACCTGAGAAAAACAAACAAAAAAACGAAAAAAACATAAAAAAAACCACGGAACGATACCCAAGTCGAAATTTCGTGTCGGCCGTCTTGGATTACAAAAATGATATTCGTATTCAGCCATCTTGAATTTCAGAAACAAAGTAGGTAGGTACTTAATTAAATTAAATTTTCGTTGACGAGCTGGATTCTTTCGAAAAGAACAGGGCTTACATCGCACTCGACAGAGAGAAGTGGAAAAAGAGTAAGGAGGCCGTTGCCCAGCAGTGGGACACTTTGAGTGATATTAATAATAATATCTTCTTCCTGACCGAATTTCGGTCACAGCGGCCAGTCTCAACGGAAATTAGCCAACTACGCAGGAGATATTATAGTGCACAAGTGTGTGCGCAAACATAGGTGCATTCTCTATTCCCTTACTCTCATAGTCCGATGGGACGGAAATCCGATACGACCGGAGAGAGATTAGGCGCAGGACCAACGGCTTTGCGTGCTTTCCGAGGCACGGAGTAAGTAATAATTAATTTATAAAACGCACATAACTTACGAAAAGTCAGAGGTGCGCGCCTTGGGATCGAACTCGAGACCACTGACTTGCCAGTCAAGGTCACCACCACTAGGCTATCACGACTCTAAATATTAATAATTTGCAGTGCATCGGATAACGGAGACTATAATATTGATTAATTAAATTATGTGCACACCCATTCGCGCAAATGTCTATTCGCGCAAATGTCCATTCGCGCATGTGTCCATTCGCGCAAATGTCCGTTCGCGCAAGTGTCCTTCGCGCAAGTGTCTGTCGCGCAACTGTCCATTCGCGCAAATGTCCATTCGCGCAAGTTTCCATTCGCGCAAAGGTCTTTCGCGCAAATGTCTTTCGCGCAAGTGGATTCGCGCAAGTGTCCGGATACCGGTTTTGAGTGGTCACAAATAGGATAGCCATATTACACGGATTTTCGGGACGTTGCAAAAATTCAAGATACGGCCAAAATAAAGCCAGCTTGCAAAAGAAGGGCGAGAAATCATCATCATCAGCCTGTATTAGTCCACTGCTAAACATAGGCCTCTCCCAATGCGCGCCATTGTGCGCTCATTGGAAGTATTTGCCCATAACCGCCACGCTGGGCAAGTGGATTGGCGATCGCAGTAGGTTGATTGCTATTACACAGAAGGATGCTGCTGCCAATCCTCCGGATCTTTCCCTTTGTCGCTTCTTACGACACCCGCGGGACGAGTTGGAGTGGTTCTATTCTTAGGCCGGAAATCACACGGCAACATAAAGGAAAGCTCTATATTTGCGCCAAACTCCAAAAAGAATACAGGTAAACATAGTAGTTTAATCAACCAAGTTGTACAACAAATGTCAATTTTATTTGAAAGTATAATCTAAATTATCCAAAATGTTCTTAATATCTGAATTTCAGCCATGTTATTTTTTTTTAAAGGGCTGTCGTGTAAAATTAATGACTACTTTTAAATGGTTTTTCGAAATGACAAGGTTCTAAAAACGTTGTGTGAGTGATTAGAGTGACAAATGTTGTAATAAGAGTTGTTAATAAATTATTAGCATGTAACAGGCTATATTATAGAAATAATACAAGATTTGTTTAACGTGAGTTGTGATAACCTTAAATCGGTTTGTTTACCTGTATTCGCTATCGAATTTGGCGTAAGTATAGAAATGGGACGTCCCAACTTTCGCGGGACGGTTGGTAATCCTAGTACTAACAGTAAACCAAAGGGTTATTGTTTAAGTAAGTATAAAACTTAACTGCAAATGCCAGCCACGGTTGTTATAATGTTTAAAATAATAAGACTGCCTCGTTGGTCTAGTGTAGCAAGCGCGACTGTTAAGCACGAGGTCCTGGGTTCGATCCCCGGGTCGGGCAAAGTGTTATTGGATTTTTCCATTATGAAATTCTCAGTAGCAACTAGCAGCACGGAGTCTGGAATTGTGCCGGTTAATGGCAATAGGCTCGCCCCCTATTACATGGGACTTATAGCCGGCGAAACGTGGGTGTAGGTACTGCACACCTGCCTACCCCCTCTGGGGATTATAGGCGTGAGTCTATAAAATAAAATAATAATACAATTATGTAAGAATAAAACTTCATCAAATATGATTTAATTAATTGACTAATTTAATCGAATTTTATTAGTAATTAACAATTTGACTGCCACGCTGCAGACACAATGAAATTTTTATTGTTCGGCGTAAGACTCGTACCATATTTTAACTTAACTTTTTAAAAATGGCTGCGTAAAGGAAGCCAGCTGATTTGGAGCCCGGTGTAAATAAACACACAACAGCTGTTAAACCTGCCAGGATGTGGGTTACCATCCAAAGTTCTTGTTTTGTTATTCTTTCCTTTTCTTTTCAGTGGGAGCGAAAGAGAAAGACGAGTCTCGAGTCGCGTGGGAGCGACTCGCGTCCCAACAGTTATTTTGATAAAAACAAGGGATGGAATGCCGACTAGCTAGTTGAATGATTTTTTTTTAAGTTTTTTTTCTTTCCTTTTTTTTGGATGCGTTCACCAGCTTACATTTATTTTATAGAATAGGCATGAAGGAGGTTTGACTATAATATTTTTTATTTTTGTTGAGTGGAAACGTACTAAAGATAATAATTGTTTATTTACTGAAAATGCAACAGTCATGCCTACAATTTTTATCTTATTCTGAATGGTAACTGATAAGAATAATGTGGGAAAGATTATGTGCTAATTATAAAGAAATATAAGCGTTCGTTCGACGCTGTTTCGCAAACTTCTTTGTCTATTTTTCTTTTGTGGTGTAAGTTTATAGCTGTATTTACTTGTTTAATTAATTATGTTATGTATTTTCTATCTAAATTTTTTTTTTTATCTTTTCTCTCTCTCCCGATTGTATTTAAAAAATTTGTTTTACTATTAGAGATTTCTAAGTAAGGTATGGAAATAGAGTTAACATCAATACTGTTGCAATTAAAAACTTGAGAGGACAACATTGTTATATTAGGTCCAAGTAGACGCATAGGAAGTTATTTCGATTGTAAAATTAGTGAGGTGCAAGCCTTATATGATAAACTAGCTCCGCGCCCCGGCTTTGCACGGTTACGCTAATAGGTATGCATATTGCATGTATTATACATATAAACCTTCCTCTTGAATCACTATCAATAAAAAAAACCGCATCAAAATCCGTCAAAATCAAAATCAAAAATCAAAATCAAAATATTTTCTTTTGATGATGATTGATCTAGGCATACATAGGGACAGACAGACGCGGGAAACGACTTTTTTATACTATGTAGTGATTTAAAGTACCTACTTAATTATTACCTACGGGAAGTTGCAAATTTTCAGACGAACTCAAAGAATTACCTAATTCATAAGATAGAGGTGCTTTATTTAGATACTATAAAATTCAAGAAAGATAAGTACCATTGTAACTTTATTAAGTACAATAAATTAATTATCTAAGAATATTGGTATTCTTTTGCATCGTCCGGCTGTAGCTTTCTTATATTGCTCCAGTATCGTAAGTGTCTAAACACACTATGCCGAACGTACGCGACCGAAGTTGCGCGGCTGATTTCACGTTTCGACGTGTTCGGCTGATATGACACACTACAAGTGCCGAACTTACGCGGCTGAAATTCAGTTGCGTTACTTGATGCGTGTGTAGTGTGTATAAACTTCGGTCGCGTATAATGGGTCCACTACAGCTGAACGCTACGCTGAACTTACGCCCGACCGAAATTACGTTGCGTTTATAACGCAATGAAACTTCGGCGTAATGTGCCGTCAGTAATACAAATGACATTGCAGGCGTAATCATGCCGAACTTCGGTCGCGTACGTTCGGCATAGTGTGTCAAATAGGTGTTATGTTAAATTATGTTTACAATGATAACGTTCACGTAATCTCTGATATTTTCAATGAAAATGATAACTATGTGTAAACGTCGTGTTTTTTATAAAAATAAGTCTGATTCATTTACTTTACATATACCTACTTATTGTGTACATTAGTAAAATATAGAAGGGTAGCTACACACATAGTCGACTCGGCACATTCGATTTGGTATTTTCGAAGAACTCCCGTTGATATTTCTTCTAAATTACCAAACCTAATGTGCCGAATCGATTATATGTTGCTACCTATATGTATACTTACCTATAGGTAAGTATATTTTAAGGTCACCCTATGGATTTAATTTAATTTTCGTCGAAAGATAAATACCAGAGATGAACCGGATAGTGGTTTGGCTGGATGGCTAAGCGGCCGGAGTACCTACCTATTGTGCTGGAGATACTTATGATTGGCCTTGTGTAAAATAATAAGAATTTTTCGAATTTTACAAACCGGTATCCGGCTTGATACTGAATTTCTATCCGGTATTCGGCTGGAGGCCTCTCCCAATGGCGCCACTATTGTGCGCTCATTGAAGGTATTTGCCCATAATCACCACGCTGGGGATGCGGGTTGGCGATCGCAGTAATAGATGATTACTATGTTACACAGAAGGATTCTGCTGCCCATCCTCCAGATCTTTCTCTTTGTCGCTTCTTATGAAACCCGCGGGACGAGTAGGGGTAGTTCTAATCTTAGGCCGGAAAGGGAACCCATTCCTACACGGCAATACCATCTACCTACAATACCAACTTATATCCAACCAAAGTACCCCTAGGATATAACTGCTACTAAACTCAATAGGTAAATATTGTTAAAACAATATTATCAATTTAAAAATATTGTGTTATTTAAAAATCTTGCGTTACCTACCTATTTAAAATATTGTGTTATCAAACATATCAATATTTCAAATCCGGTTGAATATCATTATTTATAAACAAATGAGGAAAATAGTTTTAATTAAAATAACACTTTCAACATTGAAAGAGAAGACTGTTTACTTTGTATAATGCATAATTTCGTGTATTGCGTAGGTACAGCTTGGCAAAAAAGAGTCTGGAAAAGTGAAGGCGCCACTGGCGCACTTTTCATACTACAATTCAAAATTACAAGTTATTTGGTGCTTACATATTTATAAATCAAGTTTTATTGTATTAATTACAATCAAATGAATCACATAAAAGTTATTTTAGTGCTCACAAACTTAGTTTTTAAGATTTTTATTTTTAGTTCCAGCTGTCACCGGCTCAGACTCTTTTTTGCCAAGCTGTACTAGAAGGTAGGTAGGAGATTATCTTTAGGGCGTCCGTGTACAGCTTGGCAAAAAAGAGTCTGGAAAAATTGGGGGCGCCGCTGGCGCACATTTCACACTACAATTCATAATTACAAGTTATTTAGTGCTTACATATTTCTATGAAGAGATTTTTGTCGTTAATTATAATCAAATGAATCATTTTAATGATAATTTAGTGCTCACAAACTTAGTTTTTAAGATTTTTATTTTTAGTTCCAGCTGTCACGGCCTCAGACTCTTTTTTGCCAAGCTGTAACTAATATTAATAGACATAGAGAAAAATATTTAGAGAATTCCATGGAGGAATAAAAGATACTCAGTCGGTACTCAGTCAACGAGGAATAATTTTGCCTTTGTCAAAGTTCTTCCAAGGAGAATTCAATCTGCGTGTATTAAGACCAGGAGGTTGTCCTTGGTCAAGACTGTTAAGTCAAGTCGAGTCAGCGCGGCGGGCGCCATACCGTCTTCAGTTCTTTCTTGAATTAACAATTTATTTACATTTAAATATATTATGATTTTGTTTCTTATAATACATAATCTAAAACAACATTAATGTGATGAACTAGTGTGGAGTTTAGACCATTTATCGGTAAATGCAACACGTACAGCTTGGCAAAAAAGAGTCTGAGGCGGTGACAGCTGGAACTAAAAATAAAAATCTTAAATGCTAAGTTTGTGAGTACTAAAATAACTTAAAAGTGATTAATTAGATTATATTTGACGACAAAAAAATCATCATATAAATATGTAAGGACCAAATAACTTGTAATTCTGAATTTTAGTATGAGAATTGCGGAAGTGGCGTCCCCAATTTTTCCAGACTCTTTTTTGCCAAACTGTAGGTATATAAAGTAGGTACTTTGTTTCTGAACGAATAATAAAACTTCACCAAACCCGAAATGTCAAATAAAGCAAAAACGCCAATTTGATAGTTGATTTTCACAGAATCTCGTAAGAGGAAAATATTGTTATTATAAAATCATAGAAATGCGAAGGGAATTCATATTAGTTTTGCTGGGAATCATATGTATATCGACATTGTCATCTTTGTTATCCGGATATGTGCAAATAGAGACAGATAAAATACTTTTAGACACTGTTGTCGGCGCCGTTGGGGCTGGTAATTTTTCTTATTGGCAATTAGGCCATACAGGACCTTTGCTAGTAGAACTGACTTCTTTATTCGGTGATGCGGACCTTTACGTGGCGGATAATATAAGGTTTGTTGAAAAAACATATCAATTTAAGTATAAATTATACTTTTTCCTATGTCGTCCTTTGAAGGTTATGTTCAGGCATAATTAAAGTAAATTTAGATTAAAACTAGCTTTTTCCCAAGGCTTTGCTCTTTTAGTTCTCATTTCCCGGGATAATAAGTACCCTAAGTCACTAAAACAAACCCTAAAATGACACTGACTCATTTTCTGGCACAGAAACTATCACTATATGCTAAAAAATTAAGTTTAGTTACCTACATAACAATTTTCTGCTGACACATTTGAATAAAGTACTTATTCTAACTTTTGCCCAAAACTGCCCGTGTTGAGGTCAGATATAAATATACTCATGCCTGTATTCCCCAGGGGCGTTGTG
The DNA here is from genome assembly GCA_936450705.2 of Protodeltote pygarga. Taxonomy (NCBI): domain Eukaryota; kingdom Metazoa; phylum Arthropoda; class Insecta; order Lepidoptera; family Noctuidae; genus Protodeltote; species Protodeltote pygarga. The sequence continues at coordinate 5,708,563 of OW388277.2, forward strand.
ATGCTCAGTTTGGGAAACTTTATTTTATAGATTTATTTGTTATTCTGTTTTCAGACCCAGCTATGAGGTCGACAAGAACAACTTTAGCTCGGTGACCTGTGGTCCTGACATGGTGAATATACCGGTTGACTTCCCAAGACCTATTGGTGAGAAACTGTACTTCATGTCTTATAACTTGTCTTGACAGGCTAGTTATAAATCATACTGCCTTGTCTTCAGTCAAAATAACTTTATAACCATCATGATGATGATGATGATAATGTTGATAGTCATAATTAGGGCCCGGATTAATATGTAAATACATATTTTTAATTTGCACGATTTTCGGTCTAGAATGTGTTCTCTACATCGATTATCATATTTACAATGTGAAAAACTAATTTTTATTTTACATATTTTTCCATATTTTAAGGTATTTCAAGGTTAAGTCCATATTTTACAAAAATATATCCCAATCCTCCATATTTTCCATTTTTATATCATAGAACAAGAGTAAGTTCACAAAAATTGATTGTATTTGTATGAAAAATTGAATTTTACGTGTTTGCATTCTCGCCACCATGACCGGCCGCGCGTATTTCATTTCTCTCGCGTTTTATTCGTCGTATTTTTATTTTTGATTCTAAGTTAATTCCACATTATGTATGCTCTCATTACGTCATGTCACGTGGAAAGATTTTTCAGCCAATATAAAGCTATACCACATGTATGCAATAAATGAATAAATAAATAAATTTTTTTTTTTTTTTTTTAACTTCCTTATTTTCTTCCTGCAATCTGTCCCATCTGACATTTAGCTGGATGTTAAGAATGTGAAGTGTGTCTTGCGTGGTAAGCATCCAGTGATGCTTCCAACTATATATTATAATCTACAGGAGATCTTGGGGTGATTTTCTGTGTAGTCTTTTGAAGACTGGGCCAGTTTCCATAAGCCCTTGGGCAAGAATGTTGGGATGTTTAGAGAGTCTTCTTTTGTATTTTTTTAATGTTTCCGAGATTTCTTGTTTTACTGTAAGTGATTTTAGATCACGGTGGATGGCTTCATTGGTAATGTACCAGGGTGCGTTTGCAATCATACGTAATGTTTTAGATTGGAATCTCTGTATTATTTCCAGGTTTGAATTCGCCGCAGTGCCCCACAGTTGAAGGCCATATGTCCAAATAGGCTTAAGGACACATTTGTACAATAGTAGCTTATTTTCCAATGTAAGTTTTGATTGCCTACTCAAGAGCCAGGACAAATGTCTAGATTGTAGGCTTAGTGCTTTTCTTTTTGTGAAAATATGCTTCCTCCATGTAAGTCTCCTATCCAAGTAAATGCCTAGATAGCGAGCATGTTCTGCTTGTGGGATTTGTACACCATTAAGTTTAACAGGCGGGCATTCACCATTCCTAATGCTAAACGTAACATTAACTGACTTGGCTTCGTTAGCTTTGATTCGCCAGTCCTTCAACCAGTCCGAAATCTCATTGAGCCCCTTTTGAAGCATTCTTGATGCTCTGCTAGGTACATTACTTGAGGCAAGAATGGCAGTGTCATCGGCAAATGTTCCGATGAGTGTATTGTCTGGTGTTGGTAGATCTGACGTATAGATTAGGTAAAGTATTGGTCCCATGACACTACCCTGGGGCACTCCGGCCTTTGTTTCTTTCAATCCTGATTTATCTTCACCAAGTTTTACATAAAAGTGGCGTTTGGTGAGGTAGGAATGAATGAGTATGTAGTGATTTATTGGCAGGGCATTTCTGACTTTGTATAGTAGTCCCTCGTGCCAAACTCGGTCAAATGCTTGTGATATGTCGAGGAATGCAGCGGTACAGTACATTTTCTTTTCGAATGTTTGGTGTATCTTCTCTACAATTCTATGGACTTGTTCGATGGTGCTATGAGACTTTCGAAAGCCGAATTGGTGGTCAGGCAAAAGATTGACTTTTCTTACTTCAGGTAATAGTCTTTTTAGGAAAAGGATCTCTAGGACCTTCGACGTCACTGGTAAGAGACTTATTGGGCGATAAGACTTGACATCATCAGCGCTTTTTCCTGGTTTTAGGATAAGAATAATTTCCGCCACTTTCCATTGTGGCGGTACAAAGCATTTCCTGAGAATAGCATTATAGAGATGGGTTAGGAAACAGATCCCCTTTTCAGGAAGTTCTCTTAGAAGTTTTGAAGTTATCAAGTCATAGCCGGGAGCTTTGTTTAGGTTCAACTGTCTGATGACTCCAAGTACTTCTTTCTGTGTTGTTGCTGTTATGGGAAGATCAAGTTGGAAAATTTGGCCTAGTTTTTCGGAAACTTCTGCTGTTTTTGTGCTTGTGTCTGGATTTGGGATAAAGACATTTTTAAGATGTTCAGAGAATAGATTGGCTTTTTCTAGATCAATCACTTTTCGTAATGGTGCTTGATATGTGGTTGTTTTTTTTATATTTTTAACTGCTTTCCAGAGAGAATAATCTGTCGCGGCAGTGGCATCTAGGTTTTGTAGGTATTTTGATATGCCTTCATTCCTGTGGCTATTTAGTAGTTCCTTTAATTGTGTTGCTAGTTTGTTGTATGTTTTCTTGTCCCCTGGGTATCTAGTCTGTTGCCAAGTCTTTCTAGCTCGTCTTTTTCGCAATACTGCCTCTTGGATTATTTTTGAGTATTCGATGGTTTTATCAGGACTATTTCGTGTAGGAGTGGCTTCCCAGGCCGAGTTTTGTACGCAGTTGTTAAATTTTTCGACCGCTTCAATGATATCGTCTTCTGTTTTGAGGGGGATTTTAGTTTCAAGAGAGCTGTTGACCAGTTCTCTAAAATAGTTCCAATCAGTTTGTTTACTGTGTAATCGACAGGAAGGTATTGCTGGTTGTGTCCTATGGTTTAATAAATAAATGAATGAATAAATAAATAAATCAATAAATATTTAGACCAAATTGTCAGATTTAATTTTGATAATTTTAAAAAAGCACTTGATTGTCTACTGCAACCATGTGTAGTGGCTGATGTAGTGGAAGTTGATAAATGCAAAGCAAATAAATGATTCCTATTCTCGAATAAAACTTATTTTTTTATTTGTATTACATAAATAGTTCAACATCTTTTTATAATTTTTTTAATGTATGTGTTAAGTACTTTACTCATTTCAATGTATTTAATGCAAAAAGGCAATGAAAAAGGTAAAGTACCTCCCTTTAAAGGTACCTACTGTTATTTTTTACTCCATATTTATTCCATATTTTACATTTTTACTCCATATTTTTTCCATATTTTACATTTTTTCGTCCATATTATATGTACATATTTTGAATTTTTTAATACATATTTTTCCGGGCCCTAGTCATAATGATGATGATCATAATGTTGATAGTCATAATGATGATGATCATAATGTTGATAGTCATAATGATGATGATCATAATGTTGATAGTCATAATGATGATTTTCTAGATAATGATGGTCATGATGAAGACGATCGTGTTAATGATGATGATTCGTGTCATAGTAAAGCAGTGGCTACTTTTAAGGACTTAATTTGACAATTTGTGTCAACCTGGAAAAACACATTTCACACTATTCAATTATATTCATTTTTAACCGACGAAAAAAACAGAGGAGGTTATCAATTTGATGTGTATGTTTAAAGTTTAAATTAAGTAGGCGCCCCGCATAGCAGTCGACATCCAGCATTAGCTCCAGAAGTCCAGATAAAGGAACTCTTCAATGGTCAACAGGACAGACTCAAACTATTGCATATACGTTTAGTTTTGATATTCCAATATAGGAGCTTATTAGACAACTTATTAGAATTTCTTTTACAATTCTCCAGGTATTGGTGTCTTCGGACACTGGTCCCACTTCATCTCCGAGTACAGCATCCAGGTGTTCCTTGATACTTCAGCAGTACTCAGCAAGGAGCAGGTGCTAGCTATAGAGAGAGCGTACTTGGGAGGTGGTGATAAAAATGGTGAGTTTTATTGTCAACGACCTACAGCGACCCGCCCCGGCTTCGCACGGGTGCAATATACATGTAAACCTGCCTCTTTAATCACTCTATCTATTAAAAAAAACCGCATCAAAATCCGTTGCGTAGTTTTAAAGATCTAAGCATATATAGGGATATAGGGACAGAGAAAGCGACTTTGTTTTATACTATGTAGTGATTAGTATTTGCCTGTGCCGTGTGGTTTCCGGCCTAAGAATAGAACCACCCCTAGGTACTAGTCCCGCGGGTGTCGTAATAAGTAAGAAGCAGCATCCTTCTGTGTAACAGCAATCATCTGCTACTGTGATCGCCAACCAGCATGCCCATTGCTTGATGATGATGACACACATAACTTAAAGGCGCGTACCCTTGAGTTCGAACCTGAGACCTCAGACATACCAGTCAACGGTTACTACCACTAGACTATCATGACTCAAGTAAGATGTAACCAGGTAACATGCCCTGGGGCAGCCGAAATTAGAATGTGCGATCTCGCGATGGAAAATTAGCGAGTCTTCAGTCCCTTGTACGCAAAGAGGCCTTTGCCCAGCAGTGGAACAGTTAAACTTCAGTAAAATGTGTTATTAAAAGTTATTTTGTTCAGATTTGGAGAAGAGGAAGGAGAAGCCGGCTACTCGTAAGTCGGAGGAGGAGCCGAAGCCGCGCTTCCTGAAGCTGCTCAGCATCCTCGACATGATCTTCGAAATGTTCGTACTCTAGGTAAGTTTATTATGTACTTACATCATCTGCCTAGCCTTTTCCCAACTATGTTGGGGTCGGCTTCCAGTCTTACCGGATGCAGCTGAATACAGGTGTTTTACATGGAGCGACTGCCATCAGACCTCCACAACCCAGATACTGGGTTACACGATACCCCTTGGTAAGACTGGTTGTCAGACTTTCGGGCTTCTGACTACCCGTAACGACTGTCAAAAATCTACAATTGACAGCCGGGGCCAACAGTCGTGATAGCCTAATGGTATGACCGTTTGACTGGCATGTCAGAGACTCAGAGGTCTCGGGTTCGATCCTAAGCGCACCTCTGACTTTTCGTAAGTTATGTGCGTTTTATAAATTAATTATCACTTACTCCGTGTCTCGGAAAGCACGTAAAGCCGTTGGCCCTGCGCCTGATCTCTCTCCGATCGTGTCGGAAGGCCGTCCCATCGAACCATGAGAGTGAGGGAATAGAGAGTGCACCTGTGTTTGCGCACACACTTGTGCACTATAATATATCCTGCGTAATTGGCTAATCTCCGTTGAAATTGGCCGCTGTGACCGAAATTCGGTCAGGAGGATATTATAATTACCTACTCTAAAACGAGACCGTCTAATACACTTTTTTTTTCTTTCCAGGTGTTGTGGAGGGTTATAAACCCTTTAGAGTTATTCAGAATGGAGTTTGAGACTTTTCCCCTCACCAGGTCTGGAAGGATCTAAAAGCCAGCACCTTGAAGGAAACCTTGAACCCTGGGAGATGTCCTTGATAGCATATTTAAGTCAAACGTGACAAAATGTTATCTGTGAGATTATTAGATATTAAAATACTTTTTTACGAAAAATATTTTAGTTAAAAATTAGGTGAAATTTTACTAAAAAGTAATTTATATTTACCAAAAAATAGATAAGTGTAACGTGTGTATCTGTGGCATCGAAGCTCCTAAATGGATCATCATCAGCCTGTATTAGTCCCCTGCTGAACATAGGCCTCTCCGCCGCCACTATTGTGCGCTCATTGGAGGTATTTGCCTATAATCGCCACGCTGGGTTCGGGTTGGCGATCGCAGTAGCAGATGATTGCTGTTACACAGAAAGATGCTGCTGCCCATCCTCCAGATCTTTCCCTTTGTCGCTACTTACAACACCCGCGGGACGAGTAGGGGTGGTTCTATTCTTAGGCCGGAAACCACAGGGCACTACGGCATGGCTCGGATTTAAATATTTTTTATTAGTTTTTTACCTGTTAATTATTTGGTTCAAATTTAGTAATCGATATTTCACTCCCTTCCTGTTGACAGATTGATCTGATATTTAGTACACAGCTTTAGTTTTGATGACAAAACCGTTTTACGTAAAAAAAAAATACTTATATTATTTATTTGAAACATGATTGTGTTTTTTTTTTCTAAACATATTTTTGAGATTTTTTTGTGTGGAAGGTTTTTAATTTTAACTGATATAAGTTATTAATGTCCTTTACATATTTTTTTTTATCATTTTCGATGCTTTTGAGACGCCGAGTGTGTGGTTTTTGTACTTCGATGTTAATATAATGTGCTTCTAAATTATCTGCCTCGGTTGCAATGGGAGAAAGTATTGAGTATATAGTTTACAATAGTGAAGAAATTTCTTACCCCGGAACAGTAAAAAAAAATTGGAGCATGGAGCAGAATTAGACCTACGCAATAAAACGCAGGCAAAAGAAAAAAAATAAAAAGCTTGAAATAACTTTAAAACGTTTTGGAGTCTCTAAAACTAACTAAAAAAACAACTTTTAAGGTTAGAATCGCTTGCACCCGGCGTCGTAGCATCAAAGCATTTTGATCGCAAAGTGGTGCACCGTTCGTTTCCTAGGTAGTACATTTACAAGCCTACATGTACCTATCTTTACCTTTTTTGTATTCAATCTAGTCAATAAAGTTATATAAGTATAATATAATCGTTTTTTGAGTATTTTCTTAAGATTCCTGCTTATGCCTCAAATAATACTAATAATTACTTCATGAAAAACTTTCCAATTTTTCAAAAGAAATTTTGTTGAAAAAAAATCGTTACGAACGGGATTTGAACCCGTGACCTAATGGTATATGCTGCTACTAGATAAAGATATCTAAAAGAAAATAAGAATAAAAAATTTTGCACAATTTACGTTCAGCAAAGTGACCATTTTGCAAAGTTTACGTTCTACAAAATGATCACTTTGCGAAGTGGACTTTTGCAAAATGGCTATCATATTGTAGTTTACGTTCTGTAAAAAAAGTAATTATGTGAAAAGGACATTTTGCAAAGTTTGCATAACTTTACATGCTGCAAAATATTGAGTTATTTAGTCTGCCGAGTGAGTTTACAAAATTGTCGGAATACGTCAGGTGTGTCTGTCCCAGCCGTTGACTAGTCCCAGCTGCTTAGCTGTCATAAACTTGTCAGTTAATACAGGGATGATCCTTGACATTGGCAGAATCATCGTGTAATTGCGATGGAGCCAGTTTATTAAAATTAGAATTGGAATTGGAAGGAAATAAAATGCTATAATTATTTAATAAGAAAATTTGAAAAAACACGAAAAACGTACCGTGTCTACGCTCTAACCGCTGAGCCACCGTATCCCATCAGCACCAGTCGAAATTTCAAATCTCTTTTATACGCCTAAGGCGTGTGGCGACATCTATCGGAATACATTACGTGTCCCGACTCAGTGCTCTAAACTTTGCAGTTTTAGTAGACACCGATGCGATATTACCAATTTTCTTAATATTTTTTCTTATGTGCTATAACATGTAAAAAAAATCACAAAAATAAAATGCTATTAAAATTCCAAGCGTGTACTTTATTTACAAACTAAAATAACAATAAATACATTGATTTGAACACATTTAATACTTAGCTAAAAAACAATACACTTATTTTAATTAATTTATTTGGAAAATACAATGCAATTAATGAGTCGTGATAGCCTAGTGGTGTTGACCGTTGACTGACAAGTCAGAGGTCTCGGGTTCGAACCCTAGGCGCGCACCTCTGACTTTTCGTAAGTTATGTGCGTTTTATAAATTAATTATCACTCTCCGTGCCTCGGATAGCACGTTAAGCTGTTGGCCCCGGCTGTCAATTGAAGATCTTTGACAGTCGTTACGGGTAGTCAGAAGCCCGAAAGTCTGACAACCAGTCTTACCAAGGGGTATCGTGTAACCCAGTATCTGGGTTGTGGGGGTCTGATAGGCAGTCGCTCCATGTAAAACACTGGTATTCAGCTGCATCCGGTAAGACTGGAAGCCGACCCCAACATAGTTGGGAAAAGGCTAGGCAGATGATGAATGCAATTAATGCAATTATTATTGATCAGTGCTCGCACCGCGGAGTAGAATATAACATAATTTAATGTGTAGGTACTGTCAACCGCATGACAGTGGTAACACTTGCACTACGAAAAGCATCTTTACTACTTCGCAATAAGGGTGCTTTCAATGGCAAATAGTTGCCACTGATGTGCAGTCGACTGTACCAAAGAAGTGTTATTTAACACTACAAAATTCTAATTTCTGTAGTGTCAAAATTTTATTCTATGACGTCTAGGTGACGTCAGCGCCATCTACCGGCTCAGCTCGGCGGTGAAAAGCTTACAATTCTGCCATTTGGCCGTCAATCTTAATAAATTAATATTATTAATATTGAGATTCTATTAATATCATATTTATTATGGCATTAAGATTGTAACATCTTTCTACTTATATTTTATGTGTTTTTTACATGTTTATTGCACAAAGTGCGAAGTAATTCTCACTTCACTTGTATTTTTTATTTTTGACAGAGAATATGGATAACTAATATTCAAAATATGTTAACATTCTTCATTCACAAAAAAATACCTGGTTAACTTTTTTATTCCGCGATTGTACAGTCAGCAAAAGTAGATTATCAAAATCAGAAATTCAATACTAATGAACGGAGTTCGCGAAATATATGGCAGCTGTACTAGTAGTAAATGTTTGGTATAATTTACAATCACATACTTTTGAATCACTTCGACGCCACACAGTTCTTATCTAATATATAAAATTCTCGTGTCACGGTTTTCGTTGCCATACTCCTCCAAACGGCTTGACCGATTTTGATGAAATTTTTTGTGCTTATCCGGTATCTATGAGAATCGGCCAACATCTATTTTTCATCCCCTTAAATGTTAGGGGTAGTCCACACTAAATTACGGAAATTATTTATATGGCAAAAAGGTTCAAAAGGTGAGAAAAAGGGGTAGAGTAGGGTAGGGTAGCGGTATAGTAGGGTAGGGGTAGTGTAGGGTAGGGTAGGGGTAGAGTAGGGTAGGGTAGCGGTATAGTAGGGTAGGGGTAGTGTAGGGTAGGGTAGGAGTGTAGGGTAGGGTAGGGGTAGATTAAGAAAATGTTTAAATTACTGCCCAACGAAGTGGGCACGGGTTAGCTAGTATGATATATACTTTTGCTGTTGACTGGACTTCGCAACAAGACGAAATCACTGCGACATGTGACATATGACATGTTGTTTAATCATTTTTCTTTTCATTCTTGGTATCAGCTAACTTCTTCTTGCACTCTTGATAAATGCCGTCTAAATCAAATGCCGCCTTCATATTGTCTTTCGAGAAATGAAATCTGAAACACAGAAATTCAACCTTCTTATAATTATTTAATAAGAAAATTTGAAAAAAAAAAGTTTAGAGCACTGAGTCGGGATACGTAATGTATTCCGATAGATGTCGCCACACGCCTTAGGCGTGTAAAAGAGATTTGAAATTTCGACTGGTGCCGATGGGATGCGGTGGCTCAGCGGTTAGAGCGTCGACACGGTACGTCGAAGATCGTGGGTTCGAATCCCATCCGTATCAGTTGTTTTATCATTTTTTTTCAAATTTTCTTATTAAATAATTATATTTAATAAGCTATCATGTGCTAGCATGTAAAAAAAAATCACAAAAATTTCAACCTTATCAAAATCAAAATATTTTTATTCATGTAGACCATTAGGCACTTATGAATAGTCATAATTCTAATATTGTTTGTTGTAAGAGTGACTCTAGTTGCCGTTAGTAGCTAGGTGTAGTTATAATCTTTAGATAGCAAAATTACATAAATCTGAAATTCTGGCCTAAAAATAGAACTACTACTCGTCCCGCGGGTGTCGTAAGATTCACAAAGGGATAGATCCGGAGCATGGCACATGGCATCCTTCTGTGTAACAGCAATCATCTGCTACTGCGATCGCCAAGACGCCAACCCGCTTGCCCAGCGTGGCGATTATGGGCAATTACCTCCAATGAACGCCCAATAGTGCCGCGCATTGGGAGAGGCCTATGTCCAGCAGTGGACTAATACAGGCTGATATTGAGTGTCCCATACATAACTAACAGAGAGGCTTATCGAGAAGAATGAAGAACTTACTTCTGTAATTTCCCGGTGTGATCAGGAGTGGGTCTCCTCATCTTCTCTTCACCATTAACGAGTAGGATGACAGTAGGTAGCTGACGGCTGGTAGCTCCATCATCTATCCTGAACCTCTTAGCTACATCTGGATACCTGAGAAGTAAAGTACCTTCAATCACTGACTGCCTAGTTGACTAGTGGTAGCAAGTGCGATTGCTGAGCACGAGGCCCTGGGTTCGATCCCAGGGTCGAGTGTTATAGTGTTTTCCATTAGGAAATTCTCAGTAGCAGTATGGAGTCTTGAATTGTGCTCGGTTAATGGCATCAGGCTCGCCGCCTATCATGTCGATTCAAGTCATGCTCAAAAATCCCCAACCAGCATAAAAATTCAACTCCGTAGGATAAGGGGAAGTGATTCTAATTCAGCTTGTAAGATTTGACCCAAACATAGTAACATACATTGCAAATTAAATAAAACCTTAAATAAATATTAAGTTACATTTTTTTTTACGTAAAACGGTTTTGTCATCAAAACTAAAACTGTGTACCAAATATCAGATCAATCTGTCAACAGGAAGGAGGTAAAATATCAATTACCAAATTGGAACCAAATAATAAACAGGTCAAGCTAAGTAAAACCTTTTTTTTCAAATTTTCTTATTAAGTAAATAATTATACTAAGTAAAACCGTTCAAAAATACTACACCAACCTTCCAGCATCAAGTTTCCCAAACTTCAAGTTTTTCAAACTATAAGCAACGGACAACTCAGCGAATGTCATTGCAAAGTTAACGCAGGCTGGATGCCACACAGCGTAGAGACACACAATCCAGGTCGTGGACTTATGACGCTTTAGCTCCTCAGCCAGGCTATCTGGGCCTCGGAAGTAGGTGACCTTCTCAGGGCCCATGTACGTTGGCTCTGGGAGGAGAAGAGCTGTAAGGATAATGATCGCACCATAGGGAAGACCGTATCTGAAAAAAAAAGGCTTTCATGAGCTTCTTTTAGTTTGAATTGCGATAGCCTAGTGGAGTTCGATCCCAAGGCGCGCACCTCTGACTTTTCGTAAGTTATGTACGTATTATAAATTAAGTATCAGTTGCTAAAACGGTGAGAGAAAACATCGTGATGAAACCAGCACATCTGAGAGATATTTCAATGGTGTGTAAAGCCATGTCAGAGGCCTATGGGCGGTGTAAACTCTGACACTAGGTTGTTAATCAACCATACGATAAGAAGAACTGCTCCGTGCCTCGAAAAGCTAAAGCTCTGACTTTTCGTAAGCTATGTGTGTATTATAAATTTATTATCACTGCTCCGTGATAGCCTAGTGGTATGACCGTCGACTTATAATTCAGTGGTCTCGAGTTCGATCCCAAGGCGCGCACCTCTGACTTTTCGTAAGTTATGTACGTATTATAAATTAAGTATCAGTTGCTAAAACGGTGAGAGAAAACATCGTGATGAAACCAGCACATCTGAGAGATATTTCAATGGTGTGTAAAGCCATGTCAGAGGCCTACGGGCGGTTTAAACTCTGACACTAGGTTGTTAATCAACCATACAATAAGAAGAAGAACTGCTCCGTGCCTCGAAAAGCTAAAGCCGTTGGCCTTGCGCCTGATATCAAGATGGAGCGAGGGAATTGAGAGTACACCTGTATTTACGCACACACTTGTGCATTATATCTCCGGTGTAGTTGGTTAATTTCCATTGAGACTGGCCACTGTGACCAAAATTCGGTCAGGAGGACATTATTTGATTAATTTTCTCGTACACAACCACAAAGGTGTTCAGTTCATTCGCTCTGTATTGCACTGTTTTGGAAACGTGTGAAAATGGTCAGGAAGACAATAAACAGATCGCAGGAGTTAATTATATTAATATAATAATAAATAATAATAAAGCTTTATTTAAATTCCATACAAGTAAAGTTACTATCTTTAAATTAGGTTAAATATTAATTTCAGAAGTTTGTGCGGAACCCCTACGAACCCCTAAAAGCCTCCTCCAAGGAATACAATTTCTCTTTGTTATTGGCAACTGTTCCAACCAATCTCGACCCGCTGTCTCCACTATTTCGTCTGCCCATCTTGAACTTGGCCTGCCTCTGCCTCTTGTACCTTGTGGCCCAGGCCATTTTACTACTCTCTTAGTCCATCTATCGTCTTTGTATCTGGCTATGTGACCTGCCCAAGTCACACTGCCTGACAAGTGGGCAGGTCAGGACTTAATTAGCACCTTGTAATTAGTATGAACATTCTAATACCTACTCATTATCACTTAGTAACAGTGCCATACACATCACAGTATAATAATCATACAGTATGGTACCTACGTACAAGCGCTCGAAACGGCACACTCACACAAACATGCGTAATATTGCGTAATGAGACTCCTAAGCGAACGTCGCGATACTCGCAGTATCAACGACGCGTCGTTGCGCATGTTTGTGTGAGTGTGCCGTTTTCGTGCGTTTGTATGTAGTTACCATACTGTATGATTATTATATGATTAATATACTGTGCATATATCTGGATCAACTGTATTTCACTAGAGAATGTCCATAGAATTTGACAAAATAATCCATAAAAGAAAAAGAATACAGGTCCTTAAAAGAAGTCATAAACAATATGACAATTCCCACAAGAAAGTGGCAATAGGCGGCCCCTATTATTATATTATGGGACTTATAACGTAGCCGGTGAAACGTGGGTGTACTGCATACACCTCTGCCTACCCCGTCTGGGATGAGCATATGTTATAATATAATCAATTAATGTTTTTAACTAAGCTTTTATGTTGGACTAACAACACTACTTAAAAGTATTATACAAAAAATTGTGTCCGTACTGTTAACTGTTGTAGAGATAATGTCTTTATCTGGAGCTAAGCCTAGATGTTGATTCAGGTCATGCTTACCATCAATACATTGCATTTGCATAGTCATCATCGTAACTGAACTAATATTGTAAAAATTCAACTCTGTAGGATAAGGGGAAATGGTTCTAATTCAGCTTGCAAGATTCGACCCCAACAAACATAGTTTACATACATTGCAAGTTAAATAAAAGCTCACATAGACCCCATGCTTTGTTGATGCGTGAAAGAAGGACAAATAACATATTAACGCATTTAAAATTTAGCTAAGAGCGACAAATAGCCGACTTACCGAATATCAGCATAAAACCAAAGAATTAGGTTCGCAATCTTCGTATATGCGAATGAGGACGTCAAGTAATTGACCATCGTCACACTTCCCGTCTTCTTAGTCCTCAGCATTACTACTATAATTAGGAAAAATAGGATTTCCGTTTCTCGACTGTCCAATTCACAATCCACATTGGGAAATAAAAAATTGCAAATATAACTCGTTCTCTTACACGTAACGTAGGAAAGACTTAATATAATATTAACCCAGTAATAGGGCTTTAGTAATTGTTTTAAATCACTTTTAAAAGACATCGTTTTTAGTTAGAATTTATTTAATACAAAACCGAAAACGCGATTAACGAGCTCAGGCAGTCCTCGACCCGTAAATTAAATAAAGCCCTTGTTTCACGGTATGAATTATAAATATAGATGTTATTTGACAACAGGATAGTGCTTTAGCATAATAATAATGAGAGTGACAGAGACAGCATGAGTGTTCAGTTTTCCCTAAGCCAATTGGCATTTTCATGTTCCGTGGATAGGAGTGTTTTAAATGTCATTTGTGTTTTTTTTTTGTTGTAAAATAAGCAAAGGTATACATTTATACAGTACAATAATAAAAAAATATATATTTCAGATATTGATGTAGAGAGCTTAAAGTCAGGTCATATTATCTAGAGTCCTAGAATTATGACTATTATGTAGAATCCTAGAATTATGACTATTCATAAGTGCATGGTCTACATGAATAAAAATATTTTGATTTTGATACCAAGACATGACGCGGCGAGATTTAGATATTTTTATAGATACTCCCTTAGGAGTAGAACCACAATTTAATAATCATACTGGTAACTACGCACAAACGCTTGAAATGGCACACTCACACAAACATGGTTAACATTGCGTGACGACGAGACTCCTAAGCGAACATCGCGGTACTCGCAGTATCAACGACGCGTCGCTGTGCATGTTTGTGCGAGTGTGCCTTTTCGAGCATTTGTACCTAATTACCATGATGTTTTAAAATGAATAAATTTTCTAGTTGAAATTAAAATTATATTACTTAATAGAATTAAAAAAATTAAAATTACCATACTGTATGATTATCATACTGTGGTAGAACACTAGTGAACTTCTAGTTGGCTTGGTAAGTCTTACGAGAAACTCGTTCACGACAACAGAGCCCCCGGCCCCGGACAGTTGCCCAGTTATCAGCCCTGATCAGAAAGGTGTAAAAAAAATACAATATTTAAAAAAATGTTTTAATAATCAATAATAATTATATAAGTTTAACTACTGTTACATAATATTGGAGATTTACAATTTATTTACATACATTTGTTGCTTATTCTCCCAGTGTCCTTAGAATTGGCGCTAAATAGCAACATTAATTTCCAATTAAATATTTCAACAACAAATACCCACACCACACCTAATTTTGGAAGTCCTTGCATGTGGATTGCTTCGTAAATAGTTACGTGTCACTTGCCGCAAGGCGGCATGCAACTTGAGAAGGTAATTTTTTTTCTAGCCTTATTATTTCCTAACTTGGTTGGCTTCTAATCTAACCAGATGCAGTTAAATATCAGTTTCCCACGGAGCGATTGCTTATCTGTTCACAACCCAAAGAAAACAATATTCTAAAGTTAGATCAGTTGTCAGGATTTTATGAGGGTACTGACTCCCTATGTAGACTGTCAAAGATTTTCATGACAGCTGTAGCCGGAGCAACGGCTTAACGTGCTTTCTGAGGCACGGAGCAGGTGATAATTGATTTATAATAAGCACATGACTTACCAATAGTCAGAGGTGCGTGCCTTGGGTTCCACGAACCTGAGAACTCTTGGTCAGTCAGCGGTTATACCACTAGGCTATCACTGCTCAATTTGAGAACGAAGTAATATTAATAAATTGATGATTTTCCTAAATATAATATCACATCGTATTCCACGAAGATGTCTGTCTAAGCGAAGCTTTGAATTAACTCCATTATGTAATTTAGTGGCGCAGCGAAGAGGGGGGGGGGGGGCGAAGGGTCCACCGTGCGGGCAAAGGGTTCCCCGTGCGGTCACGATTATTAAAATTTGAAATTTAATAAAAAATGTTCCAAAAGGCGGGTACGAAAGGTGACGGTGGCATATGCGATAATTTTTAAAATTGGAAATTTAAAAAAAAAACTCCAAATCGCGCCCGTAGGTAATGTTACGTGCCAAGCGAAACCGCCAGGGTGCAAAAGATTGATAAATGATATGAAACTTTGACTGCACAGGAAAAACTGACTTTTATATAGGTATATTTCGCCACCTACTATTCGCTACGCCACTGAACTTGTGTCCATAGATAGATGATCAAATATTTTAAGATAACATTTCAAAATAACCAGTCTTGTCTTCTAGTCTAAAAATAGTCCAATCAACTAGGAAATACTTGGTAAGGACCCGTTACTATTTCCTCTGTTGCTGAAACTTTGCAGTGTGATTAAGTAATGTTTTTAGATAACAGTAAAAATTATCCAACATCTTATTTCTTGGAAGTTAGCTTTTTTTACAAGGTTTTATTTAACTTGCAATGTATGTTTGTTCGGGTGGAATCTTGCAAGCTGAATTAGAACCACTTCCTCTTATCCTACGGAGTTGAATTTTTGCATGTTAGTTCAGTTCCGATGACAATGCATTTTTATGGTAAGCATGGCCTGAATCGATATCCAGGATTATCTCCAGATAAAAGAACTCCTCAATGGTTAACAGCAAGTACATTTAGTTTTGATATTTCAATATAAAAGCTTGGTTAAAAACGTTGTTTTTAGAATAACTTATTTAACTTAAACATACAAAATTACTGATATCTCTCGGTGTAAAATTTGGCAAAAAAGAGTCTGGAAAAGTTGGGGGCGCCACTGCCGCACTTCTCATACAACAATCCAGAATTTCAAGTTATTTGGTTTTTAGATATTTCTACGACGAATTTTTTTGTCGTCAAACTTATCTAATTAGTCACTTTTAAGTTATTTTAGTACTCACAAACTTATTTTTTAAGATTTTTATTTTAAGTTCAACCTGTCACTGCCTTACTCTTTTTTGCCTAGCTGTACTCCGTCCAATATTCCTTCAATTTATGTATAAAAAACCTAACTTCCGAAAAAATAAAAATAAAATAATTTTACCGTTATATAATTTAAAGTAATGTTTTTTTCCTTTTCACACTCCAAAGTTTCAGGAATTACAACATAGTCAAGCCTCAGATTGGATTAAAACAGGAATTTTGATAAATTTACTCCTACCGTCGTAAATGTTATTGGTGTACAGTCAACAGCAAAAGTAGATGATCAAAATTAGAAATTCAATACTAATGAACGGAGTTCGCGAAATATATGGCAGCTGTACTAGTAGCCGTAGTAATTTACAATCACATACTTTTGAATCACTTCAACGCCACACAGTTCTGACGCAAACTCCGTTCATTAGTATTGAATTTCTGATTTTGATCATCTACTTTTGCTGTTGACTGTACATATTTACAGACGAAAAAAAAATTGCTCATTTTCGTAATTGTGGGCCTAAGGCCTCGCCATTCAAAAGAAGTGAAGTGAAGTGAAAAAAATTGCGTTCATTTTTCGTGCGAGCGTGTGAGTTTTACACCATTACACGCACCCACTGCGTCATATCGAACCCGAAAAATACGAATCCTAACTTTCAAGTAGCCATATTTGTATTAAATTCGGGTGCCCAAGTCTGCTTAATTTTCAAACAGTTCAATGATGTGTCATTGCTAATTTTCTTGTACATCCCGTTAAATTAATTTCTTAGTATAAGTATCTCTTTCTGAAAAACACCATCGAAAAAGGATAGCAAATTTAATTGTCAATTTAGTCTACGCAATTGACGTAAAAACTAGAAGAGATCATGCCGATAAAATTCTCGTGGATATTACGCTAATGGACTAGTTTGACAAAATTTCAATCCTTTCCTAATGATCTCTTTTCGAAAGAGATAAAGGGAGTCTAAATTAATTTAGAGCGTGTGGATGAGAATTGGCGCCAATAGCGTACCGATTGATTTTCGTCATTTGGAATACCAAATACTGCTACTACAATACAATTTAATATGACGAAAACCAATCTATCGATACATTATTGACATACTCCATTGATGCGTTTGAGAATTAGCAGATCTGGGCCCCATATCGGATGTACTCTACTGCACATGCGCAGGAATTGAGCTCGTCGGATCCAAAACATTACCATACTATCTGCTGGCAAAAAAGAAATAGTGTTCCCAACGAGAATTATAATGTAAAAACAATATTATTGTCGGGTTGACCTCTATGAGCCTTCTCCATATGTTTTTTCAATTCATGTTTCCTAACAAAATTAGCCGGACACATCATACACGGCAATCTATATCCTTTATTATGTCTTCGTTTCGCGTGTTCCGATCTACGCGACGCCGAAATGAATTTCTCGCCACAATCATCACATTGATACGGCCTTTCACCTGTATGCCGTCGTCTATGGTACACGGCGGCCATTTTAGAAACGAGTTTCGCGCCACAAATGTCACATTCGAAATTTCGAACTCTGGTGTGTACGACTGTGTGTTCAGCCAGTCGTGCTGGAGTGTAAAACCTTTTTCCACACCACTGACACTGATGAGGTCGTATATCCATGTGTATCCAAAGTATATGGTTTTTGAGCTGGGGTCTGGAGTTGTAGGTTTTGCCGCAATGATCGCAGGTGAACGTGGCTGGGTCGCGGATATTTGAACGACGATTCCGTGGTACATTTTGCGCGTTAGGCTTAGCGTCTGGTTCGCATTGAGACCTATGTTCTCTGTAGCATCCTCGGTTGGTGAACTGTACCCCACAAGCTCTACAAGTCCTAACCGCATGCATTTGCGAATGTGTTTCAAATGACGCATTCCTTGGAAATGTCCTACCACAGTCTGAGCATGTTAGAGCACCAGCTTTATGTGCTTTTTGCACGTGTTTTTTCAACTGAACATCATTTGTGAAGAGCATCGGACACTTTTTGCATAAGAGAGCTTTCTCGTTGTGTACTGACAATAGATGCTCTTGCATTTCTTTTCCCCTGGCAAAGACTGAGCCGCAAATGAGACACGCCTCTTTATGCCCGCTGTTCCGTAGATGCGTATTTAAGTAATACGGGCTGAGGAAACTTTTTCCACAATCAGAACAGCTGCAGGAGGGTCCTGTGCGTGCACCTCTAGGTTTCCTATCGTTATCCGACCGTTTTCTTGCAACGCGGTTTTTTAATCGATTTAATATCGTTTTCGTATCACTACTGTTATAATCATTTATGGTGTGGATGGAGAGGTCAGACTGTTTAACGTACGCACACACTGACTTGACTGATGGGGCGACATTATCTGGTAAGCTTGAGAGATTGGTAATGGCTTTGCGCCATACTTTTTCAGAGTTCTTGACGAAAAGGCGGAACTCTTGCGCAGCTAGTGCTGTGCTGGCGCAGGCCACGCATGCGCCAAGTGGTATTAGAGGTTCTTCCTTGATCTGTAAGAAAATAATTAAATACTAGTAAGATTGATCGAGCAGCATATCAAGAAACGAGAAATTGATTGCTACATCGCGGTTTTGCTTAAACACATATTAAGATAAATACTTTTTACGTAACTTAGCGTTTTACTAAGATTAAGGTTATTTTCCACGCCTTTTTTAATTCGCTATTGATCAATCATTTAGATCGTCACGTTAATTGAGTTTAAAGCCTATCATTAGGTTTATTATCTGTGCTGCATTTCTTGCAGCATATGTTGTGCCATCTCTGTTGTTCTAGGTAAGAGAGATAGAGATAAGAATTGTGCTATTCGTAGCAAGAAATTACCTAGTATATTCTATTCATGTGTTATTTCTTCATGAGAATTTAAAACGAAAATATATTAATGCGAAGTATAATAAGCAGAGACGTAGTTGTGAAATAGATTCAGAGAAACGTGATAGCCTAGTGGTGGTGACCGTTGACTGGCAAGTCAGAGGTCTCGGGTTCAAACCCAAGGCGCGCACCTCTGACTTTTAATAAGTTTTGTGCGTTTAATAAATTAATTATCACTCTCCGTGCCTCGGAAAGCACGTACACAACTTTTACTATGGGGCCGACTCTGAAATCGCAAAAAAAAACCAGCTGTTCCATACATTTATGTTCACATGACTCAACAAAATGTATGGAACAGCTGATTTCTTTTTTTGCGATTTCAGGGTTGTTCCCATAGTAAAAGTTGTTCATAATGTGAGTTTGATGACCCCTTTTAAGGATGCTCGTGTTTTACAAATAACCCTGTAAGAAGAGAAGCCAAAATTAGGATACGTTGGTTAATAAGTGTTGAAAAACTAAACTTTGCCATTATTTTATGTAATGAACTTCCTGGTAGGATCAGATCATAGGATGAAATTTAATTAATATTTTTTTTACTTATACCAATCTTTCGACTTTGACAAAAAGTTAAAGTACAAAAATTTCGAACTGCTCTTAGTAAAGGTGCTTTCTGTAAAGTTGTCTGGCAATTTATTACTTTGGCCTATGACATTGATGTACCTACCTACGCTATTTTGTAAGTCGAGTTTGTTGTTTTTTTAAATACCTAAACAGATTTTTGACCCATTTTAAGTCTCAAATCACCCATGTACGTTTAACAGTAGCAAAAAGCCGTTTCCAGAAATTAGTTAGAATAGTGCATTTTTTTAAATCTTTATTTATTTACGGGATTTAGATTTACATTCAGATTCTTGCATTTACCACAAAAATGAAAAAATGACCCATATTTAGCCCTAGCCATAGGACATTGTAAGTCAGCATTTTTGGTCACTGTCACTTTGGGAGCCGTTTAAAACATTCAGTCACTTAAGAATTACTTTGGAATTTGACCTAAACAAAGACTTCACACATCTGGAATGGTTTAAATTAAAATTCCCGATCTGACTCATTAAAAACATTTTTTAAACGATCATTCAAACCTTTTCACATTTTATTTTTCTCTATGGTGTTTCTCATACGCCGAGTCAGAGGATTGATCTCCCGTTTCGCAGGCTTCACTTCAACCACAGTATAGTGTACAGTCATATAATGTTTCTTCAATTCACATGGTCTCACAAATCGAGCGGAACACTTCTCGCAGCCATGCTTGAAAGCTTGGGCGCCTCTGTGGCGACGTTTGATATGGTCAAGTCTTCTTGAAGACGAGAGGAAGCTGTCCCCACAATGTTCACATTCATACGGCCGTTCCCCTGTGTGTATTCTTTGATGTAATTGATAACCTAACTCAGTACGCAGCTTAGCGCCACAGTAGCATTGGAATATCTTTCTTTCAGTCGTGTGAACCTTTTCATGGGACCTTAAATGCGCTAAAGTCGATGTCCTTTTCCCGCAAACTTGGCACTGGTGTGGGAGGACATTGAGATGTTTTTGGATGATATGGATCCGAAGAGATGGTTTTCGGTTGTAGATGACGCCACAGTAGTCGCACGTAAAGGAATTAAATTCGGCAGGAAGTTGTTTTCCATTTTTGCATTGTTTCTGGTGGTATTTGTAGCACTTAATGTTCTCATAGCTAACGTTACAAGTTTTGCAATGAAATAAGGAATGGGCATGCGCGTGAGCTCTTAAAGCTCTTTCGCTTACAAAACCGTTGCCGCAGACACCACAAGAAAATGAGCCGTCTGCGTGGTCTTCTTTAATGTGCTCTTGTAAAAGATCCTCATTTTCAAATAACTTATGACAAGCAAAGCAATCAAATACTTCTATATTGTGCGATTGCAAGTGTTTAGCCATTTTTTTCTTGTCAATAACCAAAAAGCACTTTTTGCAAGCTCTTTTCAAAGAGTTTCTAAAGTGATGATTCAAATAATCTGGACCAGCGAACGACTTCCCACAATCTGGACATTTACAGCCAGCTCTTGTACCTGCAAAAGTACGCTTTCCTCGACGCGGTTTTTCTGGTGTTTCAAAATGGTATGGTATACCATTTAACCTGTCGAGAGCGTCATTTATGGTTGGAATTCTGGCGACTTGGTCTTTAACTATGGTTTTTTCTTCGTTGTAATAGATGATGTAAGCTTTGTCCTCCTTGGTCGGGGGGTAGATTTGTGACAGGTATGATGTGCCCTCCGCCCAGTGTTGTGCAGACTGTGCACAGAGGTTCTTGAAGGTAACAGCTGCGAGGGTGTCATCGTAGCAGCCCCTGCATAAGCCGCAGGGGAGAGCGGGGTCCACCTCCATCTGAAACCACGTCTTTAATCAGTCCGCTCTTCTTGGTTTAAGACAACTTGGCCAATCTCTGGTTAAGTTGACTATTTGGCCAATCATTGGACACTCAATCAGAAGCACAATATAAGTTCAATATGCTGTGGTTTAAAAAACTAGCCTAGTGGTTTAGGTAGATGTACCGGTGGATTCATTAAATAGATTATATTCAATAACAATCCTCAAAGAGTGTTTCAAAACAAAGTTTTTTTTTTCTCAATAAGTCACGATGTTTATTCAAAAATGACAAAGAAATTCAATTATTTCATAATTATAGCCTAATAACTTTACTAAATGTGTAATGACCAAAAATTGGCTTTTAGCATGTCAAATGTCGAGTTTTCAGGAAGTTAATAAAAAAAGCTAATCCAGCTGAGACGAATCAGTTTTTATTGCAAAATAAAAATATTTATGTACAATCATTTAATAATAAACAAATTTTTAACTATAACAAGTTATCGGTAAAATTACATAATTGATGAGTTTCATATTATCCGATTTTAACAGCGGTATTTCCTGACCATATGCTCAAAAACCTAAGCGCAGCGAAGTTGAAATGCACAAAACGTAGGCAAAATAAAGGCAAAATCTGTATCGTTACATTCATAGTTATCTAACATGGAATGGAAGTGAAAATATTAAGAACGAGAGCCGATGATGACAAATATTTTGCTTTCAACCCTTATTCTGAAAAATCCGTTTAATATTGTACAAATTCAAAAGTTTTGAATGCAAATCAAACTGATAATAACCACTAACGGCAAAAACAACAAAAAATACTACTTTTTGTAGTAATCTTAAGTTAAATCTTTATATCAACACAATTCTTTTAAATAAACTTACAAATAGGAACTCATTTTCGTAACATTTTCTCGAAAGTTTTTTTCAGTTTAGAAGCTAAAGTATTAGCAATATCAAATAAGTTTCAGTTAATATCTAAATCAATTTAAGTTTATTTCCTATAGGAAAACTCACGAAGGATGACGAGGGCCGGAACAAGTAGTTTTTAAGTACAAAACGAGATTCAACGTCAAATTTAACACGAAATCTTAATATGGATATGCCTTTTAATTCCGGGATTGAGGACGTCGTTAAAATATTTTTTTACCTACACTGAGGACAAAACTAAGTAGCTTATAACATCCAGGTCCTTGCCTTTCCCCTAATAGTGATTTCTAATAGATGCGTCATCAGTATTACTTAATAAAAAAATAAGGGATAGATGTAGGTATCTAAAATTAATACGTAACATTTTATAGAAGACATTTTCGATAGGCATATCCATGTTCTTATCTACATATCTACCTCTGCCTATTCTCCTATGCTCCGAGTGTAGATATCCAAATTAGCCATGTTAGCAAAAAAGAGTAGAAGATAGGGATCAAGTTAGGTTATACTGTTTGAATTGTTTTCAAAATCTTAATCAGTCAGGTAAAGTTATGATTTATGATTCAATCTCTCGAGAATTCTAAGATTTAAGTTTGAATGCTTTTTCACGTGCCTCTCATAACCTCTCCTGGTACTATATTTAGCACCGCAATAACACACATGTCGATCTACAACTCTATTATGAGTATTGCCATGCTCAACCAAATGCGATCGGTTAGAAAACTTTTTTCCGCACTTGTCACATTGAAAAATCCGTCCAATAGTATGTTGCAACTTAATATGCATGATTAAACAGTTTTTCTTAGTGTATTCCACTTCACAATAGCCGCAAACGAATTTGCTTTTAATATTTTTGTGTTGGCCACACTTTTTCTTGTGAGTGAAGAAGCAGACTCGATTTGGGAGCTTCTTCCCGCAACCACAAACAATTGGTTTATGTTTATGCATATGTTTATTCAAATGTCCAGAACTTTTAAAAGTTTGATGACATTCTACGCATTCTTCGGGACCTTGAGCATGTTTAAGTTTGTGAGACAAAAATGCGGATTCTTTTTCGAAAGTTTCGCTACAAATTCGGCAAGGTAATACTGTCAAATTATGAGACAATTTACAATGTTTT
This sequence comes from Protodeltote pygarga, assembly GCA_936450705.2. Classification (NCBI taxonomy): domain Eukaryota; kingdom Metazoa; phylum Arthropoda; class Insecta; order Lepidoptera; family Noctuidae; genus Protodeltote; species Protodeltote pygarga. The sequence continues at coordinate 5,732,077 of OW388277.2, forward strand.
ACAAAAGAGGATATTTCAACGATTTTAAAACACTGGCTACACATCTTTTTGTTTAAATTATTTAAATGTTTGTTGAGTTTGAATACGTTTGGGAAATGGGCTCTACACTCTGGGCATGTCATTTTAGGCTCTTTTTCGAGTAAAATCTCTTGCCCTTCCCTTTTTATCTGTTCCAATTTACTTTTATAAGTCATCTGTTGACGAAGACGTAATTTAAAACATTTCAAAGCTTCTTTCCGAGTCTTTATTTTGCCTACAGCACACCTAGATGTGTCTGTATACGTATGAATATCTTTTTCAATGTTTATATAAAGATTTTTAGTCTTATTGGGGACTGATAACTTTGATAAAAAGTCCGAGATCTCATTCCAGCGATTAGCAGATTCCTTGCATAGTTTAATGAAGGGTAGCATTGATGTTAGGTCTTGTTTGCATCGGCAGCAGACCTTGTTAGGCAGCGGCGGAGAATTCTCGACCTAAAACAATGAGTTTTTGGTCTAAAGTGTCACTGCTTTATTTAAAGATATCAATTTAATAAAAAGGTATGAATTTTATCTTTATCTTGTCTATTAAAAATATTTGGAATATTAATGACTCGATTGTTTACCCTAATTTAGATACTTGAAGCCGCAATTAAATGAATGAACTTGTGATTTAAGTGGTTAAACGCCCTTAAGTGGTTTAGATGCCGTATATTTTGCTTATTTTAATTTTGATGTGTCAGGTATTTTAAAAATTAGAACAGAATTTGCAATTATCGGTCAGATCAGATACGTATAATTCCAAGTTGCGAAACAAAAAATCCATTAAGAGTATCAATGTAGATAAATTGTACTTAGGGATCACGTTATCAATAAATTTATGAGTTAAGAAACCGCATACAAAGATTTTTTAAAAACTTACATAGACGATGATCATAAAACCAATTTCGCCGAATAGTTCAAAATTAATCATAATTAATTCTAGTAATTTTACGCTATTGCCTCTTTTCCAAATGAAATGAACAGTATTGTAAATAATGGTGAAATACGACAAGAAGAAAATGGCAAAATCACGTAAAAATAAGCCCATCAATTAACCCTATTCAACATCCTGTATTTCTGGCATAATAACATGAGTGATCTCATCCTGATGCTTCCGACTATGATGCAGCAGCCCGCGACAACTGCTAAACTTCTGTTTGCAGACATTGCACTCAAATTGCAAAACCTCTTTCCCTTGTCCGTGAACAGAGTTGACATGCTTTTTCAGCCTATACGGAAGTCTGAATTTGGCTGGACAGAATTCACAAGCATGTTTCAAAACTATATCAGATTCTCGATGACATTTCCTTATATGTTCCGATCGACGAGAGGACGCTGAAAAAGATTCCCCACAGAATTTACAAGCATAAGGCCTCTCGCCTGTGTGAAGACGTAGATGCTGGATATACCCCAACTTCGTCTTAAGTACTATAGCACAGAACCCACATTGGAAGGACTCTGTTACTTCATGTTTTTTGACGTGAGTCGTCATGTGCGCAGCTGCGAGTAATTTCCCACAATAAACGCAAGGGCGATGCGTGTTTTTCAAATGAACGATTTGGATGTGTGCAGCCACGAATTTTTTTCCAGCAAATTTCTTTTTACAGTAGTCGCAAATACATTCTGAGTCGGCGCTACCTCGCATCCCGACTTTAATGCTTTTGTTTCTCTTGTTAACAGTAACAGTAACTTTAGTTTTCGTCCGGTGCGTGTCTAAGCGGGTTTTATCAAGATTACAGCATCGTTTCACGTGGTAGTGGTAGCATTTTTGGTTTCTAAACATATCCTCGCATCCTGGACATGTTTTTGGAGTGTGGACTGAGAGATGAGCGTAGTAAGCATGTTGGCTTTGAAAATTACGGCCACATTCCCCACAAGTACATGCTCCGGAGGCATGCGCCTTGGCTAAATGAATCTTGTACTGCTTATAAGAACGGAACATAGCTGGACATTTCTTACAGTCATAAGGTTCTCTATTATGTGTTTCTATTAAATGCTTTATCAACTCCTCCCTTGTCATAATTTTAGCACAAATGTGACAAGCATGTTGGTTATTGGAAGACTCTTTCAAATGATTGCACAAATGTTGGGCATACAAAAACCGTTTACCACAACACGGGCACTGACATTTATGACTCTTAACATTTTCACATCTACTTCTCTTTTTTTTAGTTAGTCCTTTGTTTTCTTTCTCTTTCTCTTGCTCCGCTACTGAGATTGAATTTTCATGAATTATAGCTATAATTTTGTTATTTGACCCAGTTTGGTTAGGTAGGCTCTCAAGGAGTTGTATAGTGGTTTCCCATTGTACAGCAGCCCGTCGGCACAAGGTTCTGAAGTCTGCAGCTTGGAGGGCTGCTACTGAGCATAGGGAGCACAGTCCTATCGGCAGGTCATCGTCCAACCGCACCTGCAACCACCGGACTAGTCAAACGGCCAATAAGTTGTATTCTTCGTGATATTATCATATAATATGGATTTATAAGTATGGGCTGACGAGATTATGTAGTACTGCACATACCTACTGCACTTTTATTCTATGAAACCCGGCTAGCTTAATGTAATAACATTCACTGCTGATAAGTTCTTCTTAAATTGTTTTCTTATGATAAATCTGTTCTCTTTCTTTTTTATTTTCTGTAAATATTTGTCCTATTTGACAGCTGGATGTAGCATAATATTAGAGTTATTTTTTTAATAACTATTGAACCCATAATTTGATTTATAAAATAAGTTAGTGGAGTAAGCCTCCATAGATGGTAAATGTTATGAGAGAATTATTGTTACTATAAATTGTGTAAGCAATAAGCAAAAATGATTTAACATCATCATCTTTACTAGTGAGGGTGAATCACTGCGGCCAGAGATACAGGTTTTCCTAGTTCGGGAACCAGTTGTGTTCATTTAATCACTAAAACTACTATACCGATCTCAACGCTTTACTTTAATTCCTAATGTAGTTTTGTACCACCAACAATGTATAAATTAAGATTTTAGAGCAATAAATTATTATTATTTATTTATTTATCTTTTCTGTTTAGGTCAACATTGTTTTTTTTAAATTTATATCAAGGCTTTTGTAAATTAATCTTTTTCCTGTCTCATGCATCGCATACAATTATTCTATTCTTGTTTCTATTGGGTTGGTTGTCAGAGAGCAAATCCTTATTTGTAACTTACGTTTTAGTATATTTTTAGACAGCTCCACCATTACCATTAGAGCACATATGGACAGTCAAATTTTTTAATGCCATGTTTAAAAATGGGTTGAGAAATAAAACAATCTAAAAAATTGTGCCGTACTAAACTTATTAAATATCTCCTTATATGTATATAAAATTTGCATGAACTCGCTTTCTAGTGTACCTGTTTTTTTGTGCAAAATAGATGTATAAGACTTTGCAGCAACTGGTCTTATGGAAATGAATGAAGAAGCCTATTGTTGAGTAGTAATTTTGAGGTTGATTATAATCAACCTTCCTGATGTGCTAGACTTGAAACTGAGTTCATAGCTTAGAACTGAATGAGAAGGCTATTTTATGCTTTCTTGACGTGTTTGTTAGTTTTTTAATCCGTTTTAAAATTACAAATCAATTAAATCTTTGAACGCCAGGTCGGTCACCGGTGACCGACAAACCATAAAAATTGCATTGTGTCTGCGGCATGGCAGTCAAAGTGTTAATATAGGTAGTGCCGTTTTTCAAACATGTTCTTCCAACCGTCAAAGCAATGTTTTGGTTGAATTTACAAAGTTAGCTACGGACAATGTTTTCTCAATGGTGGTCAGCAATAATTTACAGTACCTTCTGATGGATTTCTTGGCTTTAAATAAACCAGGAAAAAAAATAGAATTGCAGTTCATGCAATATTGATGACATCATTATGTTTGTTTGATTTGTAACTAACTCCATAAACGACATTCAATAGTGAAAATGCGATTGACGTGGACATAAAATAATTTAACTAACGATTGGGATTTCCATAATTATAAGAATAATAAAGGAAAAACTAAAGCTAAACATCAAACGTTATTATAAAAAAATAAATAAAAAAAATAATTTCGATTAGACGTCCGCCATCTTGCGGCCACCACGACCAACCGCGGCGGGAAGACGCCGTTCCGTTTTTCACAGAAAATAAACAAATCGTTTGATGTAGAGCTTTGATAAGTCCAAGTATTAGCATACCTCAACTCCTGTGATTACTTGTAGCAGTTCTGAAAGGGTCACAGGCTTGTCTCCGTCCATCATAACTGTATCTTCCAAATGAACTTGGCCCTCGGTTGTATCGCCCATGCATATTCGGCATCTATCCGACCCGTCTCCGCGCACAATATGGGAAACTAACGCCTTTATATCAACTTGTCGACTCATTTTTGGTGTTTTACGCCAATTTTGGCAGTATTTTTGCTTTATTTCCAATAATTTTCTCAATAAAATCAACTCGACATGCGTCGGCAAAGAAAACTTTGACGTTTCTAAATTTCTTAAATAGGGATGTGCAATGTAATTGAGTTAAAGTAGTCGATTCTCGATGGAACAACAATCGATTTTCTGAAAAGGCATTGAGGGAGGAGGAATTAATGTTGATATTTTGTGTTATCGGTGTTTAAGTGTGTAGAAACCGACCCCATCAAAGTTTTGGGAATATTAAGGCAAGGAGGATGACTAGATGATCGATATTCGTGTTTCTTTTATTCTGTTTCACTTACTCTGTATAATCCATAGTGTTACTTTTAAGCAATGGCTAACTTTAAGCGATAAACTGCGATCCGATGTGAAAATATTTACTGTAACCGACCTAAGTCTGTGAAGTTCACTACGGTTTTTTTCACAGAATAGTCGTGTTTAAAATTATACCTTTATTTGATCTAGAAAACACTCCACGTGTTTTCATGCATGTATGAACACTGAAACGCTATGCTAGTATTCTAGGTGCAAATGCCTCTGCTAACTTATTAGGCTTAGAAAACCATGGCGCGTACTACGCATATTTACATTGATTAAGCGGTGCAAACAGTCATTCGTAGCTCTATATCGCTCTATATGTAACAATAATAAACTTTTTATGAATGATCTACTGGTATACCTATTTGTTAGCCCCGGATCTAGGGGGGTGGGCAAGCCGTGGCCCGTGCCTCAAAATTCAAGCTTGGCAAACGAATATACAAGGTACCTGGATTATTCAGCGCTAAACCGTTCGTTGTGGTGGCTGAAATGATTATGATGATGAAGGTAAAAATATTGGCGGGCGGGGTTGGCATTTTTTAGTTTTTCCAACACGAAAATATTAAAGATAAATGGCTGATTCTTGTATCTAGCTGTCATATATCTGAGTAACGAATTTCAGTAGGGATGACATAGCTACGGCCAAGCTATTTTTGTTTAGCCTGCGCAACCAGTGCGTCCCAATGACATGACAGGATTGAGAAAAGAAAGAAATAATCACACTGTTTAAGATGACTCTAACAATGTGCCGACATTTGTAACTTTTCGACATTGTCGATATAATCGACTTCTGGAAGACATTGTGTTTCTAAAGGCCAGTTTCGTACAAACGAATTCAATGCGTCCCAGAATACCGTCCCTGATTTGCGTTAGAAGTTAGCCAGTTACGCAATACTGACAAATTCGCTGAATTATTTTTAATGGTGGGCATGGAACTTCATTCATTAAATCGAATAATCAAATGTAATTTATTTATATCGATTAATAAACTCGATTTATGAATGGTCAGCTTCCCGGCACCGTTCCATTTCTCATTATTGAAAATAGCCAATCATCACGACGTTTAGTTACTACATCGAAATTAATAAGTACCCATTAAAGGAAAAATTATCCACAGATTTGTTACAATTTTATTATACGTCTGGCAATCGATTCGCAATAATTAATCCAATTAAAATTAACTAGTTTTTAATTTATCAAAACTAAATTTTTACAGATAAATTCCAATAAAAATAGTTATGAACATTTTATAATTTGCCCATTTTGCGGTAATATAAAAATACACGGCAACACCTGAAATTAGCTGTCAAAGTTGTCAAAGTCATTCTGTCATTCTATTCAGTTCAATTTTGTTTGTGGGAAAAATAAAGGCAAAATGGTAGGTAATTTAACTTAATTTTTCTATCATAATCCTAAGATATTCTGTACTAAAATTAACACCAGTTTCAACAACAATAAGTAAATTATGTAGCTGCACTGATATTTTGTGTGATTTAAGTGTATTTACCAGTGAAAAAGTGGTTCAAAACATTGAGGGTTAAATTTCCAGAAATATTTTATTTCTGTGCTTTTCTAATAAAATTTCTTGAAATATACTACTATTATGGGTATGAGAGATTATTAATTATATTTGTACACAAGTAATACGTCCTAATTTTTATTACTTTATTTTTAAAATCGGCATTCGGCCGATATTCAATTGTCTATGAATTTTGGGAGGATGAGTAGGTATCTACCAAATGTTCATGTGACTAGCTTTTTCCATGATATAGAATTGTTTAAAAATATAATTCTCATGTGTACTAATTCAAGAATTAGTAAAACAGCCTTTGGTATTGAAATTTATATAAATATTTAATAAATAAAAATGTATGTAAGAATAAATAAAAAGTATAAAAGAAGTATTCTGTATAAATTAATTATCACTCTCTGTGCCTCGGATAGCACGTTAAGCTGTTGGCCCCGGCTGTCAATTGTAGATCTTTGACAGTCGTTACGGGTAGTCAGAAGCCTGAAAGTCTGACAACCAGTCTTACCAAGGGGTATCGTGTAACCCAGTATCTGGGTTGTAGAGGTCTGATAGGCAGTCGCTCCATGTAAAACATGGTATTCAGCTGCATCCGGTAAGACTGGAAGCCGACCCCAACATAGTTGGGAAAAGGCTAGGCAGATGATGATGATTAAAGAAGTATTCTGATAAACATTCAGTGTTTACAGAAGGGTTTTAGAATGATTTTTTAAATTTGCTACTCTTTTCGTTGGTCAGACTTAATGTACTAATGTTTTCAACAATAATTTCACAGCAACCACAAATCCTCGTTCTGAAGGAGGGGACGGATCAGTCTCAGGGCAAACCGCAGCTCATCTCCAACATCAATGCTTGCCAGCTGGTCGTAGATGCAGTAAGTATTAATCATGAGTGATTTGCATACCATGTGTCTCTTTCAATTGCACATATTATTACATATAGCACATAACTCTTACTGGGGATAGACACTCTGAAAGTGGGCAGTACGGTCAAGTTATCTGTAGGGTTATTCTCTATAAACACTGTATTATTATTTAAGTTAAATAAAATTGTCTAGGTATCCTTTTTTTTGTGGCCGCGGGGAGTGCCTGCCTGTAGGCCCGCTCAGTTTTAATCTATCCTGAGAATAATCATTATGGCCACTTTTAACAAAGATTAGGCCATCTCTCATGCATTCCAAAGCCAATGATTAAAACAAACGGATCCAATTTCTGAATTCTTGTGAGGATCAAAAAAAATATATGAGGCTTCTTCCCAATTTAAATAAACAGGCCATCTCCAAAACAGCTTAACCAATTATAAAGCAGTTGTTACAAATGCAAGGGTGACCAGAGCAGGTTCTTATATGTATAGCGTATATGATCAGTAAAATTATGAATGTTGGAAAAGTATGTACAGTCCATAGAGTATTCAAGAAAATATAGAGTGATAACGTCAACCACATTGCCTTGTGCGGAGCGAAAGCAGGTCTCGCCATAGAAATGTTAAAATGTAATTTTTTCAAATCATGTTTTCTAGACGTTTTTCAAAATTTAACTCAGCAGTTAACCATGATATAAGCTAAAATGTAACGTTTTCGCTCGTGGAGCCTAGTTGAACCACAGTCTATCGAGGTATGATCGCAAACGGAGCTCGTGTCGCGGCCGCGTTGTTCATACCCGTGCTCACAGTTCATACTTCTATAGGGTTGCTCTATATTTTCTTATATACTCTAAGGTACAGTCGACAGATTATAAAACAAGTGAAAACTTCGTCGATATTATTTATTTCATTTTTCTAGCGGTGGGGGGGGGGGGGGGGCAGCAGCACCTGCTTCCAATTTGTATTGTATTGTACAACATCTTGCAGGTCCGCACAACTCTAGGCCCGCGTGGCATGGACAAGCTTATCGTCGATAGCAATGGTAAAGCAGTGATATCTAACGATGGAGCCACTATCATGAAGCTGCTGGATATCGTCCACCCAGCTGCTAAGACCCTCGTTGATATTGCAAAGTCCCAAGATGCTGAGGTGAGTGGAAAATCATTTTTAAACGGCAAAGTGTTATTGGGTTTTTACTCTTTTTTTTACTATAGTAACAAGAAAAAAAATTGGACTGTCTCGTTGGTCTAAATAGCAAGCGCGACTGCTGAGCACGAGGTCCTGAGTTTGATTCCCAGGTTGGGCAGAGATATTGAATTTTTTCTCTTTTGGTTACTATAGTAAAAAGAAAAAAAATAAGACTGCCTCGTTGGTCCAGCTAGACTATGGCGGAACACAACTGTGTCGCTTGTTGCTAGTTATAAACTATTTTCTTACAGGTTGGTGATGGCACCACATCAGTCGTCATCCTGGCTGGAGAACTTTTGAAGAGACTGAAGCCATTCGTGGAAGAAGGTATGAAGTTAGACCAATCATGTTTCTTAAGGTTCTTTTTTTAAAAATACGTAGCCTATTTCTAAGCTTTTCTTAGAAAATCCGGAATAAACTTTCACTCCGAATATAAGAAACTCGCAAAAACTGACTCAGGCGGGACTTGAACCCGTGATTTCTAGCACTACGATAAGCAAAACGTGCATAAACATGTAAAAAAAGGTACATAAATTATATCTCTACAAATGTCCATTATCTACTTCAGGTGTACACCCACGCGTCATAGTTCGTGCTGTACGCGTGGCAGCGAAACTGGCGGTTGACCGCGTCAAGGAACTCGCGGTCAAAATCGATAACAAGTCACTTGAGGAACAGAGGTACTTTTTACTTAGCGTTATACAACGTTAACATTTTGTGACCCGAAACACCCCAACTTTAATTTGATTTGAAAGGTAAAAAAAATAAAAATGTCGTGGTGACGAACTCCAAAAATTGTCCTTATTTACCAATAAATCATGGAAACAATTCAAACGCACCCAAATACCGTGCCGTTTGCCGCCGGGCGGCGAGTCATTGACCTCCCTGTTCGGTATACGCGCCGATTTTCGTAATAAAAATTTTGTCAAACTTGAATAATTTTTAGCATGTTTTGGGACAAAAATATAACATAGGTTAAAAACCATTGCAATCGATTCTGTTACTGATTCTTAACAAACTACTACTTTCGGTTTTCGGGTCATAAAATTCTCACGTTATAATATCTTCAAAAAAAACAAAAATGATGTCTGCTTGAAGCTATATTTAGAAGCCAATGATTATAACAAACGGATCCAATTTCTGAAAAGACATGTGGATTTTGATAGTAGACATGAGGCTTATAATAAACATAAAATAAATAAAAATAAAACCAGCCTGTAACTGTCCCACTGCAGGGCAAAAGCCTCTTCTCGTACAGAGAAGGGTAACTACACTCGTTTGCACGTCCGTAACCAACCAATTCCCCACCACGACAGTCTAGCCTAGCCTTTTCCCAACTATGTTGGGGTCGGCTTCCAGTCTTACCGGATGCAGCTGAATACCAGTGTTTTATATGGAGCGACTGCCTATCAGACCTCCACAACCCAGATACTGGGTTACACGATACCCCTTGGTAAGACTGGTTGTCAGACTTTCGGGTTTCTGACTACCCGTAACGATTGTCAAAGATCTACCGGGGCCAACAGCTTAACGTGCTATCCAGGCACGGACAGTGATAATTAATTTATAATACGCACATAACTTACGAAAACTCAGAGGCCTTGGGTTCGAACCCGAGTCCTCTGACTTGTCAGTCAAACGGTCATACCATAAGGCTAATACGATTCCTTCACCACCACGATAGTGTTAAAAAAAATTCTTCTTCATCAGAGAACTGCTGACAAAATGCGCGGCTACAGCCATGTCTTCAAAATTGATTCACCAGCAGAAGGGACACTTCTCCAAGATGGTGGTGGATGCTGTGTTGTCTCTGGACGCTCCATTGTTACCCCTGGATATGATTGGTAAGTGGTTTCTAAATTATTTATGACTAACTGACTCTCGCTTTACCCCTGCGCTTCTAATTTAAGGGTGATGATCCCATCGCGGCGGGAAATTTAAAAATAAAAGAGATTTTTTGTTATTTTGATCCACTTGCAATATGAAATATTTCATTTTTCTTTAGTTTGCGCTCCTAGTCAACAAAGACGCTACTATTTATAACTTAGTTTTATCTCAAAATGTTACCAATTTTTAACCGACTTCAAAAAGGAGGAGGTTCTATGTTCGGCTGTATGTATTTTTTTTTTGTATGTTCACCGATTTCTCAGTCAATTGTGGACCGATTTTGAAAATTTTTTTCGATCGATAATGTCCAGCCAATGAGTCCAATTGGCTATATTTTGACGGTTTTCGGAAAAATATTAAAAAAAATACCAACCCCGGACCTTTCCGGCGGCGTATTTAAAACTATAAGCCAATGATTATAACAAACGGATCCAATTACTGAACAGCTGTGTGGATCATGATAGTAGAAATGAGGCTTTATGTAAAAAATAAATAGAAAAAACTACTTCCAAGCAAAATGCTGTAGGTAATATAAATATAATATAGATAATAAAAATATAATATAGATAATAAAAATATAATGTATATAATAAAAATGCCTGTCTCAGACCAATGCCGGCCGCACGCCTGTCTATACCTAAAAATGCCTGTTAAATGCGACAAACGCCTGTCATATGGTAACCCTACTTCCAATTTAACTACCACCACTAGGGATCAAAACTATCTAAAATTTATACTTTTTCTTCACTTACCATCATCAGGTATCAAGAAAGTCTCCGGAGGTGCCTTAGAAGAGTCTTTCTTAGTTGCTGGAGTCGCTTTTAAGAAGACCTTCTCGTACGCTGGGTTCGAGATGCAGCCCAAGAGCTACGATAACTGCAAGATCGCTCTCCTCAATATTGAGCTGGAGCTGAAAGCTGAGAGGGATAACGCTGAGGTAAGGAGTTCTCAGAGGGTTTTTCATATAATGAGCTTATTTTTCATAGGAAGCGCTTATTTTTCATAGGAAGCGCTTATTTTTCATAGGAAACGCTAATTTTTCATAGAAAGCGCTTATTTTTCATAGGAAACGCTAATTTTTCATAGAAAGCGCTTTTTGTATTGTGAAATGCGTTTCATCATCATCTGCCTGTATTAGTCCAATGCTGAGCATAGGCCCCTCCCGCTCATTGGAGGTATTTGCCCATAATCGCCACTCTGAGCAAGCGGGTTGGCGATCGCAGTGCGCTTATTTTTCATAAAATGCGCTTATTTTTGGACGAATGGACAGTGTCTAATTACGCCACCATTTGATGGTCACGCCATTTGGACTGATGGTGTCTCCGTCGGTCTTTATATCATAGCCAATGATTATAAATAACGGATCCAATTTCTGAATGTTTGTGAGGATCTAAACGTAATATGAGGCTATTTAATATAATTTACTCACTTATTAATTTGCTCTTGCCCGACCGAATTTCGGTCACAGCGGCCAATCTCAACGGAGATTAGCTATCGATGTCCTGTAGGATGGCAATCCGACACGATCGGAGAGAGATCAGGTGCAGGACCAACAGGTTAACGTGCTTTCCGAGGCACGGAATAAGTGATAATTAATTTATTATACGGACATAACTTACGAAAAGGTAGAGGCCTTGGGTTCGAACCTGAAACCTCTGACTTGCCAGTCAACAGTCACCACCACTAGGCTATCACGACTATATAAATAAATAAAAATAATAATTAAATAATAATACTAATACTTCAATCAAATAAAAGGATGATATTCTCTCCAGGTCCGAGTAGACAACGTAAAGGAATACCAGAAGGTAGTAGATGCTGAGTGGCAGATCTTATACGACAAGTTAGCAGCTCTGCACGCCAGCGGAGCCAACGTGGTGCTGAGCAAGTTGCCCATTGGAGATGTGGCTACCCAGTACTTTGCTGACCGGTGAGTACTGATATAACCTTAGAGTATATGTATAAGAAAATATAGAGCAACCCTATAGAAGTATGAACCGTGAGCACGGGTATGAACAACGCGGCCGCGACACGAGCTCCGTTTGCGATCATACCTCGATCGACTGCGGTTCAACTAGGCTCCACGAGCGAAAAAGTTACATTTTAGCTTATATCATGGTTAACAGTTGAGTAAAATTTTGAAAAACTTCTAGAAAACATAATTTGAAAAAATGACATTTTAACATTTCTATGGCGAGACCTGCTTTCGTTCCGCACAAGGCAATGTGGTTGACGTTATCACTCTATATTTTCTTGAATACTCTATGGATGTAACCTTGAATCTCTGTGTAGTGAAACTCAGTTGTTTAAGGCTTTTAAGAAAGACTAGTTCTTTTAACATTCAAGACTCAAGTCTGATAAGAAGACTAGAATTTCCAGACTTTAATATCTATCTATACATATAAAAATGAATTGCTGTTCGTTAGTCTCGCTAAAACTCGAGAACGGCTTGACAGAGGATAATTTTGGTTGTGAAATATTTGTGAAAGTTCAGAGAAGGTTTAAAAGGTGAGAAAAAGGGGTAGGGTAGAGTAGGGTAGGGGTAGTGTAGGGTAGGGTAGAGTATAATAGGCGTAGAGGTAGAATCATCACGCGTACGAAGTCGCGCCTTAAAGCTAGTCTTTAATATAAGACTCAGTCGTACTAAAGGACTAAAAGACTTACGACTCGAGCTGTTTATAAAACGACTCGCGCCTGAGTCATGCAAATTAAATTCTCTTCTACAATCAACCATCTCAAATGGGACCTGTTGGTGTCCCTGTCGGAGGTCAGTGCCTTTTACATCATAGCCAATGATTAAAAATAACGGATCCAATTTCTGAATGATTGTGAGGATCTAAACGTAATATGAGGCTATTTAACTTATTTTAATGCTCGACATTTTTATAGCAGTAGCAGATAGCCTAGTGGTATGACCGTTGGACTGGCAAGTCAGAGGTCTCAGGTCCGAACCCAAGCGCGTACCTCTGACTTTTTGTAAGTTATGTGCGTATTATAAACTAACTAGCGACCCGCCCCGGCTTCGCACGGGTGCAATATACATACAAACCATACTCTTGAATCACTCTATCTATTAAAAAAAACCGCATCAAAATCCGTTGCGTAGTTTTAAAGATTTAAGCATACATAGGGACAGACAGACGCGGGAAGCGACTTTGTTTTATTCTATGTAGTGATTAGAATAGGGGATCGGACAATTTTTCAGAAAGTATTTAAAATTACTCATTATGGATATATAAAGCTATGAAAAATATTTTTTTAATCAAATAAAGTCATTTAAGTACATAAAACCATGTCCAAAAGTTATTATTTAAAAAATGCTGCGAAAACCCGCGAAAACGCTACAAGCCTCACACCGCGATGGGTGACGTCATTCGTTCGTATTTAGAGGAACTATGTTTATTAAAAGTAGGTAACTAATTAGTTTTATGTTTGTGTTTTAGTTGCCGAATGATATAGAAAATAAAATGAATATTTTTTTATGACTATTGTCTCTCAATCTAACACTTTTTTTTAGATACTAAACACATTATTTACCACGCACAATACAACTTGTTTGTTACTAACTTGACTTGTTTTGATTCGAATGACTTCCTATGCTGTGATTGGTGTTGCGCTTGAAGTTTAGCACAGATTAAAAAGACTAGAATTATTGTATTTTATTTATTGATTTAAAAATATAAATCATTGATATTTCCCAGAAATATTTAATGAGTAATAGTTTTATTTTATAAACATTTTTTCTAACTAAGTTTCAGATATTTTTGAGATTATTGTCCGGTTGCCTATTATAACTATTCATAAGTGGTCATTCATATTATTTCATTCTAAAATCTAGATTCACACTAAAATGATCTACATGAATAAAAATATTTTGATTTTGATTTTGAGAGAACAATGCTATACAGATGTACCTAAAATCCAATGATGTAGATTCCAAGCCTAATAACCTGCTTCCGGTCGGTTTAAACTCCGGCAGCAGGTTGTGCTGCAACCATATTTAACTGTGACCATATGACAGCGACATGTTCTGCGCGGGCCGCGTGCCGGACGAGGACCTGCGGCGCACGCAGCGCGCGTGCGGCGGCGCCGTGCTCAGCTCCGTGCGCGACCTGGCCAGTGGCGCGCTGGGCGCATGCGCGCACTTCACCGAGAGGCAGGTCGGCGGCGAGCGGTACAACATCTTCACCGGTGAGTGCAGCACCCTACATGACACATTAAGATGCATAACGCTCTAAACAACTCTCTCTCTAGCACATTGAAGATATACAGGGTGACAGGGAAATTCGACCTATTCCTTGAAAGGGGTAATACTAGAGGTCATTAGCAACAAATTAAGTCCAGATAACTAGGGGTCAAAACTGGATGGTTACCGAGCTCTGACGGTTCTTAGATTTTTTAGAAATTTTGTGACTTGGTCAGAAAATTTAATAGGGAAGATGCACTATTTTTATTTTTGTTTTCATTTTAAAGAATTCCATGTAGAATAGACCACAAATATATTAAAACAATTAAAATATTGTAATTTATCGGAAAAAATGCTGTTTTAAATTGACAGTTTGACAGTTCGCGCGAAAACGGACCTATGGTACTGATGACGTCACTCTTGTCTGTCAACAACTTTCAATTTACATTTACTTTTCATTTTAACTTTTGCTTTTTCGAGATTATTTGTAAAAAATTAAAATGGACTATCCATCGACGTCAGGTGATTGTAACAATACCATTAATATTCAGATAAAAAGCCGTGTTGACTCATGTTTTGTGCCAATGTGTCCATCTACCTCAACAAAGTTTGCAAATAAATTATTTTTGAGTGGACCTTCTGACCCAAAGCTGAGAAAAAAGTGGTTTCAAGCTGTGCTGTGCTGTGTTTCAAGACAAATGGTGCACACCCTTTGCTACACTCCGACCAAGCTTTGCGTTTCATTAATAATGGCTGTAACCCGATAACCTTCTTTACGTTCTTTGTGCTCCGGAGTAACTCTACTTTTTATTGTACATAATTCTCCTCCATCTCTTTTAATTTGGACATGGCCGATTGCGTTATCGCCGTAAGATTCTCTTGTCGAGCTGAAATAACTGCTATATGTAGAAGCCGCTGAATAAAATACAAAGTTTAACAACTATGAATGACTATGATGTATACATACCGTAGTAATTTAGCCCCTTTCATTTCTACACCTGAAAACTCTGCACTTTCGATAAAAAAAGTTACAACCATGTCAACACTAACTTTCGGTAAATTCCTGGAGTCTGCTTTTATAAATCCAACTTCCATTTTTATTTAAATAAATAATCAAAGTTTACAACCATAACCTCAAATAAGTTGTCATAACAAGAGTGACGTCACTAAACGCTGATTGGTGTTTTGAAATTCGTTTTGTTGCAAGTCATTTTTAATTCGTAATTATTGTTTAAAAACAACATTATGTAAAATAAAAACGTTGCAGTAGCATTTCTTTTATATGTTTTTAACATTTTAACCATGAAAATTTCATAAATATTACATTTGCATCTTCCCTATTATGATGAAACTACTCCACTCTAAACAATGAATTGATACTTTTCTGAAAGCTAAAAGATTAGTGATCATTTACAAAAAAATGCTTGGCCAAAACCTACGTAATTTTGGAATTAATATGTCTTTAGTGGCAATAATTTTAATTTAGGTATCACTGCACTCCATTTCTTTGTGACGCTCGTCGTATCGTTAAAGACAGGTAATCTGTGTGGACGCACAGTTTGGGAAGCCCTATCTTATTGTATACCTTGAACCTAAGACCTCATCATCTGCCTAGCCTTTTCCCAACTATGTTGGGGTCGGCTTCCAGTCTTACCGGATGCAGCTGAATACCAGTGTTTTACATGGAGCGACTGCCTATCAGACCTCCACAACCCAGATACTGGGTTACACGATACCCCTTGGTAAGACTGGTTGTCAGACTTCCGGGCTTCTGACTACCCATAACGACTGTCAAAGATCTACAATTGACAGCCGGGGCCAACAGCTTAACGTGCTATCCGAGGCACGGAGAGTGATAATTAATTTATACCTTGAACTTAAGACTTATCTCCCTTCAATATCTACCTTCCTTCCTAATCCTTCCCTCTCCCTCAGGTTATCCCAAAGGTGGTGCACCGGATGGTAAGAATTGTATTTAAAATATGTTTTTTTTTTACGTAAAACGCTTTATACTCATAGGGTTGGGTAGGGGTAGGGTATAGAGTTGCAACGATATATCGGGAAACCGATAATATCGACACCAAAATATCGATATTTATATCGATATGTTAAAATCACCGATATCGATATCGGAAAACTCTA
This sequence comes from Protodeltote pygarga, assembly GCA_936450705.2. NCBI lineage: Eukaryota > Metazoa > Arthropoda > Insecta > Lepidoptera > Noctuidae > Protodeltote > Protodeltote pygarga. The sequence goes on from OW388277.2 coordinate 5,748,619, forward strand.
AATATCGTTATTTGGTAGATTAAATTATAAAACCATTGAAATTTTTATTTAATCATATTTTATTTCAATTTATTTTACCTGATATTACTATCTAATCAAATATATAAACCTAACGTAAAAATGTATTAAAAAAGTTTGTAGTCTTGATTAGACTTGTAACGATACATCGGAAAATCGATAATATCGACACCAAAATATCGATGTTTACATCGATATATTAAAGTTATCGATTTCGATAACATCGATATTTACCTGCCTTCGATATAAATATCGATATTCATATCTATATTTCAAAAGACTTTGCATCCCTAGTAGGGTAGGGGTACAGTAGGGTAGCATCAGGCTAGGGTAGAGTAGAATAGGCATAGAGGTAGGATAATCATTCTTACAAATCATTCTCTCCATCAATTTATATCTTGGATTCATTAACAGGATGTCCAGCTGCTAAGACCTGCACCCTAATTCTCCGTGGAGGAGCTGAACAGTTCCTGGAGGAGACGGAGCGCTCCCTACACGACGCCATCATGATTGTACGACGTACTATCAAAAATGATGCTGTTGTCGCCGGTAAGATAATGTTTACTTTATCCTACTACTATTATAAAGGCGAAAGTTTGTAAGTATGGATGTATGGATGTTTGTTACTCTTTCACGTAAAAACTACTGAATGGATTTGAATGAAACTTCACCACAATATAGCTTATACATCAGAATAACACATAGGCTACAATTTATCAACATATCATGCGGGCGAAGCCGCGGGCGGAAGCTAGTAATCTATATATATAAAAATGTAACCCGTTTTCCGTTGTCACGACATAGCATGAAAACGGCTTGACCGATTTGGCTGATTTTGGTCTTGAATTATTTGTGGAGATCCAGGGAAGGTTTAAAGGTGAGAAAAAGGGGTAGAGTAGGGTAGGGGTAGAGTAGGGTAGGGGTAGAGTAGGGTAGGGGTAGGGTAGGGTAGGGGTAGTGTAGGGTAGGGTAGGGGTAGATTAGGGTAGGTTAGGGATAGGGTAGTGGGTAAAGTAGGGTAGGTGTAGAGTAGGTTAGGGGTAGAGTAGGGTAGTGGTAGAGTAGGTAAGGGGTAGAATAGGGTAGGGGTAGAATAGGCCTTGAAGTAGGATAATCACGCGTACGAAGTCGCGCGGGGCAGCTAGTTATTTAATAAAATTGCCGTGTGGTTTCCGGCCTAAGAATAGAACCATCCCTACTCGTCCCGCGGGTGTCGTAAGAAGCGACAAAGGGAAAGATCTGTAGGATGGGCAGCAGCATCCTTAAATAATAATTTTTAATACCGTGATTTTAATATCATTATTTAATTCGATTTTATAGAAATTATATTCAGTTAGTTACAATTTGATTCATGCTCAATCCTTCTCTATATGAGAAGAGGCCTTTTTACAGGCTGATTTATTTATTTATTAGTTACAAATAATTAGTTTGAAAAATATTATTACTTTTTTTTATTCTAAAATTGCGGACACAATTTTAGTATGGAACTCTTATATTTAAATCATGGTATTAAAAAAATATTTTATATTTTAGAGGTGGTATTATCCACTCTATGTTACGTACTTCCTCGAAGTTTAGGTAAATATGCACTGGAATATCCGATCTCTGCTTATTAGAGTAATAAATACTTGTTTTGTATAGAAAAAAATGCATGTAAGCCAATGATTATAACAAACGGATCCAATTTCTGAAAAGATATGTGGATTAATGATAGTAGACATGAGGCTTACAATGCTACAACTACCGTCATTGAGATGTATAGCAACTATAGCCTAACCTAGTGGCCACGACTTCATTGTAAGGCGGCGGCGACGGGCTAGGTCTGCGAGCGGCGCGATGGCCATGCCACGTATTTAGATGTATTTAGACGTATTTAGGCATATATTTCCTAATGATATTTTAAATTCGACGGATGGAGTGCACGAAATCAATACAAATCATTTTAAGTATGGAGAATGGAGAAACCGCCGCCGCCGCCGCTGAGAGCGGCGAGTCGTGGCGTCGTTGAACATTTTAGTACTGTTCTTACCGCTCGCCGCGCCGCGCTAAGCCGCCGCTGCGAGCGGCGAGTTCGTGGCCAGGCCGTAATATAGCCCAGCACTGATAGCCTAGTGGTATGACCGTCAACTAATGTCAGAGGTCTCGAGTTCGATCCCAAGGCGACCACCTCTGACGTAAGTTATATGTGCATTCAAAATTAATTATCACTTGCTAAAACGATGAGGTGAAGATTGTGATGAAATCAGCACGCCTGAGAGACTTTTCATAATTTCAGAGGCCCCACGGGCGGTTTAAACTCTGACAAAAGATTGTTCATCAACCATACGTTAAGAAAGAAAGTATGCAACCATAATGTCCTAAAGTTCTAAATTTCTTCATCCTCCTAGCCTTATTATTCCCAAACTTTGTTGTGGTCGGTTTCTAATCTAACCAGATGCAGCTGAATATCAGTTTTCTGCGCGACTGCCTATCTGACCTCAACACAAAGGGATACGATATTCTGAAGTTAGATCAGTTGTCAGGATTTTATGAGGGTACTGACTTCCTTTAACGACTGTCAAAGATCTTCATGACAGAGGCCAACGGCTTAACGTGCTTTCCGAGGCACGGAGCAGGTGATAATTAGTTCATAATACGCACAAAACTTACGAAAAGTCAGAGGTGCGCGCCTTGGCTTCGAACCTGAGACCTCTGACTTGCCAGTCAGCGGTCATACCACTAGTCTATCTTGACACAAAGCTACAATACATCTCATATTATGACCAGTTTTGTTTTAAAAATTTATTTCTTTTTTCTAAATATTACCTTAATATAAAATTTTACTGAATGATTCCAACTTTTCCCAACAGGTGGCGGTGCTATAGACATGGAGATATCGAAGCACCTACGCGAGTATGCGAAGGGTGTGGCCGGCAAGGAGCAGCTGCTGGTGGCAGCCGTCGCTCGCGCCTTCGAGGCCGTTCCACGACAACTCTGCGACAACGCCGGCTTCGATGCCACCAACCTGCTCAATAAGCTGAGGAATAAACATCACAATGGTTAGTTTTACAATGTAATCCAACAGAGGGCGTGTCCAGGTCCGAGAGTGGGCCTATAGGCAGGCACTGGACGGGGCTGCGAGGCGCGTTAGCAGTACCCGGCCCCGTCCGATACAGTGCGAGGAACACGCAGGGGGGAGATGTTTTTAATGGGTGCGAGCCTCACATAACCGTACGTCCTCGCTTGCGGTATGCGGAAGGCATTTTTTACTCCCCCTGGCCACGAAAAAAAGGGGTCAATATACGTAGAGACTACCAGCGCCATCTCTGGACGAAGATGCGAACTACGTCGTTGTCTGTCTTAAACCAAATTCGCTGAGAGATTTTTCAACGGTGTGTAAAGCCATGTCAGAGGCCTACGGGTGGTTTACACTCTTACTCCTTGATATTACAATATAAAAGCTTGGTTCTAAATATAGTTATTATAAAAAGATAATTAAGTGATACCACTTATAAGAAAATATAGAGTGATAACGTCAACAACATTGCCTTGTGCGAAGCGTGAGCAGGTCTCACTATTAAAATGTTGAAATTTTAAATGATGTTTTCTAGTCATTTTTACAAAATTTAACACAACAGTTAACCATGATATAAGCTAAAATGTAACTTTTTCGCTCGTGGAGCCTAGTTGAAACGCAGTCGATCGAGGTATGATCGCGGACGGAGCTCGTGTCACCGCGTTGTTCATACCCGTGCTCACGGTTCATACTTCTGCAGGGTTGCTCTATACTTTCTTATATACTCTAAGGATACCATATAAAATTAAACTATTTACATTTCTTTTCAGGCGAAATTTGGTACGGTATCGACATTCAGAAGGAGGACATCGGAGACAACTACGAGTCCTGTGTGTGGGAGCCCGCTGTAGTCAAAATCAACGCCATCACAGCCGCCTGCGAGGCAGCAGCACAGGTAATATTACATTACTACTGAATTAAATTATGTACAGCTTGGCAAAAAAGAGTCTGAGGCGGTGACAGCTGGAACTAAAAATAAAAATCTTAAATGCTAAGTTTGTGAGTACTAAAATAACTTAAAAGTGATTCATTTGATTATAATTGACGACAAAAAAATCAGCATAGATATAATTATGTAAGTACCAAATAACTTGTAATTTTGAATTGTAGTATGAGAAATGCGGAAGTGGCGCCCCCAATTTTTCCAGACTCTTTTTTGCCAAACTGTAAGGGTTGACGATCGATGATAACAAGAAAAAATTATCAATTATGTAATACCCACTCCCCATGGTTTAGTTAGCCAGACTCCTTATTAATTATTATTAAATTAACTGATATTCAGCTGCATCTGGTTAGATTCGAAGCCGACCCCAACAAAGTTTGGGAATAGTAGGACTAACGGCTATAAACGGCTAGGAGGATGATGATGACATGTGGATTAACATGTGGGTGTTTAACACCTCATAAGTCATAAAATAATTAGCAAAGTGTCACACCTCATCGCATAACTCTCAAAATGTGGGTATTTAACACCTCATAGTATTACTTGCAAAATGTGTTCGTTTAACACCTAGCGTAACTTGAAAAATAAGGGTGTTATGTTACACCACCTAATATAGTTTTCAAATTGTGTGTGTTTAACAACTCATAATATAATTGCCTAAGTGTGGGTGTTTAACACCTAGCATAACTTGCAACTGTGGGTGTTAACTTCAGAATATAATTGTCTATAAATTATGTTATTTATTATATATTCCAATTTTATTTTCTTATTCCAGATCCTATCCGTTGACGAGACAATAAAGAATGTAAAGGGTGCGGACATGCCAACCGCGGGAGCACCGATGGGTCGCGGCATGGGGCGCCCGCGCATGGGATAATAACACTTCTAACTACACCATACATACGCCTTTATACCTCTTTAAAACTAACACACATTTGTAAGGCCTGACAAACGAGACACAATAGGCAATTGTTTCGTAGCAGCCGCCATGCACTCTGGTTTCATATAAAATATAGCTACAAAATCTCGCCCAGGGTGCTTAAAATATCTCACCTAGGAGTCTTAATCGTATCTGGTCCTGGGCGCTTAAAATTATCTCGCTTGGGCGCTTACAAATGTCTCGCTCGGGGGCTTAAGAAATAAATCACCCGGGCGCTTACGAATATCTCACCCTGGATCTGTGTGAGATATTATTTAAAAAAACCTCACCGTCTCTCATCATCTCACCCAGGAATCTTAATTGTATCTCGCCCAGGCGCTATAAAAATATCTCTCCCGCCTCACGCATATGATTAAGCCGGACATGGATAAGTCGAGATAACTTTGATGGTCTCGAAGTGAATATATTTAAATGTGTGTTAGTATGAGGTCGTCACGCTTAGTACTAAGTTAATATAGTATTATCTATTATTAATTATATTAATAAACTATTCAATACATACTAAAAACGTTGTTTTATTTATTTTGTTAATTAGCTTTCGCCAGCGGCCTCGCTCGTGTTAACGTAGAGCTCATGGCGCTTTAGGCCAGATCATAGAGGAGAGTTTTTTAAATCACAATTTTAAAAAACAACCATGGAGTTTGTGTTGCCAGATTCTCAAATGAGGGGGTAGACTGCCCTTAGAACAGTCGCTCTTATAATAATATTAGAATTAATGACTATTCATAAGTGCTTAGCCACTCTACAGTCCGTGGACGAAGGTCCAAAAAGGGCCCGGCGACGTAAGACGTAAGATTTTCTCTAAAAATACTTTTAGCGCCATCTATGAACTTAAGTGGCACCACTCAATATATAGAATAGATACTCAGTCAACGTATAGAAATTATAGATTGCAATGTAATGATCATAGATTATAAAAAAAAATATCTGAAGTTTTTTTCTCGCCGCGTGGCGCTGACTGTCAAATACGTCAAATGGTTTAAAAAAATAATTTTAATTTTGGAAAACAAGGTGACTCGACTGGTGATTCTTCTTCTTATCGTTTCGATAGCAAACTTTTTTATTATTATTTTTATATTGAAGCGGCCCAGAAAGTAGCGACGCTGACTGCGTTATCAGAAGCAGCCATTAAAACCTCCTGCGTGCAGGTTTTAGGGCACGCAGGGCACGATGATAAGTGAGACATCGTTTGCGTTACCTCACCGCATGGGCAGCCCAGGTTTGTGCCGTCTGTGAATCCCCACCTGGACTCGACTGGTGATTCTGACAAGTCATCGGCCTCCCATCGTAAAATAAATTAGCAAAATATATTAATTGTACGTCCTTCATAACTGCTCGTAATTAAATTCTCGATCAAACAAAGCTAGTCCAATTATATAATTATAATAATAGATTAGGAACATTACATTACGCGTACTTATCTATCGATCTTTACTAGTAAGGGAAGATGGTTATTTTAATTAAATAGGTACCTAAATTACCTAAGTACCTAAATTCTATGATAATGTCCTGGCCGAATTTTGGTCATAGCAGCCTTGAGATGTCAAGGGAGATTAGCAAACCAGGAGATATTATAGTGTACAAATGTGAGCGAAATTGCAGGTGCACTCTATTCTGCCTGTACGTGCCCTCCGAGGCACAGAGCAAATAATGCTAATCCTAATTTTCCCAACTGCAAGTTAAAATTTGCCTTTGTGCCTCAAATTCGGTCAGACTCAGGAGGACATTTGCAATTTTTATCATTACCATTTCACAATGTAGGTATCTTCTTACTCTAAGCCCAGACAGGAATAAATACCTTCTTGTCGATCACACAAATATTGAACTCGTTAAGTACAGCGCAAAGGCAAATCGTCTAACCGCTGCGCCTAGTATCATCATTACGTAACATTATATCGATTTCAGTAAAATAAAATCAATAGTTTTTATCATTAAAATAATAATAATTTAACAAGCAGAGCCACTAAACGGCTATTAGTCGACGCACATTGTATTACTCAATTTAACCTCGAACAATATACTCCGCGGGAAACTTGTAATTACAAGAAAAAATCCCATCCGTTTGTTTCTACACAGTACTTAGATAGGTGTTTGTGTACAATCACGTATCCCAATTATTTTTTAAATCAATAAAACCTATTGCGTTAAATATTAAAAAGTACAAAAAAAAATGATTTTGTAAACTTTTTTTTACAACAAGTTCTGTCAAAATTGAAAAACCGCGGGGAAGATGACGTTTCAAAAAAACGCGTTCGTAAAATTGTTAATTTTCACAATCGCGTTCGCCGAAGTGGCGACATGGACGATCGATTTGCCGGAAGTAAGAAAGTTTTTGTTTAAAAAAAGCGAAAAGTACGGGAAGGACAGCAAAAATGAATATGACGATTATTTGACTAAAGACCAGAAGTTTTACAGCAATATTGAGGGGAACAGTAAACATAACTCTGAGGAGGACGAGCATCATGGATTTGAAAAAGAAAAATACGCTGACGAATATGACTATCAATCTTATATGGAGAAAAAAGTAAGTTATTTAAAAAAAAAAAAAAAAGTTATTGCTTAGGTAACACTCTCTTATCTAATGGCCACAGTCGCAACTGTTGAGCATAAGGAATTTATAAGGACCAGGCTCTATTGGACTAAGGGGGTGGAGGGGTGGTTCACCCCGGTCCCTCGATCCCAGGGGGTCCCAGATCTCGATAAATCTCCCCGCCGATCGTATTTCCTTTTTTTTTTACGTTACAAAAACGATATTTTTCTTACGATATTTTTCGATATCTTAACTTACGACAAGTCAGTGGTGTGTGATGGGTTGGGTTCAGAACCTGAGACCTCTGACTTGCCAGTCAACGGTCATACCACTATGCTGAAACAGTTGAAATTGCATTGCATATCCCATCAGACTACAGTTGAAATTTCATTCCACTTTATTCTACGCCTACTAGGGCGTGTGGTAGGGCGTCGGCACGGCACGCCGAAGATCGTAGGTTCGAATCCCATCCGTATATTTAAGAAGCTAACATGTAAAAAAAATACACACGGTACCTATCCTTTGTGATTGTGAGTTCGTGTGTTGAATTTTAATAAAATTTGGCACGTAGCCATGACCTAGTTTAGGACAAAGGATACTTTTTGCGAGAAAAAGTTTCTAATACGCACTGTGTAACTTAGGAAAAGTTCAAGGTCGTTAGATTACGTTAAAGGGGGGGCAGGCGTAGACAAACCAAGAATATAAGTATACAGGGTTATTTGTAAAACACCAGCATCCTTACAAGGAGTCCTGAAATTGCAAAAACAAAACATCCTGCCTGGAAGCTGCCCCCTCCCTCGATCCGTACCTTTTTTTTGTGGCAGCGGGGAGTCAAAAATGACTGCCGCATACCTCTGGGGGGCTCATGTGGGGCTCGTACCCACTAAAAACGTCTGCGTGTTCCTCGCACAGTATCGAATCGGACGGGGACGAATAAAAACTTCCCAAAGTTTTTATTACGTCTCAGGTTATATTTCTTTTGCATACAATAATGGGGGTGGCATTTTCATTATTGAAAATACCCCCTAAATAAAGGTCATCTAAATAATTTTTTATACGGGGCCCTAGCATAGTACGCCACGTACGCGACTGCTACCATATAGGTAGGTACTACGTCATATCTTTTACTAAGTTAACTCATTGAGATTATTATCAGAATCTTCCTCCCATCATCCGGTCTATAACATAATAAGAGGAAATATTCAAATTGTTATAATGAACAACTTACCTACTTAGTAACAATATATTAAACGCACGAGTTTAAGTTAATTATGACGTCACGTCAAATCGATTTACAATGTTTGTGAATCGATTTTATTTTTGTTTTTTGTTTATCTTATCAATGACAAACAATTCGTAAAAATAAAGTTAATACGCTCAGATTCTTTCGAGATTTGGGGGCCCCCTATAGGATCTGGTGCCGTGTGGTTTCTGGCCTAAGAATAGAACCACCCCTACTCGTCCCGCGGGTGTCGTAAGAAGCGACAAAGGGAAAGATCCGGAGGTAGGGCAGCAGCGTTCTTCTGTGTAACAGCAATCATCTGCTACTGCGATCGACAACCCGCTTGCCCAGCGTGGCGATTATGGACAAATACCTCCAATGAGTGCACAACAGTGGCGCTCATTGGGAGAGGCTTATGTTCAGCAGTGGACTAATACAGGCTGATGATAAATGATAGGTTCTGGAGCTATGGGGTCGGGCGGACGTCGTTCCCTCCTTAGGACTAAGCTAGCTAGAGCCTCTAATCATAATTAAGTGGCTAAACATGAAGGTTCTACGATGCAATGCACCCATAAACTTATTTTTTTTAAGGTTTACAGTATAGTTCGTGATGGGAGCAAGTACTTGGAAGGGTTACGTCGATCTCTAGAAGACTATAGCGAATACTTAGAAGACTGCAGGCGTCGCAAGTCGAATATGGTAAGTTCATGATAAGAACGTGGTCTGCAACGAAAATTGTTTTAATGTCGTCCTCATGGCCACGAATTTCGGTCACAGCACGTATAATGCTCCTTCGCCTGACGCGAGACGATCTTCGTAAGGTGGCTGGCAAACTGGATGAGAGTAGCCAAAACTCGTGCACAATGGCGTGCAATGAGAGAGACGCTATGTCCAGCAGTGGACAGCAGTGCTATAGGTTGATAATGATGGTGATGATGACGTATGCTCCTCTTAAAATATAAATCTTCCTCTAAAATAAATATTTGTAAAATAAAAATTTGATTCCATTTCAAATCCTTAAGATAGTATTTTACTTAAATAAAACATTCCTTAATTTTTTTAAAGTAACAAAACTGCATCCATAGATTTTCCGACAAGCTTATATAACGTTCTCCTGACCGAATTTCGGTCACGGCGGCTAATCTCGACGGAGATTAGCCAACTACGCAGGATATATTATAGTGCTCAAATGTGTGCGCAAACACAGCAGACCTGCACTCTATTCCCTCACTCACACACATTGTCCGATAAAACGGCAATCCGACACGACCGGAGAGAGATCAGGCGCAGGGCCAACGGATTATCGTGCTTTCCGAGGCACGGAGTAAGTGATAATTAATTTATAAAACGCACATAACTTACGAAAAGTCAGAGGTGCGCGCCTTGGGTTCGAACCCGAGACCTAAAAAAAATTTTTGTATAACTGCACAGATCAATCAATAAACGGAATATCCCACAATAATTCTATTTCAGCAAAATACAACAGCAAATATCTTCAATTCAACATGGCGTCCACAATTCGAATCCCCAAGCTCCTCTACCAATTTCACGAACAGTGGGTCACAGTACCTGAATTTCCAAAATTACGAAACAGAGAAGGTTCCTATGAGGCCAGATGCTGATGATCGGCCTCCAAACAGGGGGGGTCGGGCAAGAATCACTTGTGAAGAGGCCACGGAAGCCAGTGAGCAAGTTAGGAGGTTTGCTGATTTAGCTATGTGGGCTACGATGAGACTGCAAGACTTAGCTTATGCTAAGAAATATCAGAAGGTAAGTACCAGGGTACCAGCAGGAAGCTGCTGGATGCAGGTTGCTTCCAACCGGCCCATATGGAAGTCATTGGGGGAGGCCTATGTTCAGCAGTGGATGTCTTATGGCTGAAATGATGATGACGATGATTAAGTACCAGGTTACAGTGCCACCTCAGTCTATCAGATAATCTAGGATCGTCCAGGCAGTGACGGAAATCTATTGAATGAAACCTTTACCGCCTAAAAACATTCGTTTTTTATAAAATAAGATGATGAGATGTAACGCACTTTAGAAGTGGAGTAGGTAGGTGCGACAACAATCAGTCCTAGAAACTTTTCCTGGTATGGTTTTTGGTGACGTGGACTGAGACGTGATGCCCTAAGGACGGATTTTTTTTGTGTTTCTTCTGGTCTGAGCCCCCTCAGACGTGATGCCCTAGGCAATTGCTTAATTTGATTAAGGGTTAATCCGTCGCTGGGGCCCTCCCCCCCTAGTTGAAGTAGGTATAGTGAATGGGAAAGTATGTATAGGTACAGTCGAGAGCTTATGAAGCAAGTGAAAACTTCAACATGCAATAAACTTGTAGGTGGTAACCATGGTAAATAATAGAACTTTCAACAAATTATTTTAGGACAAACAATTGCAGCCCCTCTCTGCCCCTACCCCCCCTTTGGCGACGCCATTGATCCTAGCCTTTTTATTCCCAAACTTTAAGTTTTAAACGTTATTTAAGTAATGTTACCACGAAATAATATTTAATTACCTATCCTATTGTTTATCAGTACCGACTTAAGGGTGGGGGTGGGGGCGACTGGTACCGTAGAAGGTACTACACCACTTAATTTAAATACTTACCTATTTTTAAATAATAAAAGATGTATGGTACAAATTCAAAACTAGGTTTTTAAATTGTAACCTAAAAGTTATACATACCTAAAAGATTGCCAAACACATGATTCGCCCGGAGCAGCTAGATGGCTAAGGCGCTGAGTTTAGTGTGATTTACGAAGGTTTAGAGGAACTATAGCTTGCATTCTGTAACAGACGGACGAGCAGGAAGAAAACGAGTTGATTCTGAAGTTGGCGTGGTTCCTTGACCGACTCGCGTACCTGACAGGGTATGAGCCCGAATATAAAGAATATGAGCCACAAGAAATCCGTAAGTGTTCATTCATTAACCGACAATAGCACACAGCGACCATGACAGGGCGTGCGAACGCTCTCTTTTGAGCGGACCGGATGGAGGTGTCGTCGCCAGAATGTTGTACCCATAGAGTATTCAAGAAAATATAGAGTGATAACGTCAACCACATTGCCTTGTGCGGAGCGAAAGCAGGTCTCACCATAGAGATGTTAAAATGTCATTTTTTCAAATTATGTTTTCTAGACGTTTTTCAAAATTTAACTCAGCAGTTAACCATGATATGAGCTAAAATGTAACGTTTTCGCTCGTGGAGCCTAGTTTAACTGCAGTCGATCGAGGTATGATCGCGGACGGAGCTCGTGTCGCGGCCGCGTTGTTCATACCCGTGCTCACAGTTCATACTTCTATAAGGTTGCTCTATATTTTTTTATATACTCTAAGGTTGTACCTACAGTGTGATTTCAACTAAAGATATAGAGCCGTAACTATCTTTTGAAGGTCCCTTGATCTGCTAGGGGTTCTTAAGAACATATTATAAAGTAGTAAAAAAACAATTAAATAGGTACTCCAATACGTTTTTATTTAAATTCTATATACCATGTCTCATTAATACCAGTGAATACCAGTGTTTTACATGGAGCGACTGCCTATCAGACCTCCACAACCCAGATACTGGGTTACACGATACCCCTTGGTAAGACTGGTTGTCAGATTTCGGGCTTCTGACAACCCGTAACGACTGTCAAAGATCTACAATTGACAGCCGGGGCCAACAGCTTAACGTGCTATCTAATAGATAGAGTGATAATTAATTTATAAAACGCACATAACTTACGAAAAGTGCGCGCCTTGGGTTCGAACCCGAGACCTCTGACTTGCCAGTCAACGGTCACCACCACTAGGCTATCACGACTCTTCAAAAATTACCAGAAAACTAAATTTAAAAAAATATATTTTTACATTTCAATGGTGAGACCTGCTTACGCTCCGCACAAGGCAATGTTGTTGACGTTATAACTCTATATTTTCTTATGGTCTCTATGGTCTCCAAGATCACCACTTGTATGTCTGTGTTTAAATAAAAGCTTGTAAAATTTGTGTAAGTAGTATTAAAAAAGTAGTAGTATCCAAATATCTAACTGCGGTGGAGGAGAGGTTGTTGTCGTGAAACTCCCAAACAGTAGTCAACCGTAGGTATGAGATAAATAAATAAATAAATCAGCCTGTAACTGTCCCAAAATATAGGGCAAAGACCTCTTCTCACACAGAGAAGGATTGAGCATTAATCACCACGCTAGCTCACTGCGTGTTGGCGATTTCAGACTATTAAGGTCCAGGTTGCCTCACGATGTTTTCCTTCACCGCTAGTCAATGGTGTCTTAGATTAACTAAAAAAGTACATATGACATTGAAAAAGTCACATTGTTACATGCCAGGTTTCAACCCACACCCACGCGCTTGCAAAGTGGGTCCGTAACCAATGCGCCACCACAACAGATAAGATACAAAAAATATATACAAATACAAAGATAATTTTCGCTCCTCATCCTCCAGGCACATCCACCATAGCCCCAACAGTGCCAACCTTAGTGCCATCATCAGACGAGCTGAACAAGGAGATGATGGACTGTCTCCGACGGAACTCCTCTGAGCCTGCGACAGTTCGGTGCCGGTACCCATTGGAAGTACCTGATCTGATGAAGAGGGTCTTTGACGGTAATAGGGGTAAGTGAGAACGGTTGCACACTAAGTCCGATCCGAATCCGAGATAATAATAATGTCCTGACCGAATTTCGGTCACAGCGGCCAATCTCAACGGAGATTAGCCATCGACGCGGGAGATATTATAGTGCACAAGTGTGTGCGCAGACACAGGTGCACTCTCTATTCCCTCACTCTCATAGTCCGATGGGACGGCAATCCGACACGACCGGAGAGAGATCAGGCGCAGGGCCAACGGCTTTACGTGCTTTCCGAGGCACGGAGTAAGTGATAATTAATTTATAAAACGCACATAACTTACGAAATGTCAGAGGTGCGCGCCTTGGGTTCGAACCTGAGACCTCTGACTTACCAGTTATGGGTCAACACCACTAGGCTGTCACGACTCTAATCCGAATCCGAGATATTACGAATGCAAAGCATAAGTTTTTATTACAATTTCGTTAAGCTTGCTTCTGATTCATCATTTCTTTGATACAAGTCGGACAAAAAGTCATCATCATCATCAGCCTGTATTAATCCACTGCTGAACATACGCCTCTCCCAATGCGCGCCACTATTGTGCACGCATTGGGGGTATTTGCCTATAATCACCACGCTGGGCAAGCGGATTGGCGATCGCAGTAGCATATGATTGCTGTTACACAGAAGGATGCTGCTGCTCATCCTCCGGATCTTTCCCTTTGTCGCTTCTTACGACACCCGCTGTTTATTTATTTTATTTGTTATCATCAACAACTCTATCCTAAGTAAGCCACTTGGTTTCGTCTCTAACTTAAAACTATTTTCTTTCAGGTACTACTTCCTCGTCAGTGCCATCGAATCCTAACAGCGTGGTACCAATGGCCGGTCCCACAGACAGCACATTCGATCAATCATCAGAAATACTCGTCACAGCTGACAATACACCCCAATTCTTACAAAAGTCCCCAATCACAAAACGATCAACTGAATACACCTATTACTACCCCTCAAAACCCCTCCACGAATTAACATACCCAAGCCCAATTGTCAAACTAATAAAACACCGATTGTCGAATATCAAATCGGTAGTAAAATCGATTGTCGAAAAACGTATAGCGCATATCGCTGAGAAGAAAGAACAAAAAAGTCATTTCGAGAAACATTTCGACAAACGATCTGTCGATGATAACAGTGGGCAAACTTCGAATTCGATAAATTCGATGTCTGATCAAAAATCAGTTGAAAAACTCACTTTAGGTGATATTGAAACTCCTCTTGGAATTTTACACTACCCTGTATCAGATGTGTCGGTTAGAAGCACAAAATCATTTAGAAAACGTTCAATTGACGAGCGTAGAATAACATCGAACCATTTAAGCCGATTATCGAACTTAAAATCGATTGTTAGATCCGTCGAAAAAGGTCCTTTGATTAGAAAAATATTCGATCACTTCGTCTCTGCGACAAAAAAAGTTAAATCAATAGCGAAAACACCTGTTTCTGATATTAAATCGATAAAAAAGCGTGACACAGAAGATCCATTATCGAAATTAACTAATTATTACATAAAATATAAAGTCTGGGACAGTTCTAATCCCATAAAAAAGTCGTACATCAAAAAAACAATGAATTACGATGTAAAAAACCATTTGAACGAGCCGAAAGTTATACAAAAACGATCTTTAATTAATAAAAAAGTTATACACATGCATATACCCAAACCTATTCAAATAGTTCGAACGTATTTAAACACCCATAGACAACATGATCACCACAAACTCCACAAACCAAACTTGCTCTCACATTTACACAAATTACACGAAATAAAACATAAAAAACTGGACAAAATACATAAAAAAATTAAGAGATCGCTTAAATACGAAGATATGTATTTACCTCGGGTCCCAATGAACCCCCAAGGAGATATAAGTTACTATATTAAAAATAAAGAAGGCACAAATTACAATCCTGATTTGATCCAAGCGGGTCAAGTAAGGCTTGGTCTAGAACAGGTTTTTCAGACGGGGAATATTGAGGTCGTACGCCGCTTTGGTGCTAATTATAATCCATTGAATCCTGCGCCGTTTTATGCTGGTATATTAGCTAGTATGGCTGATGCTTAATTATCTGGACGCTTGTAGACCAGAAAAATATATAATATGTACCTTGTATGATATTTCATGCTTCTATATTTTGTTTTAAGTGTAAGTTAAATATTGTTTACTGATCTTAAGCTTTGTGTTCATTATTTTAATACAAAATAAAACGATTTATTCATATAATAGTGATGTTTAATTATAAATTTTACAGTATAGAACAAAAAAAAGCAATTATAACTTAGATTATGCTATTCATAAACTTTTTAACAATATTATGTTGATTACACGAGATAGAAAACTTATAATGTAATAAAATTTAAAAATAATAAGATTTAAACAAATACTGTATAGTTAAAATAGGTTCTATTGTTTTTTTTTGTGAATGAATGATGAGTGAATGAAAATATATTACAGTTCATTCGTTCTTTTTAATGTACGTTCATTATTAAAGTTTCCATCTGTATAATGTAATAATAAGTGATTCTAAAATGAAATATATCTTAAAACTATGGGACTAAAAATATTATTTTTAATTGCTTGCGACAGTTGTGATTTTTAATTGTATTTTTTAAAATTAATTGACTAAGTGAACTTTTGCTATTATTTTAGCGAATATTCATTGCATTTTTTAACATTAAAGATATTTTAAACTTCAGTTTTTCTTACTAGTCTTAAGTTGATCACAATCTTAGCACAACGTTGACATTTACTACTTTTGACAGCTTCTGCATGTATAAAAAAAATTATTAAAAAAGTAAAACTTTATGTATTTGCTATTTTATTTTAAATTATAAAAAAAAACTTAACTAATTCATTAATTGGCATTAGTAATATAAAAATATTTACTTGAATTAATTAAACTTAAGACAAATAAGAAAAGACGGAGTACACAACTCCTAAAAATAGGTTTTCTGCTAAGCCCGTAAAAGGCTAAGTTTCAAATACAATTAAAAATCACAACTCCATCTAACGACTTATCTAATTGGTCCCGACTTTGTGACGTAGCCCACGATCTTAGCCCACCCATCCTACCGCAATACTTAATATTAATAAACAATTGACTTAAGAAGATTTTATTGAATAACAATTAACAATGATAACGATATAGGTATATGAAAAATATAATTATTTTATAATGCTTGTGAATGCTACTGGCTGGGTGCATATGGATAGCGCCAACTAGCGGTCAAAATAAAAACAGATGTTGATAATTTGACATAAGCCATTTATGAAGAAAAAAGAAGAAAAAAATAATTTGACAGCTGTCAATGTCAATTTCAGAACTGGCAGTTTGCCACCGATCGGTTCGCGTTCCTTTTTTGCTACGTTAGTGTTGAGATTGTTTTCGTCAACCCACTTCGCAACCAGCCAACATTGTGACATAATAATTTAAATGGCCCAGCCGTAACATTTTATAAGGCATTTATGTGAAAAAAAGGAGTAATACATTTTTTTTTAAATTTGTAGTCAGTTTAAAAAACTAAGATCGCGTTCTAATGTGGGAATGTAAAACGTTATATAAACATATAATAATAAAAAAAGAGAAGAAAACTATCCTATATAAATATGTACTTACAATGTAAGAAAGACTATAAAAGACGTGTGACGACGTCCAACGCTGTCGTGAATAGACGTCA
This sequence comes from Protodeltote pygarga, assembly GCA_936450705.2. Lineage (NCBI taxonomy): Eukaryota > Metazoa > Arthropoda > Insecta > Lepidoptera > Noctuidae > Protodeltote > Protodeltote pygarga. The sequence goes on from OW388277.2 coordinate 5,765,645, forward strand.
AACAAAATAGTCAACAATATAGGACGTCAATATACGACAAAAGAATAATGTCAATACAGTCATAGAGATGACAAAAAGATTTTTTTTTATAATAATCTTCAAAGGCACGATTTTCACAACTATCTCAATTATATCAATACCAAGTATATATCAGTTACACTTATATACACAAACTGTCATCGTAAGTTTACACTTTAACCGATTATATTACCGTTATAATTTTTAAAATTTAAAAAAATGCAGTTTCTTGAACAAACGTCATTTTGACAGATTAAAATTGTAATCAAAATTCATAATTTACGTACTGTCAAAATTCAAATATTAACGGTTTTTTTGTGTTTCTATTTCCAAATAAGTACCTAGATATTGAAAAACGTACTTACAATAAAAATTATACATCAAATATCAAATCAAAAAGAAAATACTAACTACCATCCACCAATATATCTGTATTAAAATAAAACACTGCCATATTATTATTGAGATAGGAAAAAAAAAATTGTCTTTTTTATTATTTATTTTTCCAGGTTTCAGTCGCGTTGAACGGGATAAACAGCATCCTTAACCCAGCAAATAGCTTACTGTTTGCAAGTTTAATTTCAATTTGTTTAACAGTTTACACATGAACGAGAGTATAATTAGCGCGTCGACCGTAACCTCGCGTGGATTTAAATTGTTTGCTTATACCACGTTATGAAAAAAAAAACATTTATATTTTTTATTTTTTTATAGACTCACGCCTGTATTCCCCAGAGGAGGTAGGCAGAGGTGTGCAGTACACCCACGTTTCGCCAGCTATTTTAAAAGTCCCATGTAATAGGGGGCGAGCCTATTGCCATTAACCGGGCACAATTCCAGACTCCGTGCTGCTACTGAGAATTTCCTAATGGAAAAACCCAATAACACTTTTGCCCGACCCGGGGATCGAACCCAGGACCTCGTGCTCAGCAGTAGCGCTTGCTACCACTAGACCAACGAGGCAGGAAACATTTATATAAATATAAAAATTCTTTATCCGCACGGAGACCTTTATTACAAAATTATTGCTATTTTTCTTTCACAAAAAATTACAGGTTAATAAAATATACTTTAGTACATACAGCGCCCTCTATCACAGATATCTTGGTGGATCATGAATATAATTTGACAGAACCTGACAGTTGTTTTACATATGACTTTGAGGTCTCTTTTTCCTGCTGAATAGGCCTCCGAAGACTCCTTTTTTATCTTTCTTCTCCTTGGAGACTCCGCTGACTGAGAGCTCAGATTCCCCTGATGATCTGTGGGAAACAAATTTATTAGTTGCTAAAAATAATATTCTAATTTATTTAAGCCTTTGACTGCCACCGCGGTCAACGGTGACCGCGAACAATAAGAATTGCATTGTGTCTGCGGCGTGGCAGTCAACGTGTTAACGAAATGTGGGTCTAAATAACATATTTCTAAGCCTTCTAAGAAATTTGGGAAATTAATATACGTAATCTGAAAATATAAATTAAAAAAAAACTTTTTTTTTCTTCAATAAAAACTATTTTAAACTTTTTTTCTTTTTTAAATATTTGTAGTGACATCTACCCCTTGTACACGGTACTAATTATGGCTAGATAAAGCTTTTTATTTAAAATAAAATAGAATTAGGTTCGAAAAAAGAAAAAAAATGGTGGCTCACGTTAGCTCAAAAATAGGAAGTAGTTAACCAAACACGAATGATTAATTTACACTAAAGCGGGTGTTAATCGCTACCGTTTGAACCGTTTTAGTTTAATTTAATTATAAGTTCGAGTCGCGAAAGAAAAATACTATGAGATCTTGGTGCTGCTTTTCCACTTGTCCCTATAAAATGACTGAAGACTGATTTACCTTGAAGCTGGACGCTGATCTAATGCTGGAGAGCCTCCACTGCCAGCGACTGATGCAGGCCGAGTATTGCCAGCACTGTTGCCTCCGTAAGCTATGAAAATATTAATAGAATTAACTATCTCTATAAAAAAATCGACGAAAAATTTCTAACTACAATTCGACGGTTGAAAATTTGAAGGATCTAGTCTTATTAGTGGGCCAATCAGTGGAAATTCGACCTTAATTCTTTATTTTAAATAAATTTTTAGCTTTCTGCATTTTTTCTCCCATTATATTTGTTGTAGTTGTGTGAATTTCACTTGTACGATTCAGAGATGGCGTTAGTAGTTGCAACATCTCGCTGTAGGTTATACGTCGTAGTTTCCGTCTTTGCTCAGAGATGGCGCTGTTTTATTTTTAATTTAGTGTATTTGTAACACATGTTACATAAACATTTTAGCTTTCTGCACTTCTTCTTATACATATGAACTATGCCAAATGTCACTTTCGTATGCACCATATTCTTAGAAAAGGCTTTCAAAGTTTTCGCTTTTTAATTGTTTAAAAATATAACATAAAAACTTGAAGCCTAAGTACAAGCGTATATCTCTTGTTCGCGCGTTTTATCCCAGAAAGTAGAAATATTAATTTAAAACCGTCAATACAATTTTTTTTTAACAAAGAACACTCGATCAAAGAAAAAACTGAAGTTTAGGAGTTACGAAGCTACAGACACATAGTCACACAGATGTACACAGATACCACGTTAAACTAATAACAACCCTCTTTTTTCGTCAGGGGTTAAAAATAGAGAAGATTGAGACACAAATTAAACTAATTTGGACAATGTTTGGTACATAGACTAGACCCTTTAGATTTTCAACCCTCGAATTGTTAAAACATTAAAAAAAAAACCATCACCAAAAAAGAACAAAAGCACACAAAAAAACGAAAAAAATAAATAACTTAATTACGTAGAAAAAAAACAAATACTTAGGTTTTTTTTTTAATTGTCAGAAAACTTTTTTAAAGCATTTGACGTTTCTTTAAAGATGATCTTTCAAACACGTTAACTGTCAAATTTCGTAACGATATCTGACAATTAAACAAATCTTAGCTAATCTAAATAAAAGCTTACAGGAAAAGAGCTCTACGCTTAATCTACTTAATTTAATGCTAAAAACCATAGACATTTTAAATAACAAGAAAGAAAAGTCTTGGAAAGACAAAGCATAAAAATAAATATAATATTTATTTACATAATAATTATTATTAGCTAGAAAGGTATAATAATGTCTCCAGACCTAATTTCGGTCACAGCGGCCAATTTCAATTGAGATTAGCCACCTATGTAGGAGATATTATAGTGCACAAGTGTGTGCGTCAACACAGGGTTATATTTATAAGCTAGCATGTACATACCCAAATATTATTAAAAAACAAATAACCCGACTGCTAACTAAAAAGATAGAAACAAGTTGGTTATAGATAGATCATACTTTACACGGTGTTCACAAACGCAGTCGGAGGCATTAACTATTCATTCTCTCTCTCTCCCTCTAAACCCAAAAGAATATTACCTAAAGAATGCCTCCGACTGCGTTTGTGAACACTGTGTAAAGTATGATCTATCTATAACCAACTTGTTTCTATCTTTTTAGTTAGCAGTCGGGTTTTTTGTTTTTTAATAATATATTTTTTCCCAAGAGATAGTTTAAGAACTATATTATAATATAGTCGTTAAACTATGTATGTACTATACATATTATGGCAATCTTTTATCACGAAAAAATGCATAGTTCCTGTAGGTCTCACGGACGAAATCGGGCTATATCAAGTTTAAACATATAAGTTGTATATATTTTTATAATCACCTTTTCAAACTCTTTATTTTGATACCCCTCACGATCGGTTTGGGGTTTTTTTTAATTAATCATACCTTTTGGCGCCAAAAATCTGCCATATTAATTTTTTAAAATTTGTATATACCCAGTGACACTCGCGCATTAAAGACGAATCCAACGACATATCATTCATCAAAATCGCTTCAGCCGTTTAGTAGTTACGAGGGAACATAGAGGTGGATATACATACATACAGGTCAAACACATAACCCTCCTTTTTGGCTTCGCCGCAGTCGGGTAAAAATATATGATTGTCTTTCCCGAAAAATTGGTTAGGTAATACAAAGCATTTTAGCATGTCAGATACATACAAAATTACAATTAGAACATACTTAGAATACAGAATGACCTAGAACTCGCGTCCAATTGAATTTCCTTCCTTGTGTTGGCGAGAAGAGCTGAAAACGCAGATAAAAAATATATTTCTTTTTTTTTGTGAAATTTTTACATGTTTTAGCACATGTTAGCTAGCTTATTACTAAAATATTTATGCTAAAATAGTACCTCTTTTTTGACCTCGTTCAGGTATTTTCTAGTTTTTTTTTATTCATTTTTTTGAAATTCGAAAAATCCAAAATAAATGTTTTTCCTTTCTTAAAAAAAATGTTTCTGTGAGAACTACATACTACATATTTGAGTGAAGAATTTAAAACAGCGTTACGATTCACACGATGCACGCGATGTAATACACTAACTTCTATATCGGAATTTTTTTTTTCGGGTTTTGACGGCTTCTAGTTTCTTCTGTATTCTGAAGTATTTTCCAAATAATACTAGGTATAGGTATTAAGTATTTAGGTATACACTATATACATAAAATAAATATATCATACACTGCACTCGATGCAGTATGTAGAGAAGATGACTCGCCCCTGTATGCGTGTTGAAGTAAGACAAGTGTTAGAAATACAATAAAATATAAAGCTGGGCTCCTTTGGATAATAAAACAACAATAATCAACAATAAAAGTAATTATAGTCCCTAAAGTATAGCTTGATCTCTGTGACAGATGTCAAATACAAAAATTTCTTACTTTCTGCTCTACCTTTACTCTATGTTTACTTCAACCTTGACATTGGCAGAATCATCGTGTAATTGCGATGGAGCCAGTATAATAAAATTGGAATTGGAACTTATTTTGACATTATCGTGTTTGACATCTGTCACGTCTGATCAAGCTATATTTTAAGGACTATAGTCTGCTTCAGTGGCCTAGCGTGGGGGAGGGGGGGGGGGCATGGTCCCGGATGGTATTCTAAAAGGGCGGCGCTGTGGGTTTTTCAATTAGAAAAAAAAACTTCAAATAGCGCCCATACTGTACATATACAGGGTTATTTGTAAAACACCAGCATCCTTAAAAGGGGTCATTAAACTCATCCTTATGAACAACTTTTACTATCGGAACAACCCTGAAATCGCAAAAAAAATCAACTATTCCATACATTTTGTTGAGTCATGTGAACATAAATGTATGGAACAGCTGATTTTATTTTGCCCATAGTAAAAGTTGTTCATAATGATGAGTTTAATGACCCCTTTTAAGGATGCTGGTGTTTTACAAATAACCCTGTATACGCTGCACTAGAAAAATTTACAAGTAATTTAAAAATCTACGCTACGCGCCGAAAATCCACGCTACGCCACTGATTAAGGTTAAGCAAAATCACGATGACTAAGTGACTAAGAGCCGATTTCACCACTGACACTAAACGCGATCAATCAAGTTCAACTCGGTTCAAGCGTTTAACTGAGTTCAGAACTGCAATTTGCATGCTGAACTTAGTTTTATTAATCTCGGTTTTAAAGGTGAATGATGAAATTGGGCCTAAAGCTATAAAGTTGAGAAACATCTACAGTACTTACAAAATATTAATTAGAAATTAAAATAAATATACATTTCTATATAAACTTAAATTATATACACCGTGTTATTTTATTTAGAAACAATCTGAATAAATTAAGCAGCAGATTTTTTGTTTCAGTTAAAATTGGACCCATGATAAAGTTATTCCAAGTTAAAATTGGTCTCAAGTTAAATTCGGACCCAAGTTCAAGTTGGGCCCAAGTTAAAATTGGTCCCATATAAAAAAAATGTTCACATTCAAGACCACTATGGTCTGCAAGTTTTTAATATAATAAAAATAACATGGTGCATCGTAAGATTCTAAAACCCAAAAAAATTAAGAACATAATTATTTTAAAAAGTGATAACTACGTTTGCTACTTAGAAAAGAATCGTAAAAGTGTTACATAAAAACTAAAATGAAATAAATAATTATTTGAAAGGCTTACAGCGACCCCAAGCAATATTGAAAACAATTATTTGCTAGCAAACTGCAAATGAAAAACTAGCGTACTAATGCGTTTCAAATTAAAATAGGAACATCGTGAGGCTGACAGTAACAAGCATGTAAAAACCATTAAAAAAAAATTAACGTCAAACTTCTTTCTGTCAACTGTCATTTGAAAACAACTCTTTACAATGATGAAAACAAGGATTTTGCGTAATTGACTCTACATTAACTAAGTTTAAGATTTTTAAAATATATTGAAATTTAGATAAAAATCTATTGAAATTAATATTCGCCTAACGAAATTAATATTAGGCGAAAATTCATTCCTATTCTGATTTGAATCGCATAGTATAATAATTAAGGAAAAACTAAATAATATGTACTATAAAAAGAAAACTGCAAGACAGAGATAATGAAATAATTGAAATCATGAATCTACACAATGTATTCATAAAAATATTTTTCTCCTCAAATGAAAAAAGAACCTAAAAATAAAGATTTCACGCTTATTCGTTTAATTTGAAACATTGGTAACATATATTTTAGTGCTTTCTATTCTACGACCTCTAATAGTAGTCAACTGCATGTCAATGGTAACAATTGCACTACGAAAAGTACCTTACGGGTACTGTCAATGTCAAATTGTTGTGCAGTTTGTGCGACTCGTATTTTCATTTTTGGAGAAAAATAAAAACAAAAAACTAGGCGGTGCTAATTCTCTTGCAAACATGAAACTAATTTAGACTCACTATCTCTCTTTCTAACAGAGATCGTAAAAAGAGGATAGAAGATTATTAGAGCTGTCAAAGTAATTTGCGTGATATCAACGAGAATTGAAGTCGATATGCCATAGATCTCGTCTAATTTCACGTCAATTGCAAAGACTAATTAGTAGACTAATTTGACAGCTCTAATTTGGCAGTTTAATTTTCTGTCCTTTTTCGATGGTGTTTATTAGAAAAAGATAAAGATGGTTATACTAAAATTAGTTTAGCGTGTTGTACGAGAGATTCAGCGCCATTATACAGGTAGAAAAACTAAAATATTGTTAGTAATATCTACAAAGCTTCGTAACTTTTTAAAACCCGCTCCGAAGATACCTCGAGGTCGGTGGTCCTTTTGAAAACTAATCTTTTGGTACAAATAGCATTTTATGTTATTGCAACATTCATATAATTTTGTAAAATATTAAACAATACTCAGATTTTTAGCCACATAACTGACATTGACAGAAAAGAAATGTCAATAGTTCTGACTGTTCTTTGCGCGGGAAAGTTAGGTACATTTTATGTCAAACATCAAGAAATAAGACACATTTAAAAATTAATTGTTTTGCGTCTCCGGCGTGCCGTTAATAGTTAAAACAATGAAACCCCGAAAAAAATTGATAACTACAGATTATTAAAAAATATAAGAATTAAAAAAAGAATCACGACAACATTTAGTAACAATGACAGCTGTCACGTGACAAAATGTCAGCCCAGTCGAATCAAGCGACATCTGGCGAGCTGTTTTTTACCCGAAATCAAGTTTAAACCTAGTACCTATGTGTGATTTGTCATTTTTTTCCCAGCATTCCTTATCACACAAACTTTACGCATGTTATATGACTTTTTTTAATGGGAATAAATGTCAATGTTGACTTAAATGTATGCATAAAAAGGAATGGAAATATTTTAAAAAGAAATAATGCTAAGCACCATCCAACAAGCTTTTCAAAATACCACTCAAACCAGACTTGAAATAAACTGACCCGTCTCGCTGGCAGTGTAAAAATGTGAAGAAGTCTCCACATTTTGCCAATTATTGTTCGCATATCCTTGCCAGGAAGCCGTATTCCTGTTGGCATTGCCATCTCTTCCTTGCCAATTCCCCGACATCCTCTGTTGGTAGCTATTTACTAGCGCCGACACAGATTTTTCGCCTTGCGCATTTCGTTCGTTCCGTTCGGGGAGGTTCGGGCCGCGTTCGGGGAGGTTCGGGCCACGTTCGGGTAGATTCGGCGCTCGTTCGGGTATTGGCGGGCGGTCCGGTGGGCCCGAGAGAGGTAATGGTGGAGCGCCAGCTATTTTTTAATTAGTATTTGGTTATTTTAATTTTTATTTTGGTAGTAAGTGAAAATGGAGAAAGATTAAGGCTAGGTTACTATAGGAAGTTATGGTATGAGGGTAAATGATTAATTTTATAAAATAAATACATATTTAATATACCTTCAAAATAAATTAAATTGGTCTATTAATGCCGAAATTATAGCTTACTAACCTAACATTTCTGAACGAGGTAAATTTAACCCCTTTCCTCTAAGTGAAAGAGGGGTAACCTTTACCCCCATTTCGCTAAGTGAGACGGGGGTAATCTTTACCACCTCTTATAACTTTGTCATTAAGCAACCAAATTTTAATTATTTCTTCAAATATTGTTTTATTTTTAAGGCTTCTTTAAGGTGATATCAGATATGTATTAATTTTAAACATATAATTAATTGTATAATTAAATGAGAAGATTGGAGATGATTGAAATTAAAATAAGGGTATTTAATGGAAAAGTAAAAAAAAGTACGTTGAAACGGTAAGTTAAAAAAGAAATAAGTAAGTAATACATTAATTCATATAAAAAATAATGAAAAGTTATTAAGATTACATTTATCTTATTAATTTACCCTCTCAAAGTCCAGTTAAAATTTAATAATAATTAATTAGACATAGACATAATAAAATTTAAAATGAATAGAGTTCAACAATCACATAAGATTTTTTTTAAAAATAAACATCACAAGGACAGACACTAACATTGCAAAACGTCACTTTATTTAAACGTCACACACTACGCAGATACGGTAAGATATCTGTATCTGAGCGTATTATATATATCTTTCAATATGGCCTATATTATATAATTCAACTAGCTTTTGCCCGCGACTTCGTTCGCGTGGAATAGTGACTTCGACTCTTGACCAATAGATGGCGCTGTATGTCCGGAATAAATTTTATTTTTTATTTTATTTTTTGGTAATAAAAACTATCCTATGTCCTTTCTCAAGTTCCAAACTATGTCTGTACCAAATTTCACTCAAATCGGTTCAGTAGTTTAGGCGTGAAGCAAAGACAGACAGACAGACAGACAGAGTTACTTTCGCATTTATAATATTAGTTTGGAGGAAACACAGCGCAGATAATTTATATTTTATCGTAAATTATCTGTGGGCACCGACATAATATGGAAAGATTTTCTGCATACACAATCTGCAAATAACATCAGAACCGAGTCTATTCAGTTTGAAGGATTTCGCGAAAATGTTTACAGGGTTATGTGTAAAACACCAGCATCCTTAAAAGGGGTCATTAAACTCATCATTATGAACAACTTTTACTATGGGACCAACCCTGAAACCGCAAAAAAAAAACGGCTGTTCCATACATTCAGTTGAGTCATGTGAACAAAAATGTATGGAACAGCAGATTTTTTTTGCAATTTCCGGGTTGGTCCCATAGTAAAAGTTGTTGATAATGATGAGTTTAATGACCCCTTTTAAGGATGCTGGTGTTTTACAAATAACCCTGTATCTGCGTAGTGTATGATACCTTTAGATAATATTTTTTTAATATGCAGAGATACAATATCATAGTTCTGCGTAGAGAGTGACAGGCTTTATGTTTCCATAGCTATCTCGCTCGCACATTGATGATATAAAATCACTAAATATAGTCATGAAAAATGCTGAAACTTTATAACGATGTTCTCCATAAGGAATTACATCGGGACTTCTTCAAAAATACCGAACCGAATGTGCCAAATCGACTATGTGTATAACAGCTATATTCAATAATTATATTTTATCTTTAATGTGCGAGCGAGATAGCAATTTAGCGAGATCGGTTTAATGTAATAATAATAATTATGTTAATCACTCACCATCTCGTTGTGATCTAATGAATTCGGCGTTCACATCTCGTCCGTTTGAGAACCGCGAACGACCCCACGAACTGGACTGTACTGCTTGCTCCTGATTCCTGTGAACGGCGTGAAGTTAGAATTATTCTACAACATGATAGCCTACAGTTCATCCGCTATGCTTTGCAAACTACAAATTATTTTGAAAAATCTGAAACCGTGCCTCGGAAAGCACATAAGCCCGTTGGTCTTGCGCCTGATCTCTTTCCGGTCGTGTCGGATTGCCGTCGGACTATGAGAGTCAGGGAAGAGGGGAGAGTGCACTTCTGTTTGCACACACACACTTGTGCACTACACTTGGTGAAAGGGGGTAAGAGTTTACCACTTGGAAAAAGGGGTTAAAGTGTACCACTTGGTATTACAGGGTAAGAGCTTACCACTTGGTATAAGGGGGTAAGAGTTTACCACTTGGTAAAATGGGGTAAGAGCTGACAACTTGATAAAAGTGGGTCAGAGTTTACAGTAGGTAAAAGGGGGTAAGAGTTTATTTATTTATTTATTAGACACTTTATTGTACACCAACAACTTATAACTAAGAAACATAATATAGTTTAATACTTGGTTAAAGGTGGTAAAGTGTACTTGGTAAAAATGGGTAAGAGTTTACCACCAGGTAAAGTAATTTACTTAAATTTTCTCCCACTAACTCCAATATTTCATCCGGCAAGCATCTTGACAACAAACAAACAGCGTATCTCGCTGTTTGCTTGTTCAAGATGATTGCCGGACACTATATCTATATGAGAAGAGGCCTTTGCCATGCGTGTTATGCCACTTAGTATAACATAGTTGACTTACCTAAGTACTACTTCGGTTGTATCTTCCTCTTGCGGAGGCTGTCGTGGCGGCAATGATGGTAACACCGTGGATTCTGATAAATAAATAAAACAGTCATGAAGCTATTGGCTAGAGTTGCATTTAAGTACACCAAACTGTTGATATTTGAATGTATGTGTCAAAGGGGTTCGAACATTTTTGTAAGTGAACTGGCATAGCGGACCGTCGCCATATTGATTTTTTTTCAAAGTGGCGGCGCAGGATAAAACTAGTATATTTGGATAGAGGACATCTAAACAAACAAAAAATGTTAGCAACATGATGTCCTAAAGTGTCACGTTTAGATTCCTATTAGATGGATGGGTCACATACTTACCTAATTCATAAAAAAAGAATAATAAGTTACCTATATTCCTCTCAGGAGTACCGGACATTCTTTTCGCTTGACTGTTTCTATGCTCCTGCAAGATCTCTGCCTGCGTCCGTGGCTTGCGCTCGGGCTCGGGAGAAGATGGTGCTGATGATGAAGACTCTGCGTTTCTGAGATGTAGGAAGTCTAGTTAACGGCTGTGGTAGTGATTGAAGGTCTGGAGACGGTTTGTAGTGGTCAAATTGTCGTAGCTTGGATTTTGTTTAAGAGACTGTTCGTTGGAGATTAAAACTGAGGAGTTGGGAGTTCAAGTTTAGGCTGTAGTAGTGAATGAAGGTTTTAAGACGGTTTGTTGTGGTGAAATTGTCGTAGCTTGAATTTTGTTTAGGAGACTATTTGTTCGTTGGTAAGGAACTGAAGAGTTAAGGGTGCGGGTTAAGACTCTGGTAGTGATTAAAGGTTTTAAGACGGTTTGTAGTTGTGAAATTGATGAAGCTTGGATTTTATATAAGAGACTGTTGAGTAGTTATTTTTTCTTAAAAGTCTAGAACAGCTCGATTATTATTTTTGTTGAAACAACTTTTTTTTATTATTCACCAATCTGGGCTAATCAGCAGACACAATAGAAATCTACTTTCTTGACTTATCGGCCGTTATGCGAATCTTAATATGGAAAGAGTCGAGTGCATCTCCATCTATACATACTACAACGCCGTATACAATTTATAGGGTCTCATGGGGTATTATGCCCATCAGACATCATTAATTATCATCTGGCTTCAGCTGACAGTACCAGCCAATTTTTTGCATGAAAACTTTTCGGTATGAAACCATAAATATAGTCTTATGAATAATCTAGACCTATTTCTACTTACTCATGTAGCCTTCTTCTAATTTCAGCAGTAGGAGATTCACCAGGTGGCACCGAGGAGTATGGAGTTAGTTGCAGCTCTGGAGGCAACTGCGCGTGGAACGAGAGCTTGGCTACCCAGTCCTGATGGAAGAGAAGAATGTATATAATTATTTAATAAGAAAATTTGAAAAAACAACTGATACGGATGGGATTCGAACCCACGATCTTCGACGTACCGTGTCGACACTCTAACCGCTGAGCCACCGTATCCCACCAGCACCAGTCGAAATTTCAAATCTCTTTTATACGCCTAGGGCGTGTGGCGACATCTATCGAAATACATTACGTATCCCGACTCAGTGCTCCAAACTTTGCAGTTTTAGTATCCCATCCGTATCAGTTGTTTTTTCAAATTTTCTTATTAAATAATTATATTTAATAAGCTATCATGTGCTATAACATGTAAAAAAAAATCACAAAAATAGAAGTATGTATGTTTACGTCCAATATATGCTGTTGGAGAAGAATAACACCATTCTCCCTCTACATGTCGTGAGAGTCGACTCCTGATGGGACATAGATCACAAACTATAGGCCGACCGTTTAACTCGCGTATCGCCTGCGGGGTAAGAAGGGTGCGGGGGGAGATGTCACCGGGTGGATGAGTGGGAAGCGGGGAGCAGAGAGCTCACGTCAAGCGTGGCAGTGCGCTGTCGGTGTCGTGTAGAGTTACCCGCCTCCGCTCCCCTCTTACCCGCAGGCGATACGCGAGTTAAACGGTCGGCCTATAGCAGCAATCGACAGCCAAGCTGTTGGTGTTCGGCTTCGGCCGCTGGTTACCACCGGACAAAGCCTTGCAACAAGCGACACAGTCGTGTTCCGCCATGATGCGAGCTCAAACTGGGGGACGGCTCTGGGGGATGCCGCCCAACAAACGTGCGAACTGCTTTAAAGGCAGGTGTGCTGCACGTACACCACGACACTGCTTACCATCAGGTGGGGCAGTGGTCGTACTATAAGTTAGTCACTCTGTAGCGCTTTATACGTGAATCGCTACGTCTATCGCTTCCTATCTTCTTCTTCTTGGCTATGGTTAATGAACAACCTGGTGTCAGTTTAAACCGCCCGTAGGCTGACATGGCTTTACACACCATTGAAAAATCTCTCAGCTGTGCTGGTTTCATCACGATGTTTTCCCTCACCGTTTTAGCAACTGAAAATTAATTTATAATACGCACATAACTTACGAAAAGTCAGAGGTCCGCTTTGGGAACTCGAGACCTCTGACTTGTCAATCGACGGTCATATCACTAGGCTATCAGTGCTGCTCAAACCTATGTGAAATGTGTTCAAAAATGTGCGAACTGCTTTAAAAGCAGGTGTGCTTCATCAAACACCACGACACTGCTTCCTTGACCTGCTTGTTCAAACTGTACAAAATACTAACTGTAGCGGATTCAGGCAGTGGCGGCGAACGGAAACACCAAACTTCACACAGCGGCGTTTATTTAAACGTTACAAATCGCCCCCTATTACTTGGGACTTATAACAAAAAGCCGGCGAAACGTGGGTGTACTCCACACCTCTGCCTACCCCCCCTGGGGAATATAGGCGTGAGTCTATAAATAAATAAAAAAAATAAAAACAAATCGTTCACACACACAAACAGTCATCACAATTAATTAACACAAGACAAGAAAAAGTGAGAAATCGGCGGGAATACCGGGGCGGTTCGACAACGCGCCCGCGCGCAGAGAGTTTATTACGGCGACTAACTTATTCAAATTCGCGCGTTAGCGGCGACGCACCGCACCGCGCTCAGTATTCGTCGCCGTCCATGAGCATGGCGTACCTACCCAGCGGTGCGCGACGTTGCCAACCCGCTCCGATACATTACCACACACAATGATACAATCAAATGAATATACAAACATTTTAAATTACCGCGAACGGTTTCCCGCGCTTTTGGGATAAATGAGTCTATTGGCTACACTAACCTTCATAAGTTCTTTAGATGAGCAAGCGAACAAATATTCAGCTCCATCGGCGCAGACCAGACGGAACACGTGTGCTCGCTTGGTGTAGTCCCCAGCCGGTTCGCAGCGCGCCTGTAAAACACACATGAGTCAATTTTCTTTATAATATTTTGTTTTTAAACGGTTTTACTTAGCCTGACCTGTTTATTATTTGGTTCAAATTTAGTAATCGATATTTTACCCCCTTCCTATTGACAGATTGATCTGATATTCGGTACGTAGGTAACATAGGTAGATGGTGATCACCGGGGTGGTTTTAGTGAGGTAAGAATCCCACACTACCCTGTCTCTTCCCCGGAGGCAGGGTGCCTTTTGAAGGTTTCCCCCCAAAAAAAAAAAAAAAAAAAGGTAACATAGGTTAAAAACCATTGCAATCGATTCTGTCACTTCTTCTTATCGTATGGTTGATGGACAACCTGGTGTCACAGTTTAAACCGCCCGTAGACCTCTGACATGGCTTTCACACCGTTGAAAAATCTCACAGGTGAGCTGGTTTCATCACAATGTTTTCCTTCACCGTTTTAGCAACTGATAATTAATTTTCTTTCTTTCTCTTCTTTCTTTCAGTGCTAAATATATTCTATATTTTCTGTCACTTATTCTAAACAAACTACTTTCGGCTTTCGAGTAACCAAATGCAAATGTATATTTTGCTATTGCATAGATTTTATCGCGGGCTTTGAACGCGAAAACCGAATCAAGAAATTCCGTAACGAAAATAAAACCTAACACCCTTATTGCAGAAGTGTTTAAAACCTTATTGACTAACAAATAAGGTATATTTTATGTTGACACAGGTTGACACATTAAAAAACAAACCATTAAGAAATATAAACATTCGAATTTCGAAAACTAAATATTTGCTTAGATTTTTCAAGACGTGGTTTTGTATTAAGTTTTTAAGCTATTGACTGCATAAATAAATAATTATAATTGCATAAGTTGATAAAAAATGCTATGCAATAGCTTTACCGCGGCAGTCCCCGAGTGCCACACGTTTTTTTTTATGTATACGTCAGTATCAACAGGGTTTTAGTTATTCACTGTATTATGACATTAAAAAGTTTATATTTTTTTACCATTATAATCATAATACCATAAACAGGTTCAAATTAGCGTATTATAAATTCAATTTGTAAGTCGAATGGTTCGTAACAGATTTGATTTCAGATTGGCTTATAATAAATTTCAGTACCATTTAAGAAGAACTAACTTTTTACTGTGTATTCGCTTGGGTGATAAGTATTTTTTACTTCTAACGCAAAAAGAAGGGTGTTATAAGTTTGACGATGTGTGTGTCTGTCTGTGGCATCGTAGCTCCTAAACGAATGGACCGATTTTGATTAAGTTTTTCTTTGAAAGGTGAATTGATCGAGATTGTTCTTAGCTAAAAAATATAATTAAGTAGTATTTTTTTTTACATAAAACGGTTTTGTCATCAGAACTAAAGGTATGTACCAAATATCAGATCAATCTGTCAACAGGAAGGGGGTGAAATATCGATTACTGAATTTGAACCAAATAATAAACAGGTCAAGGTAAATAAAACTATTTAATTACTATGGTGGTGGTTTACCTAAATAATTAACTACAATCATGTAATTAGTCTGTAATCCTTTTTAAAATAAATAAAATAAAAATAAAATTAATACAATCCGAGAGTCTTACTTCAGCCTTGCCGAGTAAGTCCTCTGATGAACATAAGCCTCTCCTAGCGTGCCACTATTGTGCGCTCATTGGAATTATTGCCCATACTCGCCACGCTGGGCAAGCGGGTTGGCGATCGCAGTAGCAGATGATTGCTGTTATAGAAGGATGCTGCTGCCCATCCTCCGGATCTTTCCCTTTGTCGCTTCTTACGACACCCGCGGGACGAGTAGGGGTGGCACACGGCACATTTTGCGCTTCATCATCATCATCATTTCAGCCATAAGACGTCCACTGCTGAACATAGGCCTCCCCCAATGACTTCCAGATTGACCGGTTGGAAGCAACCTGCATCCAGCAGCTTCCTGCGACCTTACGAGTTTGCGCTTACTGTAGATAAATCAAGAAACGACTCACATTCAAAATGGCGACCGGTGGAGCTGCAGCCTTCGTGCTGCCGAAGTCCAGCTCGTCTCTGAAGAAGCACATGAGTTGTCCACACAGCACGGAGTAGTACGACCGCCAGGATCGAACTGTGGCCCGCTTGCGTCCACAGCCAGCTTCTTGTTTACGTTCTAAGTAACCTGAAGAAAAGACGCAATTTACATATTATGTATGTTTTTTTAAATATGAGTCGTGATAGCCTAGTGGTGGTGACCGTTGACTGGCAAGTCAGCGGTCTCGGGTTCAAATCCAAGGCGCGCACCTCTGACTTTCGTAAGTTATGTGCGTTTTATAAATTAATGATCTCTCTCCGTGCCTCGGATAGCACGTTAAGCTGTTGGCCCCGGCTGTCAATTGTAGATCTTTGACAGTCGTTACGGGTAGTCAGAAGCCCGAAAGTCTGACAACCAGTCTTACCAAGGGGTATCGTGTAACCCAGTATCTGGGTTGTGGAGGTCTGATAGGCAGTCGCTCCATGTAAAACATTGGTATTCAGCTGCATCCGGTAAGACTGGAAGCCGACCCCAACATAGCTGGAAAAAGGCTAAGCAGATGATGATGTATGTTTTTTACATGTTTATGCACATGTGTTTTGCTTATTAAATGATGTAAGCCAGAGATCGCGGGTTTAAGTCCCGCCCGAGTCTTGTTTTTGCAAGTTTCTTATTAAATAAAATCATTCAATTTACTTAAAATTTATATTATATTTACTTTAAATCATACTTGCTTTATAATCTATTTAAAACAAATTGGGATTTATTACAACACTTTGTAACTCGAGAACGGATTTAACGGTTTTCATGGTATGGTAGGATAGGGTAGAGGCAGAGTAAGTAGGGGTAGAGTAGGGTAGGGAGAGAGTAGAGTAGGGTAGGGGTAGAATAGAGTAGGGTAGGGGTAGAGTATGATTGGGTAATGTAGAAAAAGAAAGGCTGATTTATTATATTATTTAAATCTATAAAGATTTTCTACGAGACCCTAAATAGTAATGAATGTCATCGTATTTATATCGTACCTTCAATCTCAACAGGCGGTAGATCTGCGATGTCGCCACGTCGATGTCGGCGGAAGCTTTGTGTGCGCCTGCGCGTTGTGAACGATGGAGTACGCTTGGGAGTCTTCGAGACCTGGGAATGCAAAAAATAATTATTATGAGCAAATAACTTCTTTCCGCGGTGTTGCCAAACAAGGATAAGGAAGAACGATTAGTAGGAAGGATTAGTAGGAAGGATTAGTAGGAAAGGTTATTAGAAAGAAAGATTAGTAGAAAGAAAGATTAGTAGGAAGAAGTATCAGTAGGAAAAAGAATTAGAAGTAGAATTAGGAGGAAGAAAGATGGATGAGAAGGAAGTAGGATAAAGATAGGTAGGTAGGAAGAATTAGTATGAAGGATTCGTAGGAAGGATTACTAGAAAGAAGGATCAGTAGGAAGTAGAATTAGTAGGAAGAATGATTAACTTTGTTGTTTGTGATTGTGTTGGTTTCTAATCTAAATATCAGTTTTCTACGGAGCGACTGCCTATCTGACCTCAACTCAAAGGGATACGATATTCTGAGATCAGTAGTCAGGATTTTATAAGGGTACTAACACATAGAGGCCAACGGCTTAATGGCTAGAAGAGATTATTTTATTTATAAAGATAATTACTGCCTCGTTGGTCTAGTGGTAGCAAGCGCGACTGCTGAGCACGAGGTTCTGGGTTCGATCTCTGGGTCGGGCTAAGTATTATTAAGTTTTTCCATTAGGAAATTAGCAGCACGGAGTCTGGAATTGTGCCCGGTCGAGCAATAGGCTCGCTTCTATTACATGGGACTTATAACATAGCCGGTGAAACGTGGGTGTACTGCAAACCTCTGCCTACCCCCTCTGGGGAATAAAGGCGTGAGGCTATACTTACAATCATACTCTCCGCTCTCTTCACATTATGGTCGTTTCTAGGTAGCTTGTCGAACTGAGGCGCGGGTGATAGCGTCTCTTCGGATGACGCCGGAGGTACTGAGGTCTGCATGAGTTCCGACTGATTGAAAAAAAAACGATTAAATACTAGCTTTGAAATTATTTAAAATGTAATCATGATGCAAAAGACTCGTGGCGCCATCTATAATCATCATCATCATCAGCCTGTATTAGTCCACTGCTGAACATAGGCCTCCCCCAGCGCGCCACTATTGTGCGCTCATTGGAGGTATTTGTGCAAGCGTTGTGGGCAAGCGGGTTGGCGATCGCAGTAGCAGATGATTGCTGTTACACAGAAGGATGCTGCTGCCCATCCTCCGGATCTTGATCATTGAAATTGATAACCTTCTCCTTTTTAGAAGTCGGTTAAAAGAGAATTGCTCGTAAGTCTAGTGGTAGCAAGCGCGATTGGTGACCACAAGGTACTGGGTTCGGTCCCGGCAGTGTTATTAGGTTTTCCATTAGCAAATTCTCAGTAGCAGCACGGAGTCTGGAATTGTGCCCGGTTGAGCAATAGGCTCGCCCCCTATTAGGTACATGGGACTTATATCATAGCCGGCGAAACGTGGGTGTACTACACACCTCTGCCTACCTCTGGGGAATACAGGCGTGAGTCTAAGTAATGTTATATGTTACATACACCCAATACTTGGCTGGCGGTGTGTTGCGCAACTTGCACTTTACGTACAATATGCGAAAGTGATGTTACGACGTTTACTATGACAACCTCTGGAATTGTAACATTGGCGCAAGGATGCTTATTACAATCGAATGAATTTACCATATATTCGCATAACCAATTTAATTCAAACATGAAGATTGATTACAACTTGAAAATCCCTACAGTGAACTCGACAGTTAACAAAATTGTTAACCTAACTCGTCCCTATGTACCACTGGAAGTTATTCATGATACATCCAAAACAGAGATGCAAGAAATAGACAAGCGACTAGCCTCTCAAAAGGAAAAAGAAGTCCTCCCTGCAGTAATTACTACCCACGATGTGCATCAGTACGCGATCTGCTACACAATACTTGGAGCAGCGGTAATTGCAGCTATTGTGTGGGTCGCAAGAAGAAGAACGCTACGATCCTGTATAAGACGAAAGAAGAAGCAACCTACCACCCAAACTTGTGAGGAAATTGAGCTTCAGCCTATAACTCCAGACAGGAATGTCAAGGAATGTCAAGAAAATGCAGTTCGAGGATCAACAAACCAGGCGTCGACGCACCATCCTGCAGAGAGACCTCGTCGTCAACCAATGGCGGCAGAGAACATAGCTTTTGACTTTAGTACTTAATCATTTTATTTGTAATGGCGTATCTTTCTCTTGATAATTTCCTAACTTAACTTCTCCTTTCTTTTGGGGTTGCCAACATGTACGGTCTCACCACCGCACATATACTTTTTACGCACGCAGCAACCTACTTTTGGCCACGCGGTGCTGTTAGTAATAAATACATTAATTTAATTATAATAAGCAGTACGATACATTTCGTCTAACTAGACACTACAAGAGAAGGAATCGCCACCCTTTTACTTTTATACTTTACTTTACCTTACGGATAATAAACGGGTTAACTTTGGTGATATTTTTCTCTTCGTACTCCAACAACTTACCAACATTGCTGAACATCAACACCTATCAACAACTCCGGGTACACCTTGCTACAACTACAACTAACGACAGCTGCTAATGTACATCCCCCAACGGCCTGTACATTTCACTCTTCTGTGGATACTTGCTCGATCGGTACGCGCCGCTTAGAAAAATAGATCGTCAACCTTTTTAAATTTCTGATTTCGACAAGTTTATTGCACTTTAGTGTTAACAATGAAAACGTGTGCAGCTTGTAATGTGCAATTCAACGATGGTGCTCAATGTGGAAGCTGCAAAAGACATCTTGATTTTGGATGTGCCAATATTACCGAAGCCGGATGGAGAAAATTGGGTGCTAGTAGAATGGCGCAATGGAAGTGCCCTACTTGTAGGATATCTTCTCCAGCTGTGCTTGCCCAGGAACCAGCGTCTCTCGAAACAATTTTAAACGAAATTAGAGACATGAAACGCCAACTGCTTAATTTGCCGACTTTGCTAGATGATGTTCGTGTAATTAAGGATGAGTTAGCTGAGCTAAAAACAACATGCGAAGGTACAGCTGGAAGACTTGAAGAATTCGATGAAAGAATTGCTGAGGTGGAAGCTAAAGTATCTGAGTTCGACAAGCTTCAGGAAACAGTAGATTGCTTGCAGACTGACTTAGCGAAGACGAAATTTGAACTTTCTTTACATGAGCAGAGGTCCAGGTTGAACAATGTGGAGATAAAGGGAGTACCTACAAAGAAAGGTGAAAATTTGTTTTCCATACTTGAATCCATTGGCCGAAAAGTAAGTTACAGTTGCCCCAAAACTTGTGTCAATTACATTTCAAGGGTTCCTATTTTCAATTCTAATGAAAAACTAATTATCGTGAGTTTTTTAAATCGCTACGTAAAGGAAGATTTTGTGGCTGCTGCGCGCTCCGTTAAGGACCTATCTACCTCTGACATCGGGTTTCAAGGCACATCTCAGCGAGTGTATGTAAACGATCATTTAAGTATAGAATATAAGAAGCTATTAAGTAAAGTAAAAAATATTGCTAAAGATAAGCATTATGAATTTGTGTGGGTTAAGCATGGAAAAATTCATATATTGAAAAATACTAATTCTAAAGTGATTATTATAAGAAAAGAATCCGATTTAAACAAGATTGTCTAATGTATTCCTTAAAATACTTTTGTCATTTTTTATATATATTATATTGTTTTCACAAACCCAAATTGCTCATAATGTATATATTTCGTATTACATATTTTGTTTACAAAAGGTTTAACACTTCTGCTGCACTAATGACTTCGACACCTCTCTTTTGTTTTGTTCTCGCTAAAAAAATCATGCGCATTTCTTATCGCTATGCCGCTGTTCGCTTTGAAGCCTTAACTATTAATACTATGTTTTACTCGCTCACGCTTGCACGCACCACGTACTATTACTTGCCTTTTCGCACACCTGTTTACAACTTGTTGTCGTACAATTTTTGTTTGCAAGTTAATGCGATTAACTTTTACCCTCATCGCACAATATCTTTATTATCTTTTTATCTTGAATTAATATTATTTGATGAAATTATTACTATTTTTGAATATACACTATATTATTCTATTATTATTATTTTAACAAATGGCTACTAATTTAAATATATTTTATCAAAACGTTCGCGGACTTAGAACTAAAACAGATATATTCTATCGTCAAATGTTACTCAGTACTTATGATATTATCGTTATTACGGAAACCTGGTTGTTAGATGGGATTTTGAGTTCGGAATATTTTGATGAACGATATATTGTCTGGCGTCGCGATCGCGATTATGCTCTAACACGGCAGAAACTTGGAGGGGGGGTACTTATAGCTACTCGTAGGGAATTATCAGTTGTATGTCAACCCGATTTCCACTCCACAGCAGAGGACTTATGGCTAAGTATACGCGTAATGGATACCAATACACGTAAGTTGACTACCATGCATATATGCGTCATTTACCTGTGTGAACAGAAACGAGGTCTTTCTTTTTCATCTCAACTTTTTAATTTTCTCTCGAAGTTAAACCAAACTGTTTTAAATAATACATCTGATTCATTCCTTATTATAGGTGATTTTAATATGAGCAAAATTGTATGGGTACCAACTGACTACCTATCGCTCGCTCCTACAAACACTAGGAGCAAAGATGAAATTTTATTTAAGGATGAATTAGATACTCTGGATTTTGGTCAGTATAACACCATTCTTAATTGTGATGGCAGAATGCTGGATCTGGTGCTTTCAAACCAATTAGTGAGTGTGGCTAAGTGTTCAAACCCACTGGTACCCATCGATGTCCTTCACCCGGCACTATTAATTACCATGGATTTATTTCATTTACCACCGCTTGAATATGCACCACGGACGCAATTCTTATTCGATAAGGGAGACTATGAATCTATTAACCGAGACATTAATATTATTGACTGGGAAGCGCAGTTTTCTACGCGATCAATAGATGACTCTGTGAACTTTTTTAACCTCACTGTTCTCAACTTGCAGGAAAAATATATTCCAAAAAAGTTAGTTCACAACAAAATGTATCCAACTTGGTATAATTTCTCGCTTATAAAAACATTAAAAGAAAAACATAAATATCTCAAAAAATTTAAAATATATGGCAATAAAGCTGATGAATTAACATTCAAGCTCCTTCGCGAAAGAGTGAAAGTACTAGAATCTCAATGTTACTCAAATTATATAAATCAAACAGAGCAATCTATTAAAAATAATCCAAAAAATTTTTGGACGTTTGTTAAAAAACGTCATAATTCAAATGCAGTTCCGAGCACTTTAAAATATAACAGTGAAACCTTGCGTACCGGTGAAGCTATATGCGAGGCATTTTCCACATACTTTCACTCTACTTTCCTCAGTACTGGCAATCAACTACCTATCACTATTCCACCACCTTCTACCGAAACTTCTAACCTAATGTCCGATATTTCTGCCATCACGGTAAATGTTAATGAGGTGTCAAATTTGCTTCACAAGTTGGACACATCTAAAGCCCCAGGTCCAGATAACATATCATCCAAATTGCTTGTACGGTGTTCACATTCCCTAGCTCGGCCTATCTCGGTTCTGTTTAGAAAATCCCTAGATACCTGTATCGTACCAAGGTTATGGAAATCGGCGTTCATAACACCTATACACAAAAAGGGAGTCAAAACGGATATAGTGAACTACAGACCAATTTCCAAGTTATGTATCATAGCTAAGGTCTTTGAAAGGATTATTTATAATCAAGTATATGCTGCTTTAAAAAATACATTTAGTCCCTTTCAACATGGTTTTTTGAAGGGTAGATCTACTGTAACTAATTTGATTCTTCTCAATGAGTACATTACTAACGCCATGATTAACGGTAATCAGGTCGATGTCATCTATACGGACTATAGTAAATGCTTTGATCGTATTGATCATAGCATTCTGTTATCAAAACTTTATGGCACGGGAATACACGGCGATCTACTCAGATGGTTCTCCGCTTACCTAGATAATAGATCCCAAGCCGTAGTATTGAATAATTATGTATCTAGTTGGGTCCCTGTCCCTAGTGGAGTCCCCCAAGGTTCATTGCTCGGTCCATTGCTTTTTATTATATATGTTAATGACATCGACTCATGCCTAATTTCATCGAAACTGTTGTGTTTCGCCGATGACATGAAAATTTATGCCACAATATCATCACAAATGGATGCAGTAGACCTTCAGAATGATCTACATCGTCTAGAGGAATACTGTCGAAGAAGTAAGCTTGATCTCAATCCTGCTAAATGCTCGATTGTAACATATTCTCGGAAGACGTCAAATATGGTCACATCTTACACCCTAGGGAATCAAGTTCTGCCTAGATTAAATTCCATCCGGGACCTAGGTGTATATCATGATTCCAAACTCACTTTTGAGACACATGTTGATGCCATTGTAACCAAGGCCCGTAAAGCTCTGGGTTTCATAATGCGGCTATCCAAGTGCTTCACACAAGCAAAAACTTTAAAAATTCTATATTGCACCTTTGTCAGAAGTCATTTGGAATACGCATCTGAAATATGGAATCCATGTTATCATAAATATATCGACCGTATAGAGAGTATCCAAAAAAGATTCGTTAAATATTTGTGCTTTCACCAAAAAATACCATACCGTTCTGAAAATTACCATAACCTCTGTAAAAAATACCACATATTACCACTAATTAATCGCCGTAATATATCTGATTGTGTGTCTTTATTAAAAATATTTAATAATGAAATAAACAGCCCTAATATTTTATCAGAATTTCATTTTAACGTGCCTAGGAAATCAAAACGATATAATCCTCCACTATGTGTGCCATTCGCCCCAACAAATTATAGGCAGAACTCGTACATTGTGCGTGCAAGCAGAAACTTCAATGAAGTTTGTAAACGGCATCATTTTGATCCTTTTAACACTAGTGTGTCATCAGCAAAAAAGTGCTTAAGCCTTACATTCTTTGACCAACAATGATTTGTTAGGTAACGTTGGTTTGTAATACTTTTTTTTTACCTTTTGTTATTATATTATAAGATAAGATAAGATTTATATATATACTCTAAGATAAGATCTATAAATGTGGCAGTACTATGTTGTCCACAGATTTTTGTAAAATTATTCTGTTTTCTTTACGTGGAGACTTGTAATTGGCTGACCGATCATTATATTGTTTTTAGTGTGTTTTTTTGAGCTGTAAGTCTTCCAAAAATAAATAAATAAATAAATAAATAAATAAATAAATAAAAAAGATGTAAACTTCAGCACCATCTCCTTACCTCTCTAGACATAGGCACGGGCGCAGTCTCCCTTCTTCTCTCTTCCGTAATCCTCTCCATCTCTCTCTTCCTGTACTGCTGGAGTCTCTCAGCTTCTTGCCGTTCAGCGGAAGCGCGGCGCGCCTGCTCCTCTTCATCACGCTGGGTTTTGAAGGCTTGTTCCACCTGGGAAAGAAGTGAACCTTATAAAGTGATCGGTACAGTCTTCTTCCTCGTATGGTTGATGAACAACCTGGTGTTCATTTAAACCGCCCGTAGGCCTCTGACATGGCTTAACACACCGTTGAAAAATCTCTCAGGTGTACTGGTTTCCTCACGATGTTTTCCTTCACCGTTTTAGCAAGTGATAATTTATTTCTAAAACGCACGTTAATTCGAAAAGTCAGAGCGTGCCTGGGTTTTGAAGCTACGACCTTTGTCTTAGCAGTCCAACAGTCATACCACTAGCCTATTAGTCAGTCAGTCGGTAACTGTACTACTGCAGAACAAAGGCCTCTTCTCATACCGAGAAGGATCGAGCATTAATCACCACGCTAGCTCACTGCGTGTTGGTTTCACACTATTAAGTCCAGGTTTCCTCACGATGTTTTCCTTCACCGTTAGTCAGTGGTGTCTTAGATTAACTAAGAAAGTACATATGACATTGAAAAAGTCACATTAGTACATATCACTACATAGTATAAAACTAAGTCGCTTCCCGCGTCTGTCTGTCCCTATGTATGCTTAGATCTTTAAAACTACGTAACGGATTTTGATGCGGTTTTTTTTAATAGATAGAGTGATTCAAGAGGAAGTTTATATGTATAATACATGCATATTAGCGTAACCGTGCGAAGCCGGGGCGGGTCACTAGAATGTATATATTTTATGCTTATTTTACTTATTTGTATATATGTATATTTGACTTACAAGTGTAATTCTCTTGAGAGCGTTGAACTTATCTTTCTGCGCGTCGATGGTTTCCTCCAGGTCTCGGTGTCTGTTGATCAGCTCCTCAACTTGGGCTACGCTTTCACCGTATTTGCCATCACGGACTAATGGTACTCTGGAAGACAAGGTTTATATAAGATTACGAACTAGTGGTCGTATCACTTTCTTGCAAAATAACATCATCTGCCTAGCCTTTTCCCAACCATGTTGGGGTCGGCTTCCAGTCTTACCGGATGCAGCTGAATACCAGTGTTTTACATGGAGCGACTGCCTATCAGACCTCCACAACCCAGATACTGGGTTACACGATACCCCTTGGTAAGACTGCTTGTCAGACTTTCGGGCTTCTGACTACCCGTAACGACTGTCAAACATCTACAATTGACAGCCGGGGTCGACAGCTTAACGTGCTATCCGAGGCACGTAGAGTGATAATTAATTTATAATGCGCACATAACTTACGAAAAGTCAGAGGTGCGCGCCTTGGGTTCGAACCCGAGACCTCTGACTTGCCAGTCAACGGTCACCACCACTAGGCTATCACGATAGTTACCTATTAGTTATCCAGTTATCTAAGGCGTCCGCATCTCGTTTAAACACTAGCGCGTCGAGATGCTGCGTGTATATCCTCTCTCTGTTGGTCCACGCTCCGTCGAGCTGGGCGCGGCGCCCGCGCAGTATGGACATGCGGTCTTCAATCTCGTTTGACATGAAGTGACCTTCTTTGACTAGCTTTTCGCCTGGGAGGAAAAGATTTGAAGTTAGTAAACATTTATATTTTTTCGAGGGTAATATTTGAAATCCTTAAACGATACCTCACACGATAAAGGAGTTGTCCGCTTTTTGTATGGACGTTGGTTTTTTATTCTGCGAAAATTCTAACCAGCATGAAACTACCTGATGCCGAAAGCCAACAAAAATATGTAACCTGGAACCGCTGAAAAAATAATTTTACACCCCTCCATTTACTTTAATATTTAGAAGGGCTTGTTCGTAGTCTCTCCAGAAATTTACGATAAATAGAAAGTGATTTTCTCAAAATTGAAGTAATAATAAATTAAATATTTTATGTCTAAATACTAGTTTTAAGAGCCTCTATCCAAATTTGTTATAACAATTCTACTGAAATCCAACGAGGAGTTACGATCATGGTCAGATCATGACAATATTTCCATGGGAACAAGAAGTTTACAAATCGTTTCATAAATGAGCAAGCTCTGATTGAACAAACAAAAAAAATACAATCGGACTGAGAACATCTTCCTTTTTTGAAGTCGATTAAAAAGAAAAATCTAGAAAGAGATATACAGATACGTGCAGGGTTTGAACCCGATACATTAGCCGTACCGTGGCAATCCTCAAACCAACTGTGCGGGATTTCTATAAAAACATTTTTAATATAAGGTCCTTCTAAATTATCTGTCACGGCTGCAATGGGAGATAATATTAGTTATTTATATTTCAATAGTGAAGTAATTTTTTTTATATAACGTCATATTTTTTTTCTTTTGTCTGCGTTTTATTGCGTAGGGTTAATTCTGCTTCATGCTCCAATTTTTTTTACTGTCCCGGGGTACGAAATTTCTTCACTATTGTAATTTATATACCCAATACTTTCTCCCATTGCAGCCGTGGCAGATAATTTAGAAGCACATTATATATAAACATACCATCGTACATATAAAATATGTTTATACATATATGTTGTATGTACAAACCATCGCTGTAGAGAGTATTGAAGGCGTCTTCTTTAGCTTGTATCTCAACCTGGATGTCCCGGTGCCGGGCTAGCAGGCGCTCGGCTCCCGACACGTCGCTGGCCAGGTCCGGGGCCGTCACCCGGGCTAGCGTCTCATTAGTCCAGGCTCTGGGGACATGGGGGATTTGAAAAAATAATTATCAATCACCTTGGCACTTGGCACTGACTACAAAACTAACGCTTGTGCGTAATTTCTGTCTGTATCCTACTAATATTATCGTGGCGAATACTGTGGATCACTTTTTAAGAATATTGCGCGCACGGAGGAGTGTGAAACTTGGTATAGTATAAGTTTATATGGAGAAGAAAGGTAGAAAGCTAAAATTTATTTAAAAAAATAAAGATATACGGTCGGTCATTTTTCGCTCGCATAATGGCAATGAAGTTGCTTGATAAATAATATAAGTAATTTTTTTATACATAAAACGGTTTTGTCATCAAAACTAAAGCTGTGTACCAAATATCAGATCAATCTGTCAACAGGAAGGGGGCTTAGCCAAGTTGACTATCTACAATCGCTAACGCTATAGAAAACGAAAGAAATGTATAGGATGACATTACCTGTCACGTGACATATCAATCGAAGGTAATGTCATCCTATACATTTCTTTCGATTTCTATTCGTTAGCAATTGTAGATAGTCTACTTGGCTAACCCCCCAGGTTAAGTAAAACCGTTTAAAAAAAAGTTATAATAAAGTGTCTAATGTTATATAGATTATGGTACAGAACCCTTCGTAAGCGAGCCCGAATCGCACTTGGTTAGTTTTTTTTTAAGAAAGGTTTAAATATTCACAGCAGCTCCTGGTAGGTGTCGAAGTACGCCTGCAGGTGTCCCGCCAGCTCCAGCTGCTGGGTGCACTGGTCTGCTCGCTGGATGAGCGTCTGCAGGTCTTCCGTGACATCTTCCAGCTTGGCGGACACGTGCTCCTTCGCGTCTGGGAAGGCTGTGCCCAGTCTGTTGAAAAAAATAATAATTGAAGAGTGGAAAACCAGGTGTCAGAGTTTAAACCGCCCGTAGGCCTCCGACATGGCATTAATTACACACCATTGAAAAATGTCTCAGGTGTGCTGGTTTCATCACGATGTTTTCCCTCACCGTTTTAGCAACTGATAAATTAATTTATAATACCCACATAACTTACGAAAAGTCAGAGGTGCGCGCCTTGGGATCGAACTCGCGACCTCTGACTTGTCAGTGGACGGTCATACCACTAGGCTATCAGTACTTATATATTTTTTGTATCACCATGTACTTATACCCATATTTGCAAAAAACTTATCATCATCTGCCTAGCCTTTTCCCAACTATGTTGGGGTCGGCTTCCAGTGTTACCGGATGCAGCTGAATACCAGTGTTTTACATGGAGCGACTGGCTATCAGACCTCCACAACCCAGATACTGGGTTACACGATACCCCTTGGTAAGACTGGTTGTCAGACTTCCCGGCTTCTGACTACCCGTAACGACTGTCAAAGATCTACAATTGACAGCCGGGGCCAACAGCTTAACGTGCAATCCGAGGCACGGAGAGTGATAATTAATTTATAAAACGCACATAACTTACGAAAAGTCAGAGGTGCGCGCCTTGGGTTCTAACCCGAGACCTCTGACTTGCCAGTCAGCGGTATAAATAAATACTCTACCTCTCAGCTTCCTGCTGCAGTTTAAGATGCGCAGCTCTGATGGCATCAAGGTCGGCTCTCAAGGCGTGCAGGCTTCTCTTCTGCTGGTGCAGCTCATGCAGGGCTCGGGGCGGCAGACAATCGCTCTTGAGGGCAGAGTCCTTCTCGCCCACCCAAGCCGCAGTCTCTTCAGCTGAGCGGTCGAACTCGTGCACTTGTCGGGCGCCTGCTAGAGCCTGGTAAAAAAATAATTATTAACCGACCTCAAAAAGGAGGAGGTTGTATGTTCGGTTGTATGTATTTTTTTTAATACTTGTGAAAAAGAGGGGGCCATAAGCGGGGTCTTCTTCTTCTTCTTATCGTATGGTTGATGAACAACCTAGTGTCAGAGTTTAAACCGCCCGTAGGCCTCTGACATGACTTTACACACCATTGAAAAATCTCTCAGGTGTGCTGGTTTCATCACGAGGTTTTCCCTCACCGTTTTAGCAACTGATAATTAATTTATAATACGCACATAACTTACGAAAAGTCAAAGGTGACCTCTGACTAGTCAGTTGACGGTCATACCTCTAGGCTATCAGTAAGCGGGGTTTGAACCCGCGACACTTGCCGTACCGTGACAATGACTCTAACCTACTAAGCTATCGTATCGCTGCGCGCAACTATCAAATTCTCTTTCTATATCGTCTTGTGCCGCGTGGTTTCCGGCCTAAGAAAGAATAGAACCACCCTTACTCGTCCCGCGGGTGTCGTAAGAAGCGACAAAGGGAAAGATCCGGAGGATGTGCAGCAGCATCCTTCTGTGTAACAGCAATCATCTGCTACTGCGATCCTCCATATTGCATGAGCACACAATACTGGCGCTGGGACTAATACAGGCTGATAATGATTGTAGGCCTCTAACACAACTTGACACACCGTTGAAAAATCTCTCAGGTGTGCTGGTTTCCTCACGATGTTTTCCTTCACCGTTTTGGCAAGTGATCATTAATTTCTTAGACGCACATGAATTCGAAAAGCCAGAGCGTGCCTGGGTTTTGAACCCATAACTTTTGACTTGGCAATCCAAAGGCCTATCCACTAGGCTATCTCTGCTAAATCGAATCTCTTTTTATAAATCAGCCTGTAACTGTCTCATGTAGAGCAAAGGCCTCTTCTCACACAGAGAGGATCGAGCATTAATCGCCACGCTAGCTCACTGCGTGTTGATTTCAGACTATTAAAGTCCAGGTTTCCTCACGATGTTTTCCTTCACCGTTAGTCAGTGCTGTCTTAGATTAACTAAGAAAGTACATATGACATTGGAAAAGTCACATTGGTACATGCCAGGTTCGAACCCACACAATCCTTACCTCCTGCCTCGCCAACGCCAATTCCTTCAAATCATCCCAGAGCCCCTTGATATCATCTATCCTCTGCTTCACTCTGTCTGCTTCTGGAGTATTCTCTTCTAGAAGAACGTTGCCTGCCTCGCAGACACCCTCGATGCGGCCCTCGTTCGCTGTTGAGAAATAATTGACATTGTAAGCATCGAAAACTATAGAAGAATCGATTATGGGCGTGGTTTATATGTAGTTATGATGTCACCGGAGTGGGGGAAGAGAGATGCGTATGCGCCGAATGACATCACTAGCTAATCTAGCTCTTAAAATGTTTCTACCAACTACTTTAAAATTATTTCGTAAATAATTTTATAGGTCATCATGTAGGGTCCAGTTGAAAACCAGCGCCAGGCTCCTGTCTGGCATACGCTGAACTGGACGCCTTTTTTACACAACCGTGAGGCAGTCTGCACAGCATCAGCAGTACGCTTAAGCGCATTTTAGAATGCAGTGGTTGCTGCCGCGACGGAATTAGCTATTATAGAAGTAGGTATTGGAAATTTTCTACTGAGTGAAGTACATAGTAACTATTTAGTAATCTATGGTGTAGGTAGGCAGGTACTCACCTTGCAGCTGTGCCAGGAAGTTATCGAAGGCCTGCTGCAGTGTCTCCACGTGCTCCACATCAAGGCCGTACTCCTCACTGGCGGCGATGGTCATCTGCTCACCGATCCATTCGTTCACCTCCTCGCATTCTTGGACGAATCTGGTGATGAAATACAAATTTGTTAGATATTTAGCGACAGCGTTTTGACGAAAATATAATCTGACGTCTGGCGACATTGATTATCGACGGTCATCTGCCTAACCTTTTCCCAACTATGTTGGAGTCGGCTTCCAGTCTTACCGGAGGCAGCTGAATACCAGTGTTTTACATGGAGCGACTGCCTATCAGACCTCCACAACACAGATACTGGGTTACACGATACCCCTTGGTAAGACTGGTTGTCAGACTTTCGGGCTTCTGACTACCCGTAACGACTGTCAAAGATCTACAATTGACAGCCGGGGCCAACAGCTTAACGTGCTATCCGAGGCACGGAGAGTGATAATTAATTTATAAAACGCACATAACTTACGAAAAGTCAGAGGTGCGCTGACTTGCCAGTCAACGGTCACCACCACTAGGCTATCACGACTGCCTGACTGATTACCGACGATACTTACTTGAAGTATTTAAGGCTCTGTTGTAACCGCTGCTGTCTCTTAGCAGACAACAGTTTCATGTCTTCATACGTGGCTTTAACTTCGTCTATTCTCTTCTGAACTTGTTCTCCGTCTATGGTAGCTCGGTCCTGATATAAATAAATAATAATAATAAATAATTGTTGTCTTAATACTGTTACGCAGTTGCGTTTAAAAGCGCTCCTAGCGCCATCTATTATCGAGTAGCGACACTATTCTCGAGTAGAAAATTCCAGAAATTACTAGAAACTTATAAACCGGAGAGAGACCAGGCGCAGGGCCAACGGCTTTACGTGCTTTCCGAGGTACGGAGTAAATAATAATCACTACATAGTATAAAACAAAGTCGCTTCCCGCGTCTGTCTGTCCCTATGTATGCTTAGATCTTTAAAACTACGCAACGGATTTTGATGCGGTTTTTTTCAATAGATAGTGATTCAAGAGGAAGGTTTATATGTATATAAAATGCATATTAGCGTAACCATGAGAAGCCGGGGCGGGTCGCTAGTTAATTTATAAAACGCACATAACTTACGAAAACTCAGAAGTGCGCCTTGGGTTCGAACCTGAGACCTTACTTGCCAGTCAACGGTCAACACCACTAGGCTATCACGACTCATTAGTTTTTAACTTACCATAAGCCCAGCAGCACTTTTTTCTAGCTTGGCGATCGTAGCATCGAATCCCGTGAGCTCTCTCTGCAAGGCGTCCAGTCTCCTTACTAACGCGAGCGCGGAGTCCTCATCGCGTCCTACATCTGACGAGACCAGCGCTACGCGACGCTCCAGCAACCAAGCTTCAGATTCTGATATTTCGGAGATTAGCTGTGAGAAGATAACATATTTAAATTAATGAAAGTCAAATTAAATCATTCGTTCATTATATTATATTCACTTATTTTTCAATCAAATTTATTCACTTTGATATAATAGTTTAGTCATTCGTTCAATCAAATTAATTGATTTTTCATTCGTTTTTATTATCTTCAATGTTATCGTTCATTCAAATTCATTTATTAATTCCTTCCTTTGTGATTCATTCAAATTCACTTGTAAGTTCAATGAAAGAAAAGAGGTATGCAAGGATTGTAGCAAGTGGAAATCCGTTGTCTCTGCCTACCCCTCTGGAAAACAGGCGTGAGTCTATGTATGTATGAAATCTATATTCATACAAACTCATTTTTTCGTTCATTCAAATTCACTTATTTGTTTAATCTAATTCATTCATTCGCTCATTTAAATTCATTCAATCGGTAACTTAAACTCATTCATTCATTTGCCAAATATTTTTTTAAATTACCTACTTTTTTTCTTTGATGACACAACTAACGGGAAAAAGAGTTTTTGATGGTGATAATGATGACTGATGATGATTACGTACCTGTAGTAGTTCACACCTATCCCTAATGAGTGCGCTCCTAGCACCGGCAGCATCCAGCAGAGCTCGCAGGGCGGTGGCCAGCTCTCGGGCGCGACCTTCCAGCAAGGAGGACGCGAAGTGACCTCGACGGGACAGCTGCGAGGCGCGGCTGATCAAACCTTTGACTATTGGTTCTCTGTGGACAATAATATTACAGATAACATAGAATAGTACATCCTCTGCATCGTATGCACTCAAAACTTAGTACCACACTTTTAAATAAGAATTATTTGTGATTTTTTGGCCCGCAAACTTTGGAAATAGCGAGGTTTTTTGCACATTTTAAGGTTTAAGTCATAAAGTGGTAGTTTAAAAATATACAAAACATATTTTATTTACCCTAAAAGCAAGCCCTTTTAAATGATACCCATCATGGTTTATGTATAGTACCATCTACCTAGCCTTTTCCCAACTTTGTTGGGGTCGGCTTCCAGTCTTACCGGATGCAGCTGAATACCAGTGTTTTATATGGAGCGACTGCCTATCAGACCTACACAACCCAGATACTGGGTTACACGATACTCCTTGGTAAGACTGGTTGTTAGACTTTCGGGCTTCTGACTACCCGTAACGACTGTCAAAGATCTACAATTGACAGCCGGGGCCAACAGCTTAACGTGCTTTCCGAGGCACGGAGAGTGATAATTAATTTATAAAACGCACATAACTTACGAAAAGTCATAGGTGCCTTGGGTTGGAACCCGAGACCTCTGACTTGCCAGGGTCATACCATTAGGCTATCACGACACGCAGTCATAAGTTCATAAAAATTAAATTGAAAACGAGGAAAACATTATAAATATACCGTGCAAGTAATTCAGCTTCCAACGCCAGATGTTTCTTGAGTAAGGCTTGTGCTTCAGCGAGCGTCGAACCCGCTTCCTCTTGTCTTACAGCCGCCTCGCGCTCCTTCAACCTGTTGATAACATTCTGAATTTATTGTAAGCACTGGTAACGCCATCTATCAGTATCGACGAAAACTAAAATCGACGCGTATGTCTGAATGTCTAATTGGATTTTTTACCAGTGCGATTTTTTAGTTTCTTTATGCGCGTGCGCTGTGAGCAAATTTTTTTGGTAACAAAAATTTATAACCGTCTTCGAAACATTAAAATGAGGCGGTGTCAAGGCTTAGGATAATACCCTTACCCCCTACTAAGTACGTACTTTATTTCTTCCCTACCATAACCTTTTTATTGTGGCCGGGGGGATTCAAAAATGCCTTCCGCATACCACACGTCCGAAGACGTGCGGTTATGTGGGGCTGGCACCCACTAAAAACGTCTCCCCCTGCGTGTTCCTCGCACTGTATCGGCCGGGGCCGGGTACTGCTAGCGAGCGAGCAGCCCCGTCCAGTGCCTGCCTGTAGGCCCGCTCAATCCTACCCCTACTCAAACATACCCTAGGGGTATAATTCCATTTGATTTTTTGTTCTATTCTGCTATTCTAGGCAGAAACTTTTAAGCTTTATTTACTAACACCACTTTGTTTATTTGTATATGTATGTTTAGGTTAAGGTATTTATCTATGAGCCTTTGTAGCTTGATAATAAAGATATAAATAATAATAATAAAAAAAAAAAAAAACAAATCCAACAAATCAAAAACCATGAAATTCGGTCAACTAGTTCTTGAGTTATAATCGTTACATACCATCTGAACTCCTCGTCCGCATCTCTGTCCCATCTGTGGAGTAACGCAGCATCCTCCAAATTATCGCGGCGAATCTGCATCGGCTCTTGTAACTGACGGTACCTACAAAAAAAAACAGAAAAAAAAAATTTGTAGAAAGAAAAATTATTTTTATTTCATTTAATTCTTGGAGGAAGCCTATGCCCAGCAGTGGGCGTCTTCCGGCTGAAATGATGATGACGATGGAGCTAAACATGTGTAAAAAAAATACATAAAATATATCATAAGATAGCTTATTCTGCCTGGCCTGAAGTTTCTTGCCAGATTCTTCTCCATGAAGGGTAGGCTGCCCTAGGAACTGGCAACTAGAGTCACTCTTATAATAAACAATATTAGAATTACGACTATTCATAAGTGCCTAATGGTCTACATGAATAAAAATATTTTGATTTTGATTCTCACCTCTTAACAGCATGGTCAGCTTTCTTCAGGATCTCTTCAGCCATGAAGTGGTCGCTGTCAGCCAGCTGCCTGGCGTTGTCTGCCAACTGCGTGGCCAGGTCAGTCTTGCTCGACACTTGCTGCTCTAAGCGCGAGTGGCGCTTCAGGAGAGCTGTGACGGAGGCCAGGTCTTTACCTGTCGAGAAAAAGAAATGTAATTATAATTATTACCTAGCTTCCCGGCGCGACTTCGTACGCGTGATTATCCTACCCCTCTACCCCTACCCTACCCTACCCCTTTTTCTCACCTTTTAAACCTTCTCTGGACTTCTCACATATTCGATTTCACACATATTTTAAAACCAAAGTTATCCAAATCAGTCAAGCCGTTCTCGAGTTTTAGCGAGACTAACGAACAGCAATTCATTTATACAGGGTTATTTGTAAAACACCAACATTCTTAAAAGGGGTCATTAAACTCATCATTATGAACAACTTTTACTATGGGACCAACCCTGAAATCACGAAAAAAATCAGCTGTTCCATACATTTTGTTGAGTCATGTGAACATAAATGTATGGAACAGCTGATTTTTTTTTGCGATTTCACAGTTGGTCCCATAGTGAAAGAAGGTGTAGGAAGAATCACAGTTTTTTTTATTGTTATGGGCTTTGGAAGGTTTGCCTCAAATAAATAAAAAGGGTCGAACCTGAGACCTCCGACTTGCTAGACGGTAATACCACTAGGCTATTACGGCACTAGTTTGTTAACAGAGTTGTTTAATTTTAAAAACCTTTTTCCATTGAGAAATTCTCAGTAGCAGTCGCAGTCTGGAATTGTGCCCGGTTGAGCAATAGGCTCACCCCGTATTACATGTGACTTATAACAGCCGGCGAAACGTGTGTGTACTGCATACACCTCTGCCTACCCCCTATGAGGAATACAGGCGTGAGTCTATATTATTTACCATGATCTTCACTCAGGAGCTGAGCTTCCACGTCGTCGAGCCAGGCGGTGAAGTCGTCCAAACCCCGGAGGTACACCCTCGCCTGGTACGCCTCTTGCAGGCGCTCACGACGTAATTTAGCGGCGGCCTGAAGACACAAAATATATTAAGACTAGCTTAACCTGCTTAGTAGTCGGACCAGGATTTTTTATTAATCTGAAAATGTGTCCAGAACACATCTTCGATGGAGACTTTAAAAATCGTACATAAATTAAACGGTATCGTCCATACCCGTCCTCAAGAAAGGTTTCATCTTCTTTTATTAATTTTACACCTAGATATATTAGTAATTTTGATTTTTAAACCTTTGACCCCCGCGAGGATTCGAAAATATTGATTTTATTGTCTCATTTCTCGGTGTTTAAAAATAAACGTTCCGAAAAAAAAAAATTAGATACTTAATATTTTTCCTGTTATCTATAAACATTACTTTATCATACTGCAAAGTTACATCGAAAAAAATATTATTAAAAAAAATACTATTAAAAAATTTTTTTCAATATATTTTATAATAGATGTGTATAAACAAAACATGTAAAAAACATACATAAAAACCGATATCCAAAAAGAAGGAAGCTCTCAATTCGATAGGTATTTTTTAAAATTCTACACTGATTACTCTGTATTTAGTGCAAATATTTTTTAATAGTATAATAAAAAATAATTAATATTAAATAATAATGAAAATAAAAATAAATATTATAAAAGTTTGGAACATGGGACCGGCAGTGCGGCAGTACTCCGGTAGATGTCACCACACGCCTTTAAGGCGTTAAGAAAGAGATTCGTAATTTTAACTGAAGCGGGCAGGACTCGGTAGCTTAGTTGGTAAAGCGATGGGACGGAACGCCAGGAATCGCGGGTTCAAGTCCCGCCCGAGTCAGTTGTTTTGCGCGTTTCTTATAAAAAAATTTCTTGTAACCTATATTACCTGTAATTCTCTCCATTGGTATTCCAGTTCCTCGACATGTTTCGCGATTTCTTGTGACGCGTAGTGCTTGGCCTCTGTGTAAAGATAAACGCAATGTTAGTTTACTCATCTTAAGCATGCCAAATCGCTGTTATTGTGTGATTCGTGTTAATGGTGGGAATACAGATTATTAATTTTCTTATCTTTACAATAAAAATTAGGAAAATCATAATTTTTACAATTTTTTTGTCATTTAATTGACGCCGTTAATTTGAGTTTTTTTTCCCACAATTTGCAAAAACATCAATTTTAGTTTATTTTTATTAAATATAATATAAATGTAAGCGGTTTAATAAAACATAGGCATTAAAGTAAGAAGTCGTCCTGGAAGACAGGATTTGGTAAATATTGCTTAAATAATTTTAATTTAAAAAATATTCACTTGATCCCTAGACACTGTTGATGTGTGTAGTTGTCATCATCATCTGCCTAGCCTTTTCCCAACTATGTTGGGGTCGGCTTCCAGTCTTACCGGATGCAGCTGAATACCAGTGTTTTACATGGAGCGACTGCCTATCAGACCTCCACAACCCAGATACTGGGTTACACGATACCCCTTGGTGAGACTGGCCTGGACGGACGGACGTTCACACTATCGCTATATTGCTTAATTCTATTGCTATTTTCCTTTGTTTAACGTTACCTTTTATTGATATAAATTGTAATTGAAATAGTCTTAGAAATAAAGAGTATTTGTATTCTTTTGAGTTTATTTCAAGTTGTTTTAATAAATAGCTTTCCAAAAAGCTAAATTTAAACATACCAATCAGAGTCTCTCCATGGTTCGCGACATCATCTATGCGTCCCTTGTTAGTGGCGAGCTCGGATTCGAATGCGGAGTGCTTCTGAATCTTGCTCTGAAGGTTTGATAGTTCCCTGTGGACAAAAATTAAAATATATAACTATACACCAGCCTGTAACTGTCCCACTGTAGGCCTTGTAGGGACACTGCTGACGCAAAAGTTTTGTATAAGACGCACAGTGATATTAGCGCGGCGCAGCAGTCGTCTCCCCGCACCCATATAGTTAGGACGTTATTATTAGTTATTATTTTATACTGCATTTGTACCTGGGGTGCGAGCATGGATCTTTTTGCCGAATTCTTATCGAAAATATATCAATATTAAACGTCAATTTTGACACAATTTAATGAACTTTATGTCAAACTTGATGTTTAGAGTCGAGAAACGTTCGATAAAAAGTCGACAAAAAGATCCGTGCTCGCACCCCAGGTACCAGTAAAAGTATTTATCCGAAAGTGATCTTCATTCTATCAAATTCCTTCATCATTACACATCATGAAATAATCCAACAGCCTCTTCCCATACATGGAAGGATCGAGCATTAATCTCACTGTGTGTTGGCGATGTCAAACGATTAAGTCTGATATTTTTTGACACAACATTATTTGGTTATACATACCTATAGTTCTGATCATTAGCTATCTGCATCTTGAGCGAGATCCATTCCCTCTCGTGGTACAGGTTCCTCAGGAACTGATGCAGCTGCCGCGACTGCTCCAGCATCTCACCGCGTTGCTTGCACAGCTCCTGTACAAGGAGGTTAAAAATTCATTCATCTGAGACACATTACTGCGGCTCTGAACCAAGAAGAATGCGTGCTATGAACCAATATTTTAGCTCTTTTGATTTAAGTTGAATGCATCCCTGATCCAAAAAAATGCGACTAAACCAAGATCCTGTTTTAAGATTCATGCAGCGCTGGACCCAATTATTGAGCGGTCTGATCCAAGGTTCATGTGTTTTGGAGCCAAAATGTATGCACCTCTGAACCAAGATTCATGCAGTCCTGATCCAAAGTATCAAGCGCTCTTATTACTAGATTTTTGCCGCTAATCCATTATACATGTTTACCATAATCCAACATTCTTGCTCAGAGAAAAAAATAATGTATCTCTGATCCAAGAAGAATGCAGCCCTGAACCAAAAGTCATACGGCCCAGAACTGTATAGAATACAGTTTACTATCTTACCTTTAATTTATCTCTCCTCGCGAGTATAGTTTGCAGCCTCTTTTCAATGTACTCCTTATCAAAGTGCTGATCTTGAAGCATGCTGGCTGCGAAGCGCTGTAGCTCATCCACCCTGCCCAGCTGGGAGTCCAGTAACTTGGTGAACTCTGCATGTTTGCGGATTAGAGTCTCCACAGCTAAAAAAACAGAGTTTAGAGGTGTTATCGAGTCGGACCGTAATTTACTACTCTACAGGATCGCAAGGCCTCTTGTGAGGCGGCTTAGCCCATGAAATTAAAATTTTCAAAAAAAATTAGACTTCCCCATAAACATTAATCATCTGATCGCGGTCATTATAATCCTAATCCTAACTCATATCTGTCTGTCTGTTTGTTATTTCATAACGGCTAAATTACTGAACCGATTTGAACGAAATTTGGCAGGGATATAGCCTGCAATACGGGAAAGGACTAAGGCTACTTTTTAACGCGAAAACCGACGCGATAGACGTCTGTATCATAGACAAAATAGAGATTGAATTCGAAAACTTATGCCTGAACAGTGAACACCGGTGTTCATGAGATAAATTTGAGAAATTTGACAAAATGGCGGCTGAACACCGGTTTTCAAAAATTACGTAAGCTCTACGTGATTTCTTACCATCTAGATTTTCTCCTAAATCATCATTATTGAGGAAGGCTTCTTTGGAAGCCAGCCAGTCTTCCGTCTGACGAGCTTGCTCCTTCAAGAGTTGGAGCTGGTGAGCCTGAAAGAGAATAGAATATTTAGAATAGGTGTAGAGGTCTATCATGAGCACCCAGCAACTATGGGTTATGGGTCCAAATAAGTCCTCTAGGTTAGAAATAATATGTACAATCATCATCATTATCAACCTGTATAACTCCACTACTGAAAATAGGCCTCTCCCAATGCGCGCCAGTATTGTGCGCTCATTGGAGGTCATAGCCACGCTGGGCAAGCGGCTTTGCGATCGCAATAGCAGATGATTGCTGTTACACAGAAGGATGCTGCTGCCCATCCTCCGGTTCTTTCCTTCTTCATCCTTTGTCGCTTCTTACGACACCCGCGGGACGAGTAGGGGTGGTTCTATTTTAGGCCGGAAACCACACGGCACGGTTAGAAATAATAACAAGTTTTCTTAACAATAATCTTTAAATAGAAAGCGAATAGGCATCTTAAAAGCAGATGCGTACCATAGACCGCTTACCAGAATAGATACGCGGTCAAACAGTTGCTTTTATAATAAATCCAATTCCTAACCTAACCTATCAAATTCTAACATAACCTCACCTATTCTAACCTAACCTCACCTGAGTCAAATACTGCTTCCTCTTCAACCAAGCTTGGTCCAAAGTGCTGGACAGCACATCTACCTTCTTGACCTTCATGGGAACCTGCTCAGCTTCCTTCTGAAGAGATCCTATGGCTTTCTGACGACCATCAATTTCAGCCTGTGGATCAAAAAGTAACATTAGATAATTAATTTAAAATTACTTAATAAATATTTATTATTTAAGATGTTATTCTCAGTAAGTGAATTTTTGTAAAATTCTTTTGAGAAATAAAGTTCTTTAACCAGAAATCTGGGCAAGGATTCTTATATTTCTTTATGTTCTCTCTGGGATATACAGCACCAACGTCTCTCCCTATGCGTGTCGTAAATATGGACTATAATGGGACAAAGGTCACAAACTAGCAGCGATCAACAGCCAAGCTGTTGGTGTTCGGCTTCGGCCGCTGGTTACCGCCGGACAAAGCCTTGCAACAAGCGACACAGTCGTGTTCCGCCATGATGCGAGCTCACACTGATCTGGGGGACGGCTCTGGGGGATGCCGCCCAACAAAAGTGCGAACTGTTTTAAAGACAGGTGTGGTCAATCTGCAGATAAAAGAAAAACCTACCTTCTTCTCATGATGCAGTTCCAGCAACGCTTCAGCATCAGACACAGTCTCCGGGGCTCCACTCTCGTCCATCCTCTTGACTGTCTCCGATACCCAGAGCTCCAGTTCCTAATGAAAAAGTGAGGTTATCATTCAGTCCTATGTAATGTTCAGTATTAGAATGTCCATACCTATTGTTGTTTCAATGGGAAATCGTTTTAAAACCCAACTACGCAGGAAATATTATAGTGCATAAGTGTGTGCGCAAACACAGGTGCACTCTCTATTCCCTCACTCTCATAGTCCGATGGGACGGCAATCCGACACGACCGGAGAGAAATCAGGCGCAGGGCCAACGGCTTAACGTGCTTTCCGAGGCACGGAGTGATAATTAATTTATAATACGCACATAACTTACGAAAAGTCAGAGGTGCGTAGAGCTACCTACACCGATAGACAAATTGCATTTCTATTCGCAGCATCGGTTTTATGCTGAACCCTTGGAAGAATGATCAAAATTTTTCCTCTAAGGCCTTTCCTTTAATAAAAATAAAACAAGGGGTGAAGGGGCATTAAAAAAACAACAGTTGTGGACGTTAGATTATTTTTTTTAGTAATTATTAGTTTTTTAATACGTTTAAAAATGGTCAGATAAAAAATTGGCTGATTAAGTAAATTCTGAAAAAGTCAATTTTTGATAACCTTGGGTTAGATTATTGCAATTTTCGTTTATCAACGATTTTTTTAGGTGAAAAAATTTTTCAAATAAATCGGTTTAGTCATTTTTGAGTTTATCAATTACAAACAAACATACAAAAAAATTAAAATCATTTCTTTTTACAATATTAGTATAGATTTTAGATTGAATGTACTCGGCTGTATTAAACTCGACTTAGCACGATACGAATCAAACTTCAGAATTTTTATAA
This sequence comes from Protodeltote pygarga, assembly GCA_936450705.2. Taxonomy (NCBI): domain Eukaryota; kingdom Metazoa; phylum Arthropoda; class Insecta; order Lepidoptera; family Noctuidae; genus Protodeltote; species Protodeltote pygarga. Next base: position 5,807,292 of record OW388277.2, read on the forward strand.
GTCGGTTGAAGCAAAAGAAATGCAACAGCACTTTTGTCTCTTTCACACACATCTTAAATTCATATAAAAGACAAAGATAGCACTTACTTTAAGGCTCTCATCGAATTTATGTTCAGCAATAGCTTCGTCCAACAGCGCGGTACGTTTGGCCGCCAGCTCTTGCAGCTGTTCCCACCCCTCGCGGAGGCTGGCAAGACTTTCGTTTATCTCTTTCGCTCGTTCAGGATATCTGTAGGAGAAAGAAGGATATAACACTTGACATAATATTGGCATTTTTTTTAGGCCTAGGCGTAGAAAAGAGATTTGAAATTTCGACTGGTGCTATTCAATACGGTGGTTTAGCAGTCAGAGCGTCGAAGATCGTGGGTTCAAATTCCATCCGTATCAGTTGTTTTTTTAAATTTTCTTATTTAATAATCACTACATAGTATTAAACAAAGTCGCTTCCCGCGTCTGTCTGTCCCTATGTATGCTTAGATCTTTAAAACTACGCAACGGATTTTGATGCGGTGTTTTTTAATAGATAGAGTGATTCAAGAGGAAGGTTTATATGTATAATACATGCATATTAGCGTAACCGTACGAAGCCGGGGCGGATCGCTAGTGATAAATAAATATTTAGTTACTTACTTCTGTGTGAGATTCTTTCCTTCACTCTCCAGCTGTTGTATCTTGTCCCTGATGGCTCCGGCCTCGGCGGCCCTCGCCAGGTGCTTCCTCTTGAGCTCGTGCGCGGCGGCCAGTTCGCGGCCTCGCTCAGCGCTACTGAACAGTGTCGCTTTCTTCGAGATGCGCTCAGCTGTGTCTTCAACGTCCCTGTATAAGTATTGTATATTATTATTTTCTCTTTTGTTAATTTCATCCTCCTAGCCTTATTATTCCCAAACTTTGTTGTGGTCGGCTTCTAATCTAACCAGATGCAGCTGTATATCAGTTTTCTGCGCGACTGCTTATCTGACCTCAACCCAAAGGGAGACGATATTCTGAAGTTAGATCAGTTGTCAGGATTTTATGAAAGTACTGACTCCCTTTAACGACTGTCAAAGATTTTCATGACAGCCGAGGCCAACGGCTTAACGTGCTTTCCGAGGCACGGAGCAGGTGATAAGTTTATTATGCACATAATTTACGAAAAGTCACAGGTTCGAACTTGAGACCTCTGCCAGATAATGGTCATACCACTAGGCTATCACTGTACCACAAGAAATAATCCCAGTTCCCAAAATGTCCAATTCCCAAAATATCTAATTATCAAAATATGCAATTCCCAAAATGTCCAATTCCCAAAATGTCCAGTTCCCAAAATGTCCAATTACCCAAAATATCCAATTACCCAAAATATCCAGTTCCCAAAATGTCCAATTCCCAAAATGTCCAGTTCCCAAAATGTCCAGTTCCCAAAATGTCAAGTTCCCACAATGTCCAGTTCCCAAAATGTCAAGTTCCCACAATGTCCAGTTCCCAAAATGTCTAATTCCCAAAATGTCCAGTTCCCAAAATGTCAAGTTCCCACAATGTCCAGTTCCCAAAATGTCTAATTCCCAAAATGTCCAGTTCCCAAAATGTCCAATTCCCAAAATGTCTAATTCCCAAAATGTCCAAGTCCCAAAATCATACCTGTTAAAGGAGTGTATCTCCAAGGCAGCGGAGAGGTTGTCTCTGTACTTCTGGAGCGCTCCGGACAGCGCCTTCCACTTGGCGAGGAAGGCGTCGCGGCGCTGAGACACGGCCGCCGCCTGCTGGGTCGGACCCTGAAGACCAGACAACAACGTGGGTTAAACACATAATTATACAGGGTTATTTGTAAAACACCAGCATCCTTAAAAGGGGTCATTAAACTCATCATTATGAACAACTTTTACTATGAGACCAACCCTAAAATCGCAAAAAAAAATCAGCTGTTCCATACATTTTGTAGAGTCACGTGAACATGTCTTTGTTGAAGCTCAAGCTGTCTGAAGAGATAGTCGAAACTCGAAATAAATTCGGTGACAGTGACAGTATTTACTGAGGGCTGACGTAACACACTTTGATTGGTGTTTTAAAAAGCATGGCGGATGGCAGTATTTTGTAATTTTATTTTCTAAAATAAAATAATAATCTCGTCTTAAATCTAAAAATTGAGATTTTTTCCACAATACATACACAATATTTTATCAGATAAACACAATATTTTAATGATTCTGTCTTACTGTCATCTTGTTGCAACAGTTATAACAGTCTATAGCACGTTAAGCTGTCGGCCCCGGCTGTCAATTGTAGATATTTGACAGTCGTTACGGGTAGTCAGAAGCCCGAAAGTCTGACAACCAGTCTTACCAAGGGGTATCGTGTAACCCAGTATCTGGGTTGTGGAGGTCTGATAGGCAGTCGCTCCATGTAAAACACTGGTATTCAGCTGCATCCGGTAAGACTGTAAGCCGACCTCAACATAGTTGGGAAAAGGCTAGGCAGATGATGAATTACCTGTTGCAACAGCTTATCCGCGAGGGCACATATGCTCTTCACCCGTTTGTCATCCACTTGCATATCGCTGTCCATGTCATCTAGCTTCCTTAGTAGAGCGCTGCAATGCTCGTAGTCTCTGCCAAGCTCGTGGGCTTGGACCATCATCTCCTTGTCGCGGATCCAGGCCTCGATTTTGTCCAAGTGCTGGTTGAATTCAAGGATGTCTTGCGCTTCTTCTAGGCCACGACCTGAGGGGTAGGGTTTAAAATCAATATCGTATGGTTGATGAACAAGCTGGTGTTCATTTAAACCTCTAGGCCTCTGACATGGCTTAACACACCGTTGAAAAATCTCTCAGGTGTGCTGGTTTCCTCACGATATTTTCCCTCACCGTTTTAGTAAGTAATTTTAACACATAACATCATATAGACTCACGCCTGTATTCCCCAGAAAGGTAGGCAGAGGTGTATGCAGTACACCTACGTTTCGCTTAAAATCTTATTTGAGCCTTTTGGGGTCGAGACGCTGGGGTCGTGGGGGCCGGGAGCCCGAATTTTTTTTAAAGAACTATCGGGGCGTCTGGTCGAAACTACTCGGGATCAAATCGCTGGCCTATACCTAGCTCAAAGGCTTAGCATTGCCATTCAACGTGGCAATGCAGCCAGCGTTTTGGGGACATTGCCTACTGGAAGCGGTCTTTTAGATTAAGTTTTTCTCTTTTAATTTTTCGTGTTAGTGTTAGTTTCTAGTTCTATACATATAGTGTGTTGTATATACAAATTATTTTTTTTTATAAAAATAATAATATAGAAAGAAAAGAAAGAAAGAAAATTAATTTATTCGCCATTGGGCAGAATAGCACGACACCCAAAAACAATATCAAAAATTTTAAAAAAAAAACTAATCGATACAATATTCTACATCTTAGGGTAGAATAACAGAAATTATTAGAATGGCAACATTCTAAAAAGTACTGTTGCCAACACTACGACAAAAACAAAATAAAAACATGGTGGACGGACGACTGAACAGTAAAGTTTTCGGATTCCTTTAGCAAGTTCCACAAAATAATAAAACAATAGCTTACTGTTTTTTTTTAAGTTTTTTTAAATTCCAAAAATAAAATTGTTTCAAATTCTTTTATACTTAACCATAATTATGTAATAACTTAGTCACGCTTTGTCTGTTGCTCTGAGATTGATGTTTGATGTTTGTCAAAATTACACCTATTTAAATGTTTAGAGTGCATGTGGTGCTTACCTAGAGATTGTAACACTAGACTTATTTTTTAAGAACGTCCTATTGTAATTGTATAAGTGTTAACAATTGTTGGTGAGCCAATAAATAAATAAATAAACACACACAACATGACAACAAACGTATTAGTTTTTGTTGAAATGCGCCCGCGCCGCGTATCATCTGCCCAAAAGTGAAACCTTACCTCTTTGTTCTGTAGCCTGTTCCAACCGCTGCCAGTCTGACTGCAGCTGCTGCAGTTGCTTCTCTACTTCAGCATCAGGACTCAGCTGCTGGGCTAACTCCTGCACTTCTTGCAGACGAGCCCTGTTGGCTTGCAGCTCAGCGGTGAACGCTTGATGCTTCTGCAGTTTTTTGATTTTATCTTCAAGATTCGTCACTTCACCTATGAAGGAGAAAATATGTATGAAATAACATAATAGACTCACGCCTGTATTCCCCAGAGGTAGGCAGAGGTGTGCAGTACACCCACGTTTCGCCGGCTATGTTATAAGTCCCATGTAATAGGGGCGAGCCAATTGACAACATTTCTTTATTTTTGCGTCTTGAGTTCAAATATATATTTTTTATATTTTTTTATTCATTAATTTCAGAGAAAAAAAATAAAATTCAAAAAACATGTGATGACGTCATAGCAATGGCTCATTGAGGTTTGCCTAAGTATTCCACTTCACTTCTTTTGAATGGCGAGTGAAAGCCTTAGGCCCACAATTACGCCAATGACAGGTGTTATGATCGGAACGAAAAACTATGTGACAGAAATTCAAGGAGGATAAATACAGATACCAAAAATAAATTAAGGGAAAAGCAAAAAAGGGATTAACATTTTATTTTATAATATTAATAGATAAATAATTGATGATAATATTAATGTCAAACGCGACATGTCATGTCAATCTGTCAATGTCACATGAAGTAGGCTTGGGACAAAGTAGGCTTGAGCAAAAAATATCGATATTTTTCCATACAACTATCGATATATATCGTAGATAATTCAAATTATAATAATATATCAATATTTATTTTAGTATCAGTTTCATAAAAAATTCGATGTATTTTTAAACGCAACTCTGGTTTCGAGTTGAATGTTACTAGATACTCCTTGCATGCTCCTCGCGCAGTCGCGTTTCGCATATAGACATATATACATTTCGATTATATACATAGACTCCAGGTTGTTCATCAACCATACGATAAGAAGCAGTACCGTGCTGGTGCTCGCTGGCCAGCTTGGTGAGCTTGTCGGCCACCCAGCCGCGCGCCTCGGCCGCGTCGCGCGCGAACTGTGCGCGTGCGCGCGAGCGGGCCAGCGCACGGCGACGCGCGCTCGACGCCAAGTACAACTAAAAAACAAATAATATTCACATGTTTATAAAGTACTAGCTCTGCTCCGTGGCTTTACCCGCAAAATTCCCGTTCTTATTGGATTACCGGAATAATAATTAATGTAAAAAATTTTTTTACGTAAAACGGTTTTGTCATCAAAACTAAAGCTGTGTACCAAATATCAGATCAATCTGTCAACAGGAAGGGGGTGAAATATCGATTATTAAAGAACCAAATAATAAACAGGTCAAGCTAATTAGAACTGTTTATAAAGGAGCCTTTCCTTATGCGAGGTCCCACCCATCTCTGTACCAAATTTCATCAAAATCGGTTCAGTAGTTAAGGCGTGTAAATGTGACAGACACGCAGTTATTCCCTCATTTAAGTGAATATTAAGTTAATATTTATGTTATTTCATGTTTTGATACTTATTCTACTACATCCCGCGCATCATATAAACAAATCAAATCAATCTACAATGTATGTAAATAAAATACAAATATACCACGCTTATACCGCGCATACGTATTTCTGTCTTATTTCTAATAAGAATTTTGACACTATTGATACATTAAAAATCTATTACGCCCTAGGGTCGTTAGATTTACCGCCCGCTTTTCCTGCACGTAATTGTAATTACCTTCTTTCTCCTCTCATTAATATGCTGTAACTCATCAGCGATGCGTTGACTCTCAACGTGGTTCTGTTGTAACAGCTTGTCTCCGTGGCTATTCAGTGTTGCAAGCTTCTCATCCTGTAGAACGAGATAGAAATAGATTTTAGATAAAAATAACCATAGATATACAATTTAGTAGTAGTCGTGAGAGCCTAATGGTATGAACGTTTGACTGGCAAATCATACTTCTGACTTTTCGTAAGTTATGTGCGTTTTATAAATTAATTATCACTCTCCGTGCCTCGGATAGCACGTTAAGCTGTTGGCCTCGGCTGTCAATTGTAGATCTTTGACAGTCGTTACGGGTAGTCAGAAGCCCGAAAGTCTGACAAGCAGTCTTACCAAGGGGTATCGTGTAACCCAGTATCTGGGTTGTGGAGGTCTGATAGGCAGTCGCTCCATGTAAAACACTGGTATTCAGCTGCATCCGGTAAGACTGGAAGCCGACCCCAACATAGTTGGGAAAAGGCTAGGCAGATTATAAATATACAATATAGGTACATTTTAGGTTAACCGGGCACAATTCCAGACTCCGTGCTGCTACTGAGAATTTTCTAATGGACAAATGCAATTACACTTTGCCCGACCCGGGGATCGAACCCAAGACCTCGTCACTCAGCAGTCGCGCTTGCTATCACTAGACCAACGAGGCAATAATAAAACTGTTCAAATAAAACAAACATACAAGAAAAAAACATACATTCAAGAACCTCCTCTTTTTTTGAAGTCGGTTAAAAATTGTAATAAAAGAAGGGTAATTTCGTTATCCGAGACCGTGTGGTTTCCGGCCCAAGAATAGAACCACCCCTACTCGTCCCGCGGATGTCGTAAGAAGCGACAAAGGGAAAGATCCGGAGGATGGGCAGCAGCATCCTTCTGTGTAACAGCAATCATCTGCTACTGCGATCGCCGACCCGAAACCAGTGTGGCGTGACAAATACCTCCAATGAGCGCACAATAGTGGCGCGCTGGGAGAGGCCTATGTTCAGCAGTGGACTGATACAGGCTGATGATGATGATGAATCATATGTGCTTACCTGTGTCGCGAGCAACTTCTCAAAGGCTTCATGCTTCTTTAACTGGTTGTCAACTTCCTCCACGCTGCTGGTTTGCGATATTTCAGTGCCTGTAGAAAAAAGCATTAATTATAATTTATTTCCTACTAAGAATAGGAATGTCAATGATCTCTACGTGTTAACTGTTGGTTTATGGCAGTGTTTTTCAAACCTGGGGGGCCGCGAAGACTCATTAGGTCGCGAAGCTTCTATTGGGGAGTTGTAAAAGGTTGGGAAAGCTACTGCAGTAAAATTAACAATAAAGTTTTAAAAGATTTATTAGGAATGAAGGATTATTTTAGGATTTAATTTCGTGGTGGCGCATTGGTTACGGACCCGCTTTACAAGCGAGTGGGTGTGGGTTCGAACCTGGCATGTACCAATGTGACTTTTTCAATGTCATATGTACTTTCTTAGATATTCTGAGACACCACTGACTAACGGTGAAGGAAAACATCGTAAGGAAACCTGGACTTAATAGTCTGAAATTGCCAACACGCAATGAGCTAGCGTGGTGATTAATGCTCAATCCTTCTCTGTATGAGAAGAGGCCTTTGCCCTACATAGGGAAAGTTACAGGCTAATTTATTTTATTTATTTATTTAGGAAAAATGTTAACTAAAGGACATAATTATGAAAACGAATAAATATGTTGGATTCAATATTAATTTGTCATAAATTTAAATACATGAAAAAAAAAGCAACCGGTAAGCAACAGTCGCGAAATATTTATTCATACTAAAGAGGCCGTGTCATGAAAAATGTTGAAAAACACTGGGTTATGGGATAGCACGTCCACAAAAAAGTTACATTGGTACATGCAGTTTCGAATCCACACCCACGCGCTTGCAAAGCGAGTCTGTAACCAATGCGGCACCACAACACATTCAACAACCATTCTTATTATTCCCAGACTTTGTTGTGGTCGACTTCTAATCTAACCAGATGCAGCTGAATATCAGTTTTCTGCGCGACTGCCTATCTGACCTCAACACAATGGGATCATCATCATCATTTCAGCCATAAGACGTCTACTGCTGAACATAGGCCTCCCCCAATGATACGAACCCAAAGGGATACGATATTCTAAAGTTAGATCAGTTGTCAGGATTTTATGAGGGTACTGACTTCCTATATCGACTGTCAAAGATCTTCATGACAACCGGGGCCAACGGCTTAACGTGCTTTCTGAGGCACGGAACTGTTTATAATTAATTTATAATACACACATAAAAAAACATATGTGTAAATCTTACGAAAAGTCAGAGGTGCGCGCCTTGGATTTGAACTTGAGACCTTTGACTTGGTAGTCCAACGGTAATAACACTATGAAGAATAACTTACTGAGAGCAGCTTCTTGCGCGGCGCACAGGTCATGTAGCAGCTTGGCGTCACGTAAGAAGCAGTGCAGGTCTATGAGCTGGTCCAACGCCACCTGTCTCGCAGCCCAGGCCTCGTGGAGTCGGATACGCTCTTCTAAGAGTGCTTCACATTTTTCTTCAACCTCCTGTAAAAGAAATGGGATATAAAAGATATATGTTATAACATAGTGAGCAGTTTGTATAAATATTTAATAAGAAATTTGAAAAAACAACTGATACGGATGGGATTCTGACCCACGATCTCCGGCGTACCGTGCCGATGCTCTAACCGCTTAGCCACCGTATCCCATCCGTATCAGTTGTTTTTTCGAATTTCTTATTAAATAAGCTAACATGTGCTAGAACATGTAAAAATTCACAAAAAAAATAGTAAGCGTTTGGTATTTAAAAAAAATTCAACTAGCTATCCGGCGTGACTTTGTACGCATATCCAAACTTTACGCCTATTCTATCTAACCCTATCCCTGCTCTACCCTACCATACCCCTATCCTATTCTACCTAACCCTATCCCTGCTCTACCCTACCATACCCCTATCCTATTCTCCCTAACCCTATCCCTGCTCTACCCTACCATACCCCTATCGTATTCTACCTAACCCTATCCCTGCTCTACCCTACCATACCCCTATCCTATTCTACCTAACCCTATCCCTGCTCTACCCTACCATCCTACCCTTCCTTCTACCTAAGAGTAAAATTCTTTATGAGGAGACGAATCTAAAAAATCACAAATCATCAAAATTGGTGCAGCTTCTTCAGATTTTTGAGTATTAATGATGTAAATAACTCGAAGTTGTTTTATGTTATCTTTTTAGATTTATCTAAGGCATTTGATTATGTAGTTCATGAAACAGTCAACAGAAAACACCACTATGACATCAAAAACGGTGCTCTGAATATTCTAATTCCGTATCTAGATGATGATAAAAATTAAAGTATTGATATAAATGAAATGGAATCTCTTTGGTTTGCGTTCACAATGGGAGTCCTACAGGGTTCGATCCTAGGACCACTCTTATATTTGGTACACATTACTTACACTGCTGCTGGCCGCTAGACACGAAGACTTTTAACACTCGAGGGCGGGGAAGACCGCCGCAACGCTGGGTGGATGACATCAGACGACACGGAGGCCATGACTGGATAAGTCGGGCACAAGATCGCCAGGAATGGAGGAGAAAGGAAGAGGCCTATATCCAAGACTGGATCACGATGAGGCTATGATGATGATGATGATGACTTACACTAGCGTTGGGGTGTCCCGCGGCCACCAGGTCGCGGCCCAGCTGCAGCGCGGTGCGGAAGGAGTCGTCGCGCGCGTCCAGCTCGGCGCGCACGGCGTCGTGCTCTGCGCGCGCGGCCTGCGCAGACCCGGCGTCGCGCACGCGCACCGCGCGCGACATGGACGTGCGCAGCGACACCGACCACATCGACAGGTCGCGCACCTGCCGGAATTCAAATGATTATACATATAGAAATGTATGTAATGTACAGTAATGTATGTAGTGTACAGTAATGTATGTAGTGTACAGTAATGTATGTAGTGTACAATAATGTAAGCAGTGTACAGTAATGTATGTAATGTACAGTGATGTATGTAATGTACAGTAATGTATGTAGTGAACAGTAATGTATGTAGTGTACAATAATGTAAGTAGTGTACAGTAATGTATGTAGTGTACAATGATGTATGTGATGTTCAGTAATGTATATTTTTTAATTTTATTATTTTTTATAATAAGTTCCTAATTTATTATAAAACTAACAAATACTAGTATGAACTTACCTGCGTCAAGAATTGATGCAACTGTTGGTACTGCAGCAGTGTGTGCCGTCTCTCATCAGCGGCTTGTTTCAACATCGTCCAGGCTTCTTCCAGCGCTTTCTGCTGCAGCCCTATCTGTTGGACGTTACCGCCAGGGTACAGCTTTTGGAGACGAGCGCCTTCTTCTTGCAGGACCTGGAGAAGAGATGGTGGGTTTAAGAAGTTTATATGTTGTTGTAGTGAGGCTTATACATCATGTTAGTGATTTTATAAAGTTGCAAGGTAAACATTTCAGGATTGATAAAAGTGAATTAAAATCAAATACTGAAAAACTTTTTTTCGATTTGTTTGAAAGCTTCGATGCCTGAGACTATTATTTTTTAATTATTATTGTAATTTTATCGGTCTTACCTAAAAAGAGACAATATTCATACATTCATCTCGTTTTTTTAAACAAAATGTCAATAAATGTTATGTTCTAAAACTGCAAAGTTTGGAGCACTGAGTCGGATACGTAATGTATTCCGATAGATATTACCACACGCCCTAGGCGTGGAAAGAGATTTGAAATTTCGACTGATTCTGATGGGATACGGTGGCTCAGCGGTTAGAGCGTCGGTACGGAACGCCGAAGATCGTGGGTTCGATTCCCATCCGTATCAGTTGTTTTTTCAAATTTCTTATTAAATATTTATATTTAATAAGCTAACATGTGCTAAAACATGTAAAAATTTCACAAAAATAAAATGTCAATAATCTCTGCTATTTGTTAGCGAACTCGTCATAATCAGACTTGGGTCCCAGGAGGCGTTAGCGCATACCTGCATCTGAGCGTCGATGGCCAGCAGGTCGTTCTGCGCGGTGTGGTGGTCGCGCAGCAGCTGGTCGGCCTGGCGCAGGTCGCGCGGAGGGGGGGGCGCGTGCAGCGCGGCGCGCTTGTCGGCGGCGCGCGAGGCCAGCTCGCCCACGTCGCGGTGGAAGCGGTGGATCTCGCCCGCCGCGTGCAGCCGCGACGCGCGCGTGGCGATCTGCTCCACCAGCCGCTGCCACCACTCGCTGCAAACGCACTCACATACATAGCGACTTGACCGAAGCTTTCGACTTTGTCAACCACTAAATACTAATACGGTACTAAAGGAAATTAGTTAAAACCTTAGAGTATATAAGACAATATAGAGCAACCCTATAGAAGTATGAACCGTGAGCACGGGTATGAACAACGCGGCCGCGACACGAGCTCCGTTTGCGATCATACCTCGATCGACTGCGGCTCATCTAGGCTCCACGAGCGAAAAAGTTACATTTTAGCTTATAACATGGTTAACTGCTGAGTTAAATTTTGAAAAACGTCTAGAAAACATTATTTGAAAAAATGACATTTTAACATTTGTATGGTGAGACCTGCTTTCGCTCCGCACAAGGCAATGTGGTTGACGTTATCACTCTATATTTTCTTGAATACTCTATGGTTTAAACTCATCGAATCTATCCCAAAGCAAATAACAAATGACACAAATAAGTAAAATATGCTATAAAGGAAAAATTTACATAAATTACTACTCAAAATAAAGAACCCTACAGTATGGTGTACCGCAAGGTAGTGTTTTAGGGCCACTTCTATTTCTGACTTATATTAATGACGTTAACAAGCTGAAAGTTATACCGTAGCGTATGTTTCTATTAAAATAATAAATTTCAAATCTCTATCTACGCTTAGGGCGTGTGGTAATGTATTTCGATAGCTATTACCACACTCCCTAAGCGTAAAAACAGATCTGAAATTTCGACTGATTCTGATGGGATACGGTTGCTTAGCGGTCAGAGCATTGACACGGTACGCCGAAGATCGTGGGTTCGAATTCCATCCGTATCAATTGTTTTTTCAAATTTCTTATTAAATAATTATATTACGACACATTTTAGCGTTCGTGTAAAAAAAAAGTCCAAAAATTATTAAAACTTGGATGTAGTAAGAAAAAATGGAGTAAGAAAGAAAGAAGAAACGAAAAACCATTTAATTCGCCTTTGGGCAGAAACACATACAAAAACAAAGACAATAATTAAAAAGAAAAAATAAAAATAATATTGAGTGCGGCAACACTTGACACATACCCGTTGCCAACACTCAAACACAAGACAAAAATAAAACATGGAGGACGATTCGCAGTCACAACACAATAATTAATTTTATTGCAATGCGCCCGCGCTGCGCTTCATCTGCCCAAAAGTGAAAAGAAAGCCACTCAGCTTAATGCCGGGTGATAACAAAATTATCACCCAGCGCTGGTTTTCAGTGGCCCTCTAGTGACACTTGAGTAGGTATTCGTCAATAGTTTCCTCTACAATTAATACTACAAACTCACCCCAGAGCCTCCTGCCTCTTCTCTATGTCTCCGATGTAAGGGCTCTCGGTAGCCAGCAGCTTCTTCGCAAGCTCCTCACACTGGTTGAAGCGTTCCGCGCCGCTCTCAACGCGATGACGTAGCTCATCGAATTTTGAACGAAGAATCTGTGGAAGAATACATTAATTATTTTCTTCTTCTTATCGTATGGTTGATGAACAACCTGGTGTCAGAGTCCTAGATAATATTCTTGCCGTTATCAATAAACTCTATCACACTGCAAAGTTTCAGCGACAGACAGATAGTAGCAATCATACAATAAGACACGACCGGAGAGAGATCAGGCGTAGGACCAACAGCTTTACGTGCTTTCCGAGACACGGAGTAAGTGATAATTAATTTATGATACACACATAACTTACGAAAACGTCAGAAGCACGAAAGTCTGACAACCAGTCTTACCAAGGGGTATCGTATAACCCAGTATCTGGGTTGTGGAGGTCTGATAGGCAGTCGCTCCATGTAAAACACTATTCAGCTGCATCCGGTAAGACTGGAAGCCGACCCCAACATAGTTGGGAAAAGGCTAGGCAGATGATGACATAACTTACGAAAAGTCAGGTTTTATGTTATCCTCACACTTCAAGGTAGTTTTTACAACCATAAGCAAAATTCGTGTAGTACATTTTTTTTTCTTTAGAATTTTTTGAAAAATGTGCTTAATCAATCGAAAATTACAAATAATTCACCGAAAGGTCTAAAACCATGTTACGATTTAAGGTTAACCTTAAAAATAGCTCATTGCTTGCTTGCTACATGTCTATAGTACTTACACACCAAATTTGATTCGGTTTAGTGCAATCACTTTCAATCTAAAGAGGTTTACATGACTAAAGTAGAAATTTTAAGAAATTAAATTTAAAAAATCATAACTTCTAAACTACTGATTTTCGCGGAACATATGTTGTGTTTAGATTAATCATTGGGATGTCCTAGATGTAAAAAAAATTTTTGGACCACTATAAACGGGCCACCCTGTATATATGACATTACCTTTATCATTATGTCACGTGGTCAAAACAAACGAATAGAATCTAATCCTTATGCTTAGCCTTGTGTTTAGTCGACTGACATTGTTCTCATATAAGACCTCAGAACTATGTAACCTAAAATTTTGTAAGCCATTAAAAGAGCAACCATGGAGTTTCTTGCCAGATTCTTCTCCATGAAGGGTAGGCTGCCCTTGGAACTGGCAACTAGAGTCACTTTGAATAAACAATATTAGAATTATGACTATTCATAAGTGCCTAATGGTCTACATGAATAAAAATATTTACATGAATAAAAATATTTTGATTTTGAAAGTACATACCAGTAGATGTTCGTAATCTTGGCCATAGTCCTCGCTGGAGGCCGCGGCGTACTGCTCCTGTATCCAGCTCTCAAGCTCTGCGCTCTCCGCTAGGTACTCGTGTCTGTAAAAATGAAAGATAAGTCAACATTGATTGTTTATATTGAAGCGGGATTTGAAGAGAGAATAGAATAGAACCACCCCTACTCGTCCCGCGGGTGTCGTAAGAAACGACAAAGGGAAAGATCCGGAGGATGGGCAGCAGCATCCTTCTGTGTAACAGCAATCATCTGCTACTGCGATCGCCAACCCGCTTCCCAGCGTGGTGATTGTAAGCAAATACCTCCAATGAGCGCACAATAGTGGCGCGCTGGGAGAGGCCTATGTTCAGCAGTGGACTGATACAGGCTGATGATGATGTATAATATTGTTACTCTGTTTTGTGTACCAAATAAATAAATATTGCTTGGTTTATTATAACTAGAAATCGGATATTCCACCTCTAAAATATAAAATAATATTTTTTAATAAACTTAAAATACAAATAAACAATACTAAATAAAACTATCTATATATACAAAACTAACTACCTTAAAAAAAATAAAGAAAAATAAAGCCCTTAATCTAAAAGACCGCTACCAGTAGGCAACGTTCCCAAAATGCTGGCCGCAAATTAAGTTACTTAAATAAACCCTTTTCTTATAGAAATAAAATCATATGCTCTATTTTTAATACCGTGATTTAAATATCATGATTTAATTCGATTTTATAGAAATTATGTACAGTTATTTGATTAAATAAAATATTATTACCTTTTTTAGAGTTCCGTACTAAAATTGTATCTAATTAAAATGTTTCATTTTACGTAATTAAAATAAAACATTTTGATTTAACACAATTTTAGTACGAAACTCTAATATTTAAATCACGGTATTAAAAATTATCACTACATAGTATAAAACAAGGTCGGTCCCTATGTATGCTTAAATCTTTAAAACTACGCAACGGATTTTGATGCGGTTTTTTTAATAGATAGAGTGATTGAAGAGGAAGTATTATATGTATATTGCACCCGTGCGAAGCCGGGGCGGGTCGCTAGTAATTTTATATTTTGGAGATGGTATTATCCACTCTATGTTATGTACTTCCTTGAAGTTTAGTAAATATGCACTGGTATCCGATCTATGATTATAACCGACTTCCGAAAAAGGAAGTTGATCTAGAAATAGTTCTAACCTGCAAACACTCTCGACCAGCGCCTTCTGTCTCTGCGCGGCCAGCCTCTGGAGCCTCGCCAGACTCTCAGCCAGCAGCTCATGTCTGGCCAACAAGGCTTCGCCCTCCGGATGTCCACCGTTAGCCATGGATGTTGCCACATGACCCATCTCAGAGATAATAGCTGCGTATGTGTCGAGTTCCAGCTCCACAGCCTGTGAAGGGGGATAAAAAGTATTTTAACCGACTTCAAAAAAGGAGGAGGTTATCAATTCGATTGAATGTTTATTTTAATAATGTGTACTTGCCCAAATTTCGGTCACAGCGGACTATCTCAACGGTGCTTAGTCATACTTGACTATGACTATGTTCGCGCACACACTTTTGCGCTATAATATCTCCTAGATACTTCTAGGAGATATTATAGTGCACAAGTGTGTGCGCAAATATAGGTGCACTCCCTCATTTTCATAGTCCGATGGAACGATAAGCCCGACACAAGGAGAGATCAGGCGCAGGACCAACGGTTTTAGGTGCTTTCCAAGGCACGGAGTAAGTGATAATTAATTTATAAGCGCACATAACTCGCGAAAAGTCAGAGGTTGCCTTGGTTTCGAACTTGAGACCTCTGGCTAAGGCGATGATGACTTTATATTGCACGAATTGCTGTCAGTTCCTTTCAGTCATTCGGTCGCACGTTCTATGTCGCCTTTACCGCGATCACTTAAGGAGCTTACAGCACTGATAGCCTAGTGGTATGACCACTATGACCGTCGACTGACAAGTCAGAGGTCTCGAGTTCGATCCCAAGGCGCGCACTTCTCACTTTTCGTAAGTTATGTGCGTATTATAAATTAATTATCAGATGCTAAAACGGTGAAGAAAAACATCGTGATGAAACCAGCACACCTGAGCGATTTATCAATGGTGTGTAAAGCCATGTCTGAGGCCTACGGGTGGTTTAAACTCTGACACCAGGTTGTTCATCAACCATACGATAAGAAGAAGAAGAATCATGACTTTATACTTTATATCTTATTACCCTATCTTAAAAATATCTCCTCCTCCTATCCTTATTATTCCTAAACTTTGTTGGGAAAAAACTTCGGGGGCCTGTTTAAACTCTGAATCGTCATTTATAAAGAGGTTAACGCTTACCTTATGCCTCGTCAGCAGATGCGTGGCGCGGTGGCGGTCCTTGGCCAGGTCGGCGTGCGCGAGCGCCGCGGCCTTGTCCTGCAGCCAGGCGTCCACCTCCAGCGCGTCGTGCATGAACTGCTGCGCCTTCAGCGCCGCCTCCAGCCGCGCGCCCCGCGCCGCCGCCGCCTCCGACACGGAGGAGTAGCCCGCCTCCAGCTCCGCGCACAGGGACTCGATCTGCCGAACAAACTTTATTTATAAAACTTAAATAGGCTAAATCCTATCCAACTTATCTGTTTTTCTTCTCTCAATCCCCTTCACCTCTCCCAGTCTGTTTTTCTCCCCCACTCTCCTCCACACCCCTTCTCTCCTCACTCCAACTCAGCTCTCTTTTCTCACTTCCTTTCTTTTCCCCCAATGCTCTCTCCTCCTCACTCCGTTTTATAACTTTCTTCCTCATTCCTCGCAGCTCATCTCTTTCTCACTTAATCTGACACCATACCAAGTACTCTCATATCTCTCACCTTCTCCTTCTGTGGGTGCTTCTCCTCCACCAGCTGGTTTCCGTGCGCGATGACTCTCTCGATGAGTGGTCTCCTGCCCAGCAGCTCGGCTTTCAGTTTAGCGTGCTTCTTCTGCGCGGTCTGCGCGGCGTGCAGGTCAGCTGGAGTGGCTTCCGAGCTGGCCAGTCCTGCGCGCTCTGAGAGCCAGTCCAACTCGCCGGCTACCTCCGCAGCGAACTTGTGTAACCTAAGGGAGCATTATACTAATTAGGAGATAGCCTAGAGTTATTTTTTTCTCTCCTTGCAAACTCGGTCATAAATCATCGGAAAGGAACAGCGATATTGCGCTCTCTGTCCCACTTATCAGTAGGATACGGGACTTTTGTGTAAGCGCCGGGATGTGTATTACTGCAGTCGATAAATGTTACTGATATACATAGATTTTTAATGTAATGTAAGTGTTTAAAGTACCTACAGTGCAATAGGCATGACGACAGTATCAAAAAATCATCGATTTAATGATGTTAGGGGAAACATTATTTAATAAAATATTAAAACACTGCTTCAGTTTTATTTTAAAAAAATATTAGATTATTAGGATTTTCACTAAAATAAAACCTTAAAATATTGCAATCCGCCATTTTGACTGAAACAGCAATCACAGCGTATGACGTCACGTTTAGGTAAAATCCGCTGTCAACACTGTTTTGTTGTATTGAATATTTTTGACATGTTTACCTAAGCGTGACGTTAAAATCGACGCCATGACACCTGAGAGCTTTTTTAACGCACTATTGAAAAAATATTAGAAAAATGGCTTTATTCTTCGTTAAACTAAAGTTTGTTATCGAAATAAAGGTTTTTTTGTAAATAGTAAATGTGTACCTACATTACGGAAGAAGATTTGAAAATCTTTCGTCACGCCTATTGCCACCTAAAGTGCAGAGTGCGTAAGGGCTGATTTTACTGAATATCGGTAGGCAATGTAAAGATTAGACATGTATACTAACTGCAAGCTGCTTTCCAGCGCCTGCCTCCTCCTGGCTGCGGGAGGCTGCAGCGCTCTGACGGCCTGCAGCAAGGCTGCGGAGTCCCTCTCAATGGCGGCAGCGTCGAAGTGTCCCCCGGACACCATGTCGGCCCCCTGCGCCGCTAAGGCGGTCGCTTTCTGTTCCCATACTGATAGTTCTTGTTCCAAAGCCTGGTAAAAGAAAGCGGGTTACAATTACAAATTTTGATGAAATTAATTAATGATGAAAGTAAAAGATGATGAAATTTAATTATCATGAAATTAAATCACAATGTAGTTTATGATAATTAAATTTAATTATGATGAAATGAAATGATGATGACATAAACTAAAACTATGTCAAAATGAAATTATGATGAAATGAAACGTTGATAAAATGTAATTTAATATAAATAATTATGTTTTTCAGAGACATAGAACAAAACTCCACATCGGATCTCAGCTAAAATTTAGCTGTGATCATATGTGTTGTTGATAACCGACTTCCCGAAAAGTAGGTGCTGGAATTAGGATTAAAGGGAAGCTGGAATCTTCTTGGCTTGGCACCGACTCTTTGTGTAATATTTATAACTTTTTGTTATTTTTAGGTTTAATTTTCCTTCATCAACCTTCATCAACTATGTTGGGATCGGCTTCCAGTCTTACCGGATGCAGCTGAATACCAGTGTTTTACATGGAGCGACTGCCTATCAGACCTCCACAACCCAGATACTGGGTTACACGATACCCCTTGGTAAGACTGGTTGTCAGACTTTCGGGCTAAATTAATTTTAATTTTCCTATACTCATACAGTAAGAAATAAAAAAACAATTATTACCTGATGTTGATTGAGAAGTCTCTTGCAACTTCTAAGATCTGTTCCAATCTCTTCGCTCTTAAGAGCGCGCTCCAAATCCACGAGGCGAGCCTTCGCGTCTTCCACAGACCTGAGAAAATCATTTTAAGTTAGCAATAGTCAAATTTGCCGTGTGGTTTCCGGCCTAAGAATAGAACCACCCCTACTCGTTCCGCGGGTGTCGTAAGAAGCGACAAAGGGAAAGATCCGGAGGATGGGCAGCAGCATCCTTCTGTGTAACAGCAATCATCAGCTACTGGGATCGCCAACCCGCTTGCCCAGCGTGGCGATTATGAGCAAATACCTCCGATGGGTGGGTGGCCTATGTTCAGCAGTGGACTAATACAGGCTGATGATGACGATGATTAGTCAAATTGAGTAAAATCAAGATAAGTTTGACCATATACGTCCATCCAAAATAATTAGGTGAAGTCAACTGATCGAAAATGTCAAATTGAAAAATAATGTTATTTATTTAGGTTTGTGATACCTTCCGGTAGAGTCGTGATAGCCTATTGGTATGACCGTTGACTGGCACGTCCGAGTTTTAGATTCAAACCCAAGGCACTCCTGACATTTCGTAAGTTATGTGCGTATTATAAATTAATTATCACTTACTCCGTGCCTCGGAAAGCACGTAAAGCCGTTGGCCCTGCGCCTGATCTCCCTCCTTGTGTCGGATTGCCGTCCCATCGGACTATGAGAGTGAGGGAATAGAGAGTGCACCTGTGTTTGCGCACACACTTGTGCAATAATACATCTTTTGCGTAGTTGGCTAATCTCCGTTGAGATTGGCCGCTGTAACCGAAATTCGGTCAGGAGGACATTATAATGTTAGAGTTTACCAAGCTAGCTCTAAGCCCTCTAACTCGGCTTACACATACCTCCTATGTTTCCTCTGCTGCGCCGCCTGCCTCAGCTTGCTTCCCTTATCCCTGGAGGCAGCTACCAACTCCTCCCACGCTCCCTGCAGCCCTGACAGACGTTCAGACACCTCAGTAGCCCGGGATGGGTCTGACTTTTGGAGAGATTGCCCGATCTGATGATGAAATAAATAAATAGTGAAAAAAACCTTTGTTTTAGTGTGATAAAAAGCAGTGATAGCCTAGTGGTATGACCGTTAGACTGCTAAGTCAAAGGTCTCAAGTTCAATCCCAAGGCGCGCAAGACTTTTCGTAACTTATGTGCGTATTAAAAACTTAATTATCACCTGCTCCGTGCCTCGGAAAGCACGTTAAGCCATTGGCCCTGGTTGTCAAGAAAATCTTTGACAGTCGATATAAGGAGTCAGTACCCTCATAAAATCCTGACAACTGATCTAACTTTAGAATATCGTATCCCTTTGGGTTGAGGTCAGATAGGCAGTCGCTCCGTAGAAAACTGATATTCAGCTGCATCTGGTTAGATTAGAAGCCGACCACAACAAAGTTTGGGAATAATAAGGCTAGGAGTATGTATATTGTGTATGTAGATATCGTTATTGGCAGTTGTCTTTGACAGTCGTTACGGGTAGTCAGAAGCCCGAAAGTCTGACAACCAGTCTTACCAAGGGGTATCGTGTAACCCAGTGTCTGGGTTGTGGAGGTCTGATAGGCAGTCGCTCCATGTAAAACACTGGTATTCAGCTGCATCCGGTAAGACTGGAAGCCGATCCCAACATAGTTGGGAAAAGGCTAGGCAGATGATGATATCGTTATTGGTAAAACATATATACTTACACTCTCAACGTTTCTTAATTGTTTCTCGTTGGCTTGGAGCTCTCTTTCAAAAGCCTCGTGCTTCTGTAGCTTGCGCTCCAAGTTGGCTAGGTCCCTGATATAACAAATATACAACCTTATAGTTTATAGACATGACCATAACATATTTTAAAAATCAGTATATGAAACACTTGTCAAGACTGGACTAAAAACGAGGGTACAGTTTGGCAAAAAAGAGTCTGGAAAAATTGGGGGCGCCACTGGCGCACTTCTCATGCTACAATTCAAAATTACAAGTTATTTGGTATACTTACATATTTCTATGACGAATTTTTTCTCATCAAATGAATCAATTTTAAGTTATTTTAGTACTCACAAACTTAGTTTTTAAGATTTTTATTTTTAGTTTCAACTGTCAACGTCTCAGACTCTTTATTGCCAAGCTGTAGGTGATAAAAAGAAAAAAAAAGAACTTGTCTAGGCTAACACTGACCTGTAGCTCTGGTCTTTAGCTGTTCTAGTTTTGTCCTGGATCCACGCCTGCAGCTCTTCGGTAGCAGCCACGAACTGAAAGGAGAATAAAGTATAAAAAAATAAGTTTATATACTTAACGAAATTTTTAACCAAGCTTTTATATTGAAATAATATCAAAACTAAACGTTTATGCAAAAAATTGTATCTGTGCTGTTGATCGTTGAAGAGTTCCTTTATCCGGAGCTAATCTTGGATGTCGATTCAGGTCATGCTTACCATAAAAATGCACAGGAACTTAACTAATATTTAAAAATTCAACTCATCATCATCCAACTAGCTTGTAACTGTTGCACTGCAGAGCAAAGGCCTCTTCTCATACAGAGAAGGATCGAGCATTACTCACCACGCTAGCTCACTGCGTGTTGATTTCACACTATTAAGTCCAGGTTTTCTCACGATGTTTTCCTTCACCGTTAGTCAGTGGTGTCTTAGATTAACTAAGAAAGTACATAAGACTTGGGTTGTTTATAATTATAGAAACTACATAAGATTTTTTATTTTATTTTAGTTATAACTTATATTGTTGTATCCTAAAGAATGATTAATGTACAATAAAGAATTAAGAAAGACTTGGGTTGTTCATAATTATAGGAACTACATAAGACTTGGGTTGTTTATAATTATAGAAACTACATAAGTTGTCAACTGTCAAATTTCATGTAGTATAAATTTATGAGACGGAATTTTATGTAGATTTATTGTTTAAGAAGGGAATTACTTCACGCAAAATAATATTGTTCTTTTAAGATGAGGAAGTACAATGTTTTTTTTAAATAATGGAATGAAGGGCTGCTTTTTTAAATTTAAATAGGTATGTACGCGACCGCGACGGCCCGCGTGATAAGAGTTGTGTCGTAGTAGCGTACCTGCTGGTGCGCCAGGCTGGCCAGCAGCGCGCGGCGCCGGGCGGCGGCGGCGTGGCGCACGTGCTCGCGCCGCACCAGCACGGCGGCGCGCCGCCCAGCTATGCTGCACCACACAACACATTATTTAAAAAGGGGGCGGTAAATCTATAATACGACCCAAGGGCGTAATATATTTTTTTATGTGGTTAGATGCGCATTAATATGTAAAACCTTAGAGTATATAAGAAAATATAGAGCAACGCTATAGAAGTATGAACTGTGAGAACGCGGCCGCGACACGAACTCCGTTTGCGATCTTACCTCGATCGACTGCGGTTCAACTAGGCTCCACGAGCGAAAAAGTTACATTTTAGCTTATAACATGGTTAACTGCCGAGTTAAATTTTGAAAAACGTCTAGAAAACATAATTTGAAAAAATATCATTTTAACATTTGTATGGCGAGACCTGCTTTCGCTCCGCACAAGGCAATGTGGTTGACGATATCACTCTATATTTTCTTGAATACTCTAAGTGTAAAACTTTATTTATGTTAATTTAACATCGACGCGCAGTCCCGAGTACTGCGTATAAAAATGACACTCGCGTGTTTCTCGTGGAGTTGTAAGGTTACAAATATTTTTTGTGTGACACTAGGGCGAGTGTTGCAATGTTTCCTTTCCAAAAAACCATAATAATATAAAAATTACCAAGATTGGTGTTAATTCTCTTGCACACGCTCTAAACTAATTTAGACTCACTATCTCTCTTTCTAACGGAGATCATAAGAAAAGGATAGAAGATTTTTAGAGCTGTCAAACTAATCCATTTGCGTAATATCAACGAGAATTTAGTCGGCATGTCATAGAGGTCTCGTCTAATTTTATGTCAATTGCAAGGACGTAGACTAATTTGACAGCTCTAAAATTTGCTGTCCTTTTGCAATGGTGTTTATAAGAAAGAGATATAGTTAGACTAAAATTAATTTAGCGGGATGTACAAGAGAATCAGCACCATTGCCTTCTTTTTTTTCACTCTAAGGCGACTTTATGATGAAGGTACAACTTACTGATCAGCAGCGTAGTGTGGTATTCTCTCCAACGCCTGCGCTCTTTGTACGAACGCTGCTAATCTGTCGTCTTGCGCTGCTAAACGCGCTTCTAACTCTTCATGACGCTTCACCAGCGCTTCTGCTTCATCCACTGAGGACTGTAAAAAAAATATTACATGACATGCTTTTGTCTTTATTGTATGGTTGATGAACAACCTGATGTCAGAGTTTAAACCGCCTGTAGGCCTCTGACATGGCTTTACACACCGTCGAAAAAAAAAATTTTTTTCACGATTTTTTGTGGTGCCTAAGATTAATCCCAGACTTTTGTGAGGCTATTATTTGAAATCCATAAATATTTAATAACTATAGAATCCTTTTATAAATTTTTTACATGTTAGCTTATTAAATATAAATATTTATTAAGAAATTTGAAAACACAACTGATACGGATGGGATCTTCGGCGTACCGTGCCGACGCTCTAACCGCTGAGCCACCATATCCCATCAGAATCAGTCGAAATTTCAGATCTCTTTCTACGCCTAGGGCGTGTGGCAATATCTATCGGAATACATTATGCATCCTACTCAGAGTGCTCCAAACTTTGCAGTTTTAGAAGGCACCAATGCGATATTACCAATTTTCTTAAAAAAAATGTTGTAATATCGCATTCCGATAGTTATAATTACCACACGCTCTAGACGTAAAAAAAAGAGATTTGAAATTTCGACTGATTCTGATGGGATACAGTGGCTCAGCGGTTAGAGAGTCGGCACGGTACGCCGAAGATCGTGGGTTCGAATCCCATCCGTATCAGTTGTGTTTTCAAATTTCTTAATAAATATTTACAACAGGGTGTACTTACCCCACACTGATTGTACTCGAGGTACGCTTCATGCGCACCGCTGGATGCATCTATCTGATCACATTCGCGGTTGAAGCTCTGAAGTTGTACCAGCTGCTTGAGATAAGCATCCTTATCTTGCCATTCTGTTAAAAAAGGAAAATATAAATTAAAAGGCGCATTAAAATTCAATTTTTATTTATGGCAACTTTTAATTTAAGGAATTAACAATTATACATTTAAAAAGTAATAAAATTAAGAACTACATGACAATTATTTACAAATTAAATCTACTTACTATAAATACACTAAACCTAATAAATAAAAGAAATAAAATTTAAAAATTATATAAAGTCACGCGAAGGCGTCAAAGAATTCCTCCCCGTCACCGTCGTCTGCAGGCAGCGTGCCCAGGAGGCTGGCAGCATTGCCACGCTGGATGGCAACGCTGATTCTTTGAGCTAAGAAATAGCCAGCCTTCTGATCACGTGGGCTGTCGACTAGTCTCCGAACAATTTCCTTGTACAGGAGACAAAGGTGCATTAAAAATCTAATCTAAAAAAGCGACTGCCTATCTGACCTCAACCTAAAGGTACACAATATTCTAACCTTAGATTGGTTGTCAGATTTTATGAGGGTACTGTCAAAGATCTACAATTGACAGCCGAAGCCAACAGCCGTGCTATCCGAGGCACGGAGAGTGATAATTAATTTATAAAACGCACATAACTTACGAAAAGTCATAGGTGTTAGGTAGGTGTAGGCCTTGGGTTCGAACCCGAGACCACTGAGTTGCCAGTCAACCACCACTAGGCTATCACGACTAGCGATACGTCTGTGTATGTTAATGTAAAAAGATTGTTGAATATCTGAATAGTAACAAACCTTTAGCGACGGCGTTGTGTTCACTTTCCAAGCTCTTGATAGTATCAGCTACGTCTGTCAGTGATGGGTTGTTGCCGAGCAGCTGCTTGCCCAGAGCTATCACCTCTTTGAACCTGGAGGACAAAATAATTAAGTTACAGGTCAATTAAATTACCACAGCTCAGCAAGTGATAGTTATTTTTGTGAAATTTTTACATGTTTTAGCACATGTTAGCTTATTAAATATAAATATTTAATAAGTATAAATTTAATAATAATAATTTAAGTATAAAGTAAATATTTAATATTTAATAAGTGATAGTTAGTTTATCATCATCTGCCTAGCCCTTTCCCAACTATGTTGGGGTCGGCTTCCAGTCTTACCGGATGCAGCTGAATACCAGTGTTTTACATGGAGCGACTGCCTATCAGACCTCCACAACCCAGATACTGGGTTACACGATACCCCTTGGTAAGACTGGTTGTCAAACTTTCGGGCTTCTGACTACCCGTAACGACTGTCAAAGATCTACAATTGACCGCCGGGGCCAACAGCTTAACGTGCTATCCGAGGCACGGAGAGTGATAATTAATTTCTAAGATCTGAGACCTCGTCTCGCCAGTCAACGGACATTAAAACGAGTCGTAATAATACAAATACTTACTCATCATCGTGTGCTTTGATGTCGTCCATAAGTTCCTGATGTTGTTTGTACAATGCCTCGGCCGTCGCCACATCCTTAGCACTTGCCTCCTGAGATAGTTGCTCTCGTACTTTCTGTAACAACGATATCGTAAATTAGTGTGTCACTGTCTATAAGGTGCTTCTAAATTATCTGCCACGGTTGCAATGAGAAAAAGTATTGGGTATATAGATTACAATAGTGAAGAAATTTCGTACCCCGGAACAGTAAAAAAAAAATTGGAGCTTGGAGCAGAATTAGACCTACGCAATAAAACGCAGGCAAAAAACAAATTATGACGTTAGATAAAAAAATAATAATTCACTATTGTAATATATATAACCAATATTATCTCCCATTGCAGCCGTGGCAGATGATTTAGAAGCACCTTATATAAAGGCCTTATTCTCACACAGAGAAGGATCGAGCATTAATCACCACGCTAGCTCACTGCGTGTTGGTTTCAGACTATTAAAGTCCAGGTTTCCTTACGATGTTTTCCTTCACCGTTAGTCAGTGGTGTCTTACATTAACTAAAAGCACGTATGACATTGAAAAAGTCACATAGGTCTATGCCAAGTTCAGACGCATACCCACGTGCTTGCAAAGCGGATCCGTCACCAATGCGCCATTAATATTGAAAGTGCTCCAGTCGGTGGTCGATTCGACCTATTATACAGCGTGTAACAGAAGTCCGAAATAATACATTAAGGGCGTATTAGGTACCCTATAAACAATCCTTGAGCATAGGTTTTGGAACCGAACCCCAAACAAGAAAATGAAATGAAAAGAATTATTTTGTATGAAAAAAAAATGCCTCTTTTGCATTCAATATTTTCACAGGTGATTCTCTTCACGATACACATACATGCCCTTAAGTATTATTTCGGACTTCTGTTACACGCTGCATATATGTAAATTCACTAATAGCCTAGTGGTATGACCGTCCACTGACAAGTCGGCGCGCACCTCTAACTTTTCGTAAATTATATGCATATTATAAATTAATTATCAGTTGCTAAAACGGTGAAGGAAAACATCGTGAGGAAATCAGCACACCTGAGAGATTTTTTAATGGCGTGTAAAGCCATGTCAGAGTCCTACGAGCGGTTAAAACTCTGACACCAGGTTATTCATCAACCATACGATGAAGTCATCATAATTATGATCATCAGCCTGTATTAGTCCACTGCTGAACATAGGCCTCTTCCAAATCGCCACTATTGTGCGCTCATTGGGAGGTATTTGCCTATAATCGCCACGCTGGGCAAGCGGGTTGGCGATCGCAGTAGCAGATGATTGCTGTTACAGAAGGATGCTGCTGCCCATCCTCCGGATTTTTCCCTTTGTCGCTTCTTACGACACCTACGGGACGAGTAGGGGGGGTTCTATTCTTAGGCCGGAAACCACACGGCAAAAGTACTTATATAAATACGATGAAGAGAGAAGACTGCATCTCTCTTACCTGCATCCAGTGATGTAAGGTCTTGGAACTGCTGCCGAAGATCTGGTGTCCCACAGCGGACTCCAGGCGACTCCTCCTCTCTGCTGCCTGCGCCTGACATCTCTCCCACATTTGCTGAATCTCTTTCTGTCTCCCTTCGACGTTGGCGCGCTCGTTCGGGTATTGAGATTTGACGCTAAAAAATTTAAAAGTTTCAAGCCTTCAAAACTTAGTAACACATTTAAAATTGCAATAAGTTTTCAAGTACACAAGACGATAGAAATATTATAAAATAATGTTTTTTTTAACAAAAACTTTAAAGAAAGTTGATAAAATTTGCTATTTAGTGGAGTGCCGTAAGCTTTATACCTCGGAATCCAGGGCCAGTCAATGAATCTTTATAAAAACTTTGGGAATGTGTTTTTAATAGTCTACAGATTAAAGTTAAAAAAAAAAATTTCACCGATCTCAATTTTTTTTTTTTCGAGATTTTCCTTTGGAATTTCCATTTATATTTAGTGGAGTGCCTTAAGACATAAAAATGGTAAAACCTCGGAATCCAGGGCCAGTCGATGAATCTTTATAAAACCTTTGTAAATGTGTTTTTAATAGTGTACAGAAAAAAGTAAAATAATAATAATTGAACGCTCTCGATTACAACAATTTTTATTAACCAATTTTAAAAAGGAGAAGGTTCTATGTTCAGCTGTATGTATTTTGATTTCTATGTTCACCGATATCTCAGTCAATTGTGAACCGATTTTGATAATTCTTTTTTTCTTTGAAAGAGTATATTCCCAAATTGGTCCCGTAGAAATATTGTCATGATCTGATCATGGACTTAGGAGATATGGAACGGAACTCCTCGTGGGATAATAGCAGAATGGTCGTAACAAGTAATATTGGTTAGTTAATAAGCGCAGTCGATGGCTGACAAGTAATGAGGAAGAGGGGGGAGACGTGGTAACCCCCCCCCCCCCCCGCATTATATCACTATCGAAGATTAAAAATATCGCGTGAGGTATCGTTTGAAAAGGTAGAGATCCCTGTTTGCCACCACTGCGGATTCGCCGTAGACACGGCATAGCACACTTTCGAGCAGTGTCCGGCTTGGAAGGTGCAACGACGTGCCCTCGGCGCGACAATCCACCAACAGAGCATCTCGCTGTCGGCCGTAATGCGAGCTGTAGCCGATAGCGAGGAGGTCGTCTCGTACCGTACGTGCGTTACGGTCGTACGTTACGGACTTCCGGTAAGGCATAGGCCACAAAAAAATAAAAAAGATATCGTTTAAAGGCTTTTCATAAGGATTTCAAATATAAGCCTCACAAACGACATCGAAAGGAACTAAAAAGCTTGAAATAACTTTAAAAAGTTTTGGAGTCAGTTCCAAGTCAAGTTCTAACTTCTTTTACCTTTTCATTAAGAACTTGCCTTGGAACCGACTCCACGTCGGTTTATTTTTTGAAAGTAGGTATTAAATATATATCTTATATATTTTTTTCACGATATTTAGTGGTGTTTACCCCTCGTAATTTACCCCCCCCCCCCCCCCGCCAGAGAGGCTCATATTTGAAATCCTTATGAGAAGACTTTTCAAACGATACCTAACGCGATATTTTTAATCTTCGATAGTGCTATAGGTAAGGCGGGGGGGGGGGTTACCACGTCTCCCCCCTCTTACTCATTACTTGTCAGCCATCGACTGCGCTTATTAACTAACCAATATTACTTGTTACGACCATTCTGCTATTATCCTACGAGGAGTTCCGTTCCATATCTCCTAAGTCCAGGATCAGATAATGACAATATTTTTATGGAACTAACTTGGAAATATACTCTTACAAAGAAAAAAAAATTTTCAAAATCGGTTCACAATTGACTGAGAAATCGGTGAACATACAAAACAAAATACATAGAGCTGAACATAGAACCTCCTCCTTTTTAAAATTGGTTAAAAATAATTGTTGTAATCGAGATCGGTGAAATTTTTTTTTTTAACTTTTTTCTGGACACTATTAAAAACACATTTCCAAAGGTTTTATAAAGATTCATCGACTGGCCCTGGATTCCGAGGTTTTACCATTTTTATGTCTTACGGCACTCCACTAATTGTTTTTATTTCAATCCTCTAACTTTTATGGTTAGGATTGATTACATTTGAAATGCAATTTGACAATCAAATTAAAAATAATATAAATAAATAAATAAAATAAATCAGCCTGTAACTGTCCCAATATAGGTCAAAGGCCTCTTCTCATACAGAGAAGGATTGAGCATTAATCACCACGCTAGCTCACTGCGGGTTGGCGATTTCAGACTATTAAAGTCCAGGTTTCCTTACGATGTTTTCCTTCACCGTTAGTCAGAAATAATATAGATAAGTAATTTTTTTTTAACGTAAAACGGATTTGTCATCAAAACTAAAGCTGTGTACCAAATATCAGATCAATCTGTCAACAGGAAGGGGGTGAAATATCGATTACTAAATTTGAACCAAACAATAAACAGGGCAAGCTAAATAAAACCTATAATTATTTAATAAGAAATTTGAAAAAACAACTGATACAGATGGGATTCGAACCCAACAAGCTAACATTTGCTAAAACATGTAAAAAATTCACAAAAATACTAAATAAAACCGTTTAATTGGCGATTTTGCTGTTCGGATTGTGTTTGTATAAATATATTGTACGGAGAACGCCTTCCGATAGTCGGTTCAGAATATCACATGTAAAAACTGAACGTGTATTTCTAAATTAAGGTATTCTAAGTTAACTATAAGTTTCATACCGTTCGATAAGGCTGCATGAAATAGAAAATATTACTCTTTTAGAATAATAACCTTCGTGATTCATACTAAACACATACATAGATAGAGATCATTAAAAACAGTTTTAGGTTTAGATAAGAGAAACAATAGAAAGGGGAGTAGGAGAAACGGGAGTAGGAGAAATAGAGAAGGAGAAGGGGGAGAAGGAGAAAGGGGGAGAAGGAAAAAAGGGAGAAGTAGCAAGGGTATTGGGGTTCCATCTCCTCCCGTATTTAGAATAATGAATACTTACGAGTCTGCCAACAAACTGATGGTGTTGACTTTCTCCCTTAGAGGTTCTAATTCCCTCTCCAGCTGCGCGTGTCTCCTCTGCAGCGCCCTCACAGTCCTCAGGTCGGAGGCGGGCGCAGAGCTGGCAGCTAACTGCTGCTCCTTCTCCGCCATCCAGTCTAGAGCTTCGTCACATGTACGGCTGAAGAGCTCCACGCTAGAAAAAATATTTCTTGTTTAATCATAGTTGTTTTCAACTATAATTTTCCAAACTCCTAGACCAGGTCACCCAAAATCCATACTCCTATCACGAATCCTATTAGTTTAGCTACCTATATAACCAAGAACCATTCCTGAACTCCTCAAAAATCCAGGGTTATTACCTCGAAGCGCCTTTAAAGGTCTTTTGATTATTTCGCTTAAGGCGCGGTAATTTGTCGTAATTATTTTTTACTTTAATTTTCCAAGGGTTAAGACCAGGTCACCCAAAATCCATACTCCTATTACAAATCCTATTAGTTTAGCTACTTATACAACCAAGAACTATTCCTCTTCTCCTCAAAAATCCAGGGTTATTTACCTCCCCCCCCGAATGTGGGTTCTCGCCTTGTCGTGGCGGGGGGGCTTAGTAGCCGTGGTGGGGCTCACGGTGAAGCTAAGAGGAACCCCAAGGAGGCGCCGCTCCGGCGGGCTTTGGCCAGAAGCCCACTTTGGAGCGGCCCTGGCGGGTTGCGGTGCTGTATCAGGGTGGAGCACCCAGCAGCACCGCAACTGAGGCGGGCCGCGGTGTTGTATGAACAACATCGCGGCTGAGGAGTGCGGGGCCGCGGTGGGAGAGGAGTGCCGGTATTACGGTGCGCCGCTCTCCCTACCTTCCGCGGCCTCGGCGGGGCCGCAACCGTCAGATTGCGGACACGGCGGGGCCGCAGGGGAAGAGGAGTGTCGGTATTACGATGCGCCGCTCTCCCTATCCTCTGCGGCCGAAGTGAGGACCATGGACGTCAGACTCGGGGTCGTCTGGCGTTCATTGCACATGGTCCTCGAAGTGGTCACGGTGGGTGGGTGTCTAACACCCACCCCGAGGAGGGTCCGGCGACGGACGTCCGCGGCGGGTTCGCGGATGTAATACATTGGGATACCGCGTTCCCGCCACTATGCGGATAAGAGGTGACACAGAAGGGGTTTTAGTCGGTATGCCGGCCGCCCACCATCTCTAGGCCGGAGAGCCCGACATAACCGTCTCGCATCCCCGAGCGGGACGGTATGCATAAGGCGCATTTCCCCTTCTGCGAAAAAAGAAAAAAAAAAAAAAAAAAAAAAAAAAGGGTTATTTACCTCGAAGCGCCTTCAAAGCTCTTTTGATTATTTCGCTTAAGGCGCAGTAGTTTAACATAATTATTTTTCACATTAATTTTCCAAGGATTTAAGACCACGTGACCCAAAATCCATACGTCTATTACAAATCCTATTAGTTCAGCTACCTATACCACCAAGAACCAATCCTCAACTCCTCAAAAACCCAGGGTTATTTAACTCAAAGCGCCTTCAAAGCTCTTTTCATTCTTTCGATGAAGGCGCAGTAGTTTGTCATAATTATTTTTTACTTTAATTTTCCAAGGGTTTAAGACCAGGTGACCCAAAATCCATACGCCTATTATAAATCCTATTAGTTAAGCTACCTATAACACCAAGAACCAATCCTCAACTCCTCAAAAACCCAGGGTTGTTTACCTCGAAGCGCCTTCCAAGCTCTTCTCTTTCTGTTGCTTGAGGCGCAGCAGGCGGTCCCATTGCTGGCGAAGCTGTTGACGCCTGGCAGTCGCTTTGGCTGCCTGGCTGTGTTTAGCAGCCACTAACTCCTCGGCAGCTGCGTCAATATGCTCCAGACGTTTGGAGGCCGCTGATAGGTCGGTAACGAATTTCTGGAGAATAAAATATGTTATAGCAAAATGCAGGGCAAAGGCGTCTTCGTCACTGTGTGTTGGTAACTTCAGACTATTAAGTCCAGGTTTCCTGACGATATTTTCCTTCACCGTTAGTCAGTGGTGTCTTAGATTAACTTTGATAAGTTTTAAATTATTTGAACGTGAATAGACCAGCAATAAAAAATAGGATGCTATGATGCAATCGTATGTCAGCGTGGAGATGGATTGGGAAGGTTAGGTTAGGAAGGCGCCGAGCGGGAGATCACCTCTCTCCTCCCCGGCCGAGATGAGGCCCGAAATGGCAAAAGCGGGCCGACACCCGCCCCCGTCGAGAGTTGCCAAAGACTCCAAACTGTGACCTTCGGCGATAGGTGAATTTAGGAATACCACGGTGGTTCTCACATGTTCCTCCGCTCTCCCCAAGCTCGAAAATCTCGATAGATTTCCTTCCATAACAAAAAAGTTAGGATCAGGCTTCGCGAAAGATGACGATATTCACCTCATATTTCCTCTTAGCCGTATCCACGCTATCCTCAGCCTCGTCAGAGCGCAGCATCTTTTCTTTATCCTTGATCCACTTGTCAAAGTCATCACATTCGGCGAAGAAGCTGTACAGCTTGATCGCGTCTTCTAGCTGTGCGCGACGAGCAGCCGAGAGGGTTAGGAGTTCATCTGAGAAGAAAAATACAAATGACCTTAGAGTATACAGGGTTATTTGCTTAGAGTATATAAGAAAATATAGAGCAACCCTATAGAAGTATGAACTGTGAGCACGGGTATGAACAACGCGGCCGCGACACGAGCTCCGTTTGCGATCATATCTCGATCGACTGCGGTTCAACTAGGCTCCACGAGCGAAAAAGTTACATTTTAGCTTATAATATCATGGTTAACTACTGAGTTTAATTTTGAAAAACGTCTAGAAAACATAATTTGAAAAAATGACATTTTAACATATCTATGTTGAGGCCTGCTTTCGCTCCGCACAAGGCAATGTGGTTGACGTTATCACTCTATATTTTCTTGAATACTCTATGGTTATTTGTAAAACACCAGCATCCTTAAAAAGGGTAATTAAACTCATCATTATGAACAACTTTTACTATGGGACCAACCCTGAAATCGCAAAAAAAATTCCATACATTTTGTTGAGCCATGTGAACATAATATGTATGGAACAGCTGATTTTTCTTTGCGATTTCTGGGTTGGTCCCATAGTAAAAATTGTTCATAATGATGAGTTTAACCCCTCTTAAGGATGCTGGTGTTTTACAAATAACCCTGTATAGAATGATGATACGTAGCTTTTTGTGCGCGAGTCCGACTCGCACTTGGCAGGTTTTTTACAGCTTCCCAAGCTAACTCACCATAATCCTTCTGTATGTCAGCCATCCTGGTCTCAACGCTAGCAGTCCTGGGTTGAGGTTGCGCCCTGCTGGGTCTCCTGGCAGCTGGCTTGTTTCGTTTGACGGGAACCACCTGCTTCACGAGGACTGTCTTCTTCACGCGTTGGACTGTGCGGACTTTTTCTGGGCGTCGAACTTGGACCTGGAAAAAGAAGTTGTTTTTTAAATCTGCCTGAATATACTCCTTTGTTTTAACATTAGACAGAAGTAAAAAAAAAGGTTATTTATAGTGTGCACTTTGTGAAAAATAATAATAATAACAAAAACGTAAAGTTATTTAAAGCTTTTTAATTTCTTTTGAAGTCGGTTTTTTTTATTAATTTTTTTTTTCTCGATACTTATTGACACTTGTGAGGCTAATATTTAAATTCTATATGAAAAGGCCTTTCAAACGATATCTTACACGAAATTTTTACATTTTTAATCTTGGATAATGATAAGAAACGGGGAGGGGGGTGACCACGTGTCCCCACTCTTCCTCATTACTCGTCAGCCATCGACCGCACGTATAAACAAAGCAATATTACTTGTTACGATGATTCTGCTATTATCCTACCAGGAGTTCCGTTCGATATCTCCTAACTCCATGATCATCTGATCATGGAGTTAGGAGATATCGAACGGAACTGATGATGTGTAACCCAGTATCTGGGTGGTGGAGGTCTGATAGGCAGTCGCTCCATGTAAAACACTGGTATTCAGCTGCATCCGGTAAGACTGGGAGCCGACCCCAACATATTTGGGAAAAGGCTAGGTAGATGATGAGACACGTCAAAGTTATAAAAACCCTTTTTTTGCGTTGGTGGTTAAAAAAAGGTATACAACTCACCGGTACTACTCGTGGCTCGATTTCCCTCACATAGTTGGCGGGCACGAAGCCGTCCGTTCTGTCAGCCTTGCGCACGGACCACCAGTCTGGGTTGGTCTTGTTCATCAGGAACATGACGTCCCCCTTCTGCATGGATATACCTTGCCCTGTGAACGCGTACAGGGCTTTCACCTGAGGAAAAAATAATAGTAAAAAAACTGACCAAAAAATAAAATTGTAAAAAAAAGGTTTCCAAAAAAAAATTAAAAAAAATAACTGGAAAAATGCGAGCCGGACTCGCACACAAAGCATTTCGTACAAAAATGTAAAAAAATAACAAGTTTTGTTTATGTTTTTAACATAACAACAAATAATAAAAATTAAATTAAAGTTAATAATTAATGCAACACATCTGTGAAAATTTCAACTGTCTACCTATCACGGTTCATGAGATACAGCCTGGTGACAGACTTATAAATATTTTTGTGAAATTTCTACATGTTTTAGCAAATGATTAAATATAAATATTTAATAAGAAATTCGAAAAAACAACTGATACGGATGGGATTCGAACCCACGATCTTCGGCGTACCGTGCCGACGCTCTAACCGCTGAGCCACCGTATCCCACCAGAATCAGTCGAAATTTCAAATCTCTTTCTACGCCTAGGGCGTTAGGTAATATCTATCGGAATATATTACGTATTCGACTTATAAATATTATAGACGTATATATACCGGCCGATCTGGAAGTCATTGGGGGAGGCCTATGTTCAGCAGTGGACGTCTTATGGCTGAAATGATGATGATGATATATTACCTGTGGTACGCTGCGTTCCTCAGTAACGGTTCTGTGTTCCAGTCTCTCGACTGGTTCCTCTTCCCAAACCTCGGTGGGCACCAAGCGGGACTCGTTGACCCACTCCTCTTGTTCTATAGCAGGAGTTGACTCTACTTCTGTCGGCAACTGTAGGAGAAAAAGAGTAAGAGTTAAATAACAAGAAAAAGAAATATACATTTCATAGTAAAAAATTATTTGAGGCAATTTTTTTGTTAAGAAAACTCTTAAATAAATAAAAATATATCAAAATCAGTTCATCTGTTCGAGAACTACGATGCCACAGATACATTTACGTGTTAAACTTATGAGATACCTCTTTTTTCATCAGGGGTAAAAATATAACATTATACCATAGATTCAGTGCATGATTTTAAACCAGAAATGATTTTTATATTTCTGACAGATTTTTCTTGATAAAAAAAAGTAAAATTAATTATGATTATTTAAAAAGAAAATTTGAAAAAACAACTGATACGGATGGGATTCGAACCCACGATCTTCAACGTACCGTGTCGACACTCTAACCGCTGAGCCACCGTATCCCACCAGCATCAGTCGAAATTTCAAATCTATGTATGTAGAGATGATGTATGTTGTATCTATGTAGAGTTGTGGTGTAAAATTAATTCCGCAATAATTCACTAGGGGGCGTCCTTGCTAACATAATATAGTACAGACCTGCAAGCACGTGATGCCGTTGGCGTGCAGACGCGCGGCGTGCGCGCTGAGCGTGGCGAGCTCGGCGCTGTAGGCGCTGATCTCCTCGTGCGTGGCGCGGTGGCGCGCCAGCAGCGCGCCGGCCGACGGCGCGTCGCGCCCGCAGTCCTCCGTGCTCACCAGGGGACGCTTCTCCTTCATCCAGGACTCGGACTCGTTGGCGTCGCCGTAGAACTGAGGAGGAAAGGAGAAAATGTGTTATAACGGTGATTCTATCAAAATTAATAAGGTAATACAAACATCTGCAAAACACAGTGTTTGTGACGTAAAAAAAATATTAACCAAACTACCAGGTCCTGCAAAAAAAGCTAAAACGGTAAAGAAAAACGTCGTATTGAAACCAGTAGCCCCTGAGAGACTTTTTCTCATAGTAGATAAACCACTCCCTTGTTTTCCCCCTCCACCCCTTTTGACCTCTTCCACCCTTCTTGACCCCTTCAACCCTCTTTACCCCTTCTACCCTTCTAGACCCCCTTCACCCTTCTTGACCCCCTCCGACCCTTTTGACCCTCTACCCTTTTTGACCCTCGTCCAGCCTTCTTAACCCCCTACACCCTTCTTAACCCCTTTCACCCTTCTTATCCCCTTGATTTTACCCCCATCTTACCTGATGAGCCTCAGCAGCATCAGCAAGTTGCTTCTCCCTGGCGGCGGCCAGCTCACGGAGTACCTGCCACTGTTTGTTCAGAGATGTCAGGCGACGTTCTATCTCTGCGCTCTTGGGGTGCTTAGCGTCGATCAGGCTGTGAATGAGATGGGTGGTTACACATGTTTGGACTGGGACTAGTAGGAAAATAAGTGAGCATAACATAGAAAGAGATTTGAAATTTCGACTGATTCTGATGGGATACGGTGGCTTAGCGGTTAGAGCGTCGGCACGGTACGCCGAAGATCGTGGGTTCGAATCTCAATCTCAAATCTCAAAATTTGAACATACATACATTACAAGTTAAAGTTAAGTAGGTAAAGTTACAAGTTACAAGGTAGTCCTTTCAACTTAGTTTTTATTAACGTGATGATTGCTGTACGGCTTGGGTATGTCATGCTCTCAGAAATGTTCTGATAGCGGTGGCGTTGTGTGTCGGGTCGTTTGATTCCCTACAATATGGTTGAGTTAGGCGATGGCTGATGCATGCGTCATACTCGTGAACGGGTGCCGTCTGTTGGGACTGGTCAGCTCATAGCTGTTACGGTAGTTTGATCAAAAGCATAAATATATTTAAGGTGTACTTGTGTTTAGTCGACTGACATTGTTCTCACATAAGACCTCAGAACAATGTAACCTAAAATATTGTAAGCCACTATATTTAAAAGAGCAACCATGGAGTTTCTTGCCAGATTCTTCTCCATGAAGGGTAGGCTGCCCTTGGAACTGGCAACTCGAGTCACTCTTTTATTAAAAATATTAGAATTACGACTATTCATAAGTGCCTAATGGTCTACATGAATAAAAATATTTTGATTTTGATTTTGCACGTATAAACAATGCAATATTACTTGTAACGACAATTCTGCTATTATCCTACGAGGAGTTCCGTTCCATATCTCGTAAGTCCATGATCTGATCATGACAATATTTCTATGAGACCACTTCGGGAGTATACCCTTTCGATTACAAAAAGAATTTTGAAAATCGGTCCACGCGTCTTCGAGCAATCGGTGAACATACATAAAAAAAAAATTCCGACGAATTGAGAACCTCCTCCTTTTTTTTGAAGTCGGTTAATAAAGAAGGAATTAGAATAAAATACCTCTGTCCCTTAGCTCTATGTCGCTGTGACACATGGTCCCTCGCTCGCAGCTCGTGCAGCAGGGCGGTATGCTTCTGTTTCAGCGCCAGCACAGCGCGCAGTTCCTTAGCGGCGACGTCGGTGCGACATATACGCTGTTTTTCCGTTACCCAGCCTGGAAAAAAGAGGTTTGCTTTAAAATAAGTACTGATACCCGTTTAGTTTCCAGCCTAAGAATAGAACCACCCCTACTCGTCCCGCGGGTGTCGTACGCGACAATGGGAAAGATCTGGAGGATGGACAGCATCATCCTTCTGTGTGCTTGGTTTTAAGAACCTCCTCCTTTTTGGAAGTCGGTTAAATTAATAAAAACATTAACAGAACACTCGCAACCAAGTAATTATGTGCAACTCTAGAGACGGTGCGACTCTCTTGTGTATCGGTTGCCCTGACTTAGTGAAATTGACCCACTTTACTTAGTGCATGACATACGTATGTCAGTAAAACAATAAAACCTTTTTGTATTCAGTCATAGACTGCAGTGAATGACGGAATTAGAATTTAGTTTGAAAGACAATTGACAAGTGCCGTGTGGTTTCCGGCCTAAGAATAGAACCACCCCTACTCGTCCCGCGGGTGTCGTAAGAAGCGACAAAGGGAAAGATCCGGAGGATGGGCGGCAGCATCCTTCTGTGTAACAGCAATCATCTGCTACTGCGATCGACAACCCGCTCGCCCAGCGTGGCGATTATGGGCAAATACCTTTAATGGGCGCACACATTTTTTTGTTTAGTAGTAAATATTTTTTAATCGCCCAATGGCCTCTCGTTATAATTAACTGGTATTTACCAGTTTTAATTTTAACATAAAATATAAACCGACTTCAATTACTAAAAACGTAATATGTGCCTATAAAATTTGAGGGTTACTCTCGATTTCCCTGGGACCCCATCATCAGATCCTGACTTGGTGACAATGGCACCAAATTGGAAATATACCCTACCTATATAAGGATTTTTTTAAATACTGTGTTCAAAACTACACTAAAACATAGAACCTCCTCCTTTTATAAGTCAGTTAAAAGTAAAGGTACACAAGTAAATAGCTGGGAAGCTTACCTTCTTCCTCATCATGGTCTTCTAAGAACTGGTACAGGTTCCTGGCGTCTTCGAGTCTCGCCTTCCGGTCTTTAGCGGCAGCCACCAAACTTGAAATAATTTAAAATAATATAAAGTTAGAAATTACTTCAATTCCAAGGAGTATCGTGTAACCCAGTATCTGGGTTGTGGAGGTCTGATAGACAGTCGCTCCATGTAAAACACTGGTATTCAGCTGCATCCGGTAAGACTGGAAGCCGACACCAACATAGTTGGGAAAAGGCTAGGCAGATGATGATGATGAAAGTTAGAAATTACTAAATCACTGATAGCCTAGTGGTATGACCGCCAACTGGCAAGTCAGAGGTCTTGAGTTCGATCCCAAGGTACGCTACTCTGACTTTTCGTAAGTTATGTGCGTATTATAAACTAATTATCACCTGCTACGTGCCTCGGAAAGCACGTTAAGCCGTTGGCCCCGGTTTCGTGAAGATCTTTGACAGTTGATATAGGGAGTCAGTACCCTCATCAAATCCTGACAACTGATCTAACTTCAGAATATCGTATCCCTTTGTGTTGAGGTCAGATAGGCAGTCGCGCAGAAAACTGATATTCAGCTGCATCTGTTTAGATTAGAAGCCGACCACAACAAATATATATATATTTTTTATAGACTCACGCCTGTATTCCCCAGAGGGGGTAGGCAGAGGTGTGCAGTACACCCACGTTTCGCCGGCTATGTTATAAGTCCCATGTAATAGGGAGCGAGCCTATTGCTCAACCGGGCACAATTCCAGACTCCGTGCTGCTACTGAGAATTTCCTAATGGAAAAACACAATAACATTTTGCCCGACCCGGGAATCTCACAACAAAGTTTGGGAATAATAAGGATGATAATCACAGGCGAAGACTTACCTATCATACTCCTGCTGCAGCTGTTCCAGCTGTTGAGTTAGCTGTTGTTTTGGTTGCGGAGCCCCCTCAGCCGTGGCGCCATGTCTCACCAGCCTTCGTATGCTCTCGTCCAGGGCTCCCAGCTGTAACTCCTGGAGCGCGTGTGCTTGCAGCAGACGCTCCACGTCTACCAGGTGTCGGCCTACTTCTTCTGATTGGAATTGCGCCTGGAAGTTTTGTTGTGGTTTAATTCAAGGAGTGCGTTTAAGTATGGCGATGTCTCTGTTCTGATACTTTTTATAAATAACTAGCTTCCCGGCGCGACTTCGCGACTTCGTACGCGTGATTATCCTACTTCAACGACCATTCTACCCTACCCTACTTTACCCCTACCCTACTCTACCCCTACCCTACTTTACCCCTACTCTACTCTACCCATTTTTCTCACCTTTCAAATCTTCCCTGGACTTTCACACATATTTCAAAACCAAAATTATCCAAATCGGTCAAGCCGTTCTCGAGTTTTAGCGAGACTAACGAACAGCAATTCATTTTCATTTGTATATACATAGATTTGTTATTGTACAATGATTGTGTTTATTAACTGAATTTAAAAATTAGCTATATGTGAATCCACTTATAGTGATTCTAGCCTGGAGTGAGACACAGACAGCGCGGTATGCAACACCCTTAGAATATATAAGAAAGTATAGAGCAACCCTACAGAAGTATGAACCGTGAGCACGGGTATGAACAACGCGGCGACACGAGCTCCGTCCGCGATCATACCTCGATCGACTGCCGCTCAACTAGGCTTCACGAACGAAAGTCACATTTTAGCTTATAAAATAGTTAACGCTATGTTAAATGTTGCAAAAATGACTAAAAAACATAATTTAAAAAATGATATTTTAACATTTCAATGGTGAGACCTGCTCACGCTCCGCACAAGGCAATATTGTTGACGTTATCACTCTATATTTTCTTATATACTCGGTAGTACATCACTACATAGTATAAAACAAAGTCGCTTCCCGCGTCTGTCTGTCCCTATGTATGCTTAAATCTTTAAAACTACGCAACGGATTTTGATGCGGTTTTTTAATAGATAGAGTGATTCAAGAGGAAGGTTTATATGTATAATACATGCATATTAGCGTAACCGTGCTAAGCCGGGGCGGGTCGCTAGTAAATTCATATTACCTTCATTTCCATAAGCGTATGTGCAGTGGTATCGACTTCCCTCAACAGTGCCATCAGGTGCGCGAGCTTGCCCAACGAGCTCCTGTGCCTCTCCAGCAGTTCCAGGAGTTCGTTCCACCTGGTGAGCACCGCCTGTTCGGTCCGGGACACCGCTTCAGCACCGTGGTAGTTCTCGCGAACTAATTCAGCGGCCATTGCTGAGAGGTCCTCAAATCGCTCCGTTCTAGAAGAATAGGTTAGAGACACATAATGATGATGTCCTGACAGAATTTCGGTCACAGCGGCCAATCTTAACGGAGATTAGTCCACAGCGCACTAAATATACAGGGTTATTTGTAAAACACCAGCATCCTTAAAAGGGGTCATTAAACTCATCATTATGAACAACTTTTACTATGGGACCAACTCTGAAATCGCAAAAAAATCTGCAGTTCCATACATTTATGTTCACATGACTCAACAAAATGTATATAGTGCTCAAGTGTGTGCAAACGTGCATAGTCTGATGGGACGGCAATCCGACACGACCGGAGAAATCAGGCGCAGAGCCGACAGCTTAACATGCTTTCCGAGGCACGGAGCAAGTGATAATTCTTGTTCTTATCGGTTAGTTGATTAACAACCTAGTGTCAGAGTTTAAACCGCCCATAGGCCTCTGACATGGCTTTACACACTATTGAAAAATCTCAAATCGCAAGTGATAATGAATTTATAATACGCGCATAACTTTGTAAAGTCAGAGGTGTGCACCTTAGGTTCAAACCCGAGACCTCTGACTTGCCAGTCAACCGTCATACCACTAGGCTAGAGAGATTGGCCGCTGCGACCGAAATTCGTTGAGGACGACATTATTTTATTAAATTAATTTTCTAAGTTAGGTTAGAAGTAAATATGGGTATGACATATTTAATCAATTAGGAGGAGGGGGAATAATATCAT
Source organism: Protodeltote pygarga (assembly GCA_936450705.2). Lineage (NCBI taxonomy): Eukaryota > Metazoa > Arthropoda > Insecta > Lepidoptera > Noctuidae > Protodeltote > Protodeltote pygarga. Next base: position 5,848,184 of record OW388277.2, read on the forward strand.
ACCTGGCGAGGATATCAGCGGAGATAGCCTCGTGCTTCTTGACTGTGGCGTCGACCTGGGCCAGGTTGGAGCCGTACCGAGGATCAGAGAGGACCTGGATCATCTCCTTGAGGTAGCCCTTACGGAGTACCGACTGTAAGAGAAAAATATGATTAATTTCAAAGTTTTGAAATTTTGTAGTAATTTGACCCCGCGATAACTTATTCACTCACTACATACACTAGTATTCACTACATATTATAAAACAAAGTTCTCCACCGCGTCTGTCTGTTTGTCTGTTCGCGATAAACTTAAAAACTACACCACCGATTTTCATGCTGTTTCCACCAATAGATAGAGTGGTTCTCGAGAAAGGTTTTAACATTGGTTAAAATATTATGATATTTGTTGGAGGTGTCGGAATAAAATAAGCCTATTATGAAAAATTTTCAAAAAAAAAGGAAAAACCCAATAACACTTTGCCCGTCCCAGGGATCTAACCCAGGACCTCGTGCTCAGCAGTCGCGCTTGCTACCACTAGAGGAGCTAGTCATTCCTAATGGAAAAACCCAATAACAACCCAAGAACCCAGGACATCGCGCTTGCTAAAGGTCCTGCCTATATTATAACTTACTAGTATTATAACTTACTTTCGTGTTAAACTTGTAGTTCAGCTGTTCGAGTCTCTGTTGACGTAATAACTCTGTTCTCAGTGCGATCTCTCTCGCGTGTTCCGCCTGTGAACAAAACATAATATTTTAATTAACAAACAAGTATAATTGTTGCTAATAACTCGTAAAAACAAGTATCTTTAGAACATTGACGTGTATAGACGTCAGATTACGACGAAACGATGACGTGTATGACGTGTATAGACGTTCCGGAACGCCGCGGCAGCAGAATCTGCTGACACCCTTAAAAGGCGCAAATATAGTAACTCTAGGTAGCGGTTATTTATTTGTGCCTTTTGGGATGTCAGATTCAAATCCAATAATCAATAGGTTTAAATCTTATTTTTAATAAAACATAATTAAATTCTGATACTAATTGGGAATCAGTCATACAAAGGTGTCTTTCGATCATTGACGTGTATAGACGTCGATCACAAAAATATATCTTTGAAACAAGAAAAACTTGGCTGTATTGTTCCTAGAAGGTTAAGGAATCTAGGAACTGGCAACTAGAGTCACTCTTATAACAAACAATATTAGAATTATGACTATTCATAAGTGCCTAATGGTCTACATGAATAAAAATATTTTGATTTGATTTTGATTTGATTAGTCATTTGCTTTTGCATTTAGAAATAATTTCAATAACAACAACAAAGTGCCTATTGATTAATAACGTGCATAGACGTCAGTGATTTTAAGTTTTTTTCTGTAGTTTTAATGGATTTTGATTGAAGTTTACCTGTTCCAGCTGTTGCCATGCCCTTTCTAGGTCTTGGGGTAGTTGACCTTCCAGGGGCGCCCAGGTCTCCCCAGTCAAACTCTTCTGCATGGTGTTGATGTCAAAGTATAGGGCTTCCACCTCTGATCTCTCCTTGTATCTATAAAAAAGTTGATTATAGATTAGCAGTGTTTATGACCCGTGTGGTTTCCGGCCCAAGAATAGAACCACCCCTACTCGTCCCGCGGGTGTCGTAAGAAGCGACAAAGGGAAAGATCCGGAGGATGGGCAGCAGCATCCTTCTGTGTAACAGCAATCATCTGCTACTGCGATCGCCAACCCGCTTGCCCAGCGTGGGGATTATAGGCAAATACCTCCTATGAGCGCACGAAAGTGACGCGCATTAGAGAGGCATATGTTCAGCAGTGGACTAATACAGGCTGATGATGATGAGTGTTTATGTAGTATGATAGTTCACTAACAAGTCCTGAGGTCTAAGGTTCGAAACCAAGAAACCCATCTCTTTTCATAGTTCATGCATCTAAGAAATTGATTATCACTAGCTAAAACGGTGAGGAAAAACATCATGATGAAACCAGCACACCTGAGAGATTTTTCAATGGGATTTTAAAACCATGTCAGAGGCCTACGGACGGTTAGCGTGTTGGGGTGATGTCCAGGAACCTAGACGCTAGGACATCGCCCCTCCCCAAGCGCAAATTTGAGCGGGACTACATGCTGCGAATCGCGCTTGCAGTACCCGGCCCCGTCCGATACAGTGCGAGGAACTCCCACAAGGAAGGAAGCCCCACATAACCGTACGTCCTCGGAAGTGCGGTATGCGGAAGGCATTTTTTACTCCCCCCGGTCACAAAAAAAAAATGGACGTACGGTTATGTGGGTGTTACCCACTAAAAACATCTCGTACATCCTCGGACTATAGTATGCAGTAGGAACAATTTTTTAGTTCCCCTTGCCCACAAAAAGTCCTACGAGCGGTTTAAACTCCGACAACAGGTTGTTCATCAACCAAATGATAAAAAAAAACTTACTTTGGTGGTTTTTCAACAGTTCTATACTGTTTGAAGGACAGCAGCAGTCTCTGGATGCCGTCCAAAGAGTTGGGGAACTCCCGGCCGTTCAGCTCCTGGATCTTCAGGAGTATCCACTCCAGGAGGGCAGAGAACAACTTGCTGTACTCGCCTTTACGGTCATCGCAGTCCATCATTTGGCCGATTATCTGAGGATAGTGATTTAATTACTTATGTTATATAAGAACTTATAAATTAATTATCACTCTCCTTGCCTCGGATAGCACGTTAAGCTGTTGGCCCCGGCTGTCAATTGTAGATCTTTGACAGTCGTTACGGGTAGTCAGAAGCCCGAAAGTCTGACAACCAGTCTTACCAAGGGGTATCGTGTAACCCAGTATCTGGGTTGTGGAGGTCTGATAGGCAGTCGCTCCATGTAAAACACTGGTATTCAGCTGCATCCGGTAAGACTGGAAGCCGACCCCAAAACAGTTGGGAAAAGGCTAGGCAGATGATGAGTGATTTAATTACTTATGTTATATAAGAACTAGCTGCCCGGCGGGACTTGGTACGTGTGATTATCTTACCTCTACGCCTATTCTACTTTACCCTACCCCTACCCTACTCTACCCCTAACCTACCCTACCTACCTACACTACCTCAAAAACAATATGTAAGAATGGAAATACAATGGAATTACAATAGAATTACATGGAATTACATGGAATTACAATACAATTACATGGAATTACAATAGAATTACATGGAATTACAATAGAATTACATGGAATTCCCCCTAGGTCTATAATTCAATTGTTTTTTATATTTATTCTGCTTTGGACGGAGAGAAATATAACAAATAAAAACCCATGATAGTCGGTCCAGCCGTTTTTGAGTTAAAAGTGTTAGAACAAATCCGACTTTGTTTTATTTATTAAATGATTTAGCTAGCGATGACTGATGTTATAATATTAGAATTAAGACTATTCAAAAGTGCCTAATGGTCTACATCATCATCATCTGCCTAACCTTTTCCCAACTATGTTGGGGTCGGCTTCCAGTCTTACCGGATGCAGCTGAATACCAGTGTTTTACATGGAGCGACTGCCTATCAGACATCCACAACCCAGATACTGGGTTACACGATACCCTCAGACTTTCGGGCTTCTGACTACCCCTAGACTGTCAAAGATCTACAATTGATAGCCGGGGCCAACAACTTAACGTGCTATCCGAGGCACGGAGAGTGATAATTAATTTATAAAACGCACATAACTTACGAAAAGTCAGAGGTGCGTGCCTTGTGTTCGATCCCGAGACCTCTGACTTGCCAGTCAACGGTCACCACCACTAGGCTATCACGACGATGCCTAATGGTCTACATGATTAAAATATTTTGATTTTGATCTCGTATAACTCACATTAGCAATTCTGCGGCCACTCTTCTGCTCGTTCTTCATCCTGGCGAAAGTGTGGTAGTAGGACGCCACGTACGTCATCACCGACTTCTCATCAGGACGACTGGTATCCACATCTGTGAAGACAAGCAAGTATATTGTAACAATTACCACCAACTACCGATTATATTTAATATACAAACTCTTTGCTTCATTGGTACAACCAACGCCATTGATATAAATAATTTAAACTTGTATTCTTTTTTAAATTGTTGGGACCGACAGATTGTAAATCGTTTAGGTTCAAAATGTCCAAATCCCAAAATGTCTGTTTCCCAAAATGTCTATTTTGCCAAAATGTCTATTTCCCAAAATGTCCATTTCCTAAAATATCTATTTCCCAATATGTCCATTTCCCAAAATGTCCATACACAAACCAAAGTGTCTATGGCGGATTAAAAAAGCAACTGTTGTCAATCATATATTTTGATCAAAAAAACATTTTTTTTGTGGCATTGCGCAAATAGCGACTTGCCAAAGAAAGAAAGAAAAAAAAAAGAACATTATAGAAATATGACAGTTGTATGACAGCGTTTAGTTATTGCAAATTGCAGAAGAATCCCAAGGCACGCACCTCTGACTTTTCGTAAGTTATGTGCGTATTATAAATTAATTATCAGTTGCTAAAACGGTGAGGGAAAACATCGTGATGAAAACCAGCACACCTGAGAGATTTTTCAATGGTGTGTAAAGCCATATCAGAGGCCTACGGGCGGTTTAAACTTTGACAACAGGTTGTTCATCAACCATACGATAAGAAGAATCATAATATTAACCTTCAGCATCGAGCAGGCGCGGAATGCCGAGGTGGTTGTGAGCCACGTCGAAGGCATGGTTGAGGGTCTCCACGTGGTCCGTGTTGGGGACTTCGGACCAGCGGAAGAGGTCCGGTCTGTGGAGAAACATAATCATTGTTATTAAACATAATATTCAGCCGTGTAGTTGTTATTAATAAGACAGAATTAATTAGAGACTACAACTAGAGAATAGCCGTGTAGTTTCCGGCCTAGGAATAGAACCACCCCTACTCGTCCCGCGGGTGTCGTAAGAAGCGACAAAGGGAAAGATCCGGAGGATGGGCAGCAGCATCCTTCTGTGTAACAGCAATCATTTGCTACTGCGATCGCCAACCCGCTTGCCCAGCGTGGCGGTTATAGGCAAATAACTCCAATGAGCGCACAAAATAAGTAATCCGTATGAGAAGAGGCCTGTGTCCAGCAGTGGACTAATACAGACTGTGAATGTATGAACAGTCGGCAAAGAAGTAAGGTTGGCTAGATAAGGTTGTAATTTTTTCAAGATGTCAATGGTGTTGATTCTCTTGTACATCCCGCTAAACTAAATTTAGTCTAATTATATCTCTTTCTAATAAACGCTATTGAAAAAGGATAGCTAATTGAGCTATAAAATTAGAGCTGTCAAATTAGTCTACGTCCTTGCAATTTGCGTAAAATTAGACGAGACCTCTATGACGTGCCGACTAAATTCTCGTTGATATCACGCAAATAGACTAGTTTGACAGCTCTAAAAATCCTTTTCTAATGATCTCTGTTAGAATAAGAGATAGTGAGTCTAAATAAGTTTAGAGAGTGTGCCAGAGAATTAACACCAATATCAATATAATTAAATTTTACCATATTTTCTGAAAAGTTATGACTGAAACCTATACAAAATTAAACAATTTTATACAACCACATGCAAACTTCCATACAAAACTTCATCCTTAACTAGCGGCCCTGTCAACCTAACTCCTTTGCCGACTGGACGTATGATGAGTACCTGTGCGCATGGATAAGGGCGTTGAACCCGAGACCAGATCTCCAGGAGTCTGTAAAGTTGTGTATGTGCACTCCATGGTAGCCGCTAGTCTTGCGTTGGCACCACAGGAGCAGAGCGTCCTTCGCTGACTTCTTCTCTGAAGATTCATTCTCTTCATCCTGGAGAAGATTTGTATAATATCAGATTTATTGTAAAAAGTAAATATTCTCTGTGTCAAACGTGTGTGTATTCGTCATATTCACGGTTAAATTAAAAACATCGACAACCTGAAAAGGGCTTGTGGCGTATAAAATATGAACGCGTCCGAGTAAAGTGATGCATTCACTCACTTCACTCGGAGCAGAACTGAGAAGCGCTTTACGTTGTTGTTGGTAAGCCTTGTCGCCTTTATTGATTAACCACTAGTTGGAACCTAAATACAAGTATTAACTAAACTGTCTAAACTCAAAGGACTTTCATTGTGTTTACCACTATAGGGTCATTAAACTCATCATTATTAACAACCTTTATTATGGGACCAACCCTGAAATCGCGAAAAAAAACAGCAGATTTTTTTCGCGATTTCAGAAACTTTGTCTGTTTGTCTGTCAGAGATTGGTGCGAAAACTACAAGCCAGATTAAGTTGAAATTCGGCAAAAATATTTGTTAAATACCAAGTCAGGTTTTAGGGTACAAATTATCACGATAATTATGGGGGATGAGCAGTATTGTAATATGTAGGGTTACGAAATCCACGCGGCCGTAGGCGCGGGTGGAAGCTAATCTAAAATAATAAAAAAAAACTAAAAATCCATAATAATTATCATAAGCTGCCGCTAGATGGCGCTGTACCAACGGGTTCTGCACACTTTACAATTAATTATATTCAGAACAAAGAACAACAGAATCGTTCTATATTGTGATAACGGGCTACTACGGAACCCTACAATGCGCGTGGCCCGACACGCTTTTGGCCGGTTTTTATTTATAATAAAAAAATATTCTTACAACATCAATTTCGATTTCTTGAATCTGGAATCTTAAGATGATCGTCCAAATCAGACCGAGGATCAGTCGTGGGTTGCCGTCCACGATGTCTTCAGCACCTATAGACTCCAAGCGGACCTAGAAAAAAAGTAAAAAGTTTGAAAAAAAACGGAAAACGGCATTTTTTGGTATTGGTATGGCGGGCTGTTTTCGCAGGTCCACGTCTTAGCGCGTATTGTGCGTGATGGTGGTAATATTTTTTTTTATTCGAGCCACCCCAACTCCTCGAGAAATGCTAACAGCTTCTTAAGGTCTAGGCCTAGCCGAAGAGGGAAAGAAATAGCAAAATCCCAAGGGCGTCACATTAAAAATAAGTTTGAGAAGCCCTGTATTAAACGATACTTATAGACGCGAGCTACGGAAACCTTTTAACTGCTGCTTGTATCGCGCGGGCTTCTACAACTATGCGATGTTAGTTCAGCACAACATTCGCTAAATAGTCTATAACAATCTATTTATCAATAATAATGTCTTCCTAACCGAATTTCGATGAGATTAGCCAACTACGAAGAAATTATAACGGGTATAATTTAAACGGCCACCAAAAATATTATTTTGGGTTCCTAAAATGGATTAACAATCACCAAATTCTATCCAACTCAAAGATTAATATTACTACCAAAAATCTTTCTCCAAAATAGTAAGACGTCAACCAAAATACATTATTTGATCCCAGACTACTTTATGGTGCTAGCAAACTATTGTTAACAGGAGAAACTGGATGCAATCTGGACTTTAGGGCACCCCGACTCGGACAGGTTAGGTTAGAAGGGGATGGCGGGGTCGAATAGACCCCGCCATCCCCTTCGTGGTTATTTTTTTATAAACCACCCAGAAGTAGGAGCCGGAGGAGGAATTTGGTGACCATTTATCCATTTTGGTAATCGTTTAGATTTTTTTGGTAGTAAAATAGGTACTTTTTTGGGTGGCGTTTAAACACAAGCCAATTATAACTGGCGGGGGTACGGTGAATGCGCAAGCGAAAACCGTACTTCCCCGAGATTTGTGAGGGGACAGCGTGTGGTTTTTAGTCCGTGTAAGTCGGACATAACCCCATCGCCAGCCCTTAAGTGATGTACGTACCTACTCATAAAGAGATTTTCATACGACAAAAAAAAGGAGTATTTTTGTGAAATTTTTTACATGTTTTAGCACATGTTAGCTTATTAAATATAAATATTTAATAAGAAATTTGAAAAAACAACTGATACGGATGGGATTCGAACCCACAATCTTCGGCGTTCCGTGCCGACGCTCTAACCGCGGAGCCACCGTATCCCATCAGAATCAGTCGAAATTTCAAATCTCTTTATACGCCTAGGGCGTGTGGTAATATCTATCGGAATACATTACGTATCCGACTCAGTGTTCCAAACTTTGCAGTTTTAGAAGGCACCGATGCGATATTACCAATTGTCTTAATATTTTTGTGAAATTTGGCTCAGCGGTTAGAGCGTCGGCACGGAACGCCGAAGATCGTGGGTTCGAATCCCATCCGTATCAGTTGTTTTTTCAAATTTCTTATTAAATATTTATATTTAAAAAAGGAGTAATTATAATGCAGAAGTGTATGCGCTAAAACGGTGAAGGAAAACATCGTGATGAAACCAGCACACCTGAGAGATTTCTCAATGGTGTGTAAAGCCATGTTAGAGGCCTACGGGCGGTTTGATACCAGGTTGTTCACCAACCACACATAAGAAGATAGGATCGGGGGTCCGTGTCAGACCGGTATATAAATTTCACGTAAACCTTCGCAGAACTCAACTTATATTACGATTAATAGAAACAGCTGATGTCTTCATGCCTACCTCATGTTGTAAGTAGCTCCAGTGACATTGTATTACTTATCTCTGATAAGATAGCGGCATGATATCTGCGACTTACGTAATGTAAACTACACCTAATTAGATATTTATTGCCGTGTTTCTATTTTATTATTCTGTAGATAACAATTGAGCGACAAAGGAATACAGGGTTATTTGTAAAACACCAGCATCCTTAAAAGGGGCCATTAAACTCATCATTATGAACAACTTTTACTATGGAATCAACCCTGAAATCGCAAAAAAAAATCAGCTGTTCCATACATTTAAGATCACAAGACTGAACAAAATGTATGGAACAGCTGATTTTTTTTTGCGATTTCAGGGTTGGTCCTATAGTAAAAGTTGTTCATAATGATGAGTTTAATAACCTTATAAGGATGCTGGGGCATGACAAATAACCCGGTATATCTTTGACAGTTGATATTATCATCATCAGCCTGTATTAGTCCACTGAACATAGGCCTCTCCCAGCGCGCGACTATTGTGCGCTCATTGGAGGTAATTACTCATAATCGCTACGCTGGGCAAGCGGGTTGGCGATCGCAGTAGCAGATGATTGCTGTTACACAGAAGGATGCTGCTACCCATCCTCCGGATGTTTCCCTTTCTGTGTGTGATTCTATTCTTAGGTCGGAAACCAGATGGCACGTTGTTAAGGAATAATCCTGACAACTGATCTAACTTAAGAATATTGTATCCCTTTGGGTTGAGGTCAGATAGGCAGTCGCGTAGAAAACTGATATTCAGCTGCATCTGGTTAGATTAGAAGCATAATAAGGCTGGGAGGACTTACCTTGGTATGCAAAAAGCTTAAACTTTTATTGACGTTTTCAATCTTGTGGACCCTCATCCGCCCACTGTTGGGCCTGGGCAAGCGTTCCCCGCTGATGATCTCTAACAACTTGAGCAGTCTCCGACCATCCGCGAGATCCACGAATAGATCCTCGACTTCCATCCGCGCCTGTAATTAAAAAGAACAATTAATATAAACATAATATAGACTCACGCCTGTATTCCCCAGAGGGGGTAGGCAGAGGTGTGCAGTACTAGGGGGCGAGTGTATTGCTATTAACCGGGCACAATTATAGACTCCGTACGTAATAAAAAACAAAAAACCCGACTGCTAACTAAAAAGATAGAAACAAGTTGGTTATAGATAGATCATATTCATTCTCTCTCTCTCTCTCTCTCTAAACCCAGAAGAATATTACCTAAAGAATGCCTCTGAAAATTTTTGCTAATAATAAATGGGAAAACTAAAACTCCAAATTCTATTTTATTATAGTTCATCAAAGCCATGAAATGCTAACCGACAGTTTATCTTTGACGCTTAATAGTTAATTAACCATACGATAAAGATGGGTACAAGGCCATTCTAGCCGACAAACGCATACAACATAAATAAATCAATTGAATAAGCTTTAATTAACAGATATGTTTAATAAACAATAATAAATAAACATAATATCGTAACCTCCGACATTGTAGTCCGACATGAAGTCATTGTTATTAATAAGACAGAACTAATTAGAGACTACAATTAATAAATTGCCGTGTGGTTTCCGGCCTAAGAATAGAACCACCCCTACTCGTCCCGCGGGTGTCGTAAGAAGCGACAAAGGGAAAGATCCGGAGGATGGGCAGCAGCATCCTTCTGTGTAACAGCAATCATCTGCTACAGCGATCGCCAACCCGCTTGCCCAGCGTGGCGATTATGGGCAAATATCTAAGCATTGGGGAGGTTTATGTTCAGCAGTGGACTAATACAGGCTGATGATGATGATGTCGTGGGGACCCGTAAAATTTGAAAGAGTGCACATGTGTTTACGCATACACTTATTGTGCAGTATAATATCTCCTGCGTAGTGGCACAGTTTAATAAACATGCAGTACGGAAATTACGCAGAAACGCTCGAAACAGCACACTCACACAAATGTTGTATGCTTATTTTACTGTGGATGCAGGCTCGATATAAAAAGAAAAAGCATTTATTCCCTTTTGGGCAGAAACACAAAAACAACGACAATAATTTAAAAAAAAACAATACAACAAAAGCAACACTTCAAACAGCTGCCAACACTTACTCGTAAATGAATCTTATTAATTTCATAACTATTTTTAAGTTTATTTTATGTTCTACAGAAATAATTAGTTTTTGTTTGTTTTTTATTTTCATGTGCATTTCATATGTAATTTAATTTAGTTTTGATATTCTTCTTTATTGTTATTTAATTTTGTATTTCTTTAATATTCCGACTGAAGGACTTGTATCCATGTCATGAAATAAATTGAAAAAAAAACCCGCTGCCAACACTCAAACATAAAACAAAAAGATAGAAAAAGATAGAGGACGACTCACATCACAACACAATAATGAATCTCCGTTGAGATTTGCCACTGTGACCAAAATTTGGTCAGGATGACATTAATATAAAAAAAAAATAAGGGGGGGAGATCAACTTATTCTTAATTTAGTTGGTAAGCTAGTGAGAAAATAGCGGTAACGTTTTGACGTCTGATGATTATTAGCTTCAAACGCCGCGGGCAAGATCTATAGTTCGTTTTTAAATTCGAGAGACTAAAGGTGCGCGTCCACATCAGTCGCATCGCACCGGACGCACCGGCCGCATGCGGTTAGGGATAGGTTTGGTTCATTCACTTTGGGTCCCTATTCGCTTTTTCAATTGACATCGGTATTAGGGAAGAGGTGGCATGAAAGAGCCAGTTTACTAAACGGAACTAAATGATGTTTTTATCTCTTCATTTATTATTTATTTATTAAAGGAGGTAATAAAAATATATGAAAAACCTTAAACACTATAAAAATATCAACAAAATAGTCAGTTTAAAAAAATAAGAATTTTGGCTCTTTCATAACATTTTTATATTGAAAGAGCTACTAAAATTTATGCAAAGGGGCAGTCTGTATTATAAAGTGTTAATGTTAAATTGACGTTTCGAAAACGTCAAATAGTTTGAATTACATACTTGGAAATAAAGGTCACTATGGCGTAATTTTACTCTTTGAAACGTCAATTTAGTCTCTCGAATTTTAAAACATACTATACAGTTTAAATAATAATAGTAATTATCTTTTAGCGGTTTCTATATTCTTTAATTTGAACTGATGTTTTTCTGATAATATTTCATTAATATATCAACAAGTATGATCTCATCTTGCGTTTAAAAATTGCTATGAACGATTAAGTTGTGAATTTCTTTAATATAGGCTTTGTGATATTTTTCGTAAATCTTACTTATTTGATAAATTTAAAGGGGTGACTCTCCATAAGTGCAAATCCTACTTATAATTATGATAAACTAGCGACCCGCCCCGGCTTCGCACGGGTGCAATATACATATAAACTTTCCTTAAGAATCACTCTATCTATTAAAAAAAACCGCATCAAAATCCGTTGCGTGGTTTGAAGATCTAAGCATACATAGGGACAGACAGACGCGGGAAGCGACTTAGTTTTACTATGTAATGATGTAGACAATTAGGTATTTTGCATGCCGTGTGGTTTCCGGCCTAAGAATAGAACCACCCCTACTCGTCCCGCGGGTGTCGTAAGAAGCGACAAAGGGAAAGATCCGGAGGATGGGCAGCAGCATCCTTGCATACATGCATATTAGCGTAACCGTGCGAAGCCGGGGCGGGTCGCTAGTAAAATATATTTTCGTATTCCGGATAGGGTAAATGTTGACACATAATATGAAAATAGAACATTGTGTCATGCATTTTATCTTGGTATTTGTCACATTTATGTACTCTTTGAGGAAAAATATGTATACTTGTTCAAATAGAACTGTTATGTTTTGTGTACACGGATTAAAATTTAATATTACTAAGTATTCGTAGTGGCGCATTGGTAATGGACTCGCTTTTCTAGGACGTGTGTGTGGGGTCATCCAAAGAGCCTTTCTATGTCATGTGCACTTTCTTAGTTAATCTAAGGCATCACTGACTAACGGTGAAAGAAAATATCGTGAGGAAACCTGGACTTAATAGTGTGAAATCGCCAACACGCAGTGAGCTAGCGTGGTGATTAATGCTCGACCCTTCTCTGTATGAGAAAATGTATTTGCGCTACTGTGACAATAGAGAATATTAAGCAAATTAGGTATTTGCCCATAATCACCACGCTGGGCAAGCGGGTTGGCGATCGCAGTAGCAGATGATTGCTGTTACACAGAAGGATGCTGCTGCCCATCCTCCGGATTGTCGCTATTCTTAGGCCGGAAACCACACGGCACCTTTTTAACTTTGCATTGGCGCTATTCTTGCTTATTTCCGGCGTATGAACACTGGTCTAAAAACTCAACCTGCATTAAGAGATACTGATGAAGAAACATAAGCTATGCCAAGCAAAAAAGACAAGGAACCTCGATAGGCCGCAGTCGACTAAAGCCGAATGTAGCCGATTCAGAGTCCCGGATGTACCCGATTGAACGTCCCGAATGTACCCGATGCACATACGTAGATTTCAATGATTTAGGCGGCCAAAAGCCCATTTACCGAAAAACAATCTAATGATAAATTAACCATTTACGCGGATAGTACATAGATTTAGGAATACAATGGTACCCATTTTAACTTTCTACGATGCGCAAGAGACTATCCTCAAGTGTTGTAAAGTTCGATAATCGCTTAACGTGTACATGTATTTTCTCGACGCTCCTAAACTTGCAACTTTTGTAAAGTGCATATTTGTTTTAAAAATGACTGTTTCCGTGTGAAAGTAATGGATTACAATAATTCAGGTAAGTAGCTATGTTTTCCAATAGTTATTTACTTGGTTTTCATTTTCCTTGATACACTTTTTCATTGTCAAAGATAGGTCTATCAAAAATGAGTTTTTTTTTGTATTTTTAATTTCAATGAGGTCTTTTAACTACCTTCCGGGTCCGTCCGAGCAATAATTTCTTTATTTTTCAATACTTTACATATTGTGCTATAAAACGGCAAGAAAATTAGCCGCGGAAACCCGCGCTTTTGAAAATCAAGAGCATTTGAATATTTTAGTCAAAATTCAGCAAAATAGAATGTTAGTGCTATTTTGTATTAAATCAATTTACTTTTCGTTTTAGGTCTGTTTGGTGCTTTGAGTACTAAAGTACTGAGTCGGGACTACTTGTTTGACCAGATATAAAGGCAAATTTTACCAAGTTTCAGTGAAAAACCCGAATATTATGAAATTTTCTTTTGAAGCGTTATGGTGACATAGAAAATGGTAAAAACTGTTTTAAAGCAAAGGTTTTCTTATATGAAAACCGAATTCAAGAAAAGATTGACGAAAATCAGTAAACACGAAGAAGTTTTTTTTTAAAAACAACAGAGATTGGTTAGAAGGAACATTTCGTGATTCCATTAAAGTTGTTCTCTTCTCAAGGTAGACCACGTAAATCTTATAAAGATTTAAGTGAGCGCATTAAAAGAAGAAAAACGGAAGAAGTCCGTGGAACTTTAGGCCATGACATCATTATTCACGATGCACCAACGGTTTTTACAAAATTCTGGGCATAGAGATGCTTCAGTTTTCAAAGAAATGACTAATTCATAATATGGGCTAGGAATTTGTACGTGGAGCTGTATGGATGGCATCCAATGTCTCCGACAATGCATTAAATATTGATGCAAGGTGTTCCTATTAATCAGTTATCTGAGGAGGCAGCAGAAGCTCGGTACAAGCATTTCCAGTCATACCGGCTTAACTTTGCTAGAAAGTTTTCTAGAAAGGAATGCAATTTAGATGTATTTAATAAGCTTTTATTAATATCGGACCCTTTGATCAGCTCCAGGAGAATAAATAAGATCAAAGCAAAGCTTTCCTTCCTGAAACAATAGAACTGTTGATGTCTGCCTAACCAAATAGAGAGAAGGAATGCTCTCAAAGTGACGATGATATTATATAAATAGATTTACATTAGTTTATTTTACTAGAATACTTCGTTTTTTTTTAAATATTAAAAATTTAACTAGCAAAAAAAATTTATGAAACTTTTTTATATAATTTTGAAAAAAAAATGCTATTTTTATGTATAAAAATATTGTTTATTAATGAAAAATATTATTTTTGATCAAACAAGGCTTATTTTAATTTCATTTTGTAATTTATAGCAAAAAAAATTTTTGGCCGCCTAAATCATTGAAATCTACGTATGTGCGATGCGGCGTCCCGAATGTACCCGATGCAACGTCCCGAATGTACCCGATTTAGCGTCCCGGATGTACCCGATTCAGCGTCCCGAATGTACCCGATGCGGCGTCCCGAATGTACTCGATTTAGCGTCCCGGGCGTGACGCTAAATCGTGAGCTGCTAAGAAAAAGTGCTCCTAGAGAAGTTTTTACTTCAAAAATACTAGTTTCTGTAGCTACATACCTTCTGTAAGAATGAGTTGATCCATTTTGTGAATGTTTTTTTCTGTATGTGAAGGCGTTCTTCCTGCAGCGCCTTTATGCGGCCTTGCTCGAATTTGAGCGCGTCCTCTCTCTGGGTCATGTTTGTTCTTTGCTGTACTGCGGTGGCGTAGCCCCCCGGCTCATACTGGGGCCCTGGGGAACAAGAAAATGCATTGTTAATTTTTTTTTTAAAGATAGAGTCGTCAATAGTTACATACATTTTGTTGAGTCATGTGAACATGAATGTATGGAACAGTTGCTTTTTTTTTGCGATTTCAGGGTTGGTCCTAGGGTTAGGCCTTGGTGACGGACCAGCTTTGCTAGTACGTGGGTATGCGTCCGAACCTGGCATATACCAACGTGACTTTTTCTGTATAATAATATGTACTTTCTTAGTTAATCTAAGACACCACTGACTAAGGGTGAAGGAAAATATCGTGAAGAAACCTGGACTTAATAGTCTGAAATCGCCAATGCGCAGTGAGCTAGCGTGGTCAATCCTTCTCTGTATGAGAAGAGGCCTTTGCCCTACAGTGCAATAGGACAATTACAGTTTGGTTTCTTATTATTATATTTTAAAAAGATCGTCGTCCTATAAGAAATGGAATACTTTTCTTCAATGATACCTAAGGTTTTAAAAATACTTCAAGATTGCTTGCTTTTGCGATAGCGTTTGGGTGAATTATTTGCCAAGAAAAGATTCTATTATCAAATCTCATAGGAATTGGCATAAATATAATCTGTAAGATGTCTTTTTTTTATCACATTTTATGATAGTCCCTACTTACGCTACTTACCATATCGTCTGGCCGGCTGATAGTCTTGATACGAGTACACGCTAACGTTACTCAGTTGCCGCTGCATTTTTGTGATGCGGCAACACTCAGGGTAAAGTTCTCATTAGGTTGGCAACACTGTTTGTGTTCGCTAGTTTTTTTTTGTCTAAATTTTTTTTTAACGGCGCCTGTCAGATGTCAGATTGTTATGAATATTACTGGCCTTTTTTAAAAGTTTTTTTTCGAATTCTTATTTCAAAATTATTTGGTGTGAGATATTTTTGTTTTTGGATTCCGTTTTTCGTATTTTTGTTCTTACACGTATTGCCTTAGACTAATAACAACTATTCAAAGCGTATTGCATGTTTCGATCTCGATCTACACTACCGGCACGTTATGATGGTTATTTTGACGATTCTCCACTCATGAAGTTTCGAATTAATTAGGTACTTTTGAAGGAGCAAATTACTGTTTTTTATTGTCAATAGTCATAAAATTTATCGAATGTATTATTTTAATACGAAACTCCATGAGTGGACAGTCAAAACGACCATCATAGCGTGCATAGTTTAGTGACATTTTTCTGTCTTAATTTATTTAACTACTCTGAGCAATATCGATTTGTAATTTAAACGTTTTTCTTTTAGTTTCTAGTTACACACAATATAATATAACAAAGCGTTTATATAGCGTAACTAACTATCTAAGGCGCAGACAGAAATCGTTATCGTTAGAACTATGCATGTAGTTATGAAGCCGATTTGACACACATTGTTGAATTTTATTTTACATAGCCAATTTTATTCTATGAGTTTTAGCGAAGATTTAGTTTTGTAAGACGACAAATATCTACTTTTTTGGGAATTTTTTTAACGTATAGCACATGTTAGCTTATTAAATATACCTAATTATTTAATAGGGATACGGTGGCTCAGTGGTTAGAGCGTCGACACAGTACGTCCAAGATCATGGGTTCGAATCCCATCCGTATCAGTATCTAATCTAATCTTAATAATAATATAGTCTCAAACTTTCGCGAACACTCAACATAATGAAACAACTTTTCAACGGATATAATTATTTTGATAATATCAAAATAAAAACGCGAATTATATATCCGTTGAAAAGTTGTTTCATTAATCTTAATAATATCTGCTTTTTTGATGACAGTTACAGAATGTGTACAGTGCAAATTATCTAGTACAGGGCTTCCCAAACTGTGCGTCGCGACGCCCTGGGGTGCCGAATTACCCCAGGGGCGTCACGAAGTGATCCACACAGATTGACACAACCATATATTTAAAGTTTTTTGTTAACTTGTCACTTGGCTAGAACTACATATTGGTAGGTACTTTTTGGCCCGATGGGAGGGTGGGTTCTCAAAATTAATTTCGACTCTTTATCTCGCTTTCTAACAACCTTCTATCTTTTTCTAATTTTCATTAGAAGAATAAGATAAAAATTCTTAACCAAATATCATTGACCAAAAGTAATTTCTTAAGTAATTCAAAAGATCTGACTGGATTCATGAAACCATGTCAAATCTTCGTTCTATTTATAACCCATTTGGACATTACGGTACCGAATACAAGATGTCGCTAGTGTTGCATACTTGCATTGCAGTTATTGACACTAATTGTCATAACTCTACGTAACTATTGCCTTCCGGTTTATTCGCCTAATTCAAGGATGGAGGATCCGTACTATGGAGTCCGCATATCCATTATAGGCTACGAACCTGCATATAAGAAAAAAATCGTGAAAGTAGAAAACTTTTTAAATTCTTTTTTTTTTTAAGAAATTCAATGTCAAATTGAAATATGCAGGACTTATTGGCGGGAATTATAGTGTTGTTGATTTTTATTATTCGCGAAAATTACCTTTGACTTTTCGTAAATAGAAAACTTTTTTTTTTTTTTTTTTAAGAAATAGAATGTCAAATTGAAATATGAAGGACTTATTGGCGGGAATTAGAAAAGAAATGTAGTGTTGTTGATTTTTATTCGCAAAAATTATCTCTGACTTTTCGTAAATTATCTGCGTAGGTATTATAAATTTATCGCTTGCACCGTGTCTCGGAAAGCATGTAAAGCCGTTGGTCCTGCGCCTGATCTCTCTCGGGTCTTTTCGGATTGCCGTCCCATCGGACTATGAGAGTGAGGAAATAGAGAGTGCGCAAACACAGGTGCAATAAGATATCATATAATATCTTATTGAGATTAGGAGACACAAGGTCTTCTGGTCTAGAACAACTTTTCCCGTTCTCCAAGGCTTGGGTCAGGTAATACTTAATTTCTAATACTCATTTAACTTATGAAAACTCAGAAATACAGAGTTCTACTCAATTGATGAGCATAATTTTTATAAACAGTTGTTTTATCTAATTACATCCGCAAATTAGAATAGCTACAGCCCTGTATGAGTATGCGTTTGCGCATGACCGTAAACCGCTGTAACGGTGCGGGTCACGTGCCATTGACCACATCATAACACGCGTATGTGGTGAGGATTTCAGCAAAAAAAAAAAATTGATGGGCAATACACCTCGGACATCGTTACAATTCTCAAGTCTAGGCAATAAATGGATTCAGTTTTAACGTGACGTAAACTAAGTACCACATCATCATAATCATCAGCTGTAAGGCGTCTACTGTTGAACAAAGGCTTTCCCCATAAAATGGTTGCTTATAATCCCCACGCTTTGCAGGCATCTTAAGCTGGGTATCCACTATGTTCGTGAACCTCTTCCGCTCCGCGCTCCTGCAACTGCTCCACATGGTGGTTCAAACGTTCACGCTCCAGGAGCGCTAACGTATCCACTATGTGGTCATCATCCAGCAAGAGGTTCGCAAACATAGTGGATACGTGGCTTTAGAGATCGCAGTGTAAGCCGCTGCTGCCCGTCTTCCAGATTTTTCCTAAGTCGCCTTCTACCCTCGGGATGATATGGGTGGGTGCTATTTTATCCCGGGCAACCCACGGGCAAAACCAAACTAAGTACTTAACTATAGGGCGTCAAAGATCGCGCAATTCAGCGGGACATAGTTATAGCTTTACTGTCATCATCGTCATCGGCGTGATTTAGTCCACTGCTGAACATAGGCCTCTCCCAATGCGTGCCAATATTATGCGCTCATTGGAGGTATTTGCCCATAATCGCCACGCTGGGCAAGCGGGTTGGCGATCGTAGTAGATGATTACTGTTACACAGAAGGATTTTACAAACCTACCAAGTTATTTGTGAAAGGACTGAGGTCGCTGTATCACTACATAGTATAAAAGTCGCTTTCTCTGTCCCTATATCCTTATGTATGCTTAAATCTTTAAAACTACGCAATGGATTTTGATGCGGTTTTTTTTAATAGATAGAGTGATTGAAGAGGAAGGTTTATATGTATATTGTACCCGTGCGAAGCCGGGGCAGGTCGCTAGTGCGTCTATAAACGTCAATCACCTGACAGTTCAACTGTTATTTGATAGGTGTTGCTATGGTAACGCGTTAGTTCCAATTTTCGCCACTTCATAAATAAGTTGGTGGCTCTGTGCTCAGTGCTGTAATGTATTCAAATTATGTTATTTGTTTTAATTGCATATAGCACGGACATGGTACAGTTCGTATGGTCAGTGACCACGTCACGGCTCGCCTGTTTATGTGTTACACAATGTGAATACGTTTATTTTTTAATATTTTAATAACAGTATCACGCTTCTTCCCTGAAAGATTTTGATAAGGCGTGGGATAGCGCCAATGACCTTGAACCTTGAGATTTTGCGAGAGTGCTCCTCCTTTTTTTAAAATCCGATAAGAATGTAAGTGTTAAGTGTTTGATTCGATATGTTTTTAGATTTGACAGCTGTCAAACTCGTCACTCGACTTAACGCAACGTCAATTCTATTTTTAGTTGTGTCTGATAATTTGTCTTGAAAACGTTGAAAAAAATATTTAGTTAGTATTATAATAACATAATTAATTTCTGATAGGTACCTATCGCGTTCATAGTTTTGTATTTGTAATAAAAATAAATTTAATAAGTAGGTACTTCAGAATGGATGTCAATCTTTATGCAAAAACTGCAACACAATATCAATCGTCCGTTCTACATTATTTATTGAGCTGACAGCGGTCATTGAACTCCGATAACAAACAACTTCATGCAATGCTGTATGATAGATTGTTAACTGTATCTTGTATTTGCCTACCGAGTTTAAAAAAAAACACTGACAGTGACAGCTAACTTGCTAAGTTGGCGCGAAAAAAACCATAACTAATATGACGCATCTTATTGTTTTTCGTTGTCTATAAATTAAAAAGAAAAAACCATGTGATTTTTTCTTAACACTGACTGCCACGCCGCAGACACAATGCAATTTTTATTGTTTGCGGTCACCGCGGGGTGGCGTACAAAGGCTTAAAAATCATCTAATTTCTACGACCCTTTTTATTTTCACTTGTTTATAAGGTTTACAAGAAGGATTCTTTGCTTATAAGTATTACTATTACATAGTCTATCGAAGTTTTATTTGTTTTTTTTTTCAACAATATGGCAGTAAGTCATTTCTATTTTCATTTAAAACTCATACAATAATAAATGTATGTGTATAACTTTCGCAGTAACAATCGTCATATAACTAAAGTATTGCTTGCTTATCACTAAGTGAGTAAATAAAGATAAGAATATAGGTGGCCGCTCCTTGAAAGATACCTCTTAAGCAAATAATGCCGCCAAATTCAATGATTTCTTGAGTTGAAAGAATACCTACAAATACAATCGTCACTTTTTAAAAAATCATGGGCTCTCTTTCAAAAGAAAAAATAAAACAGTTTTTTTAAGGGCTTCTTGCATGGGGAGGAGAACTGAGGCATAGGTCCAACAGGCAGATCCCCTTTTGATTTTTTAAATTTATTATTTAGCCTTTAGCGTACCACTCCAGGGCAAAGGCTTCTTTTCTCTGCTTCCACGGTAATCGACAAACAAATATAGCCCATAACAGTGTTGACGGAGCCCCGGATATTGTCTGAGTAGAATAAATTCCATAATGTGTCACATTAGTTATTCAAAGTGTTAACAGCTTAGAAAAAAAATTGAGGCGGTGACAGCTGGAACTAAAAATAAAAATGTTAAAAATTAAGTTTGTGAGTACTAAAATAACTTAAATGTGATTCTTTTTAATATTTTTGAAGACAAAAAATTCCGAATATCTTGTTGGGTAGTGCGGCAGTGGCGCCCCCAATTTTTCCAGACTCTTTGTTGCCAAACTATGTAAAAGATGGTCCAGTACACTTTTGTTTACGTGCGCGCCCTCTACCATTATTATTAGTCTGAGTTGCCTCTCCTTATTCTATATTCTATTTTACCCACGTCAAATTAACCATAGCTAATTCTAGCGCCAACATTATCAAAGACAGAAATAGGAAAGTCTAGATAATCATGAATTGAATTGTAAAAGTGCTTCATCGCCCGCATACGTGAGTTATTTAAGTGCGCAGAGAAAGTAAGGTGAATCTGTAATGTGTACGCCAACTGCATTGTTATTGTCTATGTCATTGTGTTTAAAAATAGCACTTTACATTTTGACGTGTGATTCTTGTCAAATAAATTACTATAAAAAAAAATAAAAAAAACTGGGTGACATTTTGGAAACTATATGTCACTTGCGATGAAAAATCACTTGTAGCTAAGTTTATTTATGAAAATAATATTAAATTATAAATCAATATCTACTAACGCACTTACGACAAAAAGTATTTGATATTCTGCCGTCACTTGACACTGGCAGAGTTGTTGACAAGTGTCAGCTCGTGGGCCATTAACCTTAGAGGAAAAATTTTGCAGAATGATCATACATACGGCAAAATTTTTCCTCAGCATTAACCAAACAAGAAGGAGTAGAAAAATAGCACTCCTTTTGAGAGACAATAAAATTATTTTGAAAAATGATTTTCGAAGGATAATAAAATATATCTTGAATTACATATTATAACTTCTAAAGTAAAGCCGGAAGAGAAATGATTCTCCCGATCTGACCACTAACCTTTAAGTACCTAATCGGTGTACAAATACCTTTAAAAAACACGCATCGAGTTAATAATCAATAAGAAACGCTATGATTATGATTATGACAGTGTAACCATCTGGAACAGAAGCCGTGTGATTTATTATTTAACATTAGGCACTCAGATTCCTGCAAGATTGAAGATAATTATTATATTTTCTCTCTTACTACAATCACACAACAGATTTCTTATACCATACAACTCAACGCTAATTATTCAAGAAAAAAAACCTATTATCTCACACTGAACGCATCTTGTAATATGAATTGCAAATTATCTCGACTGACCGGTGCGGTGAGTCGATCGATTTTGATAAATGTCAAATGAACACAGTAATTACTACTACTCTGTGAGCAGAAAATGAAAAAAAAAGATGTACAAAAAATCGCTGCTATTTTTGGCGGTTATTTTTGTTCTGTCTATGGTTTCAGTTTTTTTTATTCCTTTCTGCAACATGTGCGGTCCGTGTGTTTATTTCGTCGTTTAGTAATAAAGCTACTAAAGTTTGACTATTTGTGTGAGCCTGTAACGTACATTTGATTTTGTCAGTTGACGAGATGATTTCATCGCTCACGTAATTACATTTTACAAATGTGTGTAGACGTATTGTTTTTTTTTTTTGTTTATTTCATCAAAAGAGAGAAATCCTTTCATATTGCCAATACCGAGCATTACATGGATGACTTTTAGACCTGTCGTTTTTCATTATTCAATTCAACGAGATTATTTAAGTCACCATGTCAGATCCTGAGCTCTGAGGTACTTTTACTGTCTTTTTGGCGGGAATTCGAAAAGACATACAGTGCTGTTGATTTGACTGTTGATTTTATTGCTGTTGATTTAAATAATTATGTTATTCCAATCTTACTTTGAATAATTGCGGTGAAATGTTATCAAATTTATGTTGACTAAAGTTAATACAAATGAATAATATTAAGTGTGTTTTTCCGCGTTGACACAAATTGTCTAATTAAGTGTTACTTAGTAAAGTAACTACCGCTTGACTATGACACGAATAACTTTAGAATATTATCCCTTTAGCTTGCGGGGATTAGATAAGCAGTCGCTCCGTAGGAAACTGATATTTAGCTGCATTCTGGTTAAAACAGAAGCCCTCAACAAAGTTTAATAGGAAGGCTAGGAGGATAATGTATGGTGATTTCATTTGTTTAATTTATTTTCGTATTATAGGTATAGGTATGTTACCTATGTTGTTGTTCTCAATTGTATTTTGATATATTTTCGTACAAAGCTTTAAATTGCTATTTTTAGGATGATATTAATGTTTTTAATAATGACATAGCCAACATATTTTAAGTGTTGTTACGCCGTAATTGTCTTACACATTAGCAAATTAACTGTTTAATTTTAATATGCAATAACTTTAATGTCTGTTATGTGGCAGAAAAAAATCTTTAATAAAGAAATAAATAGATGATGTTTTTTGTTAGTGAACCAAGATTTTCACCTTTACTCTCATCATCATCAGCCTGTATTAGTCCACTGCTGAACATAGGCCTTTCCCAATGCACGCCACTATTGTGCGCTCATTGGAGGTATTTTTCCCATAATCGCCACGCTGGGCAAGCGGGTTGGCGATCGCAGTAGCAGATGATTACTATTACACAGAAGCTGCTGCCCATCCTCCGTATCTTTCCCTTTGTCGCTTCTTACGATACCTGCGGGACGAGTAGGGGTGGTTCTATTCTTAGGCTGAAAACCAGCTATCCCTTTCCTCTATTTAAATATTATTTATATTTAAAAGAGCAACCATGGAGTTTCTTGCCAGATTCTTCTCCATGAAGGGTAGGCTGCCCTTGGAACTGGCAACTAGAGTCACTCTTACAACAAACAATATTAGAATTATGACTATTCATAAGTGCCTAATGGTCTACAATTCTACATGAATAAAAATATTTTGATTTTGAATATATTTCTTTCTATAAAAAGGAGATAATTTTTTGAAGGATGCCAATTATGAATATCAGCACCGACATCAGCACGTGTATCAATGATTTAACTAGTAAATTCTATGAACAACAAAACGTGACTAATGATTTGTATTTCTTAGGTCATCATTTTATTATTACTGACGTCATCGTCAGAAAGGTCAGCAATGAATGACTCTCGTTGATTTTTACTTTTACACCTAGCTTTTTATACGTCAAAATGCATCTATAACTGCGTTCACGCGACTCCGAAACTTGGTCCTTTTTAAATATTGGGATTTTTGTTTTTGTAAAATAAGTATCTCGAAGATTAAATTGCTACTCCAAGTAGTAATCAGATTAATTAAGAAAATCATGTCATTTCTTAAAAAAAATGGCAGCGAATTTCAGCTAATTTTAGTTTACAAAAAGAAGGATCTTTAGATAGAAAAGACTAATATTGATTTTAAAAATATCGGCCTTCCGGCATTTGATAAAGAAGATAGATATTATCTATTACGTCAGAGAAAATTTATCACTTGCATGATTATCAAGACTGTTTTGAATTGCACATATTGTGACAAAAATATACTTATTTAAATTTTATGAAAAAGAAAAAGAAGTGGGACGCAAAATAATGTGGAATCCTACCGTCATTGGCTGAAACACAAGAAGTGCTACTAGTTTTATTAGGCCATTATCCTAAGAAAAAAAAGTAAATGACATTGACAATATAAAAAGTTTTTCTTTGACAGACCAGATATAGGATGGGAACTGAAAATAGTCCAGCAAAACAAATTATTTCAGTAGGAACTTGTAGCAATATTTTGAAACCAGGGTCCTTGTAAATGCTATTCTATGTAGATCTACTCATAAAATTAAATTGTGACAATAAGGGCTACCAGTTTTTTTGCCACCAGGGCGGCGCCACATAAAGTGGGCTAACCCAATGTCAATTGACAGTTCTGACAGATCTTTTTACACGGAGAAGTATAATAAATTATATTATCATTTTAAACCAATCTTTATACCCTGGCCTAAACCCTTGAAAACCCTTGCCAACTACAACAAACTTTATTAACAAAAGCCGTTAAACCGTAAAATATTTAATAATACCAAATTGGGTTACAATAGTACCGAGACTGGCTTACAATGGGAGCGATTACGATTCAAGGTTACGCTGTGGTCGGATTTAAAACTAAGGTGAACCGCAATATAGGAAATTTAAGAAGGTTCAATGATACAGACCATAAGTTATAATGCGTGGCCAATGATAATAAAAAAAATGATGCAGGCTTTAAAAAAAAACGTTTCATAAATTCTACTAGTTGGCGCATAGAGTATTCAAGAAAATATAGAGTGATAACGTCAACCACATTGCCTTGTGCGGAGCGAAAGCAGGGGCCCGATTCACGTAACGACAAAACGTCTTAATAGAGTGGCAGAGTAATGACAATGGCATTATTTTACGTCAAATGGTATTCCACAAGTATTTTTTTAAGGCCAGTGACATTTAAAGAACAATGGCAATAGCATCGTGTCAGAATGGACACTTTTGGTAAATTAGCGGAATTACCCCCCAGGTCTCGCCATACAAATGTTAAAATGTCATTTTTTCAAATTAAGTTTTCTAGACGTTTTTCAAAATTTTACTCAGCAGTTAACCATGATATAAGCTAAAATGTAACTTTTTCGCTCGTGGAGCCTAGTTGAACCGCAGTTGAACGAGGTATGATCGCAAACGGACCTCGTGTCGCGGCCGCGTTGTTCATACCCGTGCTCACGGTTCATACTTCTATAGGGTTGCTCTATTTTTTTCTTATATACTCTAAGAGTTGGCGCCACTATCACATCAGGTACATAGAACTGTCAAATGGTATAAACTTGTATTTGTTATCGTATTTTGTTATTGATCTATAAAAGCCAATTGTGTGGATGAATTGCTAACACTTGAGGCAAACGATGAATGAATTGACGTTGAATGAAGGTCACAACTTTTTCATATGAGTTTTACAATGGAATTGCGACCTCGTCGGTCAGACCAGAAAAAGAAGAATCCAGAACTAGAGTATCTGTATGCTAAGTTACATCTAAATCTGTTTAACAATTTACGTGTGATTAAGTAACAAACAAACATCGTAGAATAACGTAGATTACAAAAGATGATTGTGTCATTAATTGAAATTTCAATTAAAAAATTTCATCATACTTAATTCTAAGCCAGAATTTAAAAAATATTGTTTTCTTTATTAAATTCATGTATTTTTTTTTAAATCCCTGATATACTTTTTTTAGCTAAAAACACATTTGATCAAGTCACCTTTAAAATAAAATAAAACAAAGTCAGTTGACAGTTCATCACTGGACTTTTTGGCGGGAATTCGAAAAGACAGAATGAAAATATACGAATTATGTTCTTCGAAAGTATCTATTGCAACCAGTTAGCGTGTTTCAAACTAAATTCTTAACTAAACTAGATTCACGTTTTTATCCGATGTTTTATCTCATAATAGATACGTGATTCGTAGCCAATGATTCATGCAATTGCAACTTTTTCATAATTTTATAACTGCAAGCTGTGCACCTATGCTGTTTTGCGAAATTATACAACAATAGGCTTAGTAATATATTTTTAATGTATAAGTATTTAGAGAATTTAATTTAGGTAAGTGCCTAATTATCCTCCTCCTAGCCTTAATACTCCCAAACTTTGTTGTGTTCCGCTGAATATCAGTTTTCTAAGGAGCGACTGCCTATCTGACTTCGCATCCTAAAGAGGTACGATATTCTAAAGTTAGATCAGTTGTCAGGATTTTATGAGGGTATTGACTCCCTATATCGACTGTCAAAGATCTTCATGACAGCCGGGGCCAACGATTTGACATGCTTTCAAACTACGTGACGTGAAATTAATCTACAATACGCACAAAACTTACGAAAAGTCAGAGATTCTTGGGATCGAAATTGAAATTTTTGTAGATATTTAAAAATAACGCAATCGCCCCCATAGCTTCCATAACATGTACAGAGTATGCTTTCTGTTTTATCTTTAGCTTTAATAAGTCCATTGTCATTAGATAGCCGGTGTTTTAAAAATGGCGGACACGATCTCATAGAGCAAACTTGTTTTTTAACTTTTTTTTTTCTTTATTTGCATGGCGGGAATAAGGTGTAGACGAAATATTATGATTACTATAATCATTTGTATTTATTAAGTAAAACATTTTGCATTCGGGCCGCGAATTTTTAAAAAAATGATTAATTATGTCATCGATTTAATTCAAAACTAGATGCAAAAAAAAATTTAGAATTTTTTGATAGATACCTACTTGGAGTTTTTAACTTCCTACCTTAAGTTTGAAGTTTCCCCGTTTTTGTTTGTGGCATTGCGCAAATAGCGACTTGCCAAAGAAAGAAAAAAAAAACTTTTTTATTGTTCCTATTTCAATTTTTTTAATGATCGCTTGATTGTGTTGGATATTCCATAAACAATTGTCTGATTTTATTAGATATCGTTAATATTGTTCCCGATAAGTGGAAGGTTCATGCCATGCCCTTCATTTACGAACACAATTTTCGGGTCGCAAACAGAAACCCGAGCTTACAACCGAAACCGCCATTGTGTTATCCATGCTTATAAATTCAAAAACAGAACTTCATTTTATTACCGTGTAAACAATGTAATTTTTTTTGCACATTTCTATGGCGGGAACAGCGCAGCGCGCGGCCGTAGACAAAACAATTTTTTTTTATTAATGTTTGATCTGAGAAGAATATTAGTGTTGCGATTATAGTCGATGGTTCCCACGATAGTTATAACTTCAATTGAATTTAATAGGTCAGTGTAAATGGGGCAAGTGCCGAATCATTTTGTTTTGTTTTTTAACTAGGTAAGTTATTAATATAAACATGAAAGTTTAGATGGTTAAATGTTTATTATTCAACCGGACTTATTCATCGTATGGTTGATGAACAACCTGGTGTCAGAGTTTATACCGCCCGTAGGCCTCTGACATGGCTTTACACACCATTGAAAAATTTCACTATTATTACTAATACTAACCATTGGCCTGCGGCCAATGGTTAGTATTAGTAATAGTTGTACCGTCCGTGTGACACATTGTTTTCATTATACTTACAAGGTAATAAACAACAGAACAACAAACAATAATGTACTCGTAAATAAAATACATAGATAGCGGTCTCATACTGCGCATGCGTGTATGACTTGTTACTAGTTTTGACAATGTTGTTGCACATTCAGCCATATTAAAAAATAAATTACGCCTTAGGGTCGTATTTTTAAATTTACCGCCTGCCTTTCCTACATGTAATAGATTACGAGCTTAAACTTTAATAAAAAAAATATTTTATACTATACCACCTATTAAGATGTGATTAGTGTTGCGATTATAGTCGATGGTTCCCACGATAGTTATAACTTCAATTGAATTTAATAGGTCAGTGTAAATGGGGCAAGTGCCGAATCATTTTGTTTTGTTTTTTAACTAGGTAAGTTATTAATATAAACATGAAAGTTTAGATGGTTAAATGTTTATTATTCAACCGGACTTATTCATCGTATGGTTGATGAACAACCTGGTGTCAGAGTTTATACCGCCCGTAGGCCTCTGACATGGCTTTACACACCATTGAAAAATTTCACTATTATTACTAATACTAACCATTGGCCTGCGGCCAATGGTTAGTATTAGTAATAGTTGTACCGTCCGTGTGACACATTGTTTTCATTATACTTACAAGGTAATAAACAACAGAACAACAAACAATAATGTACTCGTAAATAAAATACATAGATAGCGGTCTCATACTGCGCATGCGTGTATGACTTGTTACTAGTTTTGACAATGTTGTTGCACATTCAGCCATATTAAAAAATAAATTACGCCTTAGGGTCGTATTTTTAAATTTACCGCCTGCCTTTCCTACATGTAATAGATTACGAGCTTAAACTTTAATAAAAAAAATATTTTATACTATACCACCTATTAAGATGTCTACCTATGACAAATGTAAGTATGAAACATAAAAATATTTGAAAAATTTCTTATACTTACTAAAAAATTATCAAATTACTAAATGCTGTAAAACTACTAGAGTACCTACCTAGTAATTTTTATCCCCTTTCCGCATCAGTAATCTTAGTGATCTTGCTAAGATTAGGACTGGCACAAAATGCCAGGTGACGACGAATATTTAAAAAGGGTGGCACGATGATAAGGGAACCCCTCATTTCAATTTCTTGCCTTATTATCTCTTATTCACTTAAGACAGAATTTGAGTCACGACAAAAAACGACGGCACCGTATAAAATATTTTTAATTTCATTGCTTCACTCTAGGAATCGCTCATTTATTTTGGAGTGCAGTCAGATACAATTTACATTATATGAGGGAAATTAAATTAAACTGATTTAAAAAGTTTGGAAGGTCCAAAAACCTTATACAAACTATTTGGTTTTGGCGCCCAACAAAGTAAATTATGGAGTCAAAAGTAAATCAAGAAGTCAGGGAATGATATCTAAGGACGTGGGCAAGAATGATTCGTCCTAGAAATGTGTAAGCACCAAATAACTTGTAATTTTTAGTTGTTTAAGAAGTGCGCTAGTGGCGCCCTCAATAAACTCTATTTTTAACCGACTTCCAAAAAGGAGGAGGTTCTCAATTCGACTGTATGTTTTTTTTTTTTTTTTTTTTTGTATGTTTGTTACGCGATTACTCCTTCAGTTGTGGGCCGATTTTCAAAATTCTTTTTGTAATCGAAAGGGTATACTCCCGAGGTGGTCCCATAGAAAAATTATCGTGATCTGATCATGAACTTACGAGATATGAGACGGAACTCCTCGTAGGATTATAGCAGAATTGTCGTAACAAGTAATATTGCTTTGTTTATACGTGCAGTCGATGGCTGACGAGTAGAGAGGAAGAGGGGGGATACGTGGTCAGCCCCCCCCCTCCTACTATAATCATCCAAGATAAAAAATATCGTGTGAGGTATCGTTTGAATGGGCTTTTCATAAGGATTTCAAATATTAGCCTCACAAAAGTTTGGGAGGGGGATTAATTTTAGGCACCACTAAAAATCGTGAAAAAAAAATTTTTTAATAAAAAATAAAACCGACTTCAAAAGGAACTAAAAAGCTTGAAATAACTTTAAAACGTTTTGGAGTCGGTTCCAAGTCAAGTTCTAGCCTCTTTAACCTTCTCATTAAGAACTTGACTTGAAACCGACTCCAAAACGTTTTAAAGTTATTTCAAGCTTTTTAGTTCCTTTTGAAGTCGGTTTTATTTTTTATTAAAAATTTTTTCCTAGACTGTAGGTCCTTTTGTCAAACAGGTCTACGTGACTGCATGTTAGTTATATTAGCTTTACATTCAGTTGTGCAGATAAGTGGATGACGTTGTTTAATAACGCCTTATCATCTGAAGGTATTCTTATCTCAGATAGTGCTACTTAATTTCTTATACATATGTTGAAATATTGTGTGTAAATGTCACCTATAATAAAACTACTAGTAATTAAAAAAGCGTTTGATTAGATACGACTAAATTCTAACGGTTGCACTTTAGTAGTGTATTAGAAGTCTTAGAATACTTGAGCAAAGAATCTTGTTAATCACAAGAAGTGTAATCGTGCTATTTCTCTTGTTCATCGCACTAAAACTAAACTATTAGTGTTATTATGATGTCTATTAAACACCATTGAAAAAGAAAAAAAAACAAATTAGAGCTATCGAAATTAGTCTATGCCTTTATATTTGACAGCCATGTCAGATCCCGCCAAAATTTCACGTCAGTCTCCGAATCCGATTTCAATTTTAAAACAGAGAACTCTGGCTGGAAACAAAAACGAGACTCTCTTAGTCTTAAAAAGTCACTCTTACAACAAACAATATTAGAATTAT
Source organism: Protodeltote pygarga (assembly GCA_936450705.2). Lineage (NCBI taxonomy): Eukaryota > Metazoa > Arthropoda > Insecta > Lepidoptera > Noctuidae > Protodeltote > Protodeltote pygarga. Next base: position 5,878,767 of record OW388277.2, read on the forward strand.
TATGACTATTTATAAGTGCCTAATGGTCTACATGAATAAAAATATTTTGATTTTGATTGATTCTAAAGTAAGGATAATATTAGGCACAAACCCAAAACTGTGTTGCCTGATATTGCACGTGCCTTTAATTTGGTAATTCAACACTACTGAAATGTGAGCCCGCGAGCTGCTCAAATAATAAACGCGAGTTCGTGTTTAAAACATATAACAATTAATTTTGTTACACATATCGACCTTGAGCGCAGGTTTAATTGTTTTTATGTAATAATCCTTGTAAATGCCATCGAAAGCCGACCGAAATCCAATTAATTGTCTTTCATAAGCTTAGAAACTTGCTATTAATTCAGCTGAGAAAATATTTTGTTCCTGGTCTTGTAAGAGACGGGCTATAGCAGTTAGGAGCCTGGGCGGCAAATCTTAATGGGGCCCCTGGTCCTCCCGTGGTCCCCTGGTCTCATCAAAAATTTACGTTTTTTGTAGTGTCTATTGTCAAAAAAAAGGAATACCTACGCTCGATACGACTAAGAGATTTGGGGGCGCACTAGGATCGGGGGCCCCCAAATCTCTCAAAAAATTGTTGCTTCGCTTCAATGTATTATGTAATATTGTTGTATTACTACATTAATTTGTACGACGGGCTTCAGAAAAATGTATGATAAGAACGCTTCCCAGAATTTAATCTAAAAAAGGCCCTTCTAAATAGTAAACAAAAGCCATAATTGTTCACCCTTATCTAGGCGGCCATTTTTGTAGTTTTTTTTTAACAACAGGATTCGATTTTAGCCGTCATTGTGTGGTGAATTTCGTTGCACATTACTCATCTTGATTACTATGTCCTCGCTTAGCAGTCGTGATAAGATATTTCACTTGAATACTACGACTGGTGTTCAAACAATCTACCTGTTTAAGTAAAAAGACCTATTGTTGATAGGCCATTTAAAAAAAGGGACTTTGTTCAAATTACAAAGGACGGGTCTGTTATGCCCGACTGCATGTGGCAGGCCTGGGTGGCGGCTTACTGGTAACTGATAACAGCCATCTGAGTCACACATCCACGTTTTTTATCCTGACCGATTGACCTTTTAATAATTCCTAATTTTTTCACCAAAACACGTTAGACGATGATGCAAGTAGGTATTTGTTTTTATAAACCTTATTTGGAATGTAAAATGAGTTTCGCCGTGTGTAGCGGAAAGAACTTATGTATAGAGATGATGTAATTAATTAAACTAGTATGCGCGAGTTTAATTATCATTTTAAACGGTTATTGCTCTAATGTTAGTGAATTTTTCGATTTTAAATCGTTCTAAAGCTTGTAAAGAGACAGTTTTATTTATTTTTTAATTCGCGGATCTATTTATACCTATCGATATTTTTTTGCACGACACTAGTATCTAACAAAAAAAGGCCAAAAATATCCAAAAAGAAATTAGCGGTTGCACTGCAATAAATCCAATGTATGCGGTGAAAGCACTGCTTGCGAAAATGCGCGCCAACATAAATGCACGCACTGCACGAAATATAACAGTTCAAACACACTTTTTTTTTTCACAAAAAAAAAAACACTTAAAAATGAACACACCGAAAATGACTGTTGCGAATTTTAAAAAAAATCACTGCTTCCGTCACCTTTAGCACCATAGACAAAATAGGACGCGTTAATGGCGTCCGCGCGCGGCAAATGACGGCCGTTGACTGATGTGTTTCCGTCAGAATCGAAATTATCGCTAAAATTAGGAGTCCGTCTGCTCAACGGAATTTTTGATTAGTCTTGCATAAATTGTAATTACTATTTTCGGTAAATTTTAAGCTTAAATGTCAAGGTTTTTTTATTCTTTACGTGGTTTACTATCTAAAAAAAATCTTCTTGTAAATTTTGTTTATTTAAGTTCAAACACCGGATTAACTGTATTATGTATAATAGCTACATTCTAAAATGTTTCTGCCTGGATTACCAGTCCCGAAAGAGGTCAAATGTGACATTTTAATTAATTAGAGGTTTGAGTTAGCTCTAAAATCTTTTTATCGAAAGAAAACAAAAGTTTAAAACTTGAATTGCGGCTTGGGGGACGGCAAATAAAAAGATAAGTATTTTAAAGATGATGATGATGAAAATGATGATTGATGATTGACAAAACGTCTGCAGATGTTTTACTAAAGATTTTAACGCAGTAAAAGAAAATAGAGTAAAAAAAAAAGTAAAACCAGCAATATAGTCTATTGCCATTGATGATTTTTTTTTTACTGTCAAAATGGAACCGGTACAGGGCAAAGTAAAAAAAAAACCACGCGATATTTTTCTAAACATTTTAACAAATGGAATACGATGTACAAATTTTTGAATGTCTAGTAGTAAGTGGGAAGCAAAGACGTTCCCTGGTAGTCATGAGTTATGTCAAGTCTTTTTTTCGTAATTTTTTTATGTAACCACAGACAATTTTTCCGCGCGAATTTTTCGTGGAATATTTTTTTCTGATTTAATAGGTGTTATGCATTGTGAAATTATCTAACGCTTTTCAAAATAATTGTCTTGCTATGCAAAAAAAAACTAAACCAATTTCTAATTCCGTCATTGACTGCAGTCTATGACTGAATACAAAAAAGGTTTTATTGTTTTACTGACAAACGTATGTCATGCACTAAGTAAAGTGGGGCAATTTCACTAAGTCAGGGCAACCGATACCCAAGAAAGTCGCACTGTCTCTAGAGTTGCACATAATTACTTGGTTGCGAGTGTTCTGTTATTGTTTTTATTAATTTAACCGACTTTCAAAAAGGAGGTTTTCAAATCCATGCGTTTTTCATCGATTACTCCGTGATGGGTTAGGGGGCAAATCGTCCCAATTCGAAACTGAGATCAGGGACCAATTCCACCTTTTCTATTGTAATAAGATAACTTCGAGATACAGATATTTTTTCCCAGAAATACCTACTTAAACCAATAAAAAATATTTAAAAAAATATATTTGGACTCAGGATACCAAAAATAAAACTCATAAATTAAAATCATACCTAACTACAATCATCTACTACAATCATAACTATAGCACTGATAGCCTAGTGGTATGTCCGTCGACTGACAAGTCAGAGGTCTCGAGTTCGATCCCAAGGCTCACCTCTGACATTTCGTAACTTATGTGCGTATTATAAATTAATTATCAGTTGCTAAAACGGTGAGGGAAAACATCGTGATGAAACCAGCACACCTGAGAGATTTTTCAATGGTGTGTAAAGCCATGTTAGAGGCCTACGAGCGGTTTAAACTCTGACACCAGGTTGTTCATCAACCATACGATAAGATACATATAGTCTAATCGTCTTTACCTCATACGTTAGGTACTGCAAGAACTAAACGGGCGCCTGACGTCATTAGCATGACCAACAATGATTAATCTGTATGTACTCATTGAAAGAAGGTTATAGCGTACTTTTTACAGAGATGAGATCATTTTTGTAGACTAATGTTGCTTTAAACATTTTTCCATATACTTGCTTAGGTAAGGAGAAAAAAGTGCTAGGAATAAAGACGGAAAATTATTATTATTCTTTTTTTTAAATTAAAATCAAAATGTTTTTATTCATGTAGACAATTTTAGACACTTATAAGAGTGATTTTAGTATTTTTTTAATTAAAATTTTCAGACAATAGTGGCATTATTATTATCCTGACAAACTGATATTCTTTGAATTTTTTTTCAAGGATTCAATTGAACATAATGAAACAACTTTTTAACGGATATAACTCGCGTTTTAATTTTGATAATACATACATAATGATAATATGTTAAAAAGTTGTTTCATTATGTTGAGTGTTCGCGAAAGTTTGAGACTATATTATGATTCAATTGAAATTGAATTCAAAAAAGAATTGATTCAATCACTGGAAAGCAAGTTAAGCCGTTGGCCCCAGTTGTCATGAAGATCTTTGACAGTTGTTTAAGGGAGTCAGTACCCTCATAAAATACACAACTGATCTAACTTTAGAATATCGTATCCCTTTGGGTGGTCACATAGGCAGTCGCTCGGTAGAAAACTGATATTCAGCTGCATCTGGTTAGATTAGAAGCCGACCACAACAAAGTTTGGGAGTAATAAGGCTAGGAGGATGATGAAGTGTTTTCATAATTCATCATCATCAGCCTATATTATTCCACTGCTAAACATAGGCCTCTCCCAATGCGCTACTATTGTGCGTTCATTGGAGGTATTTGACCATAATCGCCACGCTGGGCAAGCGAGTCGGCGATCTCAGTAGCATAATTGCTGTTACACAGAAGTATGCTGCTGCCCATCCTCCGGATCTTTCCCTTTGTCGCTTCTTACGACACCGGCGGGACGAGTAGGGGTGGATCTATTCTTGGCACATAATTAAAAGAAATTAACGATTAAAATCTGATCTTGCGATTCATGATTACCGCTCCATTTTACGACTACGTCGACCTTGAGACCCAATCCCGTTGGTTAATGCTGTTAAAACCGGTTCAACTTTGAAGTTTGATCGCAGACGTTGAATAGTATTGATCGATAAGGAGGTTTAAACTAGGCTTTTTAACTGTGGGTCCAGAGTACGATAACTTGACAAGAAAACGCCACTGAGCAGGGTTTGCAAGACCGAAAAGGGGAAAGAAAAATGCATTAAAAAATAAATAGGAATCTAATTGAAGTTAAAGGAAAAAGTACAAAGTTTTTTTTTTTTATTTTTATAAAAAGAACGATTTTACAAATCTAAAATTTACAAAAATGACAAAAAGTTAGGTCGTATTTCGACCACTGACTGAAGCACTAGTTATTATTATTTAATAATTGAAAAAATAAACTATTTTACCTTTGGCTATTGCTACATATTAAATTTATCCTGCTACTAAAAGATAAGTGTCATCATCACACAAAATTTGCTCATGTGTCATTTTTTGGCGCGCCGATTGAGTACCTACATAATTTTAGTGATCGGAAGTGTCAGCTGTCAGGACTTTTTTTTACCGTATGGTTGATGAATAACCTGAGGTCAAAGTTTAAACCGCCCGTAGGCCTTTGACATGGCTTTATACACCATTGAAAAATCTCTCAGGTGTGCTGGTTTCATCACGATGTTTTCCGTCACCGTTTTAGCAACTGATAATTAATTTCTAAAACGCACATGAATCCGAAAAGTCAGAGGTGCTTGTCTGGTTTTGCAACGGCAGTCCAAAGATCTACCACTGAGATCACACTGCTATAATTTAATGATATACCTAATATTCTTCATTTAATGATGATCGGAAGTGTTAGCTAAAAATAATACAGTATGTAAGCAGTTATGAAATGTTTTAATAAATTATTTTGGTATTTTTAATCCGTTATAATCCTTGATTATACAATGATTTGTTGATATAAATATAAGATAATTTATAGATATAGTTACGAGTGATAAAATAGATAATAAATTACCACATTCCATATTTTCATGTCCATAGACTAAAGGTTGTATTTTTTTACGTTCGTATAATTATTCTTCTGAACTTTCAAACAAGCAAAATTAAAATTTGAACTTGACAAAGTTTCAACACAATACATACATAAAAATTGGCTAAACAAAAAATCACTTGAAGCAATTTTTATGCAAGAGTTGGCATCTTCAACATTAAGTAAATTGAAGAATTTCAATAAATGGCAACATTTTTATTTTTTTAAGTACATAAAGCAATGATTTTGTAACTAATTTCCTCTTCCATTGTCTACGATCGCTATTACATTGTGTGCCGCTGTATTTTAAGTTAAAATACAATATTTGAAGTGAATTGAAGGTGCTTTTATTCCACTACGCCATGCAGAAAACCTACCTTACACCATATACTGTCCCTTCTACAGTAAGAAAACTTGTTCCGCTCAACCACAGAATATAAATGATACTGTGGCTCAACTGAATTCTTTTTATGAAACCTTGTAGGTACTTAATGTTATTTTCCTTAACTTGTTTTTTTGCGATTTTTCCTAACTACATGCAGTGATTTTATATTTTTTAAATGCGCGCGAGATAACGGACCTTAAAATGTGTTTATGTGTTTTATGTCCTTATGTGTTTTTTTTTGTGTTGATGTTGATTGTTGTGTTTAGTGTTTAGCATATTATTTTTACTGTTTTCTTTTTTATTTTTTCTTTTATATGTTAATATGTGTTTTTTTTTGTGAAGTTTAATAAAATTATTTCTTTCTTTCTAAAATAAATATATTATACGGAACCACGCCGACAAAAACACATGTGTACATTTCGGTGTTAACAACACGTGCGGACCAGCCGTCTCCATGTTTAGACTAACTTTACAATCCAATATGGAAGGCGTAAACTTTTTTTTAATTTCCAGCCGGAAGGGCCTCCCCTGCGGACATTTTTTTTAAGAACAAAGTATTTTTAAATTATGTTGCTAACGAGAATGAAGTTGTCAAAAGTAATTAACATTCATAACTTTATAACAGTATTCCTTGCAACATCATTCAACTCGAATTATCGAAATTCTTTTACACATTCAGTCATCTCAAATGGTAGTTACAACCATCCTTTATACGCAGTATTCGATTTATATACTGTGGTATTAGAGGGCTCAAGTCGTGATAGCCTAGTGGTGGTGACCGTTGACTGGCAAGTCATAGGTCTCGGGTTCGAACCAGGCGCGCACCTCTGACTTTTCGTAAGTTATAAATTAATTATCACTTACTCCGTGCCTCGGACAGCACGTAAAGTTGTTGGCCCTGCGCCTGATCTCTCTCCGATCGTGGCCCATCGGACTATGAGAGTGAAGGAATAGAGAGTGAACCTGAGTTTGCGCAAACATTGTGCACTATAATAATTATCTCCTGCGTAATTGGCTAGTCTCCGTTGAGATTGGCCTCTGTGACCGAAATTCGGTCAGGGGAAAAATATTATTAGAGGGCTAGCATGTCTGACTTTTCAAATTGCAGTTAAAGAACAATATTTAATACAAGTTTAATATTATTCAGAATGATGTAACATATTGTGTGCGCGTGTCACTGTGGGGCCAACTAAAATCAGCGCTGGGTGTCCAACATCCAGCAAATGCTGAGTTGGTGACCCTTTCGATATAGTCATGTGCCAGCACGTAGTTTAAATTTATAATATTGTGTTTTTATTATTCTTTTATTTATTTTTTTCTTGTAATACTTTTTTTGTTTTTCTGCTGACACTGTCACATTTCCAATTAAATGTTTTCTATATCTATTGCTTGAAAATTTTAAAAATAAGGAAAGGTATCCTTTAGAATGATTTTAGCAGTCACAGCGTCCTTTTTTGCACATCTGTCAACCCATTAGCATTGGCGCCAAAAAGTAAACAAATTACCATAAAGCATTTTGTCAGAATTCTAAGAAAAAACTGGCCACTTGTAAAAAACAAACGAAAAATATTTATTTATCTTTTTAGCAGCTGATTTTAATATGAAGCATCGAATATATTGAACAAATACAAAAAGTTTTTAGCGACTACTGTCGGGTAATTGCTAGAAATTTAGAAAACTACGCTCTCTGTATAGCATTAAAGAAAATCGATTTAAACCGCGTATCCTCCAATTAAACGCTATATTTCTATCGCAGTGTATTTTTTTTTTTGTTAATTTCATCTTTAATTACGTCACGAAAAGCCACGAAAGCAATGCCGGGACGATCTGGAATTGGATACTCTGAAGCAATGAAGCAACTCTTCAACGGTCAGAGACAAATTTTTGCATATTATACGGTTAGTTTTGATATTCCAATATTTATCCTGATCTGATACCGGGTATTTTCCACGCAAGCGCGCGAAAAATACCAGGTAAAAAGTTAGTCAGAAAAAATATTGAGAAAATTTTACGCGGAAATCACTCCAAATAATAATGTAGGTAGGTAATTAAAAATTGACACATTCATAACATACAGCTGTTTTCTTAATTACGCAATTCACGCTTCGATCTTGAACTTATTAGCACCTGTGTACACGAATACGAACATTACGAACACTGTTGTCCCTTTTAATCTCGAAGAGATATGTCGAAAAAGTATTTGTGTCTCGCTCGCACGCTAAGTAGCATGCTTAGAGTATATATAGAATAGAGCAAGCCTACACGAGTATGAAGACCCCCCCACCTGTGCAAACTGCGGGGGGGACCACCCAGCCAACAGTGTAAAGTGCCCCGTGTTCCAGCGGGAGGCACGGAACAGGCGAGCTGGCACTGTCGCCATCACTGGCGTCACTGTACCGAAGCCCATCAACCCGCAACCTTCGGACGAGGCACCGAGCGCGTCGCTTATGGCGGCGGCGAACGAGCCCACGGAGCGCGGGGAGAAGCCCCCGGAAAAACCCAAGGGGCGGAGGAGAAGGAGGCGCGGGAAGGCGCGCTCTGCCCCCACCAAAGCAGGAGAAGCAGCCGCAGCAGCCGAAGCAGCCAAGCCCGAGGACGACCTTGTCCTGAACGAGGAGTCTGGGGTCCACGGTGCGGCCACTCTAGGGTCGGCTATCAGCCCACCCACCCTGGCCGCACCCAGGCCTAGAATTTCAATCCCAGAAAAACCCATCACCGAGAAGGTAACGGTTCCCCTCTCTGCAGGGGAATCTTATCCCCAGATTCCTCCTTTTATCAAAGATTTCGTGGAGGCCCTACTCGCCGGTCTAAGGCAGTACATCACGGACTACCTTAGCCGCGGGGATGCAATGGGCAGCATCCTCGGCGGCCTAGCGGGCTTATTACATAAGCCGCAGTGATGGGTCGCCGAGCGGAGGCCTCCCGCCTCCCGGGTCAGGGTCGCCCTCCATCTCCGTTCCTCTTCACCTCGGACTGCCTACACCTCGGTGAGTCGTATACACCTACACCCGGCTCATTCGAAACAGCCACACTTTACACCTTACTCGCATCCCTGCACGCGACGTGTGCTAAGTTAATATAGGCACGGAGCGCGCAATCACACATTCATCACTCCACAAACATCGAAATCCACACGTGAGGATGTGCGACACTATGTCTGCACTCCGATCGTACACAACGAGTGGCGACACACAGTACAAGCCGCTCGGTACATACACCACGGCCCTTCGTTCGGAGCGCGATCGGCTAGCTCTGATCTGCGTTGTGGACGGGGGCCATACACCCTTACTGCCCGGGAGCGTCACCAAAGCCGTCGCCTCTGCCGCTGGTCTGCCTCTGCCGGGCCTCCCTCGGGCAACCGGGGGTCCCACCCGGTAGGGCATGACCGCCGAGGCGACGTGAAACAGCGCATGGAGCGCGACGCTCCCACAGTCACTCATATCATACGACTACCTACGCCACGCAGGCGTTTTAAACACAAATACCCGGTCATGCGTTCATGACCGGCGATGGCAACCGCGCGCAGTAGGCGTATGTGCCTAGATCGCGCTTCCTCCCATCCCCTAGGGGTTTTGGCGAGATGACCGAACGGGCACACGAGTATGAACCGTGAGCACGGGTATGAACAACGCGGCCGCGATACGAACTCCGCGATCATACCTCGATTGACTGCGGTAGAAGTACCATTCAGGAGCGAAAAACTCAAATTAAAGCAATAAAATGGTTAACTGCAGTGTGAAAGATTGCAAAAATGATTCAAGAAAACATACCAAAAAAAAAGATAATATAACATTCCACCGGTGAGTAACTTTTCCTAATTATTTTGATTATTTTTAATCCATAAAGCGGGGGAGAAGAAGGCGTAAGGGGTGGGCATGCAGCGAGGGGCCGGCACACGGGGCCAGCGACGAATATACTTCACGAACCTGAGGCATTGACAGTATCGATAAATGTATCGATAGATGTATCGATAATTTTATTTCACTTATTTATTAAATTATGACGATGATTTAACAGTGAAAGATTATCTTATTTATTTGATAATCATTCACTACTTTTCATGGAGCAATTTTTAAATCTAAATGAATTATTATTATTAAATTTTTATGTTTATTTATTAGGTTTATTGTAAAATAGTAGATATAGAATTTATTATAAAGTAGTTTAATAAGTATGTATAATATATTAATTATTGTTTAGTTATATGAATATAAATAAATAAAACAAAGTCGGGTTAGTAACACCATTATTATGAAACAGTTATAGTATAAACCACTAAATAGTATATTATAATGTAAGCTGTTTTTTTTGCTATAAGTAACTCTAATTTTTAATAAACATATTTTATATCTTATTTTTTCTTTTTTTATCGATACTTTTACAGACAACTATTACGACGATAACTTATATCGATAAATAAATTTGTATACGGTAAGTCACTAGTGAACCATAAATTATAGACGCATCTGTATGCTACCTGCTTTCGTTCGGCACAAGGCAATGTTGTTGACGTTATTACTCTACTGTATATATACTCTAAGGTAGCATGTAATCGCACAAGAATGTGTTATCTATGGACATGGTTTATGCCTGATGGATTTTGGCGCCAACTGGAGTTATGTCATCTGAAGGCTTCTTTTATTTGAAATAGGAAAACATGAATTCAAAATAGGTATGTCAATGTCAGAGAAAACAAAACAAAAATCAATTTAAAAAACAACGAAAAAAGATTAAAAATAAAAAGAAAATTAACTGCTTCTCCTAATTTGCTGTGCTAAACACTGTCCATGATGATTTATACAAACCTAAGTTCACATTATGGAATGCATTTATTGATTATAAAGTAGGTATTCTCAATGGGAAATACCACAGATTCTGTGGGAAATACAGTGATAGATAGCTTAGAGGTATGACCGTTGCGCGTTGGATCGCCAAGCCAAAGGTAGCTTCGAAATCCAGGCACGCACCTCTATTTTCCGTCTTAGAAATTATATCACCCGCTAAACAGTGACAGAAAACATCGTGAGGAAACCAGCACACCTTAGTCCTTTTCAATGGTGTGTAAAGCAATGTCAGAGGTCTACGGGCGGTCTAAACTTTGGTGTGCATCTGGATTGAGGGCCCATTTTTTAAATCTTTGCCAAACGAAATAAGACTTATAGGGCAAGCACTTAGAAATAAGTAAAACTTAGGGCAAGGGGCCACGAATTTCTAAAACGCGAATTAAAACTATTATGACTAAATAGCTTGGGCCCTCAGTCCAGACGCTTGCATAAAGTGGCATATGTTCAATCTCAGAAAGTACTATCTCTGGGTTCATATTTTTTATTTAAGAATCTACTTAGGAATATGTAACATATTTTCAGAAATTTCTAGATCTGTAGAATATGACATTACAGATTTATGGCGGTTTGCCTTGGGCCCTCAGTTCAAATATGTTTGAACTGAGAAATCTGCAAAACATGAATTTATCTGAAGAAATACATAAATACGACTTTAATATATGTTACTTGGATGCCTCTGTGAATTTCTTATAAAGAAATAATGACACAAAAGTTCTTTGTTAAAAAGTAAATACAAGTTGAATATTCCTAAAACGTCTGAACTGAGGGCCCAAAACTTTTGCCTATATTGACTAAGCTTAACCTCATAGACTAACGCAAATTGGTATAAGTTTTCTTACAAATTACTATCTAAAAGGTTACGTACCGTCCGTTCTTCTAAATGCCATTTTTTAAAAGAAACTTTCATTTTTACATTTTCTGTATGTAATAATTATGTAGGGTGACCATAATTTTCGTCATAAGTAAGTACTGTGGGAAGCCTATACGACCTTCATGAAGAGCTACGAACCTGCTTGCGCTAAGACATAGTGCGATGAGCAGCTCCATTTCTTCTTTTTTATTCAAGTGACGGACGTCATCTTTTTTAAATCAAAAATATGTGTTCTTTTGTTAAATTTAAATAATTTAAATAATAATTTTATAATAATAAATATTGAACAGTCTACAATCAGCTCGCAGATGAATCACTAGTTTTATTTAACCTAGGCCAATCTTAGTGTAACTACTTCTGGATCAGTATAGTCCTAGAGTGTTAACAGTACCTTTCTTTTTACCCTCGGCGCAAAAAAAGAGTGGTTTTGTAAGTTTAACGTGTCTGTCTGTGTATCTGTCTGTGGTATCGTAACTCCCAAACGGATGAACCATAATATGGAAGTTAGTCAGATCAACTCACAACAACAGTCTCATCAACTAGAAAAGAGCTGATGATCTTCAAACGTCTGAATAGATTTTCATGAAACCTGGCAAAGAACACTCGGGATAAAAATTATCTATGACGAAAAAACAAACTAAACGAAAATCGGTTCATCCGTTTGGGAGTTACGATACCACAGACAGATACACAGACAGACACGTTAAACTTACAAAACCACTCTTTTTTTGCGCCGAGGGTAAAAAGAAAGGTACTGTTAACACTCTAGGACTATACTGATCCAGAAGTAGTTACACTAAGATTGGCCTAGGTTAAATAAAACTAGTGATTCATCTGCGAGCTGATTGTAGACTGTTCAATATTTATTATTATAAAATTATTATTTAAATTATTTAAATTTAACAAAAGAACACATATTTTTGATTTAAAAAAGATGACGTCCGTCACTTGAATAAAAAAGAAGAAATGGAGCTGCTCATCGCACTATGTCTTAGCGCAAGCAGGTTCGTAGCTCTTCATGAAGGTCGTATAGGCTTCCCACAGTACTTACTTATGACGAAAATTATGGTCACCCTACATAATTATTACATACAGAAAATGTAAAAATGAAAGTTTCTTTTAAAAAATGGCATTTAGAAGAACGGACGGTACGTAACCTTTTAGATAGTAATTTGTAAGAAAACTTATACCAATTTGCGTTAGTCTATGAGGTTAAGCTTAGTCAATATAGGCAAAAGTTTTGGGCCCTCAGTTCAGACGTTTTAGGAATATTCAACTTGTATTTACTTTTTAACAAAGAACTTTTGTGTCATTATTTCTTTATAAGAAATTCACAGAGGCATCCAAGTAACATATATTAAAGTCGTATTTATGTATTTCTTCAGATAAATTCATGTTTTGCAGATTTCTCAGTTCAAACATATTTGAACTGAGGGCCCAAGGCAAACCGCCATAAATCTGTAATGTCATATTCTACAGATCTAGAAATTTCTGAAAATATGTTACATATTCCTAAGTAGATTCTTAAATAAAAAATATGAACCCAGAGATAGTACTTTCTGAGATTGAACATATGCCACTTTATGCAAGCGTCTGGACTGAGGGCCCAAGCTATTTAGTCATAATAGTTTTAATTCGCGTTTTAGAAATTCGTGGCCCCTTGCCCTAAGTTTTACTTATTTCTAAGTGCTTGCCCTATAAGTCTTATTTCGTTTGGCAAAGATTTAAAAAATGGGCCCTCAATCCAGATGCACACTAAACTTTGACACCAGGTTGCTTATCAACCATACGGTAAGAAGATGGGAAATGAACTGTTAGTAGATTACACCTAATCCTTTTTGGCTTAATTACATTTACGTCTTTTCAAACGCTTTAATAACATACGACATTAAAAAACTATTAAAATTCTCGGATTCAACAATTTTATTTAATGTGATTAAAATTATATTTGGAAGATTATGAAAACTTTAATCGGAATGTGGGATTGAAATATAATAACCTTGTTAATTAATCGTTTCTGTGTGCGTGTAATTATGTAGACAATGAACTCTGTTTATCATAGACAATTATCATCCTCCTAGCGTTATTATTCTCAAACTTTGTTGGGGTCGGCTTCAACAGATGCAGCTGAATATCAGTTTTCTACGGAGCGACAGCCTAATTTATTTCATAAGCATCACTTATTTTTTGCGCTCATTAGAAGGTGTTTGCTCTTAATCGCCGCGCTGGGCAAGCGGGTTAGCGATCGCAGTAGCAGATGATTGCTATTACACACTAGGATGCTGCTGCCCATCCTCCGGATCTTTCCCTTTGTCGCTTCTTACGTCACTCGTGGGACGAGTAGGGGTGGTTCTATTCTTAGGCCGGAAACCACACGGCGCACATTGCCAAGTCATTGTAAGTTTAGTACAGTTTAGTTCTAGATATGACAACTGGCCCTCACTACAATAGACGCCGTAAAATGATTGAGTGTTGTTGTATTTCCTGTATGACTAGTGTTACTGTGTTACACACATCAGTCATACGTGACCAGGGTTGTCAGCATTAAAAACAGAAAGGCAATTAAAGGAGTATATTTAAAACTTTTTTTTAAGAGACTTCAAAAAGGAGGAGAATTTCTCAGTCAAGTGTGGAAAATTCTTTTTTTGTTTGAGCTGCTGGTCAAATATTGTCATTGATATGGAACGGGACTCCTGGTAGGATTCATGGTAATTCATTCTACATTTTTATAAGTAAGGAAGTTTATAAAAATCTTTGCAATCGGAATCGGATTTTTTAAAAAAAAAACACAATATGAAGGGAACATACCGTTGAAACGTTCTTAACACAGATACCTATTACGTGTTTCGATCTAGCGGCACCCCTCGAGCTAGACCAAGAAAACTAGTGGCAATGCTATTTGTTCAATGTACCTTTCGAATTTATTAACAAGAACCAATGTATCTCAACTATTTTGATAGAAATTACTATAAATTACCTCATCCATCCAGCGAGGCCCTCCGTTGTATAATTGTATTACGGAATACATAAAAATAATACTGATAGTAACGCGTGCCAATGTGAATGAACCTCTCGATTCAGGTATTAACTCCAAGGGATCTTTAACAGAACAGGAGAAATTCTACATGAAAATTTAGTCGCCCAATTGGGCCCTTCGTAATTTGAATTCATACGTGCAAAAAATAACACACCTTCCTTATTAACTAGTTTGGCTGGACATATCATGGGAAAAAGCCAGACAAAGCATGTTAAAAGTCGTCCGGCTTTATCTGGACGCCGGGCAACCCTATACGCGACACATTAACGCGTGTTAACGGACATATTACTTCCTTACATAGGCTACAAAAAGATGGCAATTTTTAGCATTTATTCCCGTTTGTTCCCATTGATAGACGACAGTGATGGCCTAGTTATTATTGGCAAGTCAGAGGTCTCAGGTTTGCGCCCAAGGCACACCAACTTTTCGGAAATTATGAGCAAATTATAAATTAGTTAGCACTTGCACCGTACATTGGAAAGTACGTAAAGCCATAGGTCCTGCGCCTGATTAGAAGAGAGATAGTGAAGGTACCGAGAGTGCACCTAGTGCGCAACAAATCTGTGATTTTTGCACACACTTTGTGCACTATAATATTTCCAACGTAGATCATGGCTAATCTTCGTTCAAATTGGCCGCTGTTGCCGAAATTCGGTCAAGAGGACATTTTGTTATAATAGATAATATGTCTATGAATGTCGGTTACAACGGCCCATTTCACAGGAGATTCAATATTACACAAGTGAGTGCTCATTTTTAACCAAAAACGGGGATTGAAAAACAATACGTAATGTCAAGGTTTTTTCCAAATCTTACCTAATTTTTGACACCTGGCAACAATAGAGAAAACAATCCTACTCTATGGTGTCGTGTGACACTAACAACAGAGGTTTGACGCGTGGTTATCGTTTTGATCGCTTTCTAAATATCCACAATGGGTTTTAGATGCATTGTTTACGTTTTAAGTACATGTTAACTGTTTTAACAATTAACTGAGATGTATTTACTTTCTTTTTTTGTGACTGAGATATTTAGGCTAGGCAAAGGCATTACCGATGACAGCATGACGTTACTGACTTTTTTTAAAATTGATAGGCATGCGTTTGACAACTGACCACAATCTTATCCTTAGAGGATTTTTTTTTGTCGATTGTAAGCAATGATGCGGGTTTTTGGCGGGAATTCGGAAAGAAATGTCAATTCTTAATTCTTTATTGTACACTAATTTGGATACGACAATCATTTAAAAATCAAAATCATTTAATCAAAACTAAATTAGTACATGATAATATAAAATGAAATCTTAGAATAATTCTTAAAGGTATAACACAATATAAGTTACTTATCAAAAAAAAATACATGCACAAATATAAAATAAAAGATATTTTTTAATAGAAAGAACATAGTGCTGTTGATTTTTATTCACGAAAATAATATAGGTATGCTTTTTCGATCAACATTTTGATGATTTCGGTGGAATGTTATTAAATTTAGTTTGACAGATTAGCAAGTTAGTGGTATGCACTGAATTTGTATTTGTCTAGACCTTGCGGAAGCCTTTGACACCACTTCTAGCTCCATACTATTATAGAAACTTGAAACATTTGGGATGAGGCGAACGCAACATCAACTAATTTGGAAATATCTTATCAGACATCAATTTTTTAAAATTATTCAGTACAAATTCTGACCCTAACCTTAACAGTTGTTAGGGCATTCATCAAGGCAGTATTTTGGGACCTACCCTGTTGTCATAATTATGCGAATGACAGTTTTTTTTTTTAAACTCCTGCTTAGACCAAAGTATTCAGGCAATTCCTAAAAAAACTAATAAGCGTGAAAACTGTTGATAACTTGACAAAGAGCTGCATAAAATATAGCAGTGTTTTTGAACCTATGGGTCGCGACGCGACCCCCTGGGGGGTCCCGAAGGCTCATTAGGAGGGTCGTGAAGCTTCTATAGGGGTTATAAAAGGTTGGGAAAGCTACTGAAGTAAAAAAAAACAATAAAGTTTAATAAGATTTATTAGGAAAAATTTTAGCTAAAGGACATACTTAATTATGAAAATGAACAAATATACATATGTTGGATTTAATATTAATTTGTCATGAAATAAAATACATGAAAAAAAAGCAACGAGTAGGGGGGTCGCGAAATATTTATTCATACTAAAGAGGCCGTAATGAAAAATGTTGAAAAACACTGAAATATAGTAATTCGAACACAAGAAATCCAAACACGAGAGAATTAAATTAATACAGACGCCTGCCAATTGCCAATGTGTACAAATTACCACTTTAACAAGATACAAACAAGTATCAATTTCCAATGAACTTGATACCAGTGACGCGACTGTTCTAGTAAATAACCGCGGTAACAGTAACAGGTACTATTCAAGGTGGTTTTAATACACACGATAGGAATTTGTTATTAAAATCACGATTTACCGTACAGAACGATAAGTTAGTAACATTAAGTTAGTTAAATAAGACTTTGTTTTAATATAATGCAGTTTAATAGAAGATGTAGTGGCTTTTTATTACCAGACTGTCAAGGAACGGTTTACTCTACCCCTACTCTACCCTACCCTACCCCTACCCTACTATACCGCCAGCCTACCCTACTCTACCTCTACCCTACCCTACTCTACCAAACCCCAATTTTTTTTATAAGATTCTTCTCCTGGTAATAACACCAAAAAAGAATTAGCGAAATCGGTCCAGCCGTTCAGGCGTGATGACGTGTCCAAAGGAAATAGGGATTCATTTTTATATATTATATAGAACACACAAATATCGTCAAACAAAAGTAAAACTTGGTCAAACACAAGCCTTCTATACTCGTAAAATGAAAAAGATATAAGCAGATATTAATTGCAGTGACTAATCTAAATAAACTGCAATGACATTATGCTTAACCTGCCTATTCTTAAAAGAATAAATTCATGTAGGTATTAGTAATACTATTTTATCTATAAATAAATATGACACGCAACCGTTTTCCTTCTATGTATAATAAGGAAAACAATATTTTGTAAATCAATCATCTATCTTTGATCGTAAACTACGTTGGTCGCAGATGTCCCGATTTGCGCGGGACGTCACGATTTTTAGGGGTCTAGGGATGCGTCTCGATTTGTACCTGATCGGGACGCGAAATGTCCCGATTAATAAAAAAAATATATATATTTACGCTACCGTAATTTTTTTTAAACGGAAATACCTACTTAAGTAGGTCCCTAATTTATTCTTCTGAAGTGCTTCAATTACAATCATATAAAGTACGATTTTATTTCATAATTTCTACTAGTCCAGCAAGACTGATTATTGTTATGTAAGATTAAATAACGACTTAAAACCCTTTTTTTTTTACTGTCCCGATCTACAACCCTAAATCCCGATTTTTTTGACCTCATGTATCGATTTACAACATATCGGACCTGGCAACATTAGTCGTAGAGCAGTTGGTTTGGGAGAGCCATACTGATTTCAGCACTGAAGGATTGCTGGAGTAGTACCATCCGGGCATCCTCTCTGCCTAGGCCAGTCAACGAATGACTCAAAAGGGGGTATAGAGTGCGTGAGCGGGAACCTAAGCGATTTCTTCAGAAACTTATTCGGGGTGCTTAGGCGAAAAAAATACTAACACATACACATACTACTAGTAAGACATACTAAGTCCCTGTGACTGTCCCTTTCTAACAAGGATTGTGTGAAAATGATAAATTATTAGATTAGTTTTTTATCTGTGATAAAAGTACCTAATAAAGATTCAACAAGCTTAGATATGATCAATGGTGCGACTTTGATCTCTCTATCCTTCTTGATAACACCATTTTTTACGTTGCCCATAGATATTGTAGATAATGTTGTAATTTTTTTTTAATAAAGCATCTTAACGAACCGTACGCGCCTAAATTTGAAATTCGAAACGAAAAAAAAACGCAGGCAGCTAAAATCACATCATCGTTATTATTTGAATTAATAAATGCGTTCCAATAACTTGTTTACTAAATCTTATGGCGTTGAAATAGAGTTTAAAATTCAGTAGTTTTAAGGATTCTAAGTGTGAAATTACCTTTGCGGTCGATATGATCGTAATGCGTGATCTCACCGACGACGCGTTTGGGAAATTATTAATTAAGCCAAGATTGCATTTTTTTTCCATATTCTCGGAATTCGATAACGGTTCAATAGGTAATTTGGGAGTAAATCGATTATTATTTTGTCATTCTCAAGAATTTTGAGGGAAAATATTAATTGTATTTTTCTTGTATAAAGGTTTTGTCATCTTGTGTCATTACTCCGAAAAAAAAAACCTTAATATGAAGCCTGAAGAATTTTTTTTTAGGTACCTATCTATTGCAGCAGTTGACTATCGGTTTCAGTTCGGTTGTAAGCAAGGGCTTACAACCTCCATTACTGCTGCTAATCATTGACTTGGTCAAGGCTTTACGTCCATTGAACTTAAGACAAGCAAGGACGCGATTCTGGATCCCCTAAGTTGGAATTGTGGCCGGTGCCGCGCCAAATTTTAAAAATAACATCTGTCAATCGGCCATGTTATTATTCGCGCATGCGCCTGAATGCACTGTGCATCGCATTCAGTCACGTTCCGTTTCACGCAACAAGATTTACAAGTGAACAGGAATTTAGGTCACAGATAAGATATTGGTTTTTTCGCTTACACTTATGCACTTAATATAAAATAAGCTGCTTACATTACGAAGGGAAGAAAGGTAAAAATAAGATATCTAGGACACCCTCAACCCGTGGTTTTAGTGAGGTAAAAATCCCCAATTGTGCCGTGTGGTTTCCGGCCTAAGAATAGAACCACCCCTACTCGTCCCACGAGTGTCGTAAGAAGCGATAAAGGGAAAGATCCAGAGGATGGGCAGCAGCATCCTACTGTGTATTAGCAATCATCTGCTACTGCGATCGCCAACCCGCTTGCCCAGCGTGGCGATTATGGGCAAAAACCTCCAATGAGCGCACAAAAGTGGCGCGCATTGGGAGAGGCCTATGTTCAGCAGTGGACTAATACACGCTGATGATGATGAAAAATCCCCACAGCATTCTGGGTTTCCCAGCACTGGGTTTTGACGTTTGATTTTGGCAGTAAAAGCTAGGACCCCTTGCCTTTGCTCAGCAGTGGGACACAGTAGCATAAAAAAAAACTAATCTAGTTTTGGTATAAGTCTAATTTACTGGCTATCTATGTATTTCTGGGTTGCCGCGTCGTTGTTAATTAATTTTATTATTTATTATCAAATATATTTGTAACAGGACAACAGGAAATACAATTGGTACGTGTGATATCATTAAAATATTTAAATAGACATTGTTGTTGCAGTCAGTATAGGTACCTTATGATAATTTAGGTATTTTTGTTTTAATTCAATGCTGATACTGATGTTGCGGTACCAATATTATTTTATTTATTAATATTTCCTTCCTTTTACATTGAAAATGAATGTTATAGGTACATAATTACAACTTTATGTGATTTTTTTTAGATTTACCTACTTAAATTATTATTTGTATATTATACATATATTTATTTGTTATTTCTTGTCATCTTATAAGTCGATGATACTGATGCACGGTAAAACTCGAACGAGTTTATGTTGTCGTCTTTAGAACATTTAAGTACCCAATGTATTTTGTTATCCAAATAAAAAAAATATAAAAGTTAAAATTTTTGTAGAACAAAAAAAGTGATTGCGAACGGAAATTGACCCCGTGATCTACTAGTGAAAGCCATCCGTCGTTGTCACTAAGCTATTCGTATCCCGCCCGTGTATTCGAAATTCAATTACCTACATCCATAGAGGGTTTGAAGCTTAGAGTATATAAAGAAGATTGAAGTTTGTATAAAAATTAAAACTTTTTTTTTTTGAGTTAGAAGAGAAAGAAGTTAAGAGCGATTTACTAGATTCAGATGGATCGGACTGATGGTTTGACAGCCTGGTGGTGTTGCTATGCCACTTGGACGGAACTTATCTATGAAACTATGAAGTAGCGGTGGCTGTGGTTGTCTAACATTCAAAACCTGTTCAAAACCATCATCATCATCTGCCTAGCCTTTTCCCAACTATGTTGGGGTCGGCTTCCAGTCTTACCGGATGCAGCTGAATACCAGTGTTTTACATGGAGCGACTGCCTATCAGACCTCCACAATTCAGATACTGGGTTACACGATACCCCTTGGTAAGACTGGTTGTCAGAATTTCGGGCTTCTGACTACCCGTAACGATTGTCAAAGATCTACAATAGGGAAGATGCAGATGTAATATTTATGGAATTTGTATGATTAAAACGTTAAAAAAATATAAAAGAAAGGCCACTGCAACGTTTTTATTTTACATATTGTTGTTTTTTTACAATAATTACGATTTAAAAATGACTTGAAACAATACGTATTTTAAAACACGAATTAGCGTTTCGTGACGTCACACTTGTTTTGACAACTTATTTGACGTTATGGTTGTAAAGGTGAATATTATTTTATGGGAATATTAATTGCGTTTTTTAAATAAAAATGGAAGTTGGATTTATAAAAGCAGACTCCAGGAATTTACCGAAAGTTAGTGTTGACATGGTTGTAACTTTTTTATCGAAAGTGCAGAGTTTTCAGGTGTAGAAATGAAAGGGGCTAAATTACTACGGTATGTATACATCATAGTCATTCATAGTTGTTAAACTTTGTATTTTATTCAGCGGCTTCTACATATAGCAGTTATTTCAGCTCGACAAGAGAATCTTACGGCGATAACGCAATCGGCCATGTCCAAATTAAAAGAGATGGAGGAGAATTATGTACAATAAAAAGTAGAGTTACTCCGGAGCACAAAGAACGTAAAGAAGGTTATCGGGTTACAGCCATTATTAATGAAACGCAAAGCTTGGTCGGAGTGTAGCAAAGGGTGTGCACCATTTGTCTTCACAGCTTGAAACCACTTTTTTCTCAGCTTTGGGTCAGAAGGTCCACTCAAAAATAATTTATTTGCAAACTTTGTTGAGGTAGATGGACACATTGGCACAAAACATGAGTCAACACGGCTTTTTATCTGAATATTAATGGTATTGTTACAATCACCTGACGTCGATGGATAGTCCATTTTAATTTTTTACAAATAATCTCGAAAAAGCAAAAGTTAAAATGAAAAGTAAATGTAAATTGAAAGTTGTTGACAGACAAGAGTGACGTCATCAGTACCATAGGTCCGTTTTCGCGCGAACTGTCAAACTGTCAATTTAAAACAGCATTTTTTCCGATAAATTACAATATTTTAATTGTTTTAATATATTTGTGGTCTATTCTACATGGAATTCTTTAAAATGAAAACAAAAATAAAAATAGTGCATCTTCCCTATTGACAGCCGGGGCCAAAAGCTTAACGTGCTATCCGAGGCACGGAGAGTGATAATTAATTTATAAAACGCACATAACTTACGAAAAGTCAGAGGTGCGCGCCTTGGGTTCGAACCCGAGACTACTGACTTGCCAGTGAATGGTCACCACCGCTAGGCTATCACGACTGTTCAAAACCTCCTGTTGTATATTTTTTTAACTTCATTCGTCTTTTGCAGACGTTGCAGTTTATGTATTGCAAAATCTGATAGCAACTATTGCAACACTGAAGTTACCGCGAATACTCATGTTTACGCAACTATACTTAGGTTACGTTGCAAGAATTTTAACTATACATATATGTATAATGCATTTTATACCATTAGGTGTAATTCCCACAGAGCGAATAGCAAACTTGGGGGTTCTATCAACCGTTTTCGAGCATTTAAAATTCGAAAAAAAATTACGAAATTATGACAGTTTATCAAATTTCGGTAATATTTAAAAACAGTGTATTTTATAAATATACCTATCCAGGCCCTTTTTTCCGTGGGCCATTGTGAGCAAGATCCCAGGGCCCTGGCCCCGTAGGACCTGCCAAATTCCCTACAAATAACCCAATTAAATATTTAAGTAAGTATTCATAAAATATAATTAGGTACTAATTTACTTACCGAAAATTCAACGATAATATATTTACTACTCTTTTACATGTTGTCTATACTAATATTATAAAGAGGTAAAGTATGTATGTAAGTTAGGGGTAATCTCTGGAACTACCAGTCCGATCCTAACAATTCTTTCATTATTCCAGAGTGCTATAGGCTACTTTTTTCAGGGTGATTCACGCGGACGAAGTCGCGGGTAACAGCTAGTTATTAATAAAAAGGCTCAATCATAGCCCTAAAGCGCCCAAGTCTAAGACGGCTTTATGTATGTATGTCTAAACCGATGTTTGACTTTTAAACATACGTTGCTAAAAAAAAATTTATGACAAAATGATAACCTATTAGACTAATGAGATCATCTTAACGTTTAGAAGGTTATCAGTACAAATATTTGTAGAATGCCAAGGTTGAGATAATGAGTCGGTGAGATAGAGAATGTCAACTTGTTTCGCGAGATTATTTTTAATTATTTTTTTTCTTCTTTTTTTTTAAATATCAATTCAATGGCTTCGGTTTACCCCATTCGGCCAAATATAAAATCGAATCGATATACATACAGCTTGGCAAAAAAGAGTCTGAAAAAATTGGGGGCGCTGCTGGCGCACTTTTTACACTACAATTCAAAATTACAAGTTATTTAGTGCTTACATAATTTTAAGACGAGTTTTTTGTCATTAAGTATATTCAAATGAATCATTTTTATGTTATTATAGTACTCACAAACTTAGTTTTTAAGATTTTTATTTTTAGTTCCAGCTGTCACCGCCTCAGACTCTTTTTTGCCAAGCTGTACGCTATAAAATCGATGTCGTCATAATCGAATGTTGTCATATTCAGACATGATGTTAGGTGGACGGAAAATACCACTTTAGCAAAGCGACTTATTTTGTTAGCAAGCAAAATCGATTGACATAAGTAAACATCGCTAGCAGACGGTCTGCATAAGAACCGGTCTCTAACTGTACCGGTCGGGTCAGTGGGCAAACGGCACGTGCGGTCACTGTAGTGTGTTGACACCCTTACAAACGAATCAGAGCTTTAGAAAAAAGTATTGGCAACATTTTTTTTTCTTGTTTATGGCAATCTGCTGATGACTTCAGCAAATTCTGCCAGTGTCGCTACTGGCCGCACATGGGTAAAAATAGAATATAAATAAAATTTATTCCTTCAAGAATCGGAGCATACTCAGTCAACGAATCGGAGTGAAGCACCTGTCAGATAGACAAACCCATCTTTTTTTTTCTTGTTTATGGCAATCTGCTGACGACTTCAGCAATTTCTGCCAGTGTCTTTCGTGTCTTTTTCCAAGAAAGTCATCGGCTTTTGACACTCGCAGAAATCTTGCATTAGTGCACTCTCTATTCCCTTACATAGTCCGATGGGACGGCAATCCGACACGACCGGAGACAGATCAGACGCAGGGTCAATGGCTTTAAGTGCTTTCTGAGGCACGGAGTAAGTGATAATTAATTTATAATACGCACATAGCTAACGAAAAGTCAGAGGTGCGCGCCTTCGGTTCAAATTCTCTGACTTGCCAGTGAACGGTCACCACCACTAGGCTATTACGACTTAAATTTTAAATGATTTTATGAGGGTACTAACTCCCTTTATCTACTGTCAAAAATCTTCATGACAGTCACCATGGGCGATGAATTGAAAAACCTTTCTGATGGGGAGGTCCATATTAGCATATTAGATTATCATAAACGGCTGGATCCCATCTAAAAACTGATCGTGCCGAGCGATGATGGCATCCAAGCAGAGATGTAGCTACCGCCCGCGCCGTATACGGCTGACGTGAAAATTAAATTAAAATAAAAAAACATTTTTTTATTATATCAGAAATGACAAACGTCAAAAAATGTAATTTCTTTTTTCCCGTGTGGAGCGTGCGTTCGATGAATAAATATTTCTATCAATTTTATGCAAACATTTTTTTTTCTTTTGTGAGAAATCTTAACCGTTCATAAGTTATTTTTTATATTTCTTTTGTATACAATAATCGGGGTGGCATTTTTATTATTAATAAAAACCCTTAATCAATAAAGAAAAAAAAATGGTCCCCAAATAATTTTTTTTTGGGCCCCACCAAGGCACGCTACGCCACTCCATCCAAGTTAGGGAAACAGATAAAGAATGTTATATTATGACCTTGTTATAAGGTCGTAATATCAGCTAGCCATCTAAGCCATAAGTATTATGACATCAGCCGTGATTCAACTGCCCTACAAAGACAGATGACGACGCTATGACTGCATACCTTAAAAAATATCGAATTGTTTGTTAATAATGAAATTTACATAAAATTGTGGTGTAGTGATAGTGGTTTGCCGTGTGATTTCCGGCCTAACTTTCTAAGAATAGAACCACCCCTACTCGTCCCGCGGGTGTCGTAAGAAGCGACAAAGGGAAAGATCCGGAGGATAGGCAGCAGCATCCTACTGTGTAACAGAAACCGAACAAGTGCGAGTCGGACTAGGGTTCCGTATAAAAACTATATTTTTTTATGATTTATATTACTTAAAAATATAAACTATACGTTTTCAGACTTTTCACTGTACTTGTAGTAAGACGATATTACTTGCCAAATTTTATAGTTCTAAGTCAACGGAAAGTATCAAAATATAAATTATGGATTAGAGAGTCGAAATATACGTTTTTTTTTTACGTTTACTTAGAAGTTCGATTTTTTTACAGCTTCAAGGGACTGTAGACCTAAAGTGCAAGCTACACTGAAGAGACGTAAGGCGAGGATACGGCGCAGACGCGTGTTTCTCAATACATTTTCAATCGCCGACGCGTCAGACTCTTTAGAAATGTCTGACAAATCGCGTCTGCGCCGTATCCTAGTTAGTATAACAAAATCATCCTTTAAGGATTCCGTTTTTTCTTTTGAAGTACGGAATCTTAAAAACACTACTCGCCAATTGACAGACAAATCTCGGTGTTTCTTTTTCTATTGTGTCTTTACATAGTTCTTGTTAATATTCTTAGTCATGCATTTTTTTATTAAGATAAGTTAAGTCGTCAAATGACACGTTGGAATCCATTATTTATTTTAAAACATTGCTTGAACAGAGGTGACTAACTACAGCATAAGTATAGCGTCTGACCTTGAAATAGTGTCATGAAGTTGGTTTGTCAAGCCGTGGCGTAGCGTGCCTTGGGGGTATAAAAATTTATTTAGGGGAACTTTTTTTTTCTTTATTGATTTAGGAGGATTTTTCAATAATGAAAATGCCATCCCCATTAGTTATTTTTTTTTTTTAATCTTTATTGTTTATAGAGGGTTTCATTCTTACAGAATATGTCACCCTCGAAGTGACAGCATTTTTATAAATAATCTAAATACTAAGTACCTGCTAATCGTACTAAAATATAACAAAAAATTAATCCCCATTAGTTATTGTATACAAAAGAAATATAAAAAATAACTTGAATGTATGTATACATATTACCTGAGACGTAATTTCAGACAAGGCATGACCTTGGGGGCCCTTATGAACGGTAAAGATTTCTGCTGTGACGGAAATTCGGTCAGGGAGAACATTATTATTATTTGTGAAGAAACATTATCTTTCATTACTACATTATTTATAGAACTTCAATAAATATTATACTCATTCCGCAAAGTTGATAATATTGTTTTATTTCAAACGAGATAATGTGAAAATGCAGTTCAGTAGATAATATTTTATTTATGATGGAATAAAGACTATTTCTTAAGTAGGTATATTATATTAGAGTAGAATCGTGATAGCCTAATGGTATGACCGTTTGACTGGTAAGTCAGAGGTCTCGGGTTCGAACCCAAGGCGCACACTTTTCACACGACTTTTCGTAAGTTATGTGCGTATTATCACTCCGTGCCTTGGATAGCACGTTAAACTGTTAGCCTCGGCTGTCAATTGTAGATCTTTGACAGTCGTTACGGGTAGTTAGAAGCCCGACAGTCTGACAACCAGTCTTACCAAGGGGTATCGTGTAACCCAGTATCTGGGTTGTGGAGGTCTGATAGGCAGTCGCTCCATGTAAACACTGGTATTCAGCTGCATCCGGTAAGACTGGAAGCCGACCCTAACATAGTTGGGAAAAGGCTAGGCAGATGAAGATTATATTAGAGTAGAGTATACTCTATAAGAGCCAATTTCACCACTAACACTTCTTCTTATCGTATGGTTGATGAACATGTCAGAGTTAAAACCGCCTGTAGGCCTCTGACATGGTTTTACACACCATTGAAAAATCTCTCAGATGTGCTGGTTTCATCATGATGTTTTCCTTCACCGTTTTAGCAACTGATAATTAATTTATAATACGCTTAGAACTTACGAAAAGTCAGAGGTGCGCGCCTTGGGATCGAACTTGAGACCTCTGACTTGTCAGTCGACGGTTATACCACTAGGCTATCAGTGCTGTGTAACCACTAACACTAAACGCAATCAATTCAAGTTAAACTCGGTTCAAGCATTTAACTTAGTTGGGCTCAGACAGAATAGAGACAAATGGGAAAAAATGGAGGAGGCTTTTACCCAAATGGGATTAACATCTACCATATAGAGTAAGAAATACTAACAACTCTAACATAATCATAGATTCATAAACTAACACTACTAACACATTTGAAATGTATTATAGTAGGTAGATGAGACATAAAAGAGCTTTATTATTATTATTAGGTAGGTATGTTTTGTGATTGAAAACATTTTCAAAAATAAATAAAAAACAACAGATTGATTTAATAAATTTGTCACATTTTTTTTTCAAAAAAGGATGATACTTAATAGGATAATCTTGGGATCTTGAATGACTTCAGGAATACAGGCTTGGGATTTCAGGATAGTGTCAAGAATAACGGGATTAGGTATCTGCTTGCATCTGTGATAGGTAAATAAATTTATAAACATTTATTCGTCACAATCCATGTACTTACTTAAATAAAGGAAAAAAAATTACACCTACACAACATAAATACTGCATGAAAATGACGTTAGATTAACAGTTAAATGACATACTTGGTCAATAATATCACTTCAAAACCGGCGTACAACGTAAAAAAGAATGTGTGGGCGACATAATAGCTTCAAATCGTGAAACATATTTCGAAATAACTTTTTTGTCCTACATTGTAACCACAGAGACAAATTTCCCGCTAAAAAAATAACTAACAGGTTTCTATCCTGTACGCGGACCTCATTGTTTACTTTTGTGTTAAAAAAAAAATGCCGCGTGTGCGTTCTACTTTCGTTCCTTAGCCAGTTAGAAACATCAAAACTAGCCGAAAACTAAAGAATTTAGACTTAAAATATAGGGAAAGTGGCCATAATAGAAAGAAATTACCTTTTCAAAGGGCGAATACAGCTGTCCTCCTCGGAAAATCCGTGTAAAGTATGTAAAAATCCACAAAACTTTCATCCACTCACAACATAACATAAACACAAAATACAACACTTGTAGCACTCTATATAACTAAATAACACTTCGAAAATATTGTTTAAGGCACTATTCACTAGATCTACAAGTAAATAAAGTTAGTTTGAACCAAAATAAGTCGGCAATCGGCATTTCAAGTTACAACAAAGTTAAAAGTTTGACAGTTTACGTCGAAGCCTCTCGCTCGCGAAGTTGTGATGTTCGTTCGTTTCAATAGTGAACGCGTCCGAAGAGAACGGTCCGAATCGTTTTCTGGTTGTCATATTGTTCATCATATGTCAATGTATTGTAGTGATTGATAATAATTGTTTGAAATCCGAAAATAAACTCGTTTTTTTGAACTTTACAAGCTTTTATTTTATTGTATGCAGACGTTCATTTTATAGTTACCTACCTAGTTAGGTATAAAGGCAAGCTATAAAGCTGCGCGAAATAAAGGGAAGATGAATTTAAGTGTATTGTAAGGTTAGCGAGATTGACGATGGTACTGCTTGATTGCTCTCCGTTCGCCGTCAGGACAATTACGTCAAGAAAAAAAATTTCAATGAATTATACATTTTTTCCTTGTTTTAATTGAGTCCAGTGCACATTGGTTTTCAATTGATTTATCGTGAAATATATTTTCCTGTCTTTGTGACATCTATACCTATAGATATAAGCGCTGTGAATCTATACATTCACGTGTTAAAAACTAGTATATACAGGAGGCAATTGTGTGCGCAAACACAGATGCTATCTCAGGTTAGAATCATATAGGATAATAAATAAAATAATTAAGATCAGACCAGGCGCAGGACCATCTATATGCAGCTGTACGTGTATTTCGAGGCACAAAGCAATGAATTTAAAACGTGCTTAAAATTTACAAGAAATCTAAGGTCCGTGCCTTTAGAACCTGAGACTTCTAAATTGCCTGTCATACATTTTAAACTACTCTTGAGTCGTTTATAAGCAAAAGTGGAAGTTGTGCTTGTTGAACTTGTTTGCAGCTTTTATTAAGTTACTTTATTTTTACCTTAATTAGGCTGTATAAATCCTATGTAAAAAAGGGCTATCCTATTTTCATACCTACAAAACGCAATTTCAGTCAGATAAAACCTATTCCCATTCAAATTTCAAAACATTATACTTTGCTTTTTTAAATAAATCTCTAATTGAGTTTGACAGCTTTAATAATCTGTGGTGACAAAACTCATTCAACGCTTCGGACCGGGGCGGTTGCCGCATTCCATGCATATTTTTCCCGCCAGACAGAGTGCGCGAAACCGGTCCTGCCGCGCCTTTCACAACTCTCGAAGCAATTCTACAGATCTATTTCGCGTACATTGCGTGTTTTGTGTTCAAATAAACGTCATAGTACTGCTAAAAAGAGAAATGTATGATCTAATTGAAATATTATCGTTTTAATTTTAGTGTCAAAGATTGACATGGTACAAGATGATTGGAATTCACAGTTGGTTCAGTTAAAAGGTTTTTTCATTGGCATTTCGCGTATTTTATTGCGTAATATTGTGGAGTAACCTTTTGTAATAACAGGTGGTTTTACTCTGATTTTATTGGATTTTTATTAAGGAAGTTTGCTATTGTAATGGAAGAAATATGAAGTTAGGTGTTATTGTGTTGTGCAGACTTAGCACAACACGACACCTATAATATGTTCATGAAAGGTGCGGGCAGCGGGATAGCTTAGTAAGGGCGGGACTCCACGGTACCAAAACGGAGAGATGTGTTTCTACACAAATGACCAAAGACAATATACAAATCACGGATCAAGCGGCGCCACTCGAGTTCATTCGAGTTGTCATTTGTATGGAGACACATCTCTCTCTCCGCTTTACTCCGTTTTGGTGGAGTCCGGGCCTTAGAGTGTTGCTGTACGGTAATCTCTAAGTAGTCTGTGACGGTAAGGTACGACAAGTCGCGAGTTCGAACCCCACTTGAATATTTCCTTTATTTTTATAGACATTACATTGCCGTAACATTCAGCAATCATCATCATCAGCCTGTATAAGTCCACATACGCCTCTCCAAATGCACACAATAGGGAAGTATTTGTCCATAATCGCCACGCTAGGCAAGCGGGTCGGCGGTAGATGATTACACAGAAGGATGCTGCTGCCCATCCTCTGGATCTGTCCTTTTGTCTCTTCTTACGACACCCGCGGGACGAGTAGGGGTGGTTCTATTCTTAGGCCGGAAATCACAGGGTCCATTGCCGTAACATTAGGTAGGTAAGTATAATAAAATCATTGAGTAGGTACTACTCGTGCGGATAAATCTAGAATGGAATTGAAAATGGCGTCAGAACTATTTGTTTCTCGCTCGCACACTATGTCTTTGATATATCTTGTTCCTACTCGCACCTATAGGTTATTATGAGGAGACGCCATCTTCAATCCCATTGTTTTTACCCGCACGGGTAGTAATTAAATGATTAATTAAGGGTTGGTAATGTCATTTCGCGCGCTTACACATTTTCACATAGCGCGCAGAACTGACGGCCGATGGGGCAGAAAGGTTCTGGAATGGAGGCCACGTACTGGTAAGCGCAGCGTAGGACGTCCACCCACAAGGTGGACAGACGACCTAATAAAGGTCGCAGGAAGCTGCTGGATGCAGGTTGCTTCTAACCGGGCAATCTGGAAATCATTGGGGGAGGCCTATGTTCAGCAGTGGACGTCTTATAGCTGTAGCGTCTTACAGTGGTAGCATTGAGATAGGTATGTAATTTATAAAAATTGCTGACAGACATTACCTAGGAGAGTCCTCAAGACGATGTAAAAAGGGAACTTGACGCTACATTGCTATGATAAATTTACTAGGCACTAAATGAAGGGGAATTTAAAAAAAAATTGCGTAGGTGAGCGAGGATACAAAGATTTATATTTTGATCTTTGATCAACATCTGCCTAGCCTTTTCGGATGCAGCTGAATACCAGTGTTTTACATGGAGCGACTGCCTATCAGAACTCCACAACCCAGATACTGGGTTACACGATACCCCTTGGTAAGACTGGTTGTCAGACTTTCGGGCTTCTAACACCCGTAACGACTGTCAAAGATCTACAATTGACAGCCGGGGCCAACAGCTTAACGTGCTATCCGAGGCACGGACAGTGATAATTAATTTATAATACGCATATAACTTACGAAAAATCAGAGGTTGGTCTTGGGTTCCAACCGGAGACCTCTGACTTGCCAGTCAAACGGTCAAACCATTAGGCTATCACGACTCATCTTTCTTTGATCAAAGGTGTAGCAATTTTTTTTTTAATGGCAGAGCTAAATTTTAAAACTATTACTGTCAGCTGTAGGTACTCAATCAACATGAATTTTCATTATGACCAATATTTTCAAGGAGGTAGAGGTATAGAGGTTTTGCGGGGCTCTGAGAAGCACATTCTTCTTCTTCTTATCGTGTGGTTGATGAACAACCTGGTGTCGAGAGTTCAAACCGCCCGTAGGCCTCTGACATGGCTTTACACACCATTGAAAAATCTCAGGTGTGCTGGTTTCACCACGATGTTTTCCTTCACCGTTTTAGCAACTGATAATTAATTTATAATACGCACGTAACTTACGAAAAGTCAGAGGTGCGCGCCTTGGGATCGAACTCGAGACCTCTGACTTGTCAGTCGACGGTCATACCACTAGGCTATCAGAGAAGCACATTGGGTATGGCAGATATAAGGTGTTCTAATAAATAAAACCATTGTTATAAATATCGTATTGTATTTATTTATCTTTGGTTGTAAAACATTACATTACTTCGTGGCAGTAAACCACTCCGATTTACAAGGTAAAGCTTATTTACAACTATTCGATCTACAGTGGCGTGCCTAGTAACTAACAACAGTGCAAGCCCTATAACCTTTTTAAAGGTTATTTACATTGAAGTAAAAAAAAAAATGTATTACGTTAAATTGTTGCATTTATATGACATGTTTTGCAAAAATGTAAGGCACGCCACGAGAAATAAAAACTCATTTTTTTGCATTTTTTATGTACGAAAACTTGTTCTGATTGATTAATAATTATTAAAAGTACAGTACAGTCACAGTAAGTACAGTCTTGTGCAAAAACATATGAAATCATAAGAAAGAAAAGAAAGAAAGAAAATTCATTTATTCGCCATTGGGCAGAATAGCACGACACTCAAAAACAATATCAAAAAATTTAAAAAAAAAATGGTTGCCTGTAAAGTCGGTTTTACGGGCGAAGATTTTACGTGACAACGTCTTTTTCTCGGTAGAATGTGGTGTGTGGAACAACGAAAGGTACTGCAGACGTTGACATGCGCCGATTCAATGCGCCTAATTCTCTAGTGCTGCGCGCGCGGCAGACCGATCATAGTTGAGTGGGAGAGAGACGCAAGGCATTCGGCGGGCCTCTCTCTCGTTCGGTGACTCATCGTAACGTTACCGAGCGTTACACTTTTTCATAAGTGACTCCCAGCCGCAACCTAATTTAAGACGTTGTCACGTCAAAAAACACTAATCGATACAATATTCTACATCTTAGGGTAGAATAACAAAAAATATTAGTATGGCAACATTCTAAAAAGTACTGTTGCCAACACTACGACAAAAACGAAAAAAAAAACATGGTGGACGGACGACTGAACAGTAAACACACAACATGACAACAAACGAATTAGTTTTTGTTGAAATGCGCCCGCGCCGCGTATCATCTGCCCAAAAGCGAAAGGGAAGCCACTCAGCTTATGATGGTGATAACAATTTATCACCGCAGCGCTGTTTTCAGTGGCCTTCTAGCCTCATAAATAAAACAGCTGTACCTATGTTTTAAATATTACTTCGGGACTATTGGCGCACAGATAATTTAAACTCAAATGCACACGAGATAGTCCAAAATTAAATTTAAAATCAAACGCGGGTAGTTGAGAAAACCACCCAGAGCTCAAGACGATGACACCCGCATACAGCAGTCTTCTCGTGACCACGGTCAATGCAACTTGACCGAAACGTCGAGGTTAGTTCAATAATGACTATTTAGCGAATAGACCCGAAATAATATTTAAAACGGCTGTACCTGTCCCACTGCAGGGCAAAGGCCTGTTATACAGAGAAGCATCAATACACAAAACTTAAACATATACAACGTTAGAACTTGATGACCCTAAAGCCGAAAATAGTTTGTTCAGAATCAATAACAGAATCGATGGCAATGGTTTTTAACCTATGTTATATTTTTGTCCCAACATGCTAAAAATTATTCAAGTTAGACACCCATTTTAATTAAGAAAATTGTTGCACACCGAACAGGGAGGTCAATGACTCGCCGCCCGGCGGCACCCGGCACGGTATTTGGGTGCGTTTGCGTTGTTTCCATGATTTATTTGTAAATAAGGACAACTTTTGGAGCTCGTCACCACGTCAGTTTTAATTGTTATTTTTAATTTTGTATTTCTTAATTTTGACTGCCTCGTTGGTCTAGTGGTAGCAAGCGCGACTGCTGAGCACAAGGTCCTAGGTTCGATCCCCGGGTCGGGTAAAGTGTTATTGGGTTTTTCCATTAGGAAATTCTCAGTAGCAGCACGGAGTCTGGAATTGTGCCCGGTTAATGGCAATAGGCTCGCCCCCTATTATTATATATTATTGAGACTTATAAAATAGCCGGCGAAACGTGGGTGTACTGCACACCTCTGCCTACCCCCTCTGGAGAATACAGGCGTGAGTCTATAAAAAAAAAAATATATAACTTTGTATTTTTTTTTACCTTTCAAATCAAATTTAAGTTGCGGTGTTTCCACTTTCGGGTCACAAAATTCTAACGTTGCATACTTAATTTATATACGTCATTTCTTACAACTGAGATTCAAATTCTGGACGTTTCCGATTTTTCAACCAGATCTATTACTTTAAATCTATTAAAATATTTTTTTTGATCATTATTTTAAATACATTATGAGATCTTATTCGTACATTATCATAAGAGTATAATTCTACACTAAAGTGTAGAAAGGGCTAGTTTTATTCATACCCGCTTTGAGGTACAGTAAGCAAAAAAATGGTAAATTCAAAATCTTTAATTCATGTAACCATTTTAGGCCATTTATTCTGTGTTTTTGGTATTAATTAAAATTATTTCAAAACATGATTTTGTTACTTTATCTCTTTAAAAAAGCAGTTTAGTTATGTATTTGCATAATGAAACAACTTTTTAACGTTTAATCCTGGCGTTTCGAGTGCTTTGCAGCACTCGTGGTCGCAGGCAGACAGCTGCAAAGCACTCGAAACGTCAGGATTGTTTTATCGAAATAAAAACGCGAGTTATATCCGTTAAAAAGTTGTTTCATTATGTTAAGTGTTCGCGAAAGTTTGAGACTATATTATGTATTTGCAATTATATGATAATTATGTTACTTAACCTTTTTTTGCCAACTGTACCACATATAAAGGAATGTCAATAAATTAAAATAATAATAAAATACACAAACCAAACACAACCTATGGAAAAAATCACAAAAAAAAACCATAAACAAGATTTACAGTTTGGCAAAAATGAGTCTGCAAAAATTGGGGGCGCCACTGACGCACTTGTCATACTACAATTCCAAATTATAAGTTATTTGGTACTTACATAGGTATTTCTATGACGAACATTGCCTTGTGCGGAGCGTGAGCAGGTCTCACCATTGAAATGTTAAAATATCATTTTTTAAACTATGTTTTCTAGTAATTTCTGAAAAATTTAACACAACAGTTAACCATGATAAAAGCTAAAATGCAACTTTTTCGCTCGTGGAGCCGCAGTCGATCGAGATATGATTGCGGACGGAGCTCGTGTCACCGCGTTGTTTATACCCGTGCTCACGGTTCACACTTCTGTAGGGTTGTTCTATACTTTCTTATATACTCTGTGGCATTACTTTCCACCATTGTTTTAGTAAGGAAACGTGATACTTTAGGACATCATGTTCCCAACATTTTTTGTTTGTTTAAATGTCCTCTATTCATATACATAATTAGTCTCGTCCTGCGCCAACATTAAAAAAAAAAGTGTGGCACTCGGGGACTGCCGCGGTGAAGCTATTGCATAGCATTTTTTATCAACTTATGCAATTATAATTTTTTATTTATTTTTTATTTATGTAGTCAATAGCTTAAAAACTTAATACAAAATCACGTCTTGAAAAATCTAAGCAAATAATTAGTTTTCGAAATTCGGATGTTTATATTTCTAAATGTTTTGTTTTTTAATGTGTCAACATAAAATATACCTTATTTGTTAGTTGATAAGGTTTTAAACACTTCTGCAATAATGGGTGTTAGGTTTTTTTTACGGAATTTCTTGATTCGGTTGCCGCGCTCAAAGCCCGCGATAAAATCTATGCAATAGTTTAAAAACAAAATGGCGGCGGCCATTACAATAATATTCTGACCTCTTTGTATGAAGTCTAATTTTTTAGCGTATTAATTTATTCTTTCTAGTAAAATTGTAACTTTAAAATGTATTTATTTTACATTCTACTTATAATTATGTACAAGCATTCAATGCGTTAAGGCATTTTATTGTTAACATTTTTTATGTCAAGCACAGAAAATGTCAATATGATAAATGTCATCAATAAAAAATTGTCATGACAAATATTTTTATTAATGTTTTTGCGAATTTTTTACATGTTATAGCACATGTTAGCTTATTAAATAGAATAATTTAATAAGAAATTTGATAAAATCCAACTTATACAGATGGAATTTGAACTCACGATCTTCGGCGTACCGTGCCGAGCTCAGCGGTTAGAGCGTCGGCACGGTACGCCGAAGATCGTGGGTTTTCAAATTTCTTATTAAATTATTATAAATATTTTTATTAAGTACTGATACGGAGGATAGAGAGGAATGGAAGAAGAAGACATTTTGCGCCGACCCCAAGTAATATGGGACCAGGGCAGGCGAAAGAAGAAAGAAGAAGAAGTACAAGCTTTTATTAAACTTGCAATGTATGTTTGTTCGGGTGGAATCTTGCAAGCTGAATTAGAACCACTTCCTCTTATCTTACGGAATTGAATTTTTGCATGTAAGTTCAGTTCCGATGACAATGCATTTTTATGGTAAGCATGACCTGAATCGACATCCAATATTAGCTCCAGATAAAGGAACGTTAGAAAGAAAAGTTGTAGCTTTGTTCTACAATATTCTTGTGACGTTTTAGTCTGGAAGCCATAATTGTGTTCGCCATAGAAGACAGTAGTAGCCGTTGTGTGCGTTCGTAGAGTTAGAAGACTGAAAATAAAATTAACAATACTCACTATAATATTTTTGAGAAATTTATTTAGTAAGAAATTTGAAAAAACAACTGATGCGGATGGTATTCGATACCATCTTCAGCGTATCTTTGGAGCACTGAGTCGCATACGTAATGTATTCTGATAGATATTATCACACGCCCTAGGCGTAGAGATTGGAAATTTCGACTGATGCTGGTAGGATACGGTGGTTCAGCGGTTAGAGCGTCGGCACGGTACGCCGGAGATCGTGGGTTCGAATCACATCCATATCAGTTGTTTTTTCAAATTTCTTATTAAATAGCTATTTATTTTTTTGTGCCGGTCATACTCTTATGAAACATTGTACTTAGAATTTAATGGTGTTACTTACATGTGGGGGCGCGTATCTCTGCAGCAGGGGTCGGTAGCCGTGGCCGAAGGTGGCTATCATACCAGGCTCGTCATCCTTGTGAGGCTGCAGGGGGATGATTACTCGGACCTAAGGGAAGAATGTCATGATCATCATCATCATCAGCCTGTATTAGTCCACTGCTAAACATAGGCCTCTCCCTACGCGCCACTATTGTGCGCTCATTGGAGGTATTTGCCCATAATCGCCACGCTAAGCAAGCGGGTTGGCAATCGCAGTAGCAGATGATTGCTGTTACAGAAGGATGCTGCTGCCCATCCTCCGGATCTTTCCCTTTGTCGCTTCTTACGACACCCGCGGGACGAGTAGGGGTGGTTCTATTCTTAGGTCGGAAACCACACGGCTCATGTCACAAAGGAGGGGAGAATGTAGTTTTTTATACAGAGTGAGAATCTAGGAGGTGCGCTCTCTATTCTCTCACCAGGTGGCAGATGATCCTATGGATTCACGTAACCAGATGGTGGCGGGTGCTTCTCTTTCCACAATTTACTTCTCACTTTCGGCGGCTCGTTCTGGATGGATGGATAAAAGCTTGTAAGAAATACTCACATCTTCCTCGTAAGGTCTGAACACAGTGAGAGGCCTGAGCGTGGTGTTGTCGGCCACGATGACGCAGCCCCACGCTGTGCCGATGTACAGCTCCTCATTGAGAGCGCATAACGCTGTCACCTGGACAAATTATGGAGGTAGAATTATTTAATAAGAAATTCGTAAAACCAACTGACTCGGGTGGGATTTAAACCCGCGACCTCTGGCGTGCCGTGCCATCGCTTTACCAACTAAGCTACCGAGTCCTGGCCGCTTCAGTTGAAATTACGAATCTCTTTCTTAACGCCTTAAAGGCGTGTGGTGACATCTACCGGAGTACTGCCGCACTGCCGGTCCCATGTTCCAAACTTTGCAGCTTAGAAAGCATAGAAACGATATCACCAATTTTAATAGTCCCTTTTTGATCATCATCAGAGAGATTTACACCTAAAGCCCAATTTCACCATTCACTTTAATAACCGAGTTTAATTAAACTAAGTTCAGCCATACACAAATTGCAGTTATGAACTCAGTTAAACGCTTGAACCGAGTTTAACTCGATTGATCGCGTTTAGTGTCAGTGGTGAAATCGGCTCTAAGTCTACAGATCGTAGGGCGTCAACTTCCAAAAGTTCAGGACTCAGCGGAACAGACTCCTTCCATACATTTTTTTGAGTCATGTGAACATAAATGTATGGAATAGCTAATTTTTTTTGCGATTTCAGGGTTGGTCCCATAGTAAAAGTTGTTCATAATGATGAGTTTGATGACCCCTTTTAAGGATGCTGGTGTTTTACAAATAACCCTGTATAGCTGCTTACCCTGCACTTGTCGTCTGACAGATGCTCATCTAAGGCTATGGACTGCAGGCTCTCGGAGCACGGCACCAGCTTGCTGCAGTCCAGGCGACCGCACTGCTGCTTCGTTAGAACCGACCACTGGTATACGCAGACACCTGGAGAAGAATATAATTATTTAATAAGAAATTTGAAAAAACAACTGATGCGGATGGGATTCGAACCCACGATCTATGGCGTACCGTGCCGCCTCTCTAACCGCTGAGCCACCGTATCCCATCAGAATCAGTCGAAATTTCAAATCTCTTTGTATCTCTCAAGTACTTTCTTAGTTAATCTAAGACACCACTGACTAACGGTGAAGGAAAACATCGTGAGGAAACCTGGACTTAATAGTGTGACGCCAACACGCAGTGAGCTAGCGTGGTGATTAATGCTCGATCCTTCTCTGTATGAGAAGAGGGTTTTGACCAGCAGTGGGACAGTTACAGGCTGTTGTTGTTAGTCGCTGGTGTACTGACCGGGCTCGCAGTATCCGGCCACGCGGGGCTGACCATGAGCGGCGGCTAACAGCGTGACTTTGGGCGGGGCAGCCAGGGCTTCTGCCGCGCACACTCCGCTGCTGGTGACGGCGTACGACTGCAGCCCATCGCCGCCCGCCCACACCTCCCAACTGTGAATATACGACGATAACGCGAAAGTAATTAATAATTTAATAAGAAATTTGAAAAACCAACTGATTACACATGGGATGGCACGGTACGCCGAAGATCGTGGGTTCGAATCCCATCCGTATCAGTTGTTTTTTAAATTTTCTTATTAAATTATTATATTTAATAAGCTAACATGTGATAAAACATGTAAAAAATTCACAAAAATATTAAGAAAGTAAGTTTGTTACCATTTCACGCCTAAAAATAAAAGTGATTTAAGAGGAAGGTTTATATACATAATGCATGCATATTAGCGTAACCGTGCGAAGACGGGGCGGGTCGTACTATATAAAACTCACCCATGCGGTGTAGGCACAGCAGCTAGGCAGCACAGTTCTGTCGCAGTCCCAAGTTCAGTTAAAACGAA
The DNA here is from genome assembly GCA_936450705.2 of Protodeltote pygarga. NCBI lineage: Eukaryota > Metazoa > Arthropoda > Insecta > Lepidoptera > Noctuidae > Protodeltote > Protodeltote pygarga. The sequence continues at coordinate 5,917,872 of OW388277.2, forward strand.
ACTGCCTTCCGCTTCCGGTCGACGTGACGTCACCAAGAACAACCTGATTAACAATATACATATCTTTACAAATATGTATTACAAAAGCGAAGAGGTAGTCTTTAACCGACTTCAATAAGGAGGAAGTTATTAATTCTACAGTATTTTAAAAATATATGTTATACATTATCTTCAAAATGTAGCCAACCGATTGTGATGATTATTTTTTATAATTATTTAATGAGAAATTTTTAAAAAACATCTGTTACGGATGGGATTCGAACCCACGATCTTCGATCTCGACGTACCGTGTCGACGCTCGTGACCGTTAAGCCACCGTATCCTACTAGCTTCAGTCGAATATCTATCGGAATACATTACGTATCCGCCTCAGTGCTCCAAACTTTGCAGTTTTAGAAGGTACCGGATGCGACATTACCAATTTTCTTAATATTTTTGTGAATTTTTTACATGTTTTAGCACAATGTTAGCTTATTAAATATAAATATTTAATAAGAAATTTGAAAAAACAAACGTCCTAGGCGTAGAAAGAGATTTGAAATTTTGCCTGATTCTGATGGGATAAGGTGGCTCAGCGGTTAGAGCGTCGGCACGGTACGCCGGAGATTTTTTTTTTTTTTTTTTTTTTTTTGGAAGGCTTACAGACTAATTACATTAAATTTAGTAACTTATTTGATTAACTGAGTTGCTAATAACAAGCCTCCACAGTTAAATAATAAGATATCGATAAAATTTATATAATACTAAACAAAATAAAAATTGAAATAGATAATATTAAATTTAAAAACTTAAAAAAAAAAGATCGTGGGATAATGATGATACTTACTTAATAAAAATATGTAAAAAAAATCACAAAAAAAATCTATACTAGTTTAAAAATAGATAATGTTTGCAGTACCTGCCACAGCTGAGCGCGACGGCCACCCTGCAGAGCGTGCTGAGCGGCTGCAGCGCGGCCACGCCCGACGGCGCGCCCCCCACCGCCTCCTGCACGCGCACGCTCCACGTCAGCGCGCAGCTCGCCACCCTACAAGATACACAGCTGTAACTGTCCCACTGCTGGGCTAAGGCCTCTTGATCACGCATATCACTAGCGCTATACATCACTAGCGCCACCACCAGCCAGGCGAGAGAGGGGACTGCAGGGAGCGCGGGACGCCATGTCCGCCCGCCGCGCGACTACAGCGACCCGTCACTTCGCCGATCGCACCGGACCGAGCGTCATACATTCTCTTATTACGTGTGGATCTAACAGATTTACCTAAATTATTTTGTACTGTACTTGAGAACAATATTATACCTATTATCTTCAAAGTAAACATCGTATCATTTATATCAAGCCAGTGCCCCAACACCTCTTCTCACACAGAAAATTTAAAAATTCTTCATCAACAATTTCTTCATTTTTATTTGATAAATTATTTCACTACTATTCACTCAATATTTTACTCAATAATCCCGGGTTTCGGCACCAATTTGTTTATTCTCTTATGATAGGTTGAAATAACATCTTTATTACATTAATTTTATATTAAAAAACACGACTGCCTCGTTGGTCTAGTGGTAGCAAGCGCGACTGCTGAGCACGAGGTCCTGGGTTCGATCCCCGGGTCGGGCAAAGTGTTATTGGGTTTTTCCATTAGGAAATTCTCAGTAGCAGCACGGAGTCTGGAATTGTGCCCGGTTAATGGCAATAGACTCGCTCCCTATTACATGGGACTTATAACATAGTCGGCGAAACGTGGGTGTACCGCATAAGTACACCTCTGCCTACCTCCTCTGGGGAATACAGGCGTGAGTCTATAAAAAAGTAAAAAATAATAAAAAACACGACATTCATTTCACAACTTTTGACACAACACACCGTTTTTATAAAGAAAGATTTTTTCTAATCTCTATGGTCTAATTAAATAAGGATCGAGCATTAAGGCCAGGTTATCCGAGACCTGTAGGCATCGATAACGCTACCTCAGGCCCCGCGTCGAGTAGCGCTACGTACGCGCCGCTCGTGCCTCCCCGCACACTGCACGTATGTGTGGGTTGTGTGCAGCATTACCACACGCACACATTCGTGCGGTCAAGTCACGCCACAATAAAAATATTTGCAGTAGATCAACTGAATTGATTATAGATATTTATTGATTTTTGACATACATACTTTTGTAGTATTACAGAAGTATAGTTTAGTAACCGGGGAGTGTTTTTGTAGTATAGTACACTGTGTACATAAACCTTACGGGTAAACTGAGGTTACTTTATCCCAGGGTAAATCCATAAAACCCATAATCCATAAATCCATCCAATCCAATCCATAAATCCATAAAAACGCTATTTGGATATATTTATGTATTAGCGTAATGCGTCGCGTAATTAATTAATTATATTATTTATATTGCTAATATAAATACTTAAATATTCGAAAAGTACGTTCCGTTACGATGCAAAATGTATTTCTGTACGATCAGTCAATGACAGCCAAAAATTCAGTAAAACTCCGGTTTACGGTACTTATATCGGTTTCAGGGGGGGGGAGGGGTAATCAACCAATTTTACTAATGAAACAACAGTAGTTCATGGAAATATTATAATTATTTATGATTACAACCCACTATGAAAAATAAAGCTTGTAACAAAGTTAAAAAAAAATTTGTTTTTTTATAGCTGAATTTGAATAAATAGAATGAATCTAACGCTGACTGAGGACGAATCTGATTCCAGCAAAGAAGAAGAAAGCGATAAGTAATTCTAAGAAGAAGTTCATATGGTAGGGATAGGGATAGGTAGGTAGGTACATCTACATAAAAAAATCTTTAATATTTTTCCTTTTTTTTTGTAAACGTATCCCCACACTAGGATTTTCTCCTGTGTTGTGGGTGCAGATACAAACATATAATTTCACTATGCACAAACACCCAGACCAAAACAAATATCTGTGGATCACACAAATATTTGTCCCGAACGGGAATCGAACCCGGGACAACGAGCGCAGAAGGCAAATCGCCTAACCGCTACGCCAATCGTGTCGTCAAAATATATATTATAGTATTACGTAATTAATTTTGCCTTGACAATATTGTGATAAAGCTGATTCAGCATTATAAAAACATTTTTTTACCAATACAAATAAAAAAAATCTGAAGTGCCTGTCTAGTATCTAGTGGTGCCTATTTTGAAGCTTATATGATTATTTCCATGTTACTGAAACCGAAAGACCCGTTCATATAATAAAAATATTTAGTTAGATAATAGGGATGTTTCCTGGGTAAAAATAAATCGATTATATTTGGTCCGTCAATTAGTTTATCAAAAAATATTGACACGTATTTTTTGCTTTATCAAATAAAAAAAAATTGACGAAGATAAATTGCATCAAAGTCCGGGAGTGGGGGGTTGCAACGTCACTCCCCGGTAAAATTTGTAGCGGATTGTGACGTCACGCGAATTTTCAAAGCTTATCGTCGTAATTTTTTTTTGTCGGACAAAAGAAAAAATACGTAAGTACCTATCCAATATTTTTTAGTAATCTAACTGACGGAATAAATATTTTTTTAGTCAACATCCCTATTATAGGTATATTTCAAGGTAACATTTAGTTTTCATTTCATAAAAATCGGTTCGGTATATCATAAGTTATGCTAACGTAAAATTTACTACGATTCCACTTCACTAAAATGCACAAGATGACTAAATTACACGCGGACAAAGTCGCAGGCGACCGCTAGTGTCATATAAAATACTATTCTAAGTATTCTTACAGCTGTAGGTAATAATAATTTGTAGGTACTATTTATAATAAATTTTATACTATGTATAAAATATGTTCAACAACCAATCTAATTATTGTCGTCTTGACTGTACCGCGCTCGCAGCTAACATCCGCGTTGCCATAAAGTTAGCATCAAACAGTACGTAGTACCTACCTATTTATCCCTATCACAAGATAGACTGACCTACCCATTGTGTTTAGCTAATTGACCTTCTGAAAATATGTTTACTGGAGAAAGTAATAGTAGCCATCTTTGAACTTCGCCAAGGGGGGAGCGCACTAACAAAAACTGGCACAGGTCCGACCTCTACAACGTCCGGCTGGACACTGAAGCTCGATTGCGCCGCCGCGCGCGAGGCGATTTACTATATTAAATTGAAATTTAAAACTAAACTATTAATTATCAAGAAATTGACCATTAAAATCACTTTATAATACGAGTATCAATTAATACATATAATTTTGTTATAAATTTGTAATGTAATTAGAGTATAAAATGGAAAAATGTTTCCAAAATCGGCCCTGTTTCAGATTTTTTTTTGATCGAGTAAAGTGTAATTTATCGTGTTTTTAACCATTAATATCACTTAGGAAAAGATGTATCTGTAATATATATTTTTTTCTGGACTTAAATATCGTAATTTAACCATATAAAGTTGATTTTCCTAGCGCAAAATTCGGATAACGGGCCCTTAATCACCACGCTAGCTCACTGCGTGTTGGTTTTAGACTATTAAGTTCAGGTTTCCTCACGATGTTTTCCTTCACCGTTAGTCAGTGGTGTCTTAGATTAACTATGAAAGTACGTTGATATGACATTGAAAAAGTCACATTGGTCGTGCCAGGTTCGAACCCACAACCATGTACTACAAACAAACATACAAAACAAATACACAAGGAATTGTTAAATAAATTCCTAAAAAATGAATTACGAGCACGTTTTTGCTAGTAATTATGAATGTGAATGTAGCCCACTAATAAGAATGAATGAATGAATGAATGAATAATATTTTATTTGAGACAGCACATGAAAACACAAACAAACAATAATAAAACAAACAAACAAACAAAATAAGAGAAATAAAAATAAAAAAAAAAAAACATGAAATAAAAGAAAAATAAATCATGAGGTTTGTGTCCCACGGCTGCACCAAATAGGTCTCCAGATCAGCTTAATGTCAAGTACTGGAAGGTACTTGACGCTGATTTTCATCTGGAGCCTAGGTTTCACGGATGTCAAGCAGCCAATCGTCTTTCCGTGTTGAGTTTACCTGAAAAGTGTGTGTAATGACTCGTAATAAAAGAAATAACTACTAAAAGGAAATTGTGGTACAAGCGTTTTTTTTTCCATATAATTATATCCTCATATTTCCATGAAAAAAAAACTTAATTTTCACAATATTAGACTAACTTTAAAAGCTATATTACTATAAAGATTCATCAAAATCAGATCAGCAGTGTGCGTGAAAGAGTAACAAATGGCATTTTACGAATCTGGCATTTTGTGTTTCTGGCATTCCGCGAATCTGGCATTTTGTGTTTCTGGCATTCTGCTAATCTGGAATTTTGTGTTTCTGGCATTCTGCGAATCTGGCATTTTGTGTTTCTAGCATTTTATGTCTCTGGCATTCCGCGAATCTGGCATTTTATGTCTCTGGCTTTCCGCGAATCGGCATTTTATGTCTCTGGCTTTCCGCGAATCGGCATTTTGTATTTCTGGCATGCGAATCTGGCATTTTGTATTTCTGCCATTCCTTGAATGTCATTTTGTGTTACTGGCAATTGGCTTTTCTGGAATTTTGCTATAGAATCTTCAATCTGGCATTTTGCGAATCTAGCATTTTGTGTTTCTGGCATTTTGCGTCTAAACTCATCCAAACATGCTCATAAACTTTCACATTTATTTGGGATTTGTGATCTCGGGCATACAATAAAAATGCAGATCTTCTAGACTAACTTCAATTTAATTTTTAATCTACACATCCGGAACAAAAAACATTGCAGTCTTAATTTACTACGTATAGCTTGCATTCATCGGCTGTCTCACTCTTACTTACATCAAATCCTATTTTCATCTCTTTCACCCAGTCATGCATCATATATTATCTTAGCTTCTATTACACATATTGGTTACGTTTCGTTCCTACATTTATAATATTAGTAGAATAGGATAGGAAGTTGTGCTGGCGCATTGGTTACGGACCCGCTTTGCAAACGCGTGGGTGTGGGTTCAAACCTAGCATGTACCAATGTGACTATATATAATCACCAACTGTATCAACCTATATTCGCAATAAACAAATTGAATTGAATTGACTTTTTCAATGTCATATGTACTTTCTTAGTTAATATAAGTCACCACTGACTAACGGCGAAGGAAAACATCGTGAGGAAACCTGGACTTTAATAGTCTGATATCGCCAACCCGCAGTGAGCTAGCGTGGTGATTAATGTTCAATCCTTCTCTGTATGAGAAGAGGCCTTTGCCCAACATTGGAACAGTTACAGGCTGATTTATTTATTATAGGATAGGATACTCACGAGTACACAGATATCCTGCCCGCAGAGTCTCCGAGCCACATTTTGTTGCCAACGCGGCACATCGCCGTCACCATCACTGGATCTGCCTTATCTACAATAATAGGTAACCATAAATATAGAATTTAGGTACGTAGGTACCTTTAAATAGATTAGCTCTGAAGTAACTAAGGCAAGACTGTCGCAGGTTCAAACCCCGCTCGTATCGTTTACCTGGCGGTACCCTGATGGTGTGATGATGCGTGAAGCTGGTAGCGGTGGTGAGGAGGGTGTGGGCTCGCTCTGGTTCCCCTCCCCCGTACCATACCTCCCAGCCTGGGATACCGTCCTCTGTAGGAGAAATAATACAGGTTATACAGGGTTATTTGTAAAACACCAGCATCCTTAAAAGGGGTCATTAAACTCATCATTATGAACAACTTTTACTATGGGACCAACCCTGAAATCGCAAAAAATAAACAGTTGTTCCATACATTAAATTTATATTCACATGACTCAACAAAATGTATGGAACAGCTGAGAGGTCAATGACTCGCCGCCCGGCGGCACCCGGCACGGTATTTGTGCGCGTTTGCGTTATCTCCATTATTTATTCGTAAATAAGGACAACTGAAAGCTCGTCACTACGTCAGTTTTAATTTTTTTTCATTTTGTATTTTTTTTACCTTTCAAATCAAATTTAAGTGGACCGTGTTTTGGCTTTCGGGTCACAAAATTCTAAGGTTGTAGATATGATTATCTAAACCATTTTTGTTCGGTGTAGAGATCCCAAGATTTTTTGGCAATGTACTCTTCTACCCCAATACTTACCGGTAACACTCCTGAGCGGAGCAGCAGCAGCAGCACCAGCGTGTCTAGCAGCGGCAGCGTCGGCCAGCGCGATGTACTCGGGCGCGGCGGCCACGCTCACCAGCGCAGCGGCTGAGGGTCGCAGCGACGGCGCCGACACCCAACAACGACGCATGGTTTCGAGGATGCAGCACGGGTATTCTAAGTCCTGAGGGATATGGAATTATTCCTACCTTAATAAAATGATGATAGTGTCTACCTGACCGAATTTCGGCCACAGCGGCCAATTTCAACGGAGATGGATCAAATTCCAACTAGTGATGCAAGAAACTCAGTCGTATAAGACTTAAAACGAGTCGCGCCTTCAGTCGTGCAAGGCGTGCTTGATATTCAATACAGTTCAAGTTCTAAGGTTAAAATGCGATGGAAATGAAAATTGGGTAGTATGTATTTTTTATACAGGATTATTTGTAAAACACCAGCATCCTTTAAAGGGGTCATTGAGCTCATCATTATGAACAACTTTTACTATGGGACCAACCCTGAAATCGCAAAAAGAAATCAGCTGTTCCATATATTTTGTTCATAAATGTGTGGAACAGCAATTCAGATAGGCAGTCGCTCACAAAGTTTGGGAATAATAAGGTTAGGAGGATGATGTGAACTTACCCTCGGAGATAACGAAGGCCGGGCTCCTTCCAAGATGGCCTCCTTCACCGCCTCATGGCCTTCAAAGGGTTGTCGCACCGTCACTATCTCATATAACAGCATACCGTAGGAGAAACAGTCCACCTGATAAACAAAATGTAAAGAATAATATTGTATACTAGCTTTTATTCGTGGCTTCGCTCGCGTTAAACAATTTGGGAATATGTTCTTTCAAACAAAAAAAGAATTTTTAAATACTAATCCACAATCGACTGAGAAATCGGTGAACATACAAAAAAAATATACATACAGCCGAACATAGAACCTGCTTCTTTTTGAAGTCGGTAAAAAATCTTAAAAACTAAGTTTGTAAGTACAAAAATAACTTAAAAGTTATTCATTTCATTATAATTAATGATTGATTAATGCCTCGTTGGTCTAGTGGTAGCAAGCGCGACTGCTGAGCACGAGGTCCTGGGTTCGATCCCCGGGTCGGGCAAAAGTGTTATTGGGTTTTTCCTTTAGGAAATTCTCAGTAGCAGCACGGAGTCTGGAATTGTGCCCGGTTAATGGCAATAGGCTCGCCCCCTATTACATGGGACTTATAAAATAGCCGGCGAAACGTGGGTGTACTGCACACCTCTGCCTACCCCCTCTGGGGAATACAGGCGTGAGTCTATAAAAAAAAAATAAAAAAAAAAAATTAATGACAAAAAATTCGTCAAAATAATATGTAAGTACCTAATAACTTAGGTTAGTTTATTAAACTACAAAGATCGAGCACAAAAATAACTATAACTATAACTAACTATATATATACACCTAGAAATAAACTATCTATATAAACTAATTAAAAAGATAAACTTAATCCAAAAGACCGCTACCTGTACCTAATAACTAATAATTTTGAATTGTAGTATGTGAAGTGCGCCAATGGCGCCCCCAATTTTTCCAGACTGTTTTGCCAAACTGTATTTATTGATGGAATTTTAGAGTCAATAAATAAAAGCAACAACAACATAAAAGTAGACTAATGATGGGACAAAGGTCACAAACTAGCAGCGATCAACAGCCAAGCTGTTGGTGTTCGGCTTCGGCCGCTGGTTACCACCGGATAAAGCCTTGCAACAAGCGACACAGTCGTGTCCGCCATGATGCGAGCTCACACCTGTCTGGGGGACGGCTCTGGGGGATGCCGCCCAACTAACGTGCGAACTGCTTTAAAGGCAAGTGTGCTGCATGGGACACCACGACACTGCTTCATCTACATCATCAGCCTGTATTAGTCCACTGCTGAACGTAGGCCTCTCCCAAAGCGCGTCACTATTGTGCGCTCATTGGAGGTATTAGCCCATAATCGCCACGCTGGGCAAGCAGGTTGGTGATCGCAGTAGCAGATGATTGCTGTTACACAGAAGGATGCTGCTGCCCATCCTCCGGATCTTTCCCTTTGTCGCTTCTTACGACACCCGCGGGACGAGTAGGGGTGGTTCTTGGGCCGGAAACCACACGGCACTGACGACACTGCTTACCATCAGGTGGAGGAAATCATATACAATATTAGTCTAAAAACTCACCTTTTCATTATATTCCTCTTCGCCATTGTATCTCATTATTTCAGGCGCCATGAAGCCTTCAGTGCCGCCGAAGCCTTTGGTACCAGATGGAGGAGCCAATCGGCTGATACCTGATAGTGAAATATTCATCTTATACAACAATAGCGACCCGCCCCGGTTTCGCACGGGTGCAATATACATATAAACCTTCCTTAAGAATCACTCTATCTATTAAAAAAAACCGCATCAAAATCCGTTGCGTAGTTTTAAAGATCTAAGCATACATAGGGACAGACAGACGGCGGATAGCGACTTTGTTTTATATACTATGTAGTGATTAGCATTTGGGGACCCGAAAGCTGAAAGTAGTTTGTTCAGAATCAGTAACAGAATCGATTACAATGTATATAACCTATGTTATATTTTTGTCCTAAAACATGCTAAAAATTATCAAAGTTTGACACCCATTTTTATTACGAAAATCGGCGCGGATAACAGAGAGGTCAATCACTTGCCGCCCGGCGGCACCCGGCACGGTATTTGGGTGCATTTGCGTTGTTTTCATGATTTATTGGTAAATAAGGACAACTTTTGGAGCTCATTTTTGACATGGTGTCACGTCAACACGTCACTTCAACATCTTTTTTTTTTTAAACTTTCAAATCAAATTCAAGTTGGGGTATTTCGGATTTGGTGAGATTAGAAACCGACCACAACAAAGTTTAGGAATAATAAGGTTAGGAGGATGTTTGAAATTCTTACCATAATCTCCCAATTTGACATGTACGTTGATTGGGCCACCGTTGACCTCGTCTCCTGGTGCAGGCATATGCCAGACCAACACGTTCTCCGACTGCGGAAAGAAATTGACTATTAGTTTATGGTTCTTTCGTGGTTCTGGTTGTGCCGTGTGGTTTCCGGCCCAAGAATAGAACCAACCCTACTCGTCCCACAGGTGTCGTAAGAAGCGAAAAAGGGAAAGATCCGGAGGATGGGCAGCAGCATCCTTCTGTAATAGCAATCATCTGCTACTGCGATTGTCAACCTGCTTGTCCAGCGTGGTGATTATGGGCAAATACCTCCAATGAGCGCACAATAGTAGCGCGCATTGGGAGAGGCCTATGTGTTCAGCTTCGACAAAGACGCGGTCAACTATATGACCATGGCCCCCCTCTTGATGGCAGTGTTGCGGTGTATGATGGAGTACAAAGGGAATGGTAGTTGGACGATATCGTCCAGATAGGTGCGTACCTTGAGGTCGCGGTACACGACGCGGCGCGCGTGCAGGTACTCCAGCGCGCGCGCCACCTGCAGCGCCAGCGCACGCGCCACGCGCACGGAGCAGCGCGCGCCGCACGAGCGGTAGCCGCGCAGCGCGCCGTCCAGCGCGCCCTGGGGGGTGGCCACAGAGATACACACACCCTCCATAACGAGAGCAACCCTACACAAGTATGAACCGTGAGCACGGGTATGAACAACGCGGTGACACGAGCTCCGTCCGCGATCATACCTCGATTGACTGCGGTTCAACTAGGCTCCACGAGCGAAAAGTTACATTTTAGCTTATAACATGGACTGCTGTGTTTAAAAATTACTAGAAAACATAATTTGAAAAAATGTCATTTTAACATTTGTATGGTGAGACCTGCTTTCGCTCCGCACAAGGCAATGTGGTTGACGTTATCACTCTATATTTTCTTGAATACTCTATGTAACGTCCGAAAAACACCAACCAACGTATGAATCACGGGGCTGCTGCGCTAGCAGTACCCGGCCCCGACCGATACAGTGCGAGGAACACGCAGGGAGATACGTTTTTAGTGGCTGCGAGCCCCACATAACCATACGTCCGAAGACTACAATGCAGAATTTCATTTTTTTTAAATTGTGTCTTCCGGTTAGAAAGAGATAGCAAATCAAAAGTTTACAGTTTGATAGAATTGGTTTTGTAGAAGCAATTTGCCGTGTGGTTTTCGGCCTAAGAATAGAAGTTAGAACCACCCCTACTCGTCCCGCGGGTGTCGTAAGAAGCGACAAAGGGAAAGATCCGGAGGATGGGCAGCAGCATCCTTCTGTGTAACAGCAATCATCTGCTACTGCGATCGCCAACCCGAACCCAGTGTGGCGTAACAAATACCTCCAATAAGCGTACAATAGTGGCGCGCTGGGAGAGGCCTTTGTTCAGCAGTGGACTGATGATGATGATGATGATGATGATGAAAAGCAATGTACTTACAGCAGGAGCTAGTTGTAACAGCAATGCCAGCGGAGCGGCACACACCGCTACCAGTGGCAGGACGTGCTGATGCTTCAGCTGGCTGAGGATGGACAGCTCCTGGCGAAGACCGCAGTAGGCGCGGCAGGCGGCTGCTGTTGGTTCTCGCTCCCAACGAGACAGGGCTGCCTGTGGTAAAAATACATAAATATTAAATCAATATTGTCGTGGTGGCGTATTGGTTACGGACCCGCTTTGCAAACGTGTGAGTGTGAGTTCGAACCTGGTATGTACCAATGTGATTTCAATGTCATATGTACTTTCTTAGTAAGACACCACTGACTAACGGTGAAGGAAAACATCGTGAGGAAACCTGGACTTAATAGTCTGACGCCAACACGCAGTGAGCTAGCGCGGTGATTAATGCTCGACCCTTCTCTGTATGAGAAGAGGCCTTTGCCCTACATTAGGACAGTTACAGGCTGATTTATTATTATTATTTGGACTGCCACCTTTGACTTTTCGGATTCATGTGCTTATTAGAATTTAATGATCACTTGCTAAAACGGTGAGGGAAAACATCGTGAGGAAACCAGCACACCTGAGAGATTTTTCAACGGTGTGTAAAGCCCCCCGTAAGTTCCCCGAGCCACCTGATTGAACAGTTACCTTATAGGCATGGTGTGCCTGCGCGTCGCTGCCGGGCGGCGGCACGGGCTGCAGCGCCTTCAGGGCCACGCTGAGGGGCGCGGCGCCCCCCTGCCCCCCCTGCCCCCCTTGGACCCCTGGAGGCCGCCACGTGGCGCACAGCACGGTGCCGAAGGCCCCGCGGCCCGCCACCGACGTGCGCGAGATGTGCTCCCAGCGCGCACGCTTGCTCTCCTCCACGTCCAGCAAGAGCTACAGGAAATGGTACAACTTTCATAGCTAAGCTCTGTTATCACCGCGCATTGTTTTATTCATTACTAGCGACCCGCCCCCGCCCGCACGGTTACGCTAATATGCATGTATTATACATATAAACCTTCCTCTTGAATCACTCTATCTGTTAAAAAAAACCGCATCAAAATCCGTTACGTAGTTTTAAAGATCTAAGCATACATAGGGACAAACAGACGCGGGAAGCGACTTTGTTTTATACTTTGTAGTGATTGCTTATTTTTAATCCCTGACGCAAAAAGAGCTGTGACTGTGACACTGTGTGACTGTGTATTTGTATGGCTGTGTGTCGGTATAAAACCGGTAAGTGGTATCGTAGCTTCTAAACGAATGGACCAATTTTGATTGTTTTTTTTATTTAAAGATGAATTGATCGAGACATTGACAATATTAATAAAAAGTGTCCTTTGCAAAAAAAACAAGATTGTATCGAATTTTTCGCTTAATGTTTTAAAAAGTTGAAAAAAAATGAGTTTTATTGAAATGTTTTTTGATTGTATAATATACATATTTCTTTGTACAAAATACACATTTTTAATAATTAACCTTTTTAGTAATTAACAGTGATCCCAACACAATTTTTATTGCGAGGTATTGGAAAGGTGGGTCTACAGGCAGGCACTGGACGGGGCTGCTAGCGCGGTTGCAGTACCCGGCCCGGACAAAAATCAGCTGTTCCATACATTTTGTTAAGTCATGTAAATAAATGTATGGAACAGCTGATTTTTTTTTGCGATTTCAGTGTTGGTCCCATAGTAAAAGTTGTTCATAATGATGAGTTTAATGACCCCTTTTAAGGATGCTGGTGTTTTACAAATAACCCTGTATATACGTACATATCATATTTTCTTGAACTTTCAAATGAAACATGGAATTTTTCAAGATTTTTTCAACGCTATATCGTGAGGAAAGCTGAACTTAATAGAGTGAAATCGCCAACACGCAGTGAGCTAGCGTGGTGATTAATTCTCGATCCTTCTCTGTACGAGAAGAGGCCTCTGCCCTGCAGTGGGACAGTTACAGGCTGATTTATTATTTAAGGCCTAGATGCAATGCATAACTCACAGTGTCAGGAGCCACCAGCCTCAGTTCCACGTCGCTGTCGCTGTGCGCCGGGCAGTGCAGGGTCCCTGCAGTGCACGCGGCTAGGATGCACTGCTCCACCGTCCAAGCTGTGGCGATGCACACGTTGGGGGGATCGCTGTTGACGACACCTTCGACGGAACCCAGACGAGAAGATGCTGAAACAAAGGTCTTGTGTAAAACTAACTTAGTACCGCGGTTTCGCCCGCAAAGTATGTTAATAAATGAGTCGTAATAGCCTAGTGGTGGTGACCGTTCACTGGCAAGTCAGAGAATTTGAACCCAAGGCGCGCACCTCTGACTTTTCGTAAGTTATGTGCGTTTTATAAATTTATTATCACTCTCCGTGCCTCGGAAAGCACGTAAAGCCGTTGGCCCTGCGCCTGATCTCCCTCCGGTCGTGTCGGATTGTGTCCCATCAGACTATGAGAGTGAGGGAATAGAGAGTGCACCTGTGTTTGCGCACACACTTGTGCACTATAATATCTCCTGCGTAATAGGCTAGTCTCCGTTGAGATTGGCCGCTGTGGCCGAAATTCGGTCAGGAGGATTATATATAATGTTAATAAATTGTATAAGTATAATTATTGAATAAGAAATTTGAAAAAACAACTGATACGGCTGGGATTTGAACCCACGATCTCCGGCGTACCGTGCCGACCGCGACGCTCTAACCGCTGAGCCACCGTATCCCAACAGAATCAAAGCTAAACTGCAAAGTTTGGAACACTGAGTCGGATACGTAATGTATTCCGATAGATATTACCACACGCCCTAGGCGTATAAAGAGATTTGAAATTTCGACTGATTCTGATGGGATACGGTGGCTCAGCGGATAGAGCGTTGGCACGGTACGCCGAAGATCGTGGGTTCGAATCCCATCCGTATCAGTTTAGTCAAATTTCTTATTAAATATTTATATCCGTTCAGTAGTTTTTGCGTGAAAGAATAACAAACATCTCTACATCTATAAAAACCAGATCACCACCTCTAACTTTCACATTTATTAAATTAGTCAGAGCTCGGCGCGTGCGCAGACCGGCTTACGTAAGCGCTATCTACGTGCGCTCGTTTATACTTGCAGGTCTGAAATATTCTTTCTACACACTCAAAGGAATCTCTTACCATTAGACTCAGCCCCCACTCCGCTGTCTCCATCTGAAGTCCTGGACTCCTCAGACAGACGTAGACGTCGAGGTTCAGCGTGGCCTAACTCCAGACGCCTAAACGCCTGGAAATAATACAATTTTATCATCATCATCAGCAGCCTGTACTAGTCCACTGCTGAACATAGGCCTCTCCGCCGCCACTGCCACTGTTGTGCGCTCATTGGAGGTATTTGTCACGTCACGCTGGGCAAGCGGATTGGCGATCGCAGTAGCAGATGATTGTTTACACAGAAGGATGCTGCTGCCCATCCTCCGGATCTTTCCCTTTGTCGCTTCTTACGACACCCGCGGGACGAGTAGGGGTGGTTGTATTCTTAGGCCGAAAGCCAGGGCTATTACAACAATACAGCAGGTCAATTCCACCGACCTGTACTAGTTGTTCGTGTTCCAGCTGTGGGGAGGAGTGCTTCAGGCACTCGGGACATGGAACCACTCGTGTGATGAGGCAGCGACCTTCCGACGTATGAACGAAGCGGGTGCCTGCAATATACAGTTCAATTAGAAAGGGCACAGAGAGCCTAGTGGTAATGTTCTTTTCTACTAATTTCTACTATTCTACTAATTCCTACTATTCTACTAATTCCTACTATTCTACTAATTCCTACTATTCTACTAATTCCTACTATTCTACTAATTCCTACTATTCTACTAATTCCTACTATTCTACTAATTCCTACTATTCTACTAATTCCTACTATTCTACTAATTCCTACTATTCTACTAATTCCTACTATTCTACTAATTCCTACTATTCTACTAATTTCTTACTATCTCACTAATTCCTAACCTACTAATTCCTACCCTACAATTTCCTATCTCACTAAATCCTATCTTACTAATAAGCATTGATAGCCTAGTGGTATGACCGTCGACTGACAAGTCACAGGTCTCGAGTTCGATCTCAAGGCGCGCACCTCTGACTTTTCGTAAGTTATGTGCGTATTATAAATTAATTATCAGTTGCTAAAACGGTGACGGAAAACATCGTGATGAAACCAGCACACCTGAGATTTTTCGATGGTGTGTAAAGCCATGTCAGAGGCCTACGGGCGGTTTAAACTCTGACACCAGGTTGTTCATCAACCATACGATAAGAAGAAGATTAGAAAGGGCTAAAGTTCGAAATTAATCACTACATAGTATAAAACAAAGTCGCTTCCCGCGTCTGTCTGTCCCTATGTATGCTTAGATCTTTAAAACTTCGCAACGGATTTTGATGCGGTTTTTTTTAATAGATAGAGTGATTCAAGAGGAAGGTTTATATGTATAATACATGCTTAGCGTAACCGTGCGAAGCCGGGGCGGGTCGCTAGTATATAAAACTGTTTATTGCAATAATAACAATTTATTAGAGGGCTATAGGATTTTATTATTACATTATTACTTTATTTTTTTGTTATTTTTTTATTTTATTTTATTTATTTATAGACTCACGCCTGTATTCCCCAGAGGGGGTAGGCAGAGGTGTGCAGTACACCCACGTTTCGCCGGCTATGTTATAAGTCCCATGTAATAGGGGGCGAGCCTATTGCTCAACCGGGCACAATTCCAAACTCCGTGCTGCTACTGAGAACTTCCTGATGGAAAAACCCAATAACACTTTGCCCGACCCGGGGATCGAACCCAGGACCTCGTGCTCAGCAGTCGCGCTTGCTACCACTAGACCAACGAGGCAGTTATTTTTTTATAGTTTTTTTATTTTTAATACTCGTCATTTAACTCACCAAGAGACGGGTACCAGTCCTCTAACAACAAGTCCACGTGATCCGACACGATGGCCAGCACTTTGGCTAACGTCTCCGGGTTTGGTTCCAGGCTGATGCTCTAAAAAAAACTTGTAATTAGTAGTAACCGACCGAGCGATAGCCTACGGCCAAAGGGCATAGGTTCAAAACTACGGCACGCACCTCTGACTTATAACACTGATAGCCTAGTGGTATGACCGTCGACTGACAAGTCAGGAACAGTGGAACATAGAACCTCCTCCTTTTTTGAAGTCGGTTAATTACTACGGCGAAGGAAAACATGGTGAGGAAACCAGTATACCTGAGAGCGTTGTGACACCAGGTTGTTCTTATACGATCAATACCGACAGAAGTTTCGGTTTCATCATCGTCATCAACCTATAGCAGTCTAGTTTCGGTTTCATCATCGTCATCAACCTATAGCAGACCAGTTTCGGTTTCATCATCGTCATCAACCTATAGCAGACCAGTTTCGGTTTCATCATCGTCATCAACCTATAGCAGACCAGTTTCGGTTTCATCATCGTCATCAACCTATAGCAGTCTAGTTTCGGTTTCATCATCGTCATCAACCTATAGCAGTCTAGTTTCGGTTTCATCATCGTCATCAACCTATAGCAGACCAGTTTCGGTTTCATCATCGTCATCAACCTATAGCAGACCAGTTTCGGTTTCATCATCGTCATCAACCTATAGCAGTCTAGTTTCGGTTTCATCATCGTCATCAACCTATAGCAGACCAGTTTCGGTTTCATTATCGTCATCAACCTATAGCAGACCAGTTTCGGTTTCAGCATCGTCATCAACCTATAGCAGACCAGTTTCGGTTTCATCATCGTCATCAACTTATAGCAGACCAGTTTCGGTTTCATCATCATCATCATCAACCTATAGCAGACCAGTTTCGGTTTCATCATCGTCATCAACCTGTAATATTACTATACAGCTTAGGATAAATCAAGCTAGGAGTGTTAGCTACCTGGTATCCAGATAGAGGCAGTCCATCATCTCTCCTGACCACGCACACTTGTGCTGGCAACAAGATCTCCACACACGCTGATGACTGCACGTCCAACTCACACCACACTCCTTCTTGACGGACTCGGAATCTGAGGACAAAGGGGAAGGAATCCAATTAATGGACTTTAAAATAGAGAAATAAATACTAAGATTAGTTTTGGAGTTGGTGAGAAGGTTTAGAGGTTTGTGTTTAAAAAAATAATGCTCGTGTCCAACTTGAGGACTTTTTCTGGAAAAAGGGGTAAGGGAAAGAAGGAGAAAGGAAAAGGAGTAAAGAAGAAGGAGTAAGGAGATGAAATAGAAAGGAAAAAGAGTAAGAAAAAGAAGGAGTAAAGACAAGAAGTACAGAAAGAAGTAATAACGAAAAGCAGGAATAAAGAAATGAAGAGGTAAGGAAACGAAGGAGTAAAGATAAGGAGTAAAGAAAGAAGGAATTGTTCGATGCAATCATTACGATCGAACACGTTTTGCTGAGCTAGCAATCCGACACCGCGGCCGCTACACTAAAGTGCGCCGCGGCCTCAGTGCATATTCGGACAGCAAACCGGGTGCAACGTATTAATTAGCAGCTCAACCAATCATAGCATCATATCATTAGCATAGCATAGTAACCGTTTCACCAATAAATCGTTCACAGTTTATCCGAGTGTTTAATTTAGCAACATAGCCGTCAATACCACTAGGTCGCGTCTCCTACAGGAATAATGAAAAGCATAAGTAAGGAAATGAAGAAATAACGAAAAGAAGGGGTCAGGATAAGATTGAGTAAGGAATTGAAAGAGTAACGAAAGAGGGAGTAAGAAAAAGGAGGAGTACGTAATAGAAGGAGTAAGTAAAAGAAGAAATAAGGAAGAAAGAAAGAAAGAAAGGGTTTATTCAGCACAGGTTTAGCACACATTACACAAAAACATTTAAAATAAAGAACAATAAAAAAAAAGGAATAAAAATAAAGAATTTAAAAATTAATTAGGTTGCTTTTATAATACAAACATAATGTAGGTAGTTAAAATTAAAATAGAACTGTGCGTGTGTGCCTCACGGCTGCGCCGAATAGGTACAGTTCAGCAATATGTCAGACAACTAGTGTCTGACGCTGGTTTTCAACTGGACTGAAGAGGAGTAAGGAAGTATGAAAATAAGAAGAAGTAAGGTATATTTACATTTCCCTCCACAGTAACCAACCTGACATGATGATAGAAATCCGCGTGGTCATCATCATCAGCCGGCAGCAGCGCGTCGCGGCGCGGCGGCACCTCCCTCAGCGCCAGCATGTTCAGCGCTCCGCTGCACACCTTCGCACCACTGCGCCATAGCTTCCACCCCCACGACAGTTCTAGAGCTTTGGATATCGTTTCGTCTAATTCCAGCTGAAAAAAAAATCATACATTCACAATCTGACTAGTCCACAGCTGGGCGTAGGCCTCTTCTCATACGCATGCACTCATAAGCAGGTGTTTGCCTTTAATCACCACACTGGGCAAGCGGGTTGGCGATCGCAGTAGCAGATGATTGTTGTTACACAGAAGGATGCTGCTGCCCATCCTCCGGATCTTTCCCTTTGTCGCTTCTTACGACACCCGCGGGACGAGTAGGGGTGGTTCTATTCTTAGGTCAGAAACCACATGGCACCAAAAAAATAAACAAGAGGAAAATGTCATAATGGCGCATTGGGTACGGGGGGTTATAGGTTCGAACCTGGCATGTACCAATGTGACTTTTGAAATGTCATAATATGTACTTTCTTAGTTAATCTAAGACACCACTGACTAACGGTGAAGGAAAACATCGTGAGGAAACCTGGACTTAATAGTCTGACGCCAACACGCAGTGAGCTAGTGTGGTGATTAATGCTCGATCCTTCTCTGTATGAGAAGAGCAGGCTTCTTAGAATTAGTGGATAGGAATGCGTAGGATAGAAATTAGTAGGATAGGATTTAGTAGTATATGAATTAGTGGGATAGTAGTAATTAGTAGAATAATAAGAATTAGTAGAATAATAGGAATTAGTAGAATAGTAGGAATTAGTAGAATAGTAGGAATTAGTAGAATAGTAGGAATTAGTAGAATAGTAGGAATTAGTAGAATAGTAGGAATTAGTAGAATAGTAGGAATTAGTAGAATAGTAGGAATTAGTAGAATAGTAGGAATTAGTAGAATAGTAGGAATTAGTAGAATAGTAGGAATTAGTAGAATAGTAGGAATTAGTAGAATTGTAACATTACCTCTGGTGGCAGTTTATACAGCGAGTAAGGGGCTTCGGCTAGGACTTGGTCGGCCAGCAGTCGGGCACACAGCCGGGACCAGAACCCGCACGGCACGTAGGAGAGGAGCAGCAGACGTCGGAGCGGTCTGCCACCGCGCCCGGAGACCACCAGCTTGTGACAAGTTTCTTCTGTGAACGTTACAAGATACAGATTCTTTATCGTATGGTTGATGAACAACCTGGTGTCAGAGTTTAAACCGCTTGTAGACCTCTGACATGGCTTTACACACCATCTGCCGAGCCTTTTCCCAACTATGTTGGGGTCGGCTTCCAGTCTTACCGGATGCAGCTGAATACCAGTGTTTTACATGGAGCGACTGCCTATCAGACCTCCACAACCCAGATACTGGGTTACACGATACCCCTTGGTAAGACTGGTTGTCAGACTTTCGGGCTTCTGACTACCCGTAACGACTGTCAAAGATCTACAATTGACAGCCGGGGCCAACAGCTTAACGTGCTATCCGAGGCACGGAGAGTGATAATTAATTTATAAAACGCACATAACTTACGAAAACTGGGTACGAGGTGCGCACCTTGGGTTCGAACCCGAGACCTCTGACTTGCCAGTCAACGGTCACCACCACTAGGCTATCACGACTCAAAACTTTTCATAAATACATTAAAAAATATATTACACCCTTGGGTCGTATTAAGAATTATTGCCCGCTTTTCTTGAATGTAATAGCACTATTTACGAGCAAGTATGATGAAAAAGAAAATATTGCAGTTGGTATCACTCACGTATTAGGGTAGGAGAGTCAGTGCCCCTGGAGTCTGGTAAGGGAGCCAGCTGAGCGGGCCAGGTGCGCCGAGGAGTACCGCGCGCTGAACTGCACCAGGACCTGGAGCGAACTGGCAGCTGTTGGGGTAGAGTAGAATAGTAGTCTAATTCATTATCTTTAGCAAAAAATTGGAAAAGTTAAGTAACAGCCTCCGAGGTATAGAAAAGGATGGGTAACCTGAGGTATTGCGGGCTCATTTAAAGGCAGTTACCCCCTACAATTTCATCATATCCTAGTAGATGAAACTATAGAAATTAATTGTTTCTTAAGTTAAGCAACTTTTTCTGCGATATAGAAAACGATGGATTACCACAAGACACCCCATAAATGAAAATTGCAAAAGTTAAGCAACAGCGCCTGAGGTATAGAAATAGATGGGTGACCTGAGGTGTTGCAGGCTCGTTCAAAGGCAGTAGAGGCGGCACCAGCAGCAGCCTGGAGTCCCAGCACAGTGCCAGCTCGAATTTATTGAGTAGCGATACTCCTAGAGAGCTGGCTTCGTCTCCCCGGGCTAGCATCGGTGATGCCTTGAACACGTGGGCTAGATCTTCAATCTTCATTATACCTGTACATAGAAGTATCAAAATCAAAATATTTTTATTCATGTAGACCATTAGGCACTTATGAACATAATTCTAAAATTGTTTGTTGTAAGAGTGACTCTAGTTGCCAGTTCCAAGGGCAGCCTACCCCTCATGGAGAAGAATCTGGCAAGAAACTCCATGGTTGCTCTTTTAAATAAATGGCTTACAATATTTTAGGTTATTATTAACCGACTTTCAAAAAGGAGGGAGAGGAGGTTATTTGAGATATTTGTTTTGTTTGAAAGATCTCCAATTCATCATCATCATCATCATCAGCCTGTGTTAATCCACTGCTGAACATAGGCATCTCCCAGCGCGCCACTATTGTGCGCTCATTGGAGGTATTTGCCCATAATCGCCATTCGCCACGCTGGGCAAGCGGGTTGGCGATCGCAGTAGCAGATGATTGCTGTTACACAGAAGGATGCTGCTGTCCATCCTCCGAATCCATTTGTCGCTTCTTACGACACGCGCGGGACGAGTAGGGATGGTTCATTCTTAGGCCGGAAACTACACCGCATACCTCCGTGATTACTTGAGATATTTTTTCAATTCTTTTTTCTGTGTTGTGTCGGCTTCTAATCTAACCAGATGCAGCTGATGCTGTCAAAGATCTTCATGACACAGTGGTATGATCGTCGACTGATAATTGGACTCGAGTTCGATCCCAAAGATCACCTCTGACTTTTCGTAAGTTATGTAAATTAATTATTACTTGCTAAAATAGTGAGAGAAAACATCGTGATGAAACCAGCACACCTGAGAGATTTTTCAATGGTGTGTAAAGCCATGTCAGAGGCCTACGGGCGGTTTAAACTTTGACACAAGGTTGTTCATCAACCATACGATAAGAAGAAGACTGACTCCCTATATCGACTGTCAAAGATCTTCATGACAGCTAGGCAACAGCTTAACGTGCTTTCCGAGGCACGGAGTAAGTGATAATTAATATTTATGATGATAACTATACTCACCATTATTAGCGAAGGGATTGATTTCCCTGACGGTGACCACGTGGGCTAACACGTCACATAACCACTGAGGTCGTAAGAAGTACAGCTCTTTCAAAGTCGCGTCATCATAGTGAAGTAGAACACCTAGAAAAAAAACCTAGTTAAATCTGATATTAATCCGGTTAAATCCGGAATTTAATCTAGAGTTTATCTCTCTCTAGTAAGTGTCGTGGTGGCGTATTGGTTACGGACCCGCTTTGCAAGCGCGTGGGTGTGAGTTCAATGTGACTTTTTTCAATGTCATATGTACTTTCTTAGTTAATCTAAGACACCACTGACTAACGGTGAAGGAAAACATCGTGAGGAAACCTGGATTTAATAGTCTGAAAGCGCCAACCCACAGTGAGCTAGCGTGGTGATTAATGCTCAATCCTTCTCTGTATGAGAAGAGGCCTTTGCCCTATATTGGGACAGTTACAGGCTGATTTATTTATTTATTTCTTATCTCTCTCTTATATAAATCTGGTTTATTCGGTCTAAATACGATTAAATCTGGAATTAATACGGTGCAATATGGAATTAATACTACCAATCCTGAGTTAATATATTAAAATCATGAAAATGACTGATTTCATGGTTTTTAATTTGTTGGATTTGTCTCCGCGTGGAATAGCAGAATAGAAAAAAAAATGGAATTTTACCCCTAGGGTATGGTAGGATAGAGTAGGTCTACCCTACTCTAGTAGAATGGGTACACCCTTTAACCGCTTAGCTAAATATTAATTGCCGTGCTTTTAGTGCCCGAATATTATTTACCGACTCGTTTTAGTTGTAACTAGCTGCCCCGCGCGACTTCGTACGCATGATTATTCTACTTCAACGCCTATTCTACCTCTACCCTACTCTACCCTACCCCTAC
The DNA here is from genome assembly GCA_936450705.2 of Protodeltote pygarga. Lineage (NCBI taxonomy): Eukaryota > Metazoa > Arthropoda > Insecta > Lepidoptera > Noctuidae > Protodeltote > Protodeltote pygarga. The sequence goes on from OW388277.2 coordinate 5,940,844, forward strand.
CCTACTCTACCCCTACCCTACTCTACCCTACCCCACCCTACCCCTACCCTAATCTACCCCTACCCTACCCTACACTACCCCTTCCCTTCTGTACCGCTAGCCTACCCTACTCTACCCCTACCCTATCCTACTCTATCCCTACCCTACTCTACCGCTACCCTACTCTACCCCTACCCTACGCTACCGATACCCTACTCTACCCCTACCCTACTCTACCCCTACCCTACCCTACGCTACCTCTACAAATCAAAAACCATGAAAATCGGTCCAGCCGTTCTTAAAAAAAAAAAAGTATCCTATGTCCTTTTCCTGGTTCTCAGCTACCTCTCCACCAATTTTCAGCCAAATCGGTTCAGCAGATCTCGAGTTATAAGTGAAGTAACTAACACGACTTTCTTTTATATATATAGACTAACTCGGTAAACGATAGTCGGGTATACTACGAAATATAAACAGAGATATAACAAAAAAACCATGCAATTCTCTGTCGAATAAATCCGACACAAGCGGTTAATGGGTTAATAGATTTTGGTTCAATCATTACCGTTTTCGTGTAGGAACATCGTAGCTTGATGGAGCTCCGCGGCGTCTCGGAACATGCGATGGTTTTTCTGCTGCATGTACTGAGTTACCTATAATAATACAGAAAAGTTGAAAAAAACCGTTTCTCCTACATAAAAAACCGAACCGAGTGGTTTCCGGTCTAAGAATAGAACCACCCCTACTCGTCCCGCGGGTGTCGTAAGAAGACAAGGGAAAGATTCGGAGGATGGGCAGCAGCATCCTTCTGTGTAACAGCAATCATCTGCTACTGCGATCGCCAACCCGCTTGCCCAGCGTGGCGATTATGGGCAAATACCTCCAATGAGCGCACAATAGTGGCGCGCTGGGAGAGCCTCTTCTTCCATTCTTCTCTATCAGCCGTGATCAGAGTATTTACCCCTTTTTCATTCATATCAGTGCTTACACACTCCATCCATCCATCAACACTTATATTTATCTCTATAACCTACGTCATCATCATCAGCCTGTATCAGTCCACTGCTGAATATAGGCCTCTCCCAGCGCGCCACTATTGTGCGCTCATTGGAGGTATTTGCCCATAATCGCCACGCTGGGCAAGCGGGTTGGCGATCGCAGTAGCAGATGATTGCTGTTACACAGAAGGATGCTGCTGCCCATCCTCCGGATCTTTCTCTTTGTTGCTTCTTACGATACCCGCGGGACGAGTAGGGGTGGTTCTATTCGGCCGGAAACCATACGGCAAACCTCCGTAATTAGTTGAGACTTTTTTTTTAAAGAGTATACTCTCTGATTGGTCCCATATAAACATTGTCATGATCTGGTGATGAACTTTAGAGATACAGAACTCCTCATCGGACGATAGCAAACCTCACGTAACTAATAATTTCACTTTGTTTTTATGTGTTGTAGACGTATAGTCTATGTAAATAAGGTTATACAGGGTTATTTGTAAAAAAACCCGCATCCTTAAAAGGGGTCATTAAACTCATCATTATTAACAATTTTTACTATGAGACCAACACTGAAATCACAAAAAAAGTCGGCTGTTCCATACATTTATGTTCACATGACTCAACAAAATGTATGGAACAGCTGATTTATAAGGATGCTGGTGTTTTACAAATAACCCTGTATAGACTGATTTGTTCTATCTTACCAATTTCCTGTACTCCTCGTGCCTCAAGACAGGCTCCCTCAAGTCCGCAGCTAAAGCAGAGACGCACTCCTCCAAAGCCAGGTACGTCGCCGGGATGCGCTGCTCTAAAAGCGGCTCTTTACTGCCTGCGAATAAATGAAGTGGAGTTAGATCAATTACAGCTAATTAGAAAAAAATATAGTTTAAAAACTAAAACCCGACTACTTAAAATCTAAAAACAGGCTTCTTAGATTTGAAATAAAATTCTGTAGTCGGAGGCCACCAAATTTACAAAGTAGGTATACCTATTACCTATAATATATTAAGGCCTCCGACTACAGAATTTTATTTCATGGGACCAACCCTGAAATCTCAAAAAAAAATCAGATGTTTCATACATTTTGTTGAGTCATGTGAACATAAATGTATGGAACAGCTGATTTCTTTTGCAATTTCAGGGTTGGTCCCATAGTAAAAGTTGTTCATAATGATGAGTTTAATGACCCCTTTTAAGGATGCTGGTGTTTACAAATAATCGATAGATGTCGCCACACGCCCTAGGCGTGTAAAAGAGATTTGAAATTTTGACTGATGCCGGTTAGAGCGTCGACACAATACGTCGAAAATCGTGGGTTCGAATCCCATCCGTATCAGTTGTTTTTTCAATTTTTTTTTCAAATTTTCTTATTAAATAATCATACCTGGTGGTTTGACGCTGAATGCCACGGAGTATATGATGTCAGCCAACAACCTGATATTGTGACGAGTACTACATGACACCTGAAACAATGTAAAAGCACTGATAGCCTATTGGTATGACCGTCGACTAATAAAACAGTGGTCTCGAGTTCGATCCCAAGGCGCGCACCTCTGACTTTTCGTAAATTATGTGCGTATTATAAATAATTTATCTGTAGATCTTTGACAGTCGTTACGGGTAGTCAGAAGCCCGAAAGTCTGACAACCAGTCTTACCAAGGGGTATCGTGTAACCCAGTATCTGGGTTGTGGAGGTCTGATAGGCAGTCGCTCCATGTAAAACACTGGTATTCAGCTGCATCCGGTGAGACTGGAAGCCGACCCCAACATAGTTGGTAAAAGGCTAGGCAGATGATGCTCTTGTCGGTGAATCAATCGCCACTTCTCTCTATCCTTCAAACCTCTGCCTACTCCCTCTGGAGAACACAGGCGTGAGTCTATATTATATTATGTTACCTCAACAGAGTCCAATACTCGCGGCAAACCAAGTTTGTCGGCGTCGGGAGCACCCATTATGGACGAGCGAATCAGTCGCTGCAAACACTCAGGGCTTTCACTCTCTGGTAAATTACACTGCAGGAAAGAAAAATACAATTAATTATAAAAAAAATACGTTTTTAATCAAGCTTTTATATTGCAATATCTAAACTAAACGTATACAGGGTTAAATTAAAAATAATATAAGTAAAATTTTTTTACGTAAGTTTTGTCCTCAAAACTAAAGCTGTGTACCAAATATCAGATCAATCTGTCAACAGGAAGGGGGTGAAATATCGATTACTAAATTTGGACCAAATAATAAACAAGGCAAGCTAAGTAGAACCGTTTAAAAAACAACGTTTTTATACAAGCTTTTATATTGGAATTGTTGGAGAATTTAAGGGTTTTAATAAAGTAGGCCAAAGTAATAGTATTAAGTTTATTTATATTATAAACTCTAGGATTTTACATATTGAACTCGTTAGATTACACAGCAAAGAACATAAACGCCATGACAGATATTTATGATTGAACAAATATAAAACTTACTAGAAGGACTCATAGATGGCGCTTCGTGTGCATTATTTAAGTCATAAAAAGAACTTGATCATAATATTTACCACAGATTACAACAGGAATATCTAAACTACGTATACACCATTAAATTAAAACACTGACAATCTGAAAAGGGGTCATAAAACTCACATTATGAACCATTTTTACTATGGGATCAACCCTGAAATCGCAAAAAAAAATCAGCTACTCTATACATTTTGTTGAGTTATGTGAACATAAAAAAAATCGTAATAAATAATTATAAACAAACTTACTTTCGCAATAATTTATAATATTAAGTTAGGATTGGATTTTTTAAATAAAATAAAATAAATAAAACAAGTGTATATAGGAAGGGTGAATGGTACAGTTGGAAGGGGAAGATCTAGACGGACGTTCTATGACCAAGTCGGGGATATCCTTGAGAAAGGTCAGGTCTGGAGTACCCTAAACCGACGAGCTTGTATGAAGAACGTGATGAGAGTGAATGAGGCAAAAGAGGTATGCAAGGATCGTAGCAAGTGGAAATCCGTCGTCTCTGCCTACCCCTCTGGGAAACAGGCGTGAGTCTATGTATGAAATTTTTTTTTTCATACAAATTTTATGAATATTTAAGAAGTTCACTCACATTAGCAACTTGATCATAATGTGTTGCGACCATTATTACAGGCGAACCCGGCGCCCGAGCTTGTATAGACCTGCAAATATACATGTAAATATAATATTGGTGGAAGCAAAGAAAACCTGCTTATGAGAAGTCGAAGCAAAGAAATCGCGAACACGCAGTGAGCTAGCGTGGTGATTAATGCTCGATCCTTCTCTGTATGAGAAGAGGCCTTTGCCCAGCAGTGGGATAGTTACAGGCTGGTTTATTACCTGAGCCAATTGAGTGCTCCAGCCAGTCCTTTCCTTCCATCAGTGACTCGCCACACCACGAGGTATAAGGACCTTCGTGATAGGAAGTACTGATGAGTTGCATAGTACCTTCAAAGTAAAGAAAAAAGCATATAATTATTTAATAAGAATATAATATTTTTTATATAGGGTGGCCCATTTATAGTGGTCCAAAAATTTTTTTTACATCTAGGACATCCCTATGATTAATCTAAACGCAACATATGTTCCGCGAAAATCAGTAGTTTAGAAGGTATGATTTTTAAAATTTAATTTCTTAAAATTTCTACTTTAGTCATGTGAACCTCTTTAGATTGAAAGTGACTGCACTAAATCGAATCAAATTTGGTGTGTAAGTACTATAGACATGTAGGAAGCAAGCAATGAGCTATTTTTAAGGCTAACCTTAAATCGTAACATGGTTTTAGACCTTTCGGTGAATTATTTGTAATTTTCGATTGATTAAGCACATTTTTCAAAAAATTCTAAAGACAAAAAAATGTTCTACACGAATTTTGCTTATGGTTGTAAAAACTACCTTGAAGTGTGAGGATAACATAAATAAAAAAATACTGCGGTGTAACTACAGTAAGTTCTTCAGAAATGAACATTGTATGCACTAGGTCATTAAAAACTTAAAATTTTAATTTTTGCCTAAAACATCATTTGAATAAATCCAACTTTATTATGAAAATAAAAACACTGGAATTAGTTAAATAAAGGATATTTACTTAAAATAACAACCCACAATGACAAAATAAACGCTATTACAATAATTTTTCGAAATGTTTGCCTCTATTTTCATTGCAAATCTTTTTAAGCCTGTTGAAAGCCTGTTGTAATTCGGCCATCATCATCATCTGCCTAGCCTTTTCCCAACTATGTTGAGGTCGGCTTCCAGTCTTACCGGGTGCAGCGGAATACCAGTGTTTTACATGGAGCGACTGCCTATCAGACCTCCACAACCCAGATACTGGGTTACACGATACCCCTTGGTAAGACTGGTTGTCAGACTTTCGGGCTTCTGACTACCCGTAACGATTGTCAAAGATCTACAATTGACAGCCGGGGCCAACAGCTTAACATGCTATCCGAGGCACGGAGAGTGATAATTATTTTTATAAAACGCACAGACCTTACGAAAAGTCAGAGGTGCGCGCCTTGGGTTCAAACCCGAGACCTCTGATTTGTCTGTCAACGGTCACCACCACTAGGCTGTCACGACGAAAGCAAATAGACAGCCTTTCAACAGGCATAAAAGGTTTTTTTTTGCGACGTCGCTGTTTAATGTTTATGCATTAAAAATAGAGACAGACATTCCGAAAACTTATTGTAATAGCGTTTATTTTGTCATAGTGGGTTGTTATTTTAAATAAATATCCTTTATTTAACTAATTCCAGTGTTTTTATTTTCATAATAAAGTTGGATTTATTCAAATGATGTTTTAGGCAAAAATTAAAATTTTAAGTTTTTAATGACCTAGTGCATGCAATGTTCATTTCTGAAGAACTTACTGTAGTTACACCGCAGTATTTTTTTATTTATGTTATCCTCACACTTCAAGGTAGTTTTTACAACCATAAGCAAAATTCGTGTAGAACATTTTTTTGTCTTTAGAATTTTTTGAAAAATGTGCTTAATCAATCGAAAATTACAAATAATTCACCGAAAGGTCTAAAACCATGTTACGATTTAAGGTTAGCCTTAAAAATAGCTCACTGCTTGCTTGCTACATGTCTATAGTACTCACAAACCAAATTTGATTCGATTTAGTGCAGTCACTTTCAATCTAAAGAGGTTTACATGACTAAAGTAGAAATTTTCAGAAATTAAATTTAAAAAATCATAACTTCTAAACTACTGATTTTCGCGGAACATATGTTGCGTTTAGATTAATCATTGGGATGTCCTAGATGTAAAAAAAATTTTTGGACCACTATAAACGGGCCACCCTGTATATGTTTTTTACATGTTTATGTTGCACATGTTTTGCTTATTAAATGATATTATTTAATTAATTTAAAAGACTGCCTCGTTGGTCTAGTGGTAGCAAGCGCAACTGCTAAGCACGAGGTCCTGGGTTCGATCCCCGGGTCGGGGAAAAGTGTTATTGGGTTTTTCCATTGGGAGATTCTCAGTAGCAGCACGGAGTCTGGAATTGTGCACGGTTAATGGCAATAGGCTCGCCCCCTGTTATATGGGCCTTATAACATAGCCGGCGAAACGTGGGTGTACTGCACACCTCTGACAACCCGCTCTGGGGAATACAGGCGTGAGTCTATAAATAAAAATAAAAAAAAATTTTATGTATGTTTTTTACATTTTTATGCACATGTTTTGCTTATTAAATGATATTATTTAATAAGAAACTCGCAAAAATAACTGACTCGAGCGGGACTTGAATCCGCGATCCCTGGCGTGCCATCGCTTTACCAACTAAGCTACCGAGTCACCGAAAATTACTGATATCGTTTCTATGCTTTCTAAGCTGCAAAGTTTGGAACATGGGACCGGCAGTGCGGCAGTACTCCGGTAGATGTCACCACACGCCTTTAAGGCGTTAAGAAAGAGATTCGTAATTTCAACTGAAGCGGACAGGACTCGGTAGCTTAGTTGGTAAAGCGATGGCACGACAGGGATCGCGGATTCAAGTCCCGCCCGAGTCAGTTATTTTTGCAAGTTTCTTATTAAATAATATCATTTCATAAGCACAACATACATCGCAACAGTCGCGCAGAAAACTGATATTCAGCTGCATCTGGTTAGATTAGAAGCCGACCACAACAAAGTTTAGGAATAATAAGGCTAGGAGGATGATGAGCGAAGTAATTACTTACTCTTGCTGCCCACCAAAGTCCCAGGTCCGGAAAGTGATGGGTCCCCGTGACGAGCGATGTTTCTCATACACCCACATACCTATGTCGACGCCAACAGTCGACACGTTGCCACGACGAGATGACTTGTTGCCCATACGTTTTGCCCAATGCTGGGATAAGAAATATTGCGTAATTAACAGAGATCGGAATAGGTAGAGTATATTTACATAAAGTTTGAGGAACTAAGTAACATGGAGTTGATAATACCTGCTCTAAAATTCCGGAATCATAAACATGACAATTAATTCCCGGGAATTAAGAAATTGCAAATAATTTTTGCGCTTTGAGTTCTTAATGAGAAGGTTAAAGAGGCTAGAACTTGGCTTGGAACCGGCTCCAAAACGTCTTAGTTATTTCAGGCTTTTTAGTTGCTTTTAAAATCGGTTTTATTTTTTATTAAAAAAAATTTTTTTTACGGTTTTTAGTGGTGCCTAAGATTAATCCCAGACTTTTGTGAAGCTAATATTTTAAATCCTTATAAAAAGCAGTTTCAAACGATACCTCACACGATATTTTTTAATCATGGATGATTATAGGAGGGAGGGGGTGACCACGTATCCCTTCTCTTCCTTATTACTCGTCAGCCATCGACTGCACGTATAAACAAAGCAATATTACATGTTACGACAATTCTGCTATTATCCTACGAGGAGTTCCGTTCCATATCTCGTAAGTCCATGATCAGATCATGACAATATTTCTATGGGACCAATCTGGAAGCACATCTTTTCATTTAGAAAATAATTTTCTAAATCAGTTCTTAAAGAGAGAGTTTTTAGGTAACTAACATAAAAAAAACATACAATCGAATTGAGAACCTCCTCCTTTTTTGAAGTCGGTTAAAAAAATGACAGAACTAGGTGTACCTCACCTCAGTAGGTTTCCTTCGATGCTGTATAGCTGACTCTTGTCTCAGACACTCCAACAAACTCGTCTTTCCAATACCCTGCATAAGAAAGAACATCTATACTTATAATAAATCTGTAGAGAGGCCAATTCTGTACATGAAATATATTTAAAAAATAACTATCAGGGGGTGATTAGGGATCGATACTGATGCCAAAAATGCAATCAGTAAACTTTTTGTCTGTCTGTCTGTCTGTCTGTCTGTCGGTCTGTATATTCGTTATAGAAACCAAAACTACTCGACGGATTTTAACGAAATTTGGCACAATTATTCTTCATACTCCTGGGCAGGTTATAGTATACTTTTCATCACGCTACGATCAATAGGAGCAGAGCAGTGAAGGGAAATATTGGGAAAACGCACAGCCTAAACCGCTGATCGTAGAGACCTGAAACTTGGAGGGTGTGTTCTTTATATGACGTAATTATCCGATAAGAAATAATTTTTCGAAATTCTACCTCTAAGGAGGTGAAAAATAGGGGCAAAGTTTGTATGGGACAACGGGATTCCTTGGTCCAATCTACTTCATATTTTGCATAAACATTCTTTTTCAGAATTGATGGAACACGTGTTTCGTATTTTATTAAAACTCATCGCCTAACAGGGTTAAAAAGGGGTAGAAATTTATTTTGGGGGTGATTTGCATCGAAGTTGATATCAATACTCCTTAGTGTTTTTGATTTAAACTGGCTTGGTGCAATGTAATTACCTTTTAAAATTGGAATGTCAAATATAAATCGGATTAGAATTCGAAAGGACATTGCCAATCCTTATATGGAAGTTGGACCAAGTGCTACCCAGAATGAACACATAGTACAATTTGTTCCTTAGGCCAATAGTTATCAAAATCTATCCCAGGAGTCAAGAGAAAAACAGGGTTTTGTTATGCATTTTTTATATGAAAAAAACAATCTTAAGAATTATTTTCAATGTAATTGTGAGTGTATTAATTGTACTTTTTATGTTACAATAATAATGTTATTTATCAGCAAGTGTACATTAATGAACATTAAAAAATATACATTATTTTTGACATAAATATAATCAAGAAATCAAAGCATTACAAGAACAAGCATTAGGCTGAAATGTTGCTCCACAAAAATTAACTTGAATAGGAATGCAACATAACGCCACCTCACTATTTGTACTGACTACTCTCAACTACCATATTAGAATACTGGAATTGGTGCCCAAAAGAAGTTTAAATAAACAACGCACCAATATACATAATGGCATGGTGCAAACGAGACACAATAGAACAGCTTTTTGTGTTTTGCATGCTACGTAATATTGCCAGATGTCCCGATTTGGCGGGATACCCCGCATTTCAGCCTTACTGAAAAAAAAACCAACCCCAATTAATTAATGAGATTGATCCCAATTAAATCTGTGATTTTGAATAAAAGGGTTAGGCATATTTCCGTCCCGATTTTTCCATTCCTGTACCGCTTTTGGTGCTACAGGACAATGTTATAAAATATATTAGATGTAGATTTATGTATTTTGGAGGGAAAAACATCCCATACTCATAATTTAATGAAAAATAATTATTAACAACAAAACTTTTTTTTCCTGGGACGATTTTTTTTAAATATTTGTTTTGGATGTAAATTAATGCCACGATACCACTGGAGCTACTTTCATTCCTGGGCAGCACTTGGTCCAAACCCTGTCAATGTCCTTTCAAATTTATTTGTTCTCTTATAAATCTTGATTTTCCTTTGAAAATTCCTTAGAAATCTCTTAGATTATATTATTATATAATAGCGAATATTTGCAATTGCTATACCGACGATATTATTGACTGTCATTTGCCCTGTACCTAAGTCTGCTTATACAATGACGCTAAAAGTAGTGGCATCGACTCAGAGTAGTACAATTTGTTCTTATGGGCAGTACAGTTTGTTGATTTATCATTTTTCTAGGTATCTAGGTAGGTTTATAATACTAATTCGATTTAAATAAATAAATTATGTTCAAAATATTCTATAGTCTACGTGAGCGAAGCCACGCGGGAAAAGCTAGTATTTAATATATTTATTAATATACAGAATGTATTTTTGAGAATTTTTTTACAAGTTAGCTAATTAAATATAATTATTTAATAAGACATTTGAAAAAACAACTGTTACGGATGGGATTCGCACCGGTTAACGGATATAGGCTTGCGCATTAGGCTCGCCCCCTATTACATGAAACCTAGGGTCCAGATGAAAATCAGCGTCAAGTACCTTCCAGTACTTGACATTAAGCTGATCTGGAGACCTATTTGGTGCAGCCGTGGGACACAAACCTCATGACATATTTTTCTTTTATTTCATGGTTTTTTTTATTTTTTTATTTCTCTTATTTTGTTTGTTTGTTTTATTATTGTTTGTTTGTGTTTTCATGTGCTGTCTCAAATAAATTTTATTCATTTCATTTCATTTCATTACATGGGATTCACAGGATCACATTTCGCCGGCTATATTATAAACATAGCCATAGAAATGTGGTTGTACTGCACACCTCTGCCTATCCTAGAGGAATATAGGTAAAGTTTATGTATGTATGTTAATGTACTTAAAGAAAGAGACATTCATTTGGCACAAGCACACAGAAACACACACACAATTATAACGTGTTGCGTTTTTCCAAATAACGGGACCTACATTTTTTGTAACCGGGCTACCCCACCAAGGGTTCCGTACACAGACTATATTTTTTATGATTTAACTATAGCTTCCCGGTGCGACTGTACGCGTGATTATTATACTTCAACGCCTATTCTACCCTACCCATCTTACCCTACCCTACTCTACCCCTACCCTACCATACGCTACCTCTACAAATCAAAAACCATGAAAATCAGTCCAGCCGTAAAAAAACAAACATAAAAAAGTATCTTATGTCCTTCTCCTGGTTTTAAGCTACCTCCCCACCAATTTTCAGCCAAATCGGTTCAGCCGTTCTTCAGTTATAAATAGTGTAACTAACACGATTTTCGACTTTCTTTTATATATAATATCCTCCTGACCGAATTTCGGTCACGGCGGCCAATCTCAACGGAGACTAGCCAACTACGCAGGAGATATTATAGTGCACAAGTGTGTGCGCAAACACAGATGCACTCTCTATTCCCTCACTCTCATAGTCCGATGGGACGGCCTTCCGACGCGACCGGAGAGAGATCAGGCGCAGGGTCAACGGCTTTACGTGCTTTCCGAGGCACGGAGTAAGTGATAATTAATTTATAAAACGCACATAACTTACGAAAAGTCAGAGGTGCGCGCCTTGGGTTCGAACCCGAGACCTCTGACTTGCCAGTCAACGGTCACTACCACTAGGCTATCACGACTCTTCAAGTCTTTTATAAGTAAGTCTTTTATATATATAGATTATATAAATGTATAGTGTTCAGACTTATAATACAAGCGTGAGTCTATGTTTATGTTTTTCTTTTACCTTTTTTGTGGTCGGGGGTTCTTTTCTTACCTGGAGACCAACAAACATAAGCTTCATCCTGGTGTAAGGCCTGGCCTCTTGCAGCACAGACTTCAAATAGCCGACGATATCCATGCTTTTATATCGGCCGCACTGCAGCATCGATCGCAGAGGCTCCTGGAGCGAGCAGCCAACAGTGTTGAGGTTCCAGAGGCGAGATAGGACACCCATTTGTGGGGGGAGATCTGTAACATCTGTTAAGAGGGGGGGAGAAGTCAGAATAAAGTAGAGAAAATATAGTTTAAAATATAGTTAAATATAGTTTTTTTTTGGTTAGAAATAGTAATGTGTTATAATCTAATCTAATATTCTAATAGGTTAGTCGTTATTTTAGTAAGTTATTTAGGGTTTTCTTTTTATAATTGGTGTTTTAGTCTTAAATAAATGGGTATCTAATATTATAAAGGGAAAAGAATTGAGTTTTTTTTATTATATATGTTTGTTTGGAATAGGGTAACTCAAAAACGACTAAACCAATTTAAAAAATTCTTTCAGATCCGCTTCTTAAGTACGTGGCTCTAGGTTCGAATGTGATATGTACCAATGTGACGTTTTTTAATTATTTTTTTCTTATTTAATCTAAGTAATCACTGACTATCGGTAAAGAAAAACATCGTGAGGAAACCTGGACTTAATAGTCTGAAATCAACAACACGCAGTGAGCTAGCTAACTATCATCATTCATCATCATCATTATCAGCTTGTAATAAAGGATAATAATGATCTTCCAATGGTCCGCTGCTGAACATAAGCCTCTCCTAGCGCGCCACTTTTGTGCGCTCATTGGAGGTATTTGCCTATAATCGCCACGCTAGGCTAGCGTTGGCGATCGCAGTAGCAGATGATTGCTGTTACACAGAAGGATGCTGGTGCCCATCCTCCGGATCTTTCCCTTTGTCGCTTCTTACGACACCCGCGGGACGAGTAGGGGTGATTCTATTCTTATTAATTACTTACCCTTGTTCCCGCTAATGTTCAGCACGGACAGGTTGGTCAGTGAGTGTATTTGTGGTGGAATGGCGCGCAGTAGGTTGCAGGAGACATCCAGCATTGACAACAGGGGGAATAGGAGACGGCCTTTGAGAGGAGATTCCGTGTTCTGTGGACAAAAACAAAGGATTAGATGGCTTATTTGAAGACTCGCCGACTTCTGAAAAGGCGGGGCCGCGAAGTAATGATTTTCTAATTCATCATCTCTTAGATACATTTTCATCATATCTCAGATACATACCCATTCATCATTTCTCATATACACATTCGTCATATTTCAGATTCATATACATTCATAATCTCTCAGATACGTACCCTTAATCATCTCTCAGTTACATACATACCCATTCATCATTTCTTATATACATATTCGTCATCTCTCAGGTACATATTCATTATCCCTCAGATACCCATTCATCATCTTTCAGATTCATATACATTCATCATCTCTCAGATACATACCCATTAATCATCTCTCAGATACATACCCATTAATCATCTCTCAGATACATACCCATTAATCATCTCTCAGATAAATACCCATTCATCATCTCTCACATACATACCCATTAATCATCTCTCAGATACATACCCATTCATCATCTCTCAGATTCATACCAATTCATGAACTCTCTGACAAATACCCATTAATCATATTTCAGATACATATCTATTCATGAACTCTCAGATAAATACCCATTAATCATCTCTCAGATACATACCCATTCATCATTTCTCAGATACATATTCATCATCTCTCAGATACATACAAATTCATCATTTCTCAGATACATATTCATCATCTCTCAGATAAATACCCATTAGTCATCTCTTAGATACATACAAATTCATCATCTCTCAGATACATACTCATTCATCATCTCTCAGATACATACCTATTCATCATCCCTCAGATACATACCCATTCATCATCTCTCAGATAAATACCCATGAATCATCTTTCATATTCTTACCCATTCATCATCTTTCAGATTCATATACATTCATCATCTTTCAGATACATACCCATTCATCATCATCATCGGTGGTGGAGTCTTCTTGCGCGGCGGACGCGTACCCATCATCGTCCGTAGTCAGCTGGATGCGAGTCAGTAGATTATTGGCCAAAATCTGAGGAAAATAGGATTTTTATTTTGATATTTTATGAACCGTTTTTCAAAATGTAGCACCAAAATAGGCTTGTTGACTAAATTATAAAAATTGGTTAATTGGATATAATACGTTTTATGGATAAAGTAAATATAAATGTCATTTATATTTAAAATAAATTAAAGCTATTGCAGGGTAATGTGTTCAAAACTAAAATAACTGTTTGGCTTCAAAATTAGTTTCTATAGTATTAAAGAGTTTTTAGAACATAAAAGTATGCATAGCACTTAGAAATCTGTTATTAATTTTAAAAAAATTGCATGCTTACTTGCAAGCAGAATACATTGACATTTAGGCTATAAGATCTTGTACCTGTATATTAACTATGTATTTCTTGCAAATAAACTTTTGATTGATTGATTGATTGAATAGAAAATAAATATAAATGTCATTTATATTTAAAATAGAAAATAAATATAAATGTCATTTATTGTTCACGCTCGCAATACGATCGCGATTTTTTATACTTTGCGTCTCCTAGCGCCTATTCACGTATTAATAGCAACGTAATTTGTAAATGTTTTATTTTGCCTAAATTTCGTTTACCTTTGACCTACAGCTTGGCAAAAAAGAGTCTGAGGCGGTGACAGTTGGAACTAAAAAATTATAATAATGACAACACTGTTTTATTTGTCAACTACAAGTAGCTTCCTTGTCATCTTTACGTATTGCGAGTAATTTTCTTTAAAATTTAAAAGATTCGTGTGAATTGTGTGTGATATTCTTACATAATAATAGTCGATATAGTTATTCGTAATGAATAAAACCGTTCGCAGTAGTGGAAGATCTGTTAAATATCAAGTTTTCTTAAGATGTTTGGCCGAAAGCAAAGCCGGACAAATTTTGTCTGAAATTGACAATGTTTACCTGAAAACTGCTCGAATGACAGGTAAAGTCCATGCATTTTTTCTTCTAGAATGTAATTAAGTCGTTATATTTACTTTCTGATAGCTATACCACCAGTTTTTGTCGTCTTGTGTACAAATCATTATTGAGGTTATGTTTTGTAATTCGGCGAATCACGTGTAGTTAAACTGTTTAAATTGATACTTGAAACATATGAATAGAATTTATACAGAGTTATTATTGTTTATTTCAGGTAAATCTGAAAATACAATCAGAGCAATTGTCAATGAAGGTGAAAAAAGTAAGAGTATTTTTTCGACACCTGGAAAACACCGAAAAGGTCGCCCGAAGAAAGAACTTGATGATTTTAATTTATGTTGCAAGTTGCCGTTCGTTGTGGCGTTCAATAGGGGACGCCTTTGTTCAACGGTGGACGTTTTCCGGCTGATGGTGATGACGTTGAATTTTTTGTATTTTAATAAAATCTAAAATGAAACATGTTATTTAATTTCCCTTGTTGATAATGAAGATTTATTATCATAATCCACAATCCATAATTGACTCACTGAGAGGCTCGCTATAATTCTAACTCTTGAGAAGACCATTCTCAAGAGTCTGAATGATAGCGATTACGTACTTACATTATGGGACTATGCATTGCGTTGTCAGATTTTTCTTATTCTACTTAGATCTCCCACAGAGTAAGCCACCAAGCTTTATATTACACATAAGTAGGTAGTTATTGCCGCCAATGTACAATCTTCCTAAATATAATTTGGTTACTGTTTTGTACAATAACTACTACCAGATCATGACTATTACAAATAAAGTTTAAATCTTTCTTAATTTTAAATACCTATGTTCAATTTACTTTTTTAATTTGATAAATATTGAAGACTAAAATGATCAAGTATCTTGTCACTTTTAGTCGTGGTATATGGGGTGGCCATCGTAGGATAAAGGCGCCCTCAATTTATCCAGACTCTTTTTTGCCAAGCTGTACTTTTGTATAACGCCATTTTTATTCACTTTTGCTCCTGTACTCTTGGTGTCGACACATCCGAGTCCAACTTTAACCGAAATTTTGTATTTTTTTTAAATTGATTTAATCTTGTAAAGATCTTGTAAAGATTATTAAATTAGTTACTTATCAGCAATTCGGCATATTTTATTTATAACAAGAAAACAAGGATCAGCCACGCAGGTTTCCTGGCGAAACATTTATATTTACTTTATCCATAAAATATCGAATTTTTGAAACTTTTCCGCGAGGTTTCCGGCCCAAGAATAGAACCCCTACTCGTACCGCGGGTGTCGTAAGAAGCGACAAACGGAAAGACCCGGAGGATGGGCAGCAGCATCCTTCTGTGTAACAGCTATCATCTGCTACTGCGATCGCCAACCCGCTTACACAGCGTGGCGATTATGGGCAAATACCTCCAATGAGCGCACAATAGTGGCGCGCATTGGGAAGACTATATTCAGCAGTGGACTAATACAGGCTGATGATGATGATGATTCTTACCAAAGTCCTCAACCCCTCCAGTCTCAGGTGTCTTCTAGCAGGACAGGCAGCGTTGAGGAGTTGCGATCTGACTGAACCAGCAGACCTTGGACGGGATCTCACGTTGGTTGAGGAGTTCGGGCAGTAGCAGGCTAGGGGATCACCCTCCGTAGAACCAAAGCTTTCTACCTAGTAGAGATGTTTCATATCAAAATCAAAATATTTTTATTCATGTAGACCATTAGGCACTTTTGAATAGTCATAATTCTAATATTGTTTGTTGTAAGAGTGACTCTAGTTGCCAGTTTCAAGGCTCAGCGGTTAAAGCGTCGGCACGGTACGCCGAAGATCGTTGGTTCGAATCCCATTTGTATCAGTTGATTTTTCAAATTTCTTATTAAATATTTATACTTAATAAGCTAACATATTATATTATTAAGAAAATTGGTAATATCGCATCGGTGCCTTCTACAACTGCAAAGTTTGGAGCACTGAGTCGGATACGTAATGTATTCCGATAGATATTACCACACGCCCTAGGCGTATAAAGAGATTTAAAATTTCGACTGATGCTGGGATACGGTGGCTCAGCGGTTAGAGCGTCGGCACGGTATGCCGAAGATCGTGGGTTCGAATCCCATCCGTATCAGTTGTTTTTTATGTCCTGGGTCTTGTTGTGTATTTCCAGCATATTTTTTAATTTACATTGGGTATCCTCACCTGTGGTAAACTAGGCCAGCAGGTGATCTCATTGTGACTGAGGTCCAGCTGCCGAAGACTTGTAGGGTATGACGTCACGAAAGACATCGACCTGGAATATAATGGACATGGTATTATACTGGCAAGAAGCAGTGATAGCCTAGTGGTATGACCGTTGACTGGCAAGTCAAAGGTCTCAAGTTCGATCCCAAGGTGGCGCACCTCTGACTTTTCGTAATTTATGTGCGTGTTATAAATTAACTAGCGACCCGCCCCGGCTTCGCACGGGTGCAATGCTGATACTAATTAGAAATCTCAAAAATAACAGTATTTCTCCACTATTTAATGGATGTTATTATACATATAAACCTTCCTCTAATCAATCAATCAATCACTCTATCTATTAAAAAAACCGCATCAAAATCTGTTGCGTAGTTTCAAAGATTTAAGCATACATCCCTATGTATGCTTTCTCTGTCCCTATATCCCTATATAGGGACAGAGAAAGCGACTTTGTTTTATACTATGTAGTGATTATCACTTACTCCGTGCCTCGGAAAGCACGTTAAGCTGTTGGTTCTGCGCCTGATCTCTCTCCTTGTGTCGGATTGCCGTCCCATCGGACTATGAGAGTGAGGGAATAGAGAGTGCACCTGTGTTTGCGCACACACTTGTGCACTATAATATCTCCTGCGTCGATGGCTAATCTGCGTTGAGATTGGCCGCTGTGACCAAAATTCGGTCAGGAAGATTTTTCATGTAATAATAAAAATACTTGTATACCTTTCCTGGTGAAACATAGTGATACAATACCTACTATAAATTCTATCATGTTTTACACCTATGTTTAACAAATAAATTATTTTGAATTTGAATTTGAAGATATTAGATATTACTAACTCCTAAAATTTGGCTGGTGTTTCAAAATATCATATTGTAATTTGCTTACCTTAGAGAATTATAAGCCATATTAAGCCTAGTTAGGTTAGGCGCGCGGCAGGCTAACGCTACAGGTACACAAGTGAACTGGTTATGAGCTAAATTCAGTGCTGAGAGGGGGGAGCCCCCCCGGACTTGAGGGCAGTCCGCAGCGCCCTCTACAATCCCGCGCCAGGTGTGAGCGCGACGGGCTTCCGACCAACTGGAAGAGAAAATATCTAATAATAATAAGTAATAATAATTATACCAGCCTGTAACTGTCCCACTGCAGAGGAACCTCTTCTCATATAGAGAAGGATCGAGCATTAATCACCACGCTAGCTCACTGCGTGTTCGCGATTTCAGATTATAAAGTCCAGGTTTCCTCACGATGTTTTCCTTCACCGTTAGTCAGTGGTGTCTTAGATTAACTAAGAAAGTACATATGATATTGAAAAAGTCACATTGGTACATGCCAGGTTAGAACCCATACCCATGCGCTTGCAAAGCGGGTCTGTAACCAAAACGACACCACGACACATTTGAGGCAATGGATTTTTATATACAGGGTTATTTGTAAAAAACCAGCATCCTTAAAAGGGGTCATTGAACTCATCATTATGAACAACTTTTACTATGGGACCAACTCTGAATTCGCAAAAAAAAAACAGCTGTTCCATACATTTTGTTGAGTCATGTGAACATTATCATATGAATGTATGGAACAGCTGATTTTTATTGGCGATTTCAGGTTTCAGACGATTTCAGTTTTTTTGTACGTTTTTTTTTTGCATTTTCAGTAAAAGTTGTTCATAATAATGAGTTTAATGACCCCTTTTAAGGATGCTGGTGTTTTACAAATAACCCTGTATAAAACACATAAATTTATCAAGCTCTATAAGCAAAGCAAGTCTATAAGCTACCAAAACAGCTTGAGTGTTGATCGCTGCTAGTTTGTGACCATCACTTACTCCGTGCCTCGGAAAGCACGTAAAGCCGTTGGTCCTGCGCCTGATCTCTCTCCTTTGTCGGATTGCCGTCCCATCGGACTATGAGAGTGAGGGAATAGAGAGTGCACCTGTGTTTGCGCACACATTTGTGCACTATAACATCTCCTGCGTAGTTGGCTAATCTTCGTCGGTGTTATTCTTTCCCTACATGTCAAAGGGTATTTTTTATTAGTGGTTGAAGGAGGACTAGAATGGGATACTTACACAGCATTCCCGGCGCGATTGGTCAGAACTGGGATAGCATTTTCATCGTCATCATCAGCTGCCTCCGACTCGCTTCGCTCAATTGACGGACTCCGGGATAAAGATTTCTAATAAACAAAAAACATAATCACTCGTAATGACAACATGTATAGGCATGACGACAGTATCAAAAAATGGTCGATTGAATGATGTTAGGAGAAACATGATATAAAAAAAAATTAAAACACTGCTCCAGTTTTATTTAAAAATATTAGATTATTAAGATTTTCATTAAAATATAATCTTAAAATATTGCAATCCGCCATTTTAAATGATACAGCATCACAGCGTATGACGTCACGCTTAGGTAAAATCAGCTGTCAACTCTGTTTTGTTGTTGTGAATATTTGACATGTTTACCTAAGCGTGACGTCACGTTAGAAAATCACTATATACTCACAGATTGTGTAGCCATAGCGAACTGCGCGCTACCTATGGAGGGCGAAGCGCTAAGTTGGGGCGAAGTCTCCGACGGGGACGCCAGCTGCTGTGGGCTGGTGCACTCTGGTTGACCCTGGAGAGAATATAATTATTATCAAATCTTCGACGTGCCGTGTGGTTTCCGACCTAAGAATAGAACCACCCCTACTCGTCCCGCGGGTGTCGTAAACGACAAAGGGAAAGATCCGGAGGATGGGCAGCAGCATCCTTCTGTGTAACAGCAATCATCTGCTACTGCAATCGCTTGTCCAGCGTGGCGATTATGGGCAAATACCTCCAATGAGCGCACAATAGTGGCGCGCATTGGGAGAGGTCTATGTTCAGCCGTGGACTAATACTATATATATTATAATATAAGTGTTGATGGATAGAGCGTGTAAGCATTGATATGTTACAAGCTGTTACACAGAAGGATGCTGCTGCCCATCCTCCGGATCTTTCCCTTTGTCGTTTCTTACGACTCCCGCGGGACGAGTAGGGGTGGTTCTATTCTAGGCCGGAAACCACACGGCATGTCTTAGTAAAGGGTCCCGTTTTTACCCTTTGGGTACGAAACTCTAAAAATGTATGTACCTCTTGTCCTGTAGGTAGGTTTCTGAGGTGGTTGAGGGCAACGTTAAGGTCTCTCAGAGCTGGTGCGCTCCACACTGCAGGTGGTAAGGCTCGGAGCTTGTTGTTGGATACGTCCAGGGTCGAGAGGGACGGCAGCCGGAACAACGCTGGTGGTAAATCTTCAAGACGATTGTCCTGAAAAAAAGATTATAGTCTCACGCCTGTATTCCCCAGAGGGGGTAGGCAGAGGTGTGCAGTACACCCACGTTTTGCCGGCTATGTTATAGTCCCATGTAATAGGGGGCGAGCCTATTGCTCAACCGGGCACAATTCCAGACTCCGTGCTGCTACTGAGAATTTTCTAGTGGAAAAACCCAATAACACTTTTTGCCCGACCCGGGGATCGAACCCAGGACCTCGTGCTCAGCAGTCGCGCTTGCTACCACTAGACCAACGAGGCAGTCGAACGCAACGAGCAGTAAAAAAAAGATGACCTTCTGATTTTAAGACCGTCTTGTTGGTCTAGTTCAAGCGCAAGGGTTCGATCCCCGGGTCGGGCAAAGTGTTATTGGGTTTTTCCATTAGACAATTCTCAGTAGCAGCACGTAGAATTGTGCCCGGTTACTGGCAATAGGGTCGTCCCCTATTACATGGGACTTATAACATATGGTTATGTGGTAGGTAGGGTAGTGTACTGTGGTGTAAAGTAGCGTAGTGTAGAGTAGGGTAAAGTAGTGTTGTGTAGCTTAGGGTAGAGTAGGGTACGGTGATATACCATACTCTACGTGCGGTAGTGTAGTGTAGGGTAAGGTAGCGTAGAGTAGGGTAGTGTATCAAGAGGCTGTAGGAAGTTCGCCGGGGTCGGCTAGTAAACAATATACATGATCAGTCGAAATTTCAAATCTCTTTCTACCCCTAGGGCGTGTGGCGACATCTATCGGAATACATTACGTATCCGACTCAGTGTTCCAAACTTTGCAGTTTTAGAAGGCACCGATGCCTTGATGCATTCACAAAAAATATTAAGAAAATTGGTAATATCACATCGGTGTCTACTAAAACTGCAAAGTTTGGAACACTGAGTCGGATACGTAATGTATTCCGATAGATATTACCACACGCCATAGGCGTAGAAAGAGATTTGACATTTCGACTGATTCTGATGGGATACGGTGGCTCAGCGGTTAGAGCGTCGGCATGGTACGCCGAAGATCGTGGATTCGAATCCCATCCGTGTCAGTTGTTTTTTCAAATTTCTTATTAAATATTTATATTTAACTAGCTGCCCCGCGCGACTTCGTACGCGTGATTATCCTACTTCAAGACCTACTCTACCCACTACCCTATTCTACCCCTAACCTACTCTAGCCCTACCTTACTCTACCCCTAACCTACTCTACCCCTACCCTACTTTACCCACTACCTTACCCCTAAGTTTCATTTTTATATCTTGGTGTCAGAGTTTAAACCGCCCGTAGGCCTCTGACCATGGGCGTCTATAAGGGGGGGGGGGGTTAGGTATTTAATAAGCTAACATGTGCTAAAACATGTAAAAATTTCCCAAAAAAAATATACATGATCAATTTGACTGACTAGACTGATGAAGAATATCTTACCTGCAGATAAACTTCTTGTAGAACTGGTGCTGTGTACAGTTCAGGTCTGGATTTGACTTTTTTCTTCCGTTTTTTGTTCTCCAATTCTTCTTCAAAAGGATCTTCGCTTGTGGGAAGGCGTTCCAGCTTGTTCTGAGCAGCGTTTAAATATCTAGTGAGGGAAGTAGAGAAATGTAGAGAAAAGAGAAAAAATATATCAACACATTTAATTATTTAATAAGGAAATTTGAAAAACAACTGATACGGATGGGATTCGCACCCACGATCTTCGACGTACCGTGTCGACGCTCTGACTGCTAAGCCACCGTATCCTACCAGAATTAGTCAAATTTCAAATCTCTTTCTACGCCTGGGTCGTGTGGTCATTTCTTTTTCACAATTAAGAGCCTATACCAAAATCATCACACTTACCAAACTCGCTACAATTGCCACAACTAATTTGTAATATAGTGGGGATGGTAATTGATGTAAAGAGATGCACACAAACTATGCCACGGCCTATATCACAGTCATCACACTTACCACAATTGCCACAACAAGTTCGTAACATAGTCAGGATGGTAATTAATGTATGCACATACATAGACGCACACACAAGCTATACCACGGCCTATATCACAGTATTCACAGTCATCACACTTACCACATTCGCCACAATTGACACAACTACTACGTATAGAAGACGGTAATTTAGCTAAGCATGGGCAAAATTCTGAACTACCCTCACAACGATCACCACACTTACCTTAGACTCAGCATAGTGAACAACTCAGGCGGTAACAATCTCAGCTCGTTATTAGACACGTCCAGTCTTGTCAGAGCGTGTAGGGCTGCACTGTTATTGCTTAACTTGGAGTTGACGCGGAGAGCTGCTAGGCGAAGCCAGGACATCCTGTTAAGAGAAATCAGATTGATAAAATTGCAAAATCTAAATCATCATCATCTGCCTAGCCTTTTCCCAACTATGTTGGGATCGGCTTCCAGTCTTACCGGATGCAGCTGAATACCAGTGTTTTACATGGAGCGACTGCTTATCAGACCTCCACAACCCAGATACTGGGTTACACGATACCCCTTGGTAAGACTGATTGTCAAACTTTCGTGCTTCTGATTACCCGTAACGACTGTCAAAGATCTACAATTAACAGCCGGGGCCAACAGCTTAACGTGCTATCCGAGGCAAAAATCTAAATGCATTTTGATAAAAATAATTTGACTAAAAGGATATAATCTTTGCAGTGACCGCGAGCAGTGTGTAACCACCTTAATACATCGTTGAGTGAGAGTAGACGTCAATCTGACACGACCGGAGACACATCAGGCGTAGGGACAATGGCTTCACGTGCTCTACGAAGACGGAGCAAGTGATAATTAACTTAAAATACGTACATAACTTACGAAAAGTCAGAGGTACACCTTGAGTTCAAAGTGTTCGAACTAACTTACCTAATATTAGCTAGTTGGGCTCTCAATTCCCTCCAGTTCACCATGACAGCGGTGGTGGGACACAGAGAGCTGTAAGTTAAAGCTGAGTCGCCATCTCTGTCGTTGAAGAGCGCTTCTGAGATCGCGGATTTGTTTAATTTGTAGTCGGGGTCAGGGTATGCCTGGAAAAAAAAGTAAATCAAAACAAATGCCTTTTTAAGAACAAGGCAAATTTTTATTCATTATATTCTTCATTGTCAAGACTGCAGTTATACACTGACTACAAATACCTCAATCATTACATTTACCACGCTTACCCAAATCATCACAATTGCCACATTTCCCACTACCATCATTCACCACACGTATCACCCTTACAACCCTGATCACAATAATCATAGTCATCACAATCACCACACTTACCACAATGATCACAATTATCGAAATTCCTATTACAATTATATTCACCACATATATCACCCTCATCATACTTACCATACTTATTATCCTCATCACAATCACTACAGTCATCACAATCTCCACAATGATCACAAACACCACAATGATCCTATATCCCACTACAATCATACTCACCACACTTTTCATTCTCATCATTCTTACAACACTTACAAACCTCATCACAATCACCACAAACATCACACTTACAATCATCTCCAGTCATTACAATTACCACACTTAACACAATAGCCACAATCACCACATTTACCAGGTATCATACTCATCACAATCACCACACTCACCACAATGATCACATTTCACACTATAAACGTAATCACCACAGTCATCACAATCATCACACTCACCACAATCACCACACTTACCACAATCACCAAACGTACTTACCTTCGTGGCGAGTAGTTTAGCCAACATCTCAGTGAGGCCATGTCTGGCACATTCTCTGATGGCTCTACAATGCGGGTCCGTGGCCCCGTGTTGTAGTAATATTTCTACTATTTGAACGTTCTTCGCTCGCGCTGCAATGGCTAATGCTGTCCATGGGCTCTCTCCTAAGGAGATAGAATACATATAATTATTTAATAAGAAATTTGATAAAACAACTGATACGGATGGGATTCGAACCCAAGATCTTCGGCGTACCGTGCCGACGCTCTAACCGCTGAGCCACCGTATCCCATCAGAATCAGTCGACATTTCAAATCTCTTTATACGCCTAGGGCGTCTGGTAATATCTATCGGAATACATTACGTATCCGACTCAGTGTTCCAAACTTTGCAGTTTTAGAAGGCACCGATGCGATATTACCAATTTTCATAATATTTTTGTGAATTTCTCAAAATTCTTATTAAATAATTATATTTAATAAGCTAACGTGTGCGGTAATATATAAATATTTAATAAGAAATTTGAAAAAACAACTGGTACGGATGGGATTCGAACCCACGATCTCGCATCTAAGAGTAATTGAATTTGAATTTGATTTGAAAGATAAAAAAAAACTGACGTAGTGACGAGCTCCAAAAGTTGTCCTTATTTACCAATAAATCATGGAGACAACGCAAACGCACCCAAATACCGTGCCGGGTGCCGCCGGGCGGCGAGTCATTGACCTCCCTGTTTGGTGTTCGATTTTCGTAATAAAAATAGGTGTCCAACTTGAATAATTTTTGGCATTGGACAAAAATATAACATACCTATGTTATTAATCAACCTCAAAAACCATTACAATCGATTCTGTTACTGATTCTAAACAGACTACTTTCGCATGATAGCTTATTAAACATAATTACCTATTTAATAAGAAAATTTGAAAAAAACAACTGATACGGATGGGATTCAAACCCACCATCTTCGACGTACCGTGTCGACGCTCTAACCGCTGAGCCACCGTATCCCACCAGCACCAGTCGAAATTTCAAATCTCTTTTTTTTCAAATTTTCTTATTAAATAATTATAACTACTTTCGGCTTTCAGGTCAACAAATTGTAATGTTGTAGTATAACTTACTATCGTTGTAGCCGGCTCGTGCGGGCGATGGTGCGGCGTGTCGCGCTCCGCTCATGGCGGCCGACGCGCTGCGGGAGCGACGCCGGTCGCGAGAGTTGTCGGTACCCAGCTAGACGATAAAATTTCATTAACATTTGATTATACAGAAAATGAAAGTCTCTTAGTATAAATGAGTGTCGTAGAGGCGCATTGGTTACGAACCCGCTTTGCAAGCACGTGGGTGTGGGTTCGAACCTTCGCTGAACTAGAATGGATCGTGAACCAAAGTGGATCACTGAACCAAAGTGGATCATTGAACCAAAATGGACGGTTCAATGTTCCAGACTCAGCTAATTAAACACCATAGAAATTAACTAAATAAAGTAATACTAACATTATTTCTTACATAACTTGCGAAAAGTCAGAGGCTTAGATTTGAACTCGAGGCCTCTGACCGTTGACTAACAAAGTCAATAGTCATACTACTAGGCTATCACAGCTCAACCTCTTAGATTTCGTATCGTCTCGACGTCCGAGGATAGCAGCTTTGTAGATGAAACTGACCGTATCGGGCGGTGGGAGTGCAGCTGCGTTGGCGTCGGCGCCGGCGGCCAGCAGGCGCTTGAGCAGGCGCACGTGCCCCCCGCGCGCCGCGCACGCCACGCACGTGTCCCCCGCGCGCCCCACGCCCACACACAGCGGCGACACGCGCTTCTCGGGAGACCAGCGATCCTAGGAAAGTTACACCTGCTAAGTTTGAACCACAGAACATTAAATAAGGTGAAAATGCCATCGATTTATTTTTGTTCGATTTATATTCACTGAACCAAAATGGATCACTGAACCAAAATGGATCTCTGAACGAAATTGACGGACCAATGTTAATTACCGAGACCGCTGTCTTCAGTTACACACATATATTTAGACTTACCGGCGAAAATAAATAGTGCTTTTTGTTACACTGAACTCTTCGCTTGTTGCTTTGCTAGTACTCGTAATTACAGCACGACGATATTATCGGTATTTTATCACAACTTTTCACCATTTAAACGACGCTCAGGCGATTAACATTCGTCACGAATTGCGAAGAAATTAGGCCCATTTGCTCCTAATTCAAGGGTGCCCACCCACCCACATGGCATTTCTACCCTTTTTATGTTCCAATTCCAATTTTATTAAAGTGGCTTCATCGCAGTACACGATCATTCTGCCAGTGTCAGTTTTATAATGTTCTATGATTTAAACACCATGGGGACATATGATGATCCCGATACAGTCTTCACTGCTAATTTGCATTTTGCTGATGCTACATTTTGCTGACGTTTCGACCATAGCGACCGCGCGTCATATTCACTTAGTTAATTCATATTTCATACAATAAAGCGCGTCGTATGCGTATTATTATTATTAGAAATAAGTTAAAATACAATAAATCAGTGCATTAAACATCTTCGGCCGAGCAACATCTTTTATTCTGCACTCACCACAATGTAGGCCTCACGGTCTACACAACATTATCTTCACGTATGGATCGTACCGGCCCGTACGCAACGGTCCTTCGAGCCGGATCCAAATCCAAACAATAGAAATAGCATTGTGCCTGCTGTCTGGCGTTTAAAGTGTTAAACACTATTTGACCGCATCATTTGATTATGGTCGTAAACACAAGAAAGAGTGAAAGTGTTACAGGGCATCCGTTAATTACGTGAGGTGATTTTGGGGATTCTTCGACCCCCTCTTTTACGGTAACCGCTTACAATTAGGCGAGCTGTATGTTGGTTTGTATTAAAAAGAGCAGAAATTAAGTGCGCCCATTCTTCAGCAGCGATATTCAACATCTTAATGCAACACACAACTGGAGTTAGAAAACTTGAAAAATAGCAGTGAGCTACGTTTAAAAGAGAGAGAGAGATAGAAGAAAAATATCACACAAGAAAACAAAAGTTAAACTAAATGAATACATAAATAATAACTATAAAATTATACAAAAAAACTAAATTTTTTTTTTAGCTAACAACACTCGATCAAGTCACCTTGCAGATAAAAAAAACTAGATCAAAATCAGGCCATTCGTTTAGAAGTTAAGATGCACGATTACATGATTCTTCTCCATGAGAGGTAGGCTGCCCTTGAAACTGGCAACTAGAGTCACTCTTATAACAATATTAGAATTATGACTATGCATAAGTGCCTAAAATGGTCTAGATAAACAAAAATATTTTGATTTTGAGAGACACGTCAAACTTATAAACCCCTCTTTTTGTGTCGGGGGTTAAAAAGCTAATTGAGATGCTCGTTATTTTTGAAAGTCGGTTTAAAAAATGGCGATTATTTAGCAGCAGTTTAGCAGCTCTACTCTGTTAGTTCCACATATATTATGTATCAGTATATAAAACTACTAGCCATTAACTCCAAACAAAAATCACTCTTAAAACTATATATCATACAGTCTCTTCTTCTGAATCTTCAAGTTCTGAAAGTTCCCGCTGAGACTGATGCCTTGTTGCTTCATCGTAAGGATAATTTATGAACTGTGTAATTAATAAAACAATAAGTAATAGTTAGTGGCTTGGTACCGCCTTGCAAGCATGACAGTGTGGGTTCGAACCTGGCATGTGACTTTTTCAATGTCATATGTACTTTCTTAGTTAATCTAAGACACCACTGACCAACGGTGAAGGAAAACATCGTGAGGAAACCTGGACTTAATAACCTTAAATGTGAAATCAACACGCAGTGAGCTAGCGTGGTGATTAATGCTCGATCCTTCTCTGTATGAGAATTGCAGATCGCAGGAACAAGAACTTTGTTGCAAAATAGATCGCTCAACCAAAATGTATTACTGAACCAATTTAAGTCGCTGAAGTAAAACGGATCACGGAACCAAAATGGATCACTGAACTAAAATGGAGCACTGGACCAAAATTGATCACTGAACCAAAATGGATCACTGAACCAAAATAGAACACTGAACCAAAATGAATCACTGAACCAAAGTAGACGGCCCAATGTAGACCCAGCTAATTAAACACCATAAAAATTAACTAAACAAAGTATTACTTACATTATTTCCAGTGGACCCCGTCAATTTGCTGACGATAGCATGGATGCCGAGGGATATGCCGCCACGCTGAGGACTCAACGCCTGGACAGCAGCTGGGGTGTCTTCCGACTCCTGTTTCTGCTGGAAAAAATACATATACAGGGTTATTTGTAAAACACCAGCGTCCTTAAAAGGGGTCATTAAACTCATCATTATGAACAACTTTTACTATGAGACCAACCCTGAAATCGCAAAAAAAAATCAGCTGTTCCATACATTTTGTTGAGTTGTGTGAACATAAATGTTTAGACCTACACACACAGACACCTGCAGCACTCGTGGTCGACGAGTGCTGCAAAGCACTCGAAACGTCAGGTGTGTTGTGAAAAATAAACATTCTACGCGACTCGCGAGTTATCCGTTAAAAGTTGTTTTATTAAGAAAGAAATCATTTATTCAGTTTATTATTTTATTGAAGGTTCATTTGAAAACCAACGACAGGCACTAACTGTCTGGCATTAATGCTGAACTGAACCTATTTGGCGCAGCCGCGACACACATAAATAATAAGTATATGTTAGGTATTTTTTTTTTTTACATATAATTGTTTTTATTATTTTTTGTAATTACCTTTAATTTTTACGTATGTCCGAGTCGTGATAGCCTAGTGGTGTTGACCGTTGACTGTTAAGTCAGAGGTCTCAGGTTAGAACCCAAGGCGCGCACCTCTGACTTTTTGTAAGTTATGTGCGTTTTATAAATTAATTATCACTTACTCCGTGCCTCGGAAAGCACGTAAAAGCGTTGGACCTGCGCCTGATCTCTCTCCGGTCGTGTCGGATTGCCGTCCCATCGGACTATGAGAGTGAGGGAATAGAGAGTGCACCTGTGTTTGCGCAAGCATTTGTGCACTATAATATCTTCCGCGTCGGTGGCTAATCTCCGTTGAGATTGGCCGCTGTGACCGAAATTCGGTCAGGAGGACATTATTATTATTATTATGGCCTTGTGCCAAATAAATGTTTTTCTTTCTTTCTTATTCACACGTAATATTGCGCGATCACTACCTATCTGTTTAGTATTATTCGATTTCCTTCCACAATTCTTTTTCTACTTTCCCTTTTCTAGTAATTGTTTCCGTATAGTTTTTTAGTACCTATAGTTTATCAGTTTAATTTGTCAGTCTAGCTTGTCAGTCTAATTTGCCAAGGAACAGAACATAAGGAGGCTATAAATCTGTATAAGTCATAGAGTGTTCAAGAAAATATAGAGTGATAACGTCAACCACATTGCCTTGTGCGGAGCGAAAGCAGGTCTCGCCATAGAAATGTTAAAATGACATTTTTTCAAATTATGTTTTCTAGACGTTTTTCAAAATTTAACTCAGCAGTTAACCATGATATAAGCTAAAATGTAACTTTTTCGCTCGTGCAGCCTAGTTGAACCGCAGTCGATCGAGGTATGATCTGAAACGGAGCTCGTGTCGCGGCCGCGTTGTTCATACCCGTGCTCACAGTTCATACTTCTATAGGGTTGCTCTATATTTTCTTATATACTCTAAGGTATAAGTAGTCACCTGGAGCTGCTTGGACGGCGTGGCCACGACCGTGTGCGCGAGCAGCGCGTCCACGACGGCCACGTTGCCCAGCGTGCAGGCCACGTACAGCGCGCTCTGGCCGCTCACGTCGCGCGCGTTCACGTCGAACGCGGCCCGGTACTGCCACTGCCCGGTGGGGTCGCTGAGGGGGACAAGTATTGGCTGTCTTACTATCAGAGACCAGATCCAGTGCATATTTATCTAAACTTCGAGGAAGTAAGTAACATAGAGTGGATAATACCACCTCTAAAATATTACATTATAATTTTTAATACTGCGATTTAAATGATGAGTAGAAAGAATACGTAGTAAATTTCAATAAGCATTGATATATTAATATATTTACCTTTGTCCGTGTGTCACTGTGGGGTGCCAACTGAAAATCAGCGCTGGGTCCTTCATCCAGCAAATGCTGAGTTGGTGACCCGTTCGATTTGGGCATGTTGCCAGCACATACTTTAAATATATTGTGTTTTAACTTTCTTTTAATTATCCAATGTTTGTTTTTTTTTGTAATGCTTTTTTATTGTTTTTTTTTCTGCTGACACTGTCACATTTCGAATAAAATGTTTTACTATTCTATTCTAGTTGACATAATTTTAGTACGGAACTCTCAAAAAAAGTAATAATATTTTTCAAATAAATAATTTGTACCTAACTATTTATAATTTCTTTAAAATCGAATTAAATCACGATATTTTAATCACGGAATTAAAAAATATTATTTTAATTTCAGAGGTGGTATTATCCGCTCTAACTGTCGTAATGTCGCTATGGTTACGGACCCGCTTTGCAAGCATGTGGGTGTGAGTTCGAACCTGGCATGTCCCAATGTGACTTTTTCCATGTCATATATACTTTCTTAGATTATCTAAGACACCATTGACTAACGGTGAAGGAAAACATCGTGAGGAAACCTGGGCTTAACAGTGAAATCGCTAACACGCAGTGAGCTAGCGTGGTGATTAATGCTCGATCCTTCTCAATATGAGAAGAGGCTTTTGCCCAGCAGTGGGATCTTGCTAACTTACGTGTAAGTACTAAGCACATTCTCCGGGTAGGGGTAGTCTAACAGCAGCGTGCACATGGAAGCGTGACCTCCGATACACGCCGCGTGGAGGGGCAACCACTTCTCAACCGTCTCTTGCTGTGGTATGATAAAGGGCACTCATTAAAAATTATCAACATACTAACTAATATACTATACTAGCGACCCGCCCCGGCTTTGCACGGTTACGCTAATATGCATGTATTATACATATAAACCTTCCTCTTGAATCACTCTATCTATTAAAAAAACCGCATCAAAATCCATTGCGTAGTTTTAAAGATCTAAGCATACATAGGGACAGACAGACGCGGGAAGCGACTTTGTTTTTTTACTATGTAGTGATATCACTATCACTACATAGTATAAAACAAAGTCGCTTTCTCTGTCTGTATCTGTATGCTTAAATCTTTAAAACTACGCAACGGATTTTGATGCGGTTTTTTTAATAGATATAGTGATTAAAGAGGATAGAGGGTCGGCTTCCAGTCTTACCGGATGCAGCTGAATACCAGTGTTTTACATGGAGCGACTGCCTATCAGACCTCCACAACCCAGATACTGGGTTACACGATACCCCTTGGTAAGACTAATTGTCAGACTTTCGGGCTTCTGACTACCCGTAACGACTGTCAAAGATCTACAATTGACAGCCGGGGCCAACAGCTTAACATGCTATCCGAGGCACGGAGAGTGATAATTAATTTATAATACGCACATAACTTACGAAAAGTCAGGTTGCCTTGGGTTCGAAACCGAGACCTCTGACTTGCCAGTCTAACGGTCATACCATTATCTATCATAGGCTATCACGACTCGACTTTAAAATAATTATTTTGACCAAATTTTCTTCTATACCTGCACAGCTTCAGGGAAGCTAGCCAGCAGCAGTTTAGCGATGTCCATATGGCCATGATAGCAGGCAATGTACAGCGGGCAGTACTTCGTCACCGGGTGTGCTCGCCCATCCGCGCCTGCGTTAAGCAAAGCGGACACTGCTGACGTGAGACCAGCTTCTGATGCTCTGGAAAAGATAGAAAACCTAGCCATTACTTCCCCAAGTAGATTTTATATAGGTCATCTTTCTATAGCGTATGGTTGATGAACAACCGTGCCGTGTGTGTGTACCGTGTGGTTTCCTAAGAATAGAACCACCCCTACTCGTCCCGCGGGTGTCGTAAGAAGCGACAAAGGGAAAGATCCGGAGGATGGGCAGCAGCATCCTTCTGTGTAACAACAATAACATTATGGGCAAATACTTCCAATAAGCGCGCATTAGGAGAGGCCTAAGTTCAGCAGTGGATTAATACAGGCTGATGAAGATGCTGATGAAAAACCTGGTGTCAGAGTTTAAACCGCCCGTAGGCCTCCGTCATGGTTTTACACACAATTGGAAAAATTAAAAAGGCATAGCTGGCAGAGTTCCAGGAGCATGCACAGACATTTTCGACAGGGTAGGCAGTACATACACAATTCTTTTGATTTCACTAATGCGACGTCTGCTTCCTATCTGTCAGGGTAGGCAGTGCTTTTGGCTATATGAACTGCACATCCCTGCAGAGTTCAATATACTTTTTGTGAAACATGCTGTACAAACTAACATGTGCTAAAACATGTAAAAATTTCACAAAAAAGTATTAAGAAAATTGGTTATATCGCATCAGTGCCTTCTATAAACTGCAAAGTTTGGAGCACTGAGTCGGATACGTAACGTATTCCGATAGATATTACCACACGCCCTAGGCGTAGAAAGAGATTTGAAATTTCAACTGATTCTGATGGGATACGGTGGCTCAGCGGTTAGAGCGTCGGCACGGTACGCCGAAGATCGTGGGTTCGAATCTCATCCGTATCAGTTGTTTTTTCAAATTTCTTATTAAATATTTATAGAGTTCAATATCTTGACTTACACATATAACAGCGTATTAGCGCCCCCTGGCGTCAGGTTAGCGATAAGCCCGGCGTTGTTTCCAAGCGAGTTCAACCTCTCTTTAAGCTGAGCGCAGTCACCGCGGGACACCAGCTCCCGAAGCGCTGCATGCTGGGATAGACGCTCCCTTTCTAAGGCATCTGGAAATAAAGAAAGAAAAATATAAAGTAACACAGCAGCCTAGCCATGATAGCCTGGTGAGTCAGAAGCCTCAGGTTTGAACCCCACGCACTTCAGACTTTTCGTAAGTTATGTGTGTATTTAGGACCCGCTTTACAAGCGAGTGGGTGTGGGTTCGAACCTGGCATGTACCAATGTGACTTTTTCAATGTCATATGTACTTTCTTAGATATTCTAAGACACCACTGACTAACGGTGAAGGAAAATATCGTAAGGAAACCTGGACTTTAATAGTCTGAAATTGCCAACACGCAGTGAGCTAGCGCGGTGATTAATGCTCAATCCTTCTCTGTATGAGAAGAGGCCTTTGCCCTACATAGGGACAGTCACAGGCTAATTTATTATGTGTGTATTTTATAATAATTATCATCAGCTCCGTGAGCAAGCAGTAAAGTAAAAAGACCGAGAAATTCATAATTTCAACTGAAGCGGGCAGGACTCGGTAGCTTAGTTGGTAAAGCGATGGCACGGCACGTCAGGGATCGCGGGTTCAAGTCCCGCCCGAGTCAGTTGTTTTTGCGAGTTTTTTTTTTAAATACTATCATTTATTAAGAGCTCTCAGTCACATTTTTTAAACGGTTTTATTTAGCTTGCCCTGTTTATTATTTGGTTCAAATTTAGTAATCGATATTTCACCCCCTTCCTATTGACAGATTGATCTGATATTTGGTACACAGCTTTAGTTTTGATGACAAAACCGTTTTATGTAAAAAAAAAATATTTTTAGTATATTATTTTTAGTCATTTTGTTAAACCCATCTTCGTTATTAATTGACCAATATATGATTTCCTCTTACGTTGTATATATAGACTCACGCCTGTATTCCCCAGAGGGGTAGGCAGAGGTGTGCAGTACACCCACGTTTCGCCGGCTATGTTATAAGTCCCATGTAATAGGGGGCGAGCCTATTGCCATTAACCGGGCACAATTCCAGACTCCGTGCTGCTACTGAGAACTTCCTGATGGAAAAACCCAATAACACTTTGCCCGACCCGGGGATCGAACTCAGGACCTCGTGCTCAGCAGTCGCGCTTGCTACCACTAGACCAACGAGGCAGTCATATTTTTTTGTATATTATTTTTAGTCATTTTGTTAAACCCATCTCCGTTATTAATTGGCCAATATAAATAATTTCCTCTTACGTTGTATTATATTCAAATCTTCTTAATCTATATCTATACTTACCATGCTGTCTCCAAGGATCAGCGACGTCATCACAGAAGTAATGTGAGACATCGTACGCGGCGTCCGCATCCTCCTCCGAGATCTTACGGGAACGTACCACTCTACGCGCGGCGCTTCGAAAACGCGCCAGCATTGTACTCACTCACTCAGTATTTTACACTTTATATTTATGTTTATTTCAAGTCCGCTACGCCACGTATACATATAGTCGCTCAAAGGGACTTCATTTGAGTTCGAAACTAGAACTTCATGGTCATGACCTCTTTTAAGGATGCTGGTGTTTTACAAATAACCCTGTATACTTTTGCGGACACGAACGGTGCACCACTTTGCACTTTGATAAAGAAACTCTGCATATACATTTAGTTTTGATATACCAATATAACCAATTTCAAAGCTTGGTTAAAAACGATGTTTTTTTTAACCGACTTCAAAAAAGGAGGAGGTTCTCAATTCGACTGTATGTTTTTTTTTTGTTTGTTACGCGATTACTCCTTCAATTGTGGGTCGATTTTCAAAATTATTTTTGTAATCGAAAGGGTATAACTCCCGAGGTGGTCCCATAGAAATATTGTCATGATCTGATCATGGACTTACGAGATATGGAACGGAACTCCTCGTAGGATAATAGCAGAATTGTCGTAACAAGCAATATTGCTTTATTTATACGTGCAGTCGATGGCTGACGAGTAAAAAGGAAGATACGTGATCACCCCCCCCCCCCTCCTATAATCATCCAAGATAAAAAATATCGTGTGAGGTATAGTTTGAATGAGCTTTTCATAAGGATTTCAAATATTAGCCTCACAAAAGTCTGGGATTAATTTTAGGCACCACTAAACCGACTCCAAAACGTTTTAGAGTTGTTTCAAGCTTTTTAGTTCCTTTTGAAGTCGGTTTTATTTATAACTAGCTTCCGCCCGCGGCTTCGCCCGCATGATATGTTGATAAATTGTAGCCTATGTGTTATTCTGATGTATAAGCTATATTGTGGTGAAGTTTCATTCAAATCCATTCAGTAGTTTTTACGTGAAAGAGTAACAAACATCCATACATCCATACATCCATACTTACAAACTTTCGCCTTTATAATAGTAGTAGGATTATTTAATAATAAAATTTGAAAAAACAACTGATACGGATGGGATGGGATGGGATCTTCGACGTACCGTGTCGACGCTCTAACCGCTGAGCCACCGCATCCCACCAGCATCAGTCGAAATTTCAAATCTCTTTTTCTACGCCTAGGGCTTTGGTTTAATTTTTTATTATTTAGAAACCTATTATATTTCTACTAGCCCCCCTTGGTCATGGGCTGGCGACGCCCTTGAAGCCATCACGTCTTTTTTGCATTCATAATACTAGTTGAATATTATCAGCTAAGTAATATAAGTGTCTAAGTCTTCCACGTGAGGCTTCGTAAGCTGTATTGAATTACACCGCTTAGGTACATCCGTATCGTTATTGCGACACGACTCTCAAGCGAAATGGAGAGGACTTGGGGGATTTATACTAGCTTTTGCCCGCTACTTTATATACGAGAAGGTCGGACTATGATAAAAATGAATCGTGATAGCCTAGCGGTGGTGACCGTTGACTGACAAGTCAGAGGTTTCGGGTTCCCAAGGCCGCACCTCTGACTTTTCGTAAGTTATGTGCGTTTTATAAATTAATTATCACTCTCCGTGCCTCTGATAGCACGTTAAGCTGTTGGCCCCGGCTGTCAATAGTAGATCTTTGAC
Organism: Protodeltote pygarga; assembly: GCA_936450705.2. NCBI lineage: Eukaryota > Metazoa > Arthropoda > Insecta > Lepidoptera > Noctuidae > Protodeltote > Protodeltote pygarga. Next base: position 5,976,566 of record OW388277.2, read on the forward strand.
AGTCGTTACGGGTAGTTAGAAGCCGGGAAGTCTGACAATCAGTCTTACCAAGGGGTATCGTGTAACCCAGTATCTGGGTTGTGGCGGTCTGATAGGCAGTCGCTCCATGTAAAACACTGGTATTCAGCTGCATCCGATAAGACTGGAATCCGACCCCAACATAGTTGGGAAAAGGCTAGGCAGATGATGGCTGTGAGAGCGATATAATGATTTAACTAGACAAGCTCCTTAATAGAAGGAAGCCCACTGGTAGGCGATCAATTGAGGTCTACATCATTAAGCCAATTGCCCTACCAATTCCTGTCGCTGACCGATAAAAATAGAATATAGGTATCTACTACCGCTATTCTATGAACATGCAACTCTGAACGCCATTTTGTGACGTCAAAAAATGGAAGAGGTTGCTATATACCATGGAGTTTCTTGCCAGATTCTTCTCCATGAGGGGTAGGCTGCCCTTGGAACTGGCAACTAGAGTCACTCTTATAACAATATTAGAATTATGACTATTCATAAGTGCCTAAAATGGTCTACATGAATAAAAATATTTTGATTTTGATACTTTGTTAATTTTATTAATGGTTTTTTGACAGCTCGACGACTGACTAGAGTTAATGATGTCCAAAAGAAAATAATATAATAATATATAGATAATCGATATCTATAAATGTACATTTTGATTTAATATTCGCTTATACATATATTTTTTGGAAATAATTATAAATCCGTGTGTTTGCGTCTCTATTTAATGCTACCACTAGACCAACGAGGCAGTCATTACCTACGTACATAACTTCAGGTAATTCAGAGGTGCGTGCATCGGGTTCGAACCTGAGTCCTCTGACTTGCCAGTCAACGGTTACCTACACTACACCACAGACTATCACTCTTAATTTTGTGTACATTTACTTCATGATATTATATTACAACTATCTTTTTTCCGCGGCTTCGCCCATGTGGAGGTCAGACCAGGACAAAAAGTAACCTATGTTCTAATCCAGGTCATGGTTTACCAGTGTGTTAAATTTCATTGCAATCGGTTCAGTAGTTTTTGTGTGATTGAGTAACTAACATCATCACAATCTCTTTCATATACAGGGTTATTTGTAAAACACCAGCATCCTTAAAAGGGGTCATTAAACTCGTCATTGTGAACAACTTTTACTATGGGACCAACCCTGAAATCGCAAAAAAAATCAGCTGTTCCATACATTTATGTTTACATGACTCAACAAAATGTATGGAACGAAGATTTTGCAAAATGGACGATTGGTTCAATAGTTTAGGCGAGATGAAGCAAACAAGCAAACTTATACTTTCGCATTTATTTTAACTAGCTACCCGCCCCGGCTTCGCACGGTTACGCTAATATGCATGTATATACATATAAACCTTCCTCTTGAATCACTCTATCTATTAAAAAAAACCGCATCAAAATCCGTTGCATAGTTTTAAAGATCTAAGCATACATAGGGACAGACAGACGCGGGAAGCGACTTTGTTTTATACTATGTAGTGATTAAGATTGTCATAAATGGTACTAGCGACCCGTCCCGGCTTCGCACGGGTGCAATATACATTTATACCTTCCTTTTCAATCACTCTATCTATTAAAAAAAAACTGAAACAAAATCCGTTGCGTAGTTTTAAAGATTTAAGCATACATAGGGATATAGGGACAGAGAAAGCGACTTTGTTTTATACTATGTAGTGATTATCACTTACTCCGTGCCTCGGAAAGCACGTTAAGCTGTTGGCCCTGCGCCTGATTTTTCTCCGGCCCGGGGAAATAAAAATTAAAAAAAAAAGTCGTTATAGGCAAATTTTTACACAAACATTTGTGTTACAATCATATTCGATACAAAACTAAATCTTTCTTATACGGCTTCTATATCTAATTAACGATACTTACACTGCAAATTCGGTTCAAGGTTGTTTTCCTAGGGGGCGTCCATAAATTACGTGAGATGTTTAAGGGGGGGAGGGGGTCGAGTCAAATCTCATCTAATCTTACGTTGGAGAGAAATCTCGGCAAATATCACGCAATTTTTTTCCGATTAAAACAAAAAAAAACCCGTGCGAAGCCGGAGCGGGTCGCTAGTTAATTTATAATACGCACATAACTTACGAAAAGTCAGAGCTGCGGGGCGTCTCATCTGAGTTACTAGTCAACGCTCATACCACTTTCTCTCTCTATCGTATGGTTGCTGGACAACCTGGTGTCAGAGTTTAAACCTCTGCGGTCTCTGACATGGCTTTACACACCGTTGAAAAATCTCTCAGGTGTGCTGGTTTCAAAATGATAATTAATGCTATTGTACTATCACGACTCAACGGAGGTAGGTATACTATGGTATATACACGGTTATTTGTAAAACACCAGCATCCTTAAAAGGGGTCATTAAACTCATCATTATAAACAACTTTTACTATGGGACCAAACCTGAAATCGCAAAAAAAAATTAGCTGTTCCATATATTCATGTTTACATAACTCAACAAAATATATGGAACAGCTGTTTTTTGAAATTCGCTAAAAACAACTGACTCGGGCGTCAAGTCCCGCCCGAGTCAGAAAACAACTGGTTTTTGCGACTTTCTTACTAAATAATTAAATTCGGTTCATCCATTTGGGAGCTAAGTCGTCATAGACACAGATACTCAGATACACAACACGAAATCATCGGTTCATTCGTACGCACAGATACAATCGTTAAACTAATAAAGTAATAACACACCTCTTTTTTTATCGGGATTTAAAAATAAAATTACTCACATTGGCCCAATAACCACGCAATAATCAGTACGTAAACATCGAATAGATAACCTCTATCTTTTTTGGAAGTGTTTAAAAGACATGACCGTGACCAACAGACAGACCGTGCCTCGGATAGCACGTTAAGCTGTTGGCCCCGGCTGTCAATTGTAGATCTTTGACAGTCGTTACGGGTAGTCAGAAGCCCGAAAGTCTGACAACCAGTCTTACCAAGGGGTATCGTGTAACCCAGTATCTGGGTTGTGGAGGTCTGATAGGCAGTCGCTCCATGTAAAACACTGGTATTCAGCTGCATCCGGTAAGACTGGAAGCCGACACCAATATAGTTGGGAAAAGGCTAGGCAGATGATGAACTAATCTAACTTCAGAATATCGTATCCCTTTGTGTTGAGGTCAGATATGCAGTCGCGTAGAAAACTGATATTCAGCTGCATCTGGTTAGATTAGAAGCCGACCACAACAAAGTTTGGGAATAATAAGGCTAGGAGGATAAACTAAAAGTATGTACCAAATATCAGATCAATCTGTCAACAGGAAGGGAGTATTATTCAATTACTTAAGGAGCCTATCTGACCTCAACCCAAAGGGATACGATATTCTATGGTTAGATCAGTTGTCAGGGTATTATGAGGGTACTGACTCTCTATATCGACTGTCAAAGATCTTCATAACAACCGGGGCCAACAGCTTAACGTGCTTTCCGAGGTACGGAGCAGGTGATAATTAATTTATAATACACACGCGCCTAGGGTTCGAACTTGAGACCTTTGGTTGGCAGTCCAACGGTCATACCACTAGGCTATCACTGCTCATTGCACATACCTTTAGCTTTGATGACAAAACAGTTATACGTGAAAAAAAAATTACTAATATTATTTTGGATGGTTTAAAAGACCCTATTGTTTGTATAATAAATAATAATATTCTCCTGACCGAATTTTGGTCACAGCGGCCAATCTCAACGGAGAATACCCAATTACGCAGGAGATATTATAGTGCACAAGTGTGTGCGCAAACACAACCCTCTCTAAGTCAATTCCCTCAAGCACTCTCTATTCCCTCACTCTCATAGTCCCATGGGACGGCCTTCCGACACGATCGGAGAGAGATCAGGCGCAGGTTTGTATAATACCTAGTATCTAGTACACTTCTGGAGTATCTCACTTTTAGATAGTTTTTTAAGCAACACAGTCTAGAATAAGCAACATTTTCGCCGACACAGATTAAAAATCGTAATTTTTTTTACAATATTTCACATCACGCACAAATACTTTTTCAAAGTCTTCTAAACAAGTGCTAACATTAATTTAGGTTAAGTTTTAATCAAACTTTATATGTTTCACACATATTTCTTTGTATGTTTTAAGGAATTCGCTATTATTATTTACATACAGTCGTTTTGTACGCTAATTTGTCGGAGACATTCGTCGCGCGCGGCGTTCGCGGTCACACTGAATTTATCTTAAGTTTAATAGACGTAGGGTACAATGCCCAATTATTGGCACTATGGCATATGAGGCACCTATCGCTCTAAACAGATGTCTCGCTCGCACATCACTACATAGTATAAAACAAAGTGGCTTCCCGCGTCTGTCTGTCCCTATGTATGCTTAGATCTTTAAAACTACGCAACGGATTTTGATGGGGTTTTTTTTAATAGATAGAGTGATTCAAGAGGAAGGTTTATATGTATAATACATGCATATTAGCGTAACCGTGCGAAGCCGCGGCGGGTCGCTAGTTGAAGATATAGTCACTAGATATACAGGTTGGGCCAAGAATAGAGGTTCAAAAATATTTTTTTGATGCCTTTCTCCAAGAGCTATTGGTAACCCCCATGTATGTTCAGAGATTATTTATAGTTAAAGAGATAGATTTTTTAAATAAATTTTTGGGAAAGTATCATCTGACTTTAGATTTTTTTTTTCTTCTTCTGCATTGTAATTCTTGAAAATATTTTTTGTTATATAAGTCCTAGAATGCTCTATGATCCATAAAAAAATTCGTCAGTGTAATCATCTCTTAAGGTGCCTAAAACTTAGCTAAAAAGGAAAAAAATACTAAATAACATTTGTTCCAGATTTTCCATTACCAAAAAAAAACAAAAAATGGTGGCAATAACCCCAAAGTAGTTTTAAAAACTCTCTCGGACTTTCAACATTATAAAACAATAAAAATATTGCCTATATTTCGGGACATTATTTGGTGCAATCGTAGTTTAAAGATGGTAAATTGGCTGATTATTTTATTTATTACTAGCGACCCGCCCCGGTTTCGTACGGTTGCAATATACATATAAACCTTCCTTAAGAATCACTCTATCTATTAAAAAAACCGCATCAAAATCCGTTGCGTAGTTTTAAAAATCAAAGCATACATAGGGACAGACAGACGCGGGAAGCGACTTTGTTTTATACTATGTAGTGATACAGATAGATAGATGTTCATATTATTTCATAAGTGTCAATATTTATTAGTGGGGTATCAACAGTTGGTCATGTTACCCTACACGTGTGGTATCTATATGTAGGTATACTATAATATATGTTTGTTTGTCTGATACAAAAAGCTTTTTACGTAAGATGGTGAAACACATCCCACTTGGTGATAAAAACGTATGTCCTTGACAACTGCACTGTCATCTAGGCCATCATTTCTCAACCTGGGGGTCACGACCCCCTAGGAGTCCATAATCAATCCAAAAAATTATAAAGTGTTTTGTACTTGACGCACATAACTTACGAAAAGTCAGAGGTGCACGCCTTGGGTTCGAACCCGAGACCTCTGACTTGCCAGTCAATGGTCACCACCACTAGGCTATCACGACTCTCGTCGTCGTATCGTCCTCGTAGCGGACAAATCTATACTATAATAAAATCGTAAAGGTCGAAAAGTCTGTACATAGAATATTTTTTTGCAAAAACCAGCTAGGGAGGCTAAAAATAAGCAACAAAACATAAATCTATCTTTTTTAGAATTCTTGTCTGTCTGTCTGTCTGTCTGTCTGTTTGTTACCTCATCACGTGAAAACGGCTGAATGGATTTTAATGAAATTTTAGGAGTAAGTAGGTATTAGCTCAACTTAAAAACTGGTGTTTGTTTTATCAAAATCGGTCAAGTAAATCACAAGATACAGCTTGACCCCTCTATTGTACGCAGTTTTCTAGAACATAGGGGTCTTGATCCACTGGCAATGCAATCCCGGACAAACCATTTTATGCCGATTGTAATAAAAATGTACATGGAGATAGCTTGGGACTTGGAGATAGGGATAACTACTTTTACCCGACCTTAAAAGAAGAGGGTAATGATTACCGACATCCCATTGACCTCTATACTGTATGCAGTTTCTTAGAACGCTGGGTTCTTAATCCACTGGTAATTGAAATTCGCGTCGCCGACCGACTAAAGCCGAGTACCTATACCTATATATTTAGCGTTCGACGCGGGCCTGTTTCTCTGATCAACTAACAACTTTACCTCTCTTTTATTAAATACCTATGTTGTTTCTTACAACAAAGAGGATTTGACATTGAAAAAATGATGATTTCTGCATTTAATCCGTATAGGTGCCTAATGGTACATGATTGGTGTTTGGAAATGGTGTAGTGTAGTATGTATATATCACCTAGACGATAGGTACTTATTTTAATGTGTGGATGGTACCTTACTAATTAAAGTTTTAATCTAGATTTTTAAACGACCTACCTGCTTTTCATCTCAATGTTTAATCCGTTTAAATCTTAGTACCTGCCTAAAACAAAGGTATTGGTAAAGTAAAGGTACTACTTCTATTTTAACAATTCTATGCAAAGTAATTATAATTGTAGTTAATTTTTTTTTAAATTATATTTTTCATGTTTATAAAAAAGTTCACTAAATGGTGTTAGTCAGGTCTATAATTATAATTTGATATCATAATAATATAATGTTGTTATAACCGCACCTACTTATGAAAATAATTCTAAAAAAACATAACCCTTCCTGACAGTCGGGTATAAGTAAGTTGCATTTACAGAATCGAATATTGTTCAGTAGCTAGGTATGATTTTGTACAAGTGTAGTGTACTGTGTATTTTAATGTTGCCGAAACTAGGTGCATAGTTGCATACGTCGCGCGTCGGCGTCGTTCGTTGTCTCTCCATGATATTTTTCGACTTCCATGCGAACGAAGTCGCGGGCACAGCTAGTCTAATATATAAAATTCTCGTGTCACAGTTTTCGTTGCCATACTCCTCCGAAACGGCTTGACCGATTTTGATGAAATTTTTTGTGCTTATCCGGTATCTATGAGAATCGGCCAACATCTATTTTTCATCCCCTTAAATGTTAGGGGTAGTCCCTAAATTACGGAAATTATTTATATGGCAAAAAGGTTCAAAAGGTGAGAAAAAGGGGTAGTGTAGGGTAGGGTAGCGGTAAAGTAGGGTAGGGGTAGTGTAGGGTAGGGTAGGGGTAGATTAGGAAAATTTTTAAATTACTGCCCAACGAAGTGGGCACGGGTTAACTATAATATAAAGTGTAAAATAGTGAGTGAGTGTCTACAATGCTGGCGCGTTTTCGAAGCGCCGCGCGTAGAGTGGTACGTTCCCGTAGGATCTCGGAGGAGGATGCGGACGCCGCGTACGATGTCTCACATTACTTCTGTGATGATGTCGCTGATCCTTGGAGACAGGCGACAGCATGGTAAGTATGATAGGAAGTATAATAATATTCTCCCGACCGAATTTCGGTCACAGCGGCCAATCTCAACGGAGATTAAACGATTTAATACTAAATTAAAGTTAATTGATGTCTCTGCGGCAAGACCTGTAACTGTTCGAACAAACCAGACTTTGTTATAAATACATATTAAGATTCAAATACAAGTTTTCGCAACAAGTTTTATTATGTAACTTGACATTTTATAATGTTCTAAAAATAAATATGCAAACACAACATAGTTACCTTTTTCTATCTGTTTGTTAATCTTTTTTTTTTAATTTGAGATTAGTAGAAAAAAAAATCTAGCCAAGTTCGAGTCGGACTCGTACACGAAGGGTTCCGTACAAAATGGAAAAAAACAGGTTTTTTAAAATTAATTATCACTTATTCTTGGCCCTGCGCCTGATCTCTCTCCTGGTGTCGGATTGCCGTCCCATCGGACTACGAGAGAGGAATAGAGAATGCACCTGTGTTTGCGCACACACTTGTGCACTATAATATCTCCTGCGTAATTGGCTTCTTCTTCTTATCGTATGTTCAACAACCACCTTTTTTTTTTGTTTCGTGTGGAAAACCCCTTATGGGTACTCCACCACCAAAGAAAGAAAGAAAGAAAAAACGTTTATTCAGCAAATGGGCATAATCACGAGCAGAGCAAACAATACATATAATGTAAAACTAGGTACTAAATTAAATGCCCATGCCGAATGGGTCACGATCTCAGCATTATGCTAGACGCCAAAACGTCCAGCGCTGGTTTTCAGATCTCACCCCTTGTAGTGACTCAAGGACAACATTTTAATAAAGTTATACATATATTTCTGTGCCAAAGGGCCAGTGATGGAGTTATGTCCGACTCGCACGGACTAAAAACCACGCGGTGTCAGAGTTTAAACCGCCCGTAGGCCTCTGACATGGCTTTACACACTGTTAAAAAATCTCTCAGGTAAACTGGTAATAGTTGGTTGATATTGGCCGCTGTGACCGAAATTCGGTCACGACATTATACAACCTTAAAAACGATTTCCTCTCACCTCTAGCTTCCCTCAAGGCGTGAGCTGCATGTCTCCAGCTGTTCCTTTCTGCCAGCGCCAGCGCCGTGTTGCCACTAGCATCTAGGATGCTCATGGAAGCTCCAGCTGCCAGCAGGGTCTTGATATTCTCCACGTGTCCTCTTTCTGCTGCGATGTGAAGGGCAGTCTGTACAAATGGATAAAGTTCACCTCAGAACAATGTACCCTAAAATACTCTAAGCCAAATATTATAATTAAAAGAGCAACCATGGAGTTTCTTGCCAGATCCTCTCCTTTTAGCAAGTGATAATTAATTTCTAATTCGCACATATATTCAAAAAGTCAGAGGTGCGTGCCTGGTTTCGAAGCTACGGCCCTTGACTTGGCAGTCCAACGGTCGTACCATTAGGCTATCGCTGCTTTTTTATCTTAAAGGTACCTACAAGTCCGAGACGAGCTGTAGACTGCAAGCTGCAGCCGCAAATCGACTATCAAAGATTTTCATAACAGCCGGGGCCAGCGGCTTATAATGCTGTCCGAGGCACGGGAGTAAGTAATCACTACGTACATAGTAGTACAATATAAAGTCTTTCTTTCTTTCCCTATATCCCTATGTATCTTTAAATCTTTAAAACTACGCAACGGATTTTGATGCGGTTTCTTTTAATAGATAGAGTGATTAAAGAGGAAGGTTTTGCACCCGTGCGAAGCCGGGGCGGGTCGCTAGTATATATATTTATAATTCCGAAACTTAGTGCCTTGTAGTTTCCAGAACCACCCCTACTCGTCCCGCGGGTGTCGTGAGCAGCGACAAAGGGAAAGATCCGGAGAATGGGTACCAGCATCCTTCTGTGTAACAGCAACCATCTGCTACTGCGATCGCTAACCCGCTTGCCCAGCGTGGTGATTATGGGACCTCCAATGAGCGCACAATAGTGACGCACATTGGGAGAGGCCTATGTTCAGTGGACTAATACGGGCTGATGATGATGATGAGTGCATGACTCAACTTAGGTAGTAATGTATGGAGTCTTCTTCTTTTTTTAAGGGTCTGTATTACTGAGAGTGAATCACTGGGGCCCGCGATACAGCCTACAGGTTTTCCTAGTTCGGGCACCAGATGTGTTCATTTTATCACCAAAACCAACGATTATACAGATCTCAAAGCTATACTCTAAGTACCTAATGTAATACTTGCGCTACCAACAATGTCCTAGTCGTAAGATTTTTGGAGCAATAAATTATTATTATTATGTTTGTTATTATTATTATGTTTGCTCTGACAGCACTCAACCTCCTCCACAGCACCGCTGCTTGCAACGGAGTTAGGAATCATACCTTTAAGGTACAAGTCTGAGACGAGTTGTAGACCGCATGCTACATTCGCAAATCGAAAAAAGGCTTAAAAAGTCTTACCTTCCCCCCAGTAACAGCATCTGACTTCGCATCCAACTCCGCCCCAGCAGAACAAAGCGCTGGAAGACAGTTGCTGCGTTCAGCCAACGCCGCTGCATGCAGCGCGCTGCGGTTGTTGCCATCGCGGGCGTCGACCGCTGCACCGCTTGATAGCAGGGATAGAAGAAGGTCTAAGTTGTCCCAGAGCGCCGCCTATGTGGTAAAAAATAAAATATTTTAATAAACATAGTTATGTATGACTGCTTCGTTGGTCTAGTGGTAGCAAGCGCGACTGCTGAGCACGAGGTCCTGGGTTCGATCCCCGGGTCGGGCAAAGTGTTATTGGGTTTTTCCATTAGGAAATTCTCAGTAGCAGCACGGAGTCTGGAATTGTGCCCGGTTAATGGCAATAGGCTCGCCCCCTATTACATGGGACTTATTACATAGCCGGCGAAACGTGGGTGTGTACTACACACCTCTGCCTACCCCCTCTGGGGAATACAGGCGTGAGTCTATAAAAAAAAAAAAAAAAAAAAATGTATAAATATTTAATAAGAAATTTGAAAAAACAACTGATACGGATGGGATTCAAACCCACGATCTTCGGCGTACCGTGCCGACGCTCTAACCGCTGAGCCACCGTATCCCATCAGAATCAGTCGAAATTTTAAATCTCTTTATACGCCTAGGGCGTGTGGTAATAAAGAGATTTGAAATTTCGACTGATTCTGATGGGATACGGTGGCTCAGCGGTTAGAGCGTCGGCACGGAACGCCGTAGATCGTGGGTTCGAAACCCCATCCGTATCAGTTGTTTTTTCAAATTTCTTATTAAATATTTATATTTAATAAGCTAACATGTGCTAAAACATGTAAAAATTTCACAAAAAATTAGACTTTTTTTTTTAATTTTAGTTCCCAGTTGGTTTGTCACTAAATTGTTATAAATAGCTTAGTGGTAGAGTGACTCGGGGCTTTACCTAGTAGGTCAAGGGTTTATATCCAGCTCATAATCGATTATATCTTTTTGCAAAAATTTCGAATCTTAAGAGCTATTTTACCGCGACTTTTCTTTAATGGTTATATTTTTTTGAATATACAAAGTACTATAAGTTATTCTTTGGCTCATAAACTATCTCTAAGAAAAATTTCACGTCAATCCGTGGCTCCGTTGCTGCGAGGGAGAAGAATTACCGACGCACAAACTTTCGCATTTAAAAGATTTGAATGATTGACAATTAATGAACCTTTTTCAACCATTTAGAGTGAAGTAGGCGAACTATTAGCGGGCTGACGCATAACTGCAGACCTTCTGCTACTTCCCACACTAATAACTAGGTAATCGTAAGTTTAAACCTCATCATAGCGGCGACTAAACGACCCATCAACAAAGGATTTAAGACTGAACTTTTTGTCAGGTTATTAACTCACCTGATGCAGTAAGCGGCCTTCAAAGTGGTCCTCATCCGGGGACAAGTCCATTACGACTGTTTTCAAAAGAAATATCCAACTAGAACAGACATTTCCGGCCTAAACAGCCGCTCAAGCGTTGCGAAACTCCCGTGATTGTATTATGGCGAAACACGCTCATGTGTTCACTAAAACTGCATTTCAAATACACTAATGAACGCGTTAGACATTTTTTATGTCTACATTGCTGTTGGAAAACGTTAATTGTTGCTAAATAGCAAATTAAATAATGAAATAGATTTATTGATTGTTTGGTGACAGCTGACTATGACTGACAGATAGAGTGACAGCAATCTGACAGCTAATCGATTTTATACGTTCGTTAATCGAGTTTCTATGTTTATTTTGCAATTTTATATAATATTTGGTACAAATTAAAATAAATGGCATGTAGCCGCATATATAAGCAAATAATGTTGTTTTTGTTTAATGCAATGTTTATTGTAATTCTACACTTCTGACATTTTTTAAAAATGGTTGTAGGTACTTTGTGAAAATAGGTTTCATACAACAGTTTTATTCAGCTACCCACTTAATAGTAAGACTTACTATGAACATATTTTTTATCCATTTCTCTTTTTTAATTGATATAGCTGATTTTAAATTGAAAATGTCACGTAGTTATTACAGTAAAGACTGGCAGAATAGGAAATCGTTGTTGATCCGAAGTCTGTTCCATGATATACCAAGTAAGTAAATTAATTTACATACATCGTAAATATAATTAAGTATCTCCTACCAATATTATTAACTTTACAAAATTTTATGTGTATGACCTAGTGGTATGAGTGACCGCTGACTGGCAAATCAGAAGTCTCAGGTTCGAACCCAATGCACTTTTCACAACGCAACACACTTTTTGGAAGTTACGAGCGTATACGCGTGTTCTAAATGTCATGGTGGCGCATTGGTTATGGGCCATCTTCGCAAACACGTGGGTGTGGGTTCAAACCTGGCCTGTAATAATGTGACTTTAAACGACAATATGTGAAGAAAAACTTGTCTGAAATTGCCCACACGCAATGAGCTAGCGTGATGATTAATGCTTTGACCGTTGAGTAGCAAGTCAGAGGTCTCAGATTGGAACCCAAGGCGCGTACCTTTATAAATGAATTACATGCACGTGCATGTAATCAGGGTTATAACGAAAACTGTTGTTGTTGTTGTTGTTTCATTCGCCAATTTTGTAAAAATCGACCTTTTGCAAGTATTTATTAGAATCAATTTCAATTTCTTACAGTTTTATCTCCGGTCCCTGAAGAGTCTAACGAATCTTCCGATATAATACAATCCTATGACAACTATAACGTAGTTTCAAGACCTATTGACTATCCTAGACCATACAGTCCACTACCTCCACTTATCATTGAGAAAGAACCAAACAGACACGATGAGCCTGAAGAATTCTACCAAAAACTACTTCTTAAAATTAAAAAGATTTACAGAAAACTTTTCATTGAAAATCTTGACTTAAACAGCGAAGAATACGACGTATCTCGCTATGCTAGCTCGATTGAAGAAGATATAAATGATAATAATGAGATAAGCAACAATAATTTTGATTTGATGGAAATTGATCAACTTAACGTTGATGATTTTAATTCGATACGCAGAGAAAGTTCTAATTCAATCAATAATTCTAAAGGGTATGCCGCTGATTCTGAATCTGAGGCCGAAACAAATGAAGAAACTGCTTCAAAATCTGATGAAGAAGAAATTAGTAATGAAATGATGAGCGATGTTGAGGAAGAACAATCAAGTAATGAGATGGATAAATCTAACAATCTCAAATCACACAATAATGAAAGAACTTTTAATGTTGAATCTGGCAATTCAAAACTTGAACAAGATTCTAATGAAGAAAAAGAAACCAGTAATATAAATGTTGATGAAGAAATGGAAAGCAGTGGTAGTTTTATAGATGAGCAGCCAACAAATGATTCTGAAGAACCAATTAACGCAAATATTGCTCAAGAAGCTAAGGTAAATGGAGGAGCAAAAGTTAATAATGGTGAATTAGAAGCGATTGTACATGAAGATGAATTAAAATCAACCGGCAGTAAAACTACAGATTCTAATAATGAGAATGTTGAAGTAATGGAACAAGACATTGAATCTAACGAATCAAACGAAGGTAAGTTAGTAGATCTATAACATCAAAGTCATCATCATCATCAGCCTGTATTAGTGCACCGCTGAACAATGCGCGCCACTATTGTGCGCTCATTGGAGGTTTTTTCACATAATCACCACGCTGGGCAAGCGGGTTGACGATGGCAGTAGCGATGATTGCTGTTACACATAGAGATGCTGCTGCCCATCCTCCGGATCTTTCCCTTTGTCAACCTACAACCAACGCCTACATTGTTTAACAATATAGGCGCGCATTGGGAGAGGCCTATGTTCAGCAGTGGACTAAAACAGGCTGATAATGATGATGTTGATGCAAACGGTGAAGGAAACATCGTGAAGAAACCAGCACACCTGAGAGATTTTTCAATAGTGTGTAAAGCTATGTCAGAGAGTTTAAACTCTGATACCAGGTTGTTCATCAAACATACGATGATGAGAAGAAGCTTACCAATAAATTTAACTATAAAAAGACGAAGAGGATTGATGATAAAGAGATCTTTATGAGTCTCATCAGAATCATCTGATGAGACTCATAAAGTTCTCTTAGTTCATATTCATAAGTCTCATCAGTCTTTTTTCTTTGATTTTACATAATATTTCTAAATTCAACATTCATATCGGCTATTTTATTTCAGGTATAGACTTCAGACAAGTAACTGTACAAGCTCTAGTTCACAACGATGGGTCACAAGACGTTATTGAAAAAGAGAGCCGAGTTTACGAAGACTCGGAAAAAAGTGTTATACTGCACACCAGAAAAGGATTCAAAAGAGCCCCCGATGTTGCTGTGCAGGATATAATTGAAGAGATTCCGTCACTGGAAGAACATGAAGGTTAGTACAATCATAGACTCGGAAGATCTAAATATTCAACCAGGATTGACGAGCCTGCCAGCATTATTTTCTTTTCTTTTTTCCTTACGACTGTTCTTAGAGGAAAATTTTTTCTGTTGTCATCGACTGTTGGATGATATCCATGGACGACATAAGATGTTTTTTTAAATAGTTAAATCTTTCTTTTTAAGATGTAGATCGTAACTGGTCTCCATGGTTCCTCAATCACTTTCAATACAATTCTTTTTTCGCATGGTTAAAGATCAATAAAGCTTCAGTTAAAACCATGAAGCAAATACAAAGTTAAAAGTTACAAAGTTAAAACCTCTGTCAAGACTTTAAATACTATTGAAAACATCTTAGATGCTCTGGTTTCCTCACGATGTCTCTTTGCCGTTATTAATTTGAATATAAAACATAATATAGACTCACGCCTGTATTCCCAGAGGGGGTAGGCAGAAATGTATGCAGTGCCAGTACACCCATATTTCGCCGGCTAAGTTGTCAGTCCCATGTAATAGGGGGCGAGCCTATTGCCAATTCCAGAATCCATGCTGCTAGTACTGAGTATTTCCTAATGGAAAAGCCCTATAACACTTTACCTGCAGTCATTGAGATAATCATTAATTTGAAATTATTAATTTTGAATACGCGCATGGTATCAAAAATCTTGCTACTAATGCAAGCGTTAAGTTTCAATCTACGATCTTCAAAGCCGTTATCCAAAACTAAAAGCAGCAATATTTTACAGATCCAGATACAACTTCAAACACAGATGAAAGTCAAGACACTGACATAGAGATAATGAGAACTCCTCGTCTTGAATCTCCTGCAGATTCTATTCATTGTAACACTTACTGCAGTGATGATAGCCATAGAGCTGAACCCTCCCCAAAGAAACTTGCTCACGTAACTTCATTAGAACATGAAATAGGTGACAAAACTAGAGACAGCGGAGATATAAATGATGTTTTGACTTCTATAATTAATAATAGCTCTATTAGAAATGATATGAGTCCAAATAATGAACGTTTAGCAAGAAAAAGGAAGATTTATGAAGATACGTCGGCTCAGACAGAGAGTAGAAGAGTAACTTGGGATGAATTACGATCCAATTTTTTTGTGGGAACGCCGAAAATTTTTAAACTTTGTTCGTGCGTTGATCATATTTGTCAATATTAAGCTAATACTTATTGTATGTCTTTTTAAAAGATTGTTTTACGAATCAAGAATCATATCCTGATTGATACTTATGTTTTTAAGGTTTTAAATCATTATTTTGATTGTTGTGTTTTTTTAAAGATTATTAAAAATAAAGAGTTTTTTTTACTTATATTTGTTTTTTTTCGTATTTTTTTTCTGTAGTTATGCAATCTTAAACTCTTGAACCCTTCTTGGACTATTGAACTATAATAACTAGGAGTAAGTATGAAAGGGTTGGAGCTTGGTTGGAGATTGCATTAAATTATTTACTGACAGAGTTCCACAAGGTTCTGTCCTAGGTCTCGTGTTTATTAGGCAATGCAATATGACAATGGGATAACACTGTGTGAATATCTACGCTATTTAAGAGTAGGTGATGTTAGAATACAGGGTGTTGAAGTTTTTCTGTTTATTAAAGATTACCAACATGAAGTTTTTTTTAAATTATACCATTATTTAAAGTAGTTACTTTAAATACAGCATCATTATCATGCATCATTACTATAGCTGAGCAAGAGGCTTCAGTAAGTTGATTTTTGGCACTACCAGAACTTTGTAGATTAGATAAAAATCTCATTCTCTTTATAATTATTTAATAAGCTAGAACCATAATAATATATTAAGAATAGCCCTTCTATCATGTGCTTATAGAATGTAAAAAAAAAAACACAAAAACACATTCTCTTTCTCTAGGAATATCACCCAATGATGTATAATTTTTGCGCATTATGGAACGTAAACGTCAAATAAAAAAGTAAAACTAAACGTCATTTTGTTTTCAATAAGTGAGGTTATGTTGTCAACTCAGCAGTGAACTCTTTTATTTTCATTTATTTTATTTTATTAGCAGCAAAAAGTCTTCAAATATATTTATAAAATGTCTCCTTCTGAAGGCTTAGTTAAAGAATTGGATGAAAAATTCATTGAATTAATCGGTAGATTCATAATAGACATCAAAAAAGGGTATGTTGTTTCATTCATCCTATTTGTTATAAAATCTAATGTATTTCCTCGTGAATCTTATTATTTTGACAGATATTTACGTTTGCAGAGGTGTTATTAAGGTTTTTATGCAGTGTTCTTATCATGAAAAGGTATTTTGTGTCGTCAATTTAGTACGTCAATCAATGTATTGCATCAGAAAATATGTTCCATAGTGCAGCTGCATGCAGTTGTCATGTCAACAAGTTGCTACCATCTAGAAAGAGATGGATATAGTGTGCCTGCCTAGCGTAGGGTTGCCAAAAAAACTCGGTTGATGTAAAATCTGGGAAGTGAAAAACAAAATTAGTAAAATTAAACCTTTTTTATTTGAAGTTGTACTATTTTTTTTATAATAAAGTATAAATTATATTTTTCAGAAAGCTGCATGGCTCCAACAACATCGCCCTGGCAATGGTTACATTGTTGGAAACTATCATCACTGATTCACAGAATGCGACTGCATTGTAAGTATTAATACTATTAGAAGCGTATTGTACACATATACTCGTTCTTAAAGGCTTAAGAGATGCTCAATCAAAGCACATAAAGCCGTCTGTCCTGCTCCTGATCTCTCTCCGCTTGTACCCGTACCTCGCTACTAGGGTTGCCACCTTTTTTTTTACAGATAAATTACATTGGTTATTATAAGAAGGAAAGAAAAAGGACATAGTATTAAAATAAAGTACAATTCATTTGATGATGTGGCGTTGGCGAGTGGCGACATCGATTGAGCAATTTATGTATTTTGCTATTCAAATCCCAAAGAAACCAAATCATGCTAAATAAAGTATTTTTGTGTACTTTATTGTTCTCATAAAGTATAGAGTACAATTACCTGAAATGACGTACAATACTTTATATAAGGTACGAGTGGCACCCCTACTCACTACGCTCTTGCACACTTGTGCACTATTATATCTCCTGTGTAGTAGGCAAATCTCCTGAGACTAGACTCTTATTGCTCAGAGGTTGCCAGTGTTGCCACATACAGGGCTAAGTACTTCTGTAGTGTGTGCACCTCTTCCCTTATATTAATGTATCTGTTGTCAGTAAAATTATTCATTATACGTTAGTACGTCAAGGCAATCACTTGTTTTATTGAGTACCCTAACGCCCGTCAGATCACTTCGGTGACCCAGGTATTCTCCGTGAGATTACTGGTTGTATCAAAGGGCTGCTGGCATTCCTCGAAGAGCTAGAGTGGCTGGAAGAGTTTTAATCCCATCCTCCGGACCTGCGGAAAACCGCCTGTCATACCAATATCAAATCTGAACCTAACAGAAGCTGAAGCTAATTGACTGAACCATTTAGGAGGACATTATATTATTTCTATTTTTTGTGAAGCTGCCAAATATAATGTGCTTCTAAATTATCTGCCACGGCTGCAATGGAAGAAAGTATTGGGTATATAGATAACAATGGTGAAGAAATTAGGTACCCAGGAACAGTAAAACAAAATTGGAGCATGGAGCAGAATTAGACCTACGCAATAAAACGCAGGCAAAAGAAAAAAAATTATGACGTTAGATAAAAAAAATTACTTCACTATTGTAATATAAATAACCAATATTATCTCCCATTGCAGCCGTGGCAGATAATTTAGAAGCACCTTATATAATTATTTTCTTTCTTACTTTCTATTCATCATTGCAGAGAATTAAGTAGCGCGGTGCGTGCGGCTGGTCGGCGCGTGTCTGCCGCGTTGCCGCACGAGCTGGTGGCTGCTAACGTTGCTCGAAGACTGTTGAGAGCCATCCGGGATGAGAACAGGACACACGCTAACCTGGTAAGTCCTTAAAGTCTATCGTGGAGCACCTACCTTCAAAGCAGGAGGTCGGAAGTTGGGCGGCATCCCCCAGAGCCGTCCTCCAGATAGGTTTGACCTCGCATCAAGAAATGCGCTCTTAAATGAATAAATGAAATATCACTACATAGTAAAAAACAAAGTCGCTTTCTCTGTCCCTATATCCCTATGTATGTAATCTTTAAAACTACTCGACGGATTTTGATGCGGTTTTTTAAATAGATAGAGTGATTAAAGAGGAAGGTTTATTTATGTGTATTGCACCCGTGCGAAGCCGGGGCGGGTCGCTAGGTTATAATATTTGGTCAGAGAATATAGGCTGCTTTTTTTATTGTTGCAGAGTATAGAAGCTTCAGGCGAGAGTTTGCAGCGCCTAGTCCTGGCAGCAGGTGCCCGACGCGCCACGCTGGGTACTGCACAGCAAGACCTGAGGGAGCCGCTGAGGGACCATATAGCCGAGGTAAGTTACAAAGAGAAAACCATCAAAGTATGAGACTTGATCATCCCCCATCCGAGCGTTCACCCTAGGGTTGATGTTTTAGAGTGGATAAACGGAATAAGCCAGTGCATAAATTCTTACTCCTCCTCCCTTTCCATTTTCCTCCATTTTCCCCCTCCTCCCTTTCGCTCCTCCCTTTCCCTCGTCCTGGCATTCTCTCCTCCCTACCCCTCCTTCTTTCCATTCTCTTCGTTTTACCTCCTCCTCCGTTTCGCTCCTCCTCTATTTCCCTCCTCTCTTTCGCTCCTCCCTTTCCCTCCTCCTCCCTTTCCCTCCTAATCCCTTTGCCTCCTATTCACTTTCCCTTCTCCCTTTCCTTTCTCTTCCCTATCACTCCTCCCTTTCCCTCCTCCTCCCTTAACTTTACCTTACGTTTTACCCCTCTCTAACCCTCAAATTTCCTTTTCCTCATCCTCCTACTTTCCCCTTCCTCCCATTCTCTCCTCTCTCTCTCTTCCTCCTCCTTAAAAGGCAACGACAGCGAGTTAATGATAAATTCTCTACCCCCAGTTACGTTGCGAGTTAGAATCCAGCGTGTCCTCAGTGTGTGGGCAAGCTCGGGAGCATGTTCATGGAGATGAGCTGATCTTGACGTACGGAGCCAGCTCCCTGGCGGAGAGGTTCCTCAGAGCGGCCGCTCCGAGGAAGTACAAACTGATCCTAGCTGAAGGTCCTGATCAGGCTGAGGTACGTATTGTGGTGGGGTCTTGGTTACAGATTTGCTTTGCAAGCCATGGGTGTGGATTCGAACCTGTAGCGCGAGCATGGATCTTTTTATCGAATTCTTATCGAAAATATATCAATACTAGCGGTTCCCCGCGACTTTGTCCGCGTTAAATTAATTTTTCCCGTAAACACATGTTTATAAATCAGCCAGATTGCCTGTTTTTTTTTCTTACTTGAATTACAGATATTGTTATTTTTTACTGAAAACTGAACTTTTTTTTTAGAATAAAAAATAGCCTATAGCACTCAGGGATAAAGTAGTTTTCTATTGGTAAAAGAAATTTTAGGATCGGATCGGTAGTTACATACAAACTTTACCTCTTTATAATATTAGTATAGATTAAACGTCAAATTTGACACAATTTAATGAACTTTATGTCAAACTTGACGTTTAAAATTGATAAACGTTCGATAAAAAGTCGACACAAAGATTCATGCTTGCACCCCTGGTATGTACAAATGTGACTTTTTCAATGTCATATGTATATTTTAGTTAATCTAAGACACCACTGACTAACGGTGAAGGAAAACATCGTGAGGAAACCTGGACTTCATCATCATCATCATCATCATTTCAGCCATAAGACGTCCACTGCTGAACATAGGCCTCCCCCAATGACTTCCAAACCTGGACTTAATAGTCTGAAATCACCAACATTAGACCCTATTGCCATTAACCGCACAGTATTGGCATAACTCCAGATTTCGTGCTGCTACTGAGAATATCTCAATGGAAAAACCCAATTACGCTTATGCCCGACCCAGGGATCAACCCTTGTGCTCAGCAGTCGCGCTTGCTACCATTAGACCAACGAGGCAGTCTGATTTTTATTTGGTGTTTTTATTGCAGAGCCATGCGATGGCAAATCGTCTGAGTGTAGCTGGCGTGCCGGTCACCGTCATCAGCTCAGCTTCCATATTCGCTGTCATGTCTAGAGTCAACAAAGTGAGTGATTATAATCCCATATAATAATATAAGTAAACATTTTTTTTACATAAAACGGTTTTATCATCAAAACAAAACTAAAGCTGTGTACCAAATATCAGATCAATCTGTCAACAGGAAGGGGGTGAAATATCGATGACTAAATATGAACCAAATAATAAACAGATCAAGCTAAGCAAAACCGTTTAAAAATAGTAGGAATAGCCTAGTGGTATGACCGTTGACTGGTAACTCAGACGTCTCAAGTTCAAACTCAAAGCGTACTCTGACTTTTATAACCTGCTTCGTACCTCGGAAAGCACATAATAAGCCGTTGGCCCGGCTGTCATAAATATAATATAGACTCAAACTTTCGCGAACGTTTAACATAATGAAATAAACTTTGTAACGGCGTTCCTTCGCGTAAAACGTTTACGCGCATTTACATCCTGACGTTTCAAATAGAGTTTTTACGCGAAATCCGTTAAAAAGGTTGTTCCATTTTATCCTAAAGATCTTTAACAGTCTTAATATAGGCAGTCAGTACCTTCATAAAATCCTGACACTGAACTTAAGAATATCGTATCCCTTTGTGTTGAGGTCAGGTTGCAGTCGCGCAGAAAACTGATATTCAGCTGCATCTGGTTAGATTAGAAGCCGACCACAACAAAGTTTGGGAATAATAAGGCTAGGAGAATGATGCAGATGATTCTTCTGGTATAATTTCCAGCTGAATGAACAAATGAACGATATATATTAGTAATCTGGTATAATTACGAGCTGAAATGAGTGAATGATTTATATTAGTACTTAATTTTATACATCTGGTATAATTTCCAGGTGAATGAACGAATGAATTGTTCTCACATAACATCTCAGAACAATGTATCCAAAAATATTGTAAGCCATTATTTAAAAGAGCAACCATGGAGTTTCTTGCCAGATTCTTCTCCATGAGAGGAAGGCTGCCCTTGGAACTGGCAACTAGAGTCACTCTTATAATAATATTAGAATTATGACTATTCATAAGTGCCTAAAATGGTCTACATGAATAAAAATATTTTGATTTTGAATGATTTATATCTGTAATCTCACATACATATCATTTCTAGCTGAAACGCATCAGTGATTTTTATTAATAATCTTTATCTGGTATAATTTCCAGGTGTAAGAACGAATTAATATTTTTCTATGGTCTCATTCATCTGGCATCATATCTAGCTGAAACAAATTCATTATTTATAATTATTACTACCTGTACGAATAAAGAATAGGCTTGAAAATAGCGCCAGAACTGTTTGCTTCTCGCTCGCACATTGTATTTGATGTATCTCGTTCCTACTCGCACCGGCAAGTTATATGAGAAGACGCCATTTTGAATCCCATTATTTAGTTAGTTCACACGGTTAGCAATGTTATACATGTGGTATGGTGTCCAGCTGAATGAACGAATGAATGATATGCTTGTTATACCCAGCTGTTACGTTGCAGGTGGTGGTGAGCGTGAAGGCGGCGCTGGGAGGGGGGGCGCTGCTGGGCGCCGCCGGCCTGCACGCCGTCACGCAGGCCGCCAAGCACTACAGCGTGCCGGTAACTACCTCTGGATACTTTCCAGCTGACACCTGTGGCACCTGGATAGGAAACACATACGAACATTTATGACGTCACCTGGTCGAAGTGCTGTCTCTGTCTAACAATGTGTTTCAAACTTTTTTAACTTGGTCATTTTTAGAAATATTTTATTCATTTTTCTTTAGACAGTTTGACAAAAGAGTTTGCGAAATTGAGGGCGCCACTAGCGCAGTTCAAATACCTACAACTCAAAATTACAAGTTATTTGGTACTTACATATTTCATCAAGTTTAATTCTGTTAGAATTAAATTTAATTAGAATTTTTTTTCAGCAAACATAATCAAATGAATCACATTTAAGTTATTTTAGTACTCTGAAATTTAGTTTTTAAGAGTTTTATTTTTAGTTCCAGCTGTCACCGCCTCAAACTCCGAGAAGTACGCTAGTGGCGCCCCCAATTTGTCCAGACTCTCTTTTGCCAAACTATACTGTATGTAAAAAAATCACAATATAAAATAAATCTAAAACAAAATGGCTGCATCGTTGGTCTAGTGGTAGAAAGCGCGACTGCTGAGCACGAGGTCCTTCGATTGATCCCCGGGTCGGGCAAAGTGTTATTGGGTTTTTCCATTAGGAAATTCTCAGTAGCAGCACGGAGTCTGGAATTGTGACCGGTTGAGCAATAGGCTCGCCCCCTATTACATGGGACTTATAACATAGCCGGCGAAACGTGGGTGTACTGCACACCTCTGCCTACCCCCTCTGGGGAATACAGGCGTGAGTCTATATAAAAAAATATAAAACAGTCGTCATTGTAACGTCCACAGGTCCTAGTTCTAGCGCCTCTGTACAAGCTGTCCCCAGTCCACGCCACCGACGCGAGTCACTTCAACGCCCTCGCCGCGCCCAACACCGCCCTATCCTACGAGTAAGTCATCATCATCATCTTCCTGCCCTTTCCCCAATTCATTTGGGGTCGGCACAGTATGTCATAAATAAAAAATCAAGGCAAGTCTCGAGTCGATCCCAAGGCGCGCTGTGACTTTTCGTAAGTTATGTGCGTTTTATAAATTAATTATCACTCTCCGTGCCTCGGATAGCACGTTAAGCTGTTGGCCCCGGCTGTCAATTGTAGATCTTTGACAGTCGTTACGGGTAGTCAGAAGCCCGAAAGTCTGACAACCAGTCTTACCAAGGGGTATCGTGTAACCCAGTATCTGGGTTGTGGCGGTCTGATAGGCAGTCGCTCCATGTAAAACACTGGTATTCAGCTGCATCCGGTAAGACTGGAAGCCGACCCCAACATAGTTGGGAAAAGGTTAGGCAGATGATGTACATTATATTCCACACCTGCAGCTCGGGCTCCGAATGTCCCTTCGTTGTAATCGCGCACTTACCATCCTTATAACTATTTACTATTTTGTTTGAAGTCGGCACGAGACTGCCAGCGGGAACCTACACGTGTACGCTCCGATGTATGACTTCGCGCCGCCCGACCATGTCACCCTATTCATTACAAACCTGTAAGTAAATAATATAAATAAACTAGCGACCCGCCCCGGCTTCGCACGGTTACGCTAATATGCAGGTATATTACATATAAACCTTCCTGTTGAATCACTCTATCTATTAAAAAAAACCGCATCAAAATCCGTTGCGTAGTTTTAAAGATCTAAGCATACATAGGGACAGACAGACGCGGGAAGCGACTTTGTTTTATACTATGTAGTGATAGTGATAAATCAGCCTGTAACTGTCCCACTGCAGGGCAAAGGCCTCTTCTCATACAGAGAAGGATCGAGCATTAATCACCACGCTAGCTCACTGCGTGTTGATTTCAGACTATTAAGTCCAGGTTTCCTCACGTTGTTTTCCTTCACCTAGCTTAGCAGTCAGAGCGTGCAAATCCCGCCCTTATTAGTTGGTTTTTTAAAATTAATTATTGAACTAGCTTCCCGGCGCGACTACGTAGGTACGCGTGATTATCCTACTTCAACGCCTATTCTACCCTACCTTATTTACCCTACTCTAAGTCTACCCCTACCCTACTCTACCCTTACCCTACTCTACCCCTACCCTACTCTACCCTTATCCTACTCTTTTTTCTCACTATTTAAACCTTCCCTGGACTCTCACACATTTCAAAACCAAAATTATTCAAATCGGTCAAGCCATTCTCGAGTTTTAGCGAGACTAACGAACAGCAATTCACTTTTTTAAATGTATATGTGATAATGCTGCAGATGCTAATAACTATAAGGATGCCTATTCGAAACATTTGCGGGTTTTAGGGTGTAAAATAAAAATCATAAAACACTTACGTGAATATTTATAATCGTAATCCAACACAATTACACAATATGAACTTGTTACACTGTTTCACCAGAGACAACCTTCTCGTTTCACAATACCATACAGACTGCCGTCGCGGAGTCGGCTCGACTATCATCCCCACTACAAATGTTCTCCAATAACACTTTGATTGGTCGAGACGACCCACGACGTCAGAAACAGTAAATAAAAATCATAATCATACTTTTATTAATTTAAATAGTGTTGAGACAAAGTAAAAACTTGTATATTATTGTTAATTCATATTTTATTAAATACATGTCGCAGATGGAGAGAGATTTAGGTCCAAAACATAATCTGCATGATCCGTCATGTTGTATTATATTCAATAATTACTGAATCAGTGCGCACACCCGGCGCGGTCGAGGTCTGGACGTCAAAAGCAATTTGTTTCCTATACAGTGTTGCCACATAGACAGTTCATAGACAATCCCAACTCGAACTACTGACTCAAAGACAATAATCGATTTGATTGATCGACTAAGGTTAAAACAGCCGAGGGTTCCCTCAAATCTTTATAGATGGCGCTACCTACCTAATAAGTAAACAGACTTCAGAATAATCAGCCCTCACATACATTTATAATTAAATAGCCAATATCGACAACATATGTATAGATGATATAATCAATGATGATTAATATTTCTATTTCAGTGGAGGCAGTTCCCCGTCGTACATGTACCGGATGCTGTCAGAACTCTACGACCCAAATGACTATACCCTCTAGTGGGAACAACGCCACGACTCTGACTTAGACGTACCCTCCACTGATGTGATGTATCATAGAGTATTCAAGAAAATATAAAGTGATAACGTCAACCACATTGCCTTGTGCGGAGCGAAAGCAGGTCTCACCATACAAATGTTAAAATGTCATTTTTTCAAATTATGTTTTCTAGATGTTTTTCAAAATTTAACTCAGCAGTTAACCATGATATAAGCTAAAATGTAACTTTTTCGCTCGTGGAGCCTAGTTGAACCGCAGTCGATCGAGGTATGATCGCGGACGGAGCTCGTGTCGGCCGCGTTGTTCATACCCGTGCTCACAGTTCATACTTCTATAGGGTTGCTCTATATTTTCTTATATACTCTAAGTGATTTATATAACGTGTAATGTTAATAGTGTGACCCTTTAGCAGGTCCTATAAACTGAACAACTTATGCCTTAAAATTTTATGCCAAGAGGATTCGCAACTCGCATAATAACAAATGTTGTTTATTTTTGTGAATTTTTTTACATGTTAGTAGCATAATGATAGCTTAAATTTGAAAAATTGTTTTTTCCTATCCTAGGCGTTTAAAAGAGATTTGAAATTTCGACTGGTGCTGGTGGGATACGGTGGCTCAGCGGTTAGAGCGTCGACACGGTACTTCGAAAATCGTGGGTTCGAATCCCATCCGTATCAGTTGTTTTTTCAAATTTTCTTATTAAATAATTATAAATGTTGTTTAGTTTTATAGGTTGACTCACTGCACGAGAGGTCTTACGGTAAATTGGATACAAAATACAACCTTTTTTAGGAGGTCAATGTGATCATAAAACTGAACAACTAATAGAACATCAGTTTGCATAATATGCCGTCTGTTGGGACTGGTCAGCTCATAGCTGTTACGGTAATTTTCATCTGCCCAGCGTTTTCCCAACTATGTTGGGTTCGGCTTCCAGTCTTACCGGATGCAGCTGTATACCAGTGTTTTACATGGAGCGACTGCCTATCAGACCTCCACAACCCAGATACTGGGTTACACGATACCCCTTGGTAAGACTGGTTGTCAGACTTTCGGGCTTCTGACTACCCGTAACGACTGTCAAAGATCTACAATTGACAGCCGGGGCCAACAGCTTAACGTGCTATCCGTGAACCCGAGACCACCGACTTGCCAGTCATCGGTCACCACCACTAGGCTATCACGACTCTGTTACGGTAATATTTAAGGTGTACTTGTGTTTAGTCGACTGACATTGTTCTCAGAACAATGTAACCTAAAATATTGTATTTAAAAGAGCAACCATGGAGTTTCTTGCCAGATTCTTCTCCATGAAGAGTAGGCTGCCCTTGGAACTGGCAACTAGAGTCACTCCTATAACAAACAATATTAGAATTATGACTATTCATAAGTGCCTAATGGTCTACATGAATAATTAACGTCCCATACAAACTTGCCGATCACCTGACGCTCTTTCGTTGATCTTCTAAAGGGACACTACTTATTTTACACATACAAATCTTCCGAAAAAAAATCTCTGCATGATAGTGAAAACCGTATCAAAATCCGTTGCGCTGTTTCGAAGAAATAAGCTGAAAAACAGACAGACGAACAGCGACTTTACTTGGTACTATTTAGAGATAATAATATTAATTATAGCTATGTCTTTGACGAGCGCTTCTATGTACATAAATTGTATAATAAAAAAGATTTTCATACAAAAATGTGTGTTTTTTTGTACATATTTCGCTGCCCCGTTTCAGTGCTGGATTGACCACAAAGCAAGAGATAAAGGGCCCCGCGCTAAATGGAGCCCTGCATATTTAAACCCGCTCATCTCTGTCTGAGCATAATTTTATGAGTGAAATTTATTTTGACCATACGGGTTTACTCATCATCTGCCTATCCTTTTCCCAAGTTGGGGTCGGCTTCCAGTCTTACCAGATGCAGCTGAATACCAGTGTTTTACATGGAGCGACTGCCTATCAGACCTCCACAACCCAGATACTGGATTACACGATACCCCTTGGTAAGACTGGTTGTCAGACTTTCGGGCTTCTGACTACCCGTAACGACTGTCAAAGATCTACAATTGACAGCCGGGGCCAACAGCTTAACGTGCTATCCGAGGCACAGAGAGTGATAATTCAATCTCAGACTTTCGAGAACATTTAATGATTTAACAACTTTTTAACGGATATATCTCGCGTTTTTATTTTGATAAAACACTCCTGACCTTTCTAATAATCTAATATGGGCAAAATACTAAATAAAGTTGATGGTAGATCAAAAATAATTTTAAATAACTGTCCCGACGCTTGTCACCTCAGTCTGCCTGCGACCACGAGTGCTGCAAAGCACTCGAAACGTCTGTGGTTTTGTTTTGTTTGTTTTAAATGGTTTTTTTTTATAATTGCCAATAAATTTTAGTGTAGTTTCAACAAAAGTCTTCGCAACTCGATTTCGCAAAAATTGTGGCTTACCTCCATTGCCCTCCAAAACTACAAAATATTCGACGTAAGTGCTAAATAAAACCGCATGAGGTCACTACAATCGCTCTCCAACCGCTAAGTTATCTGGACGACCAATTAGTACTCGACCGATTTAGATAAAGTCACGCGCCATGTTAGAATGAGTAGTTTAAATTTATGCAGACTTATTTAGGGCAATACAGGAAAAGGTACGCTTTGCAAACATGTGGGTAGGTTCGAACCTGGCATATGACTATTTGAGTTGTGATAACCTAGTGGTGGTGACCGTTGACTGATGTCTGTGTCGGGTTCATTCATACCCAAGGCGGCAACTCTGACTTTTCGTAAGTTATGTGCGTATTATAAGTTAATTATCACCTTCCGTGCCTCGGATAGCACGTTAAGTTGTTGGCCCCGGCTGTCAATTGTAGATATTTGACAGTCGTTACGGGTGCAGAAGCCCGAAAGTCTGACAACCAGTCTTACCAAGGGGTATCGTGTAACCCAGTATCTGGGTTGTGGTCTGTGGAGGTCTGATAGGCAGTCGCTCCATGTAAAACCTGGTATTCAGCTGCATCCGGTAAGACTGGAAGCCGACCCCAACATAGTTGGGAAAAGGCTAGGCAGATGATGATTAGAAATTAATTAGGTATTTAGGATTGATCACATTGTGAGGAAAGAAGAAGTGTAGTCAAGACCTAGAAAATTGGTATTAATCTGACTTTCAATAGGAGGGACTTTCTTTATGCGTTATGCTGCCATGGTTTAGAATCACTTATGTACCTATATCGAAGTTTGCGTCCTACGCCTGTAATAAATAATGATATCTTCCTGACCGAATTTCGGTCACAGCGGCCAGTCTCAACGG